>OY747127.1:67570719-68274052 GCA_963556465.1 Berberis vulgaris
CTGGGGCGGGGGCGGTTTTGAAAAATAATACCAAACGGATATGCGGGGCGGATTTTAATCCCCGCAATTTTCAGCGGGGCGGGGATGGATTTGCTTAAATCCGCCCCAATCCGCCCCATTGCCATCCCTAGTCCTGGAGTTGGTCAAAATGTTCAAGGTTCTATTAAATAGAGTTGGTCCAAGGTCTTTTAACTAATAACGTGGGTCCAATATCTTAATATCTCAATAGTTCAAGTCCAGGGTCATTAGGGTTTTCAACCATTTCATATTGAATGTGAATTGAAGTAATCTTTTTCTTCTCTCTTCTTCCCCGTTTTTGTTTTTGTTTTTTTTTAAATAATGCCGGGCTTGTTTTGCCTTAATCTCGAGAAGGACTTCATTTCCTGTCATTAATTGTCTGCCTAATTGGTCATGGGAAACATGAGAATGGATCTTTTATATATACATATATACTTATAGAACTCTTCTACCAGGCAATGGGGATACTTATATGGTGGTGATAGGGTGTTTTTAGATGTGTTTCTTATATATACACACACACAAAAGGATCGTGATTTTGTTTTTTCAAGGTAATTTCGGTAAGTTGATTTTAAGAAATATTTTGTTGTGTATAAAAAAAATGTAAAAATTTCGGTTGTAATTTTGAAATTATCAATATAATTTAAGCATTTTAAACTCACATACTACGTAAAGAGTACGACAAGACTTATAATATCATACAAACATATATTGTATAAGAATCACTCATATAACAAAATTTTAATACTAAACTAAAGTTAAAACGGTTTAAAATATAGGAAAATTGAGATTGGCCTAACGAAAGAAATGAATATATCGAATTTTGAAAGAGATTTCGGTAACTCGAAAATAGACATTTCATGAAATTTTGACGTTTTTCAAGAAATCACATTCCTTGTATATATGATTAGAAAACATAGTCTCGTATTGTATTAAATATGAAAGGAAAGGGCAGGACCAAAGGAAATGAAAAACCCTTGATGAGACACCAAACAGTCATTCAATCATAGCCGGACATGTGGCACGAACCAACATTAATAGAAGACAGCACATATCTACTTATAAGTCAGGAGATCAAGCCCAGATTATACAAGCCCAATATGGTTGGAATCTCCGAGCTTGATCCAGGACAGAAAGGCTAGAACGCAGACCCTTGGGCTAGAATAAGCCCAAGGCCCATTTAGACCAATCCTAGTCCGACTAGGAGAAGCACACCGAGTTCTAAAGGGAAACAAATACCAAAGAAGATCAAGTCTTGAAAGGATGAAAAACCTACAAGGACATAACTTAATAGAAGTAGAATCTAAATAAGATTTTCTCCCTTTATTGCGCAATTAGAAGTAGAGTCAAGGGAGGGGATAAATTCTCTCACTATATAAGGTGGATAAGAGGAAAGACTAAGGTATGCAACTCTAATTTTACCAAGCCAAATTACATCCTCTTGTTCAAAGGCCGACTTTATCATCGGAATGCCTTTGGCCACCACACGGTAGTCCTTGGTTCACCTTTCTTCATTTTGCAGGTCAAAGTCAAGGAGGATGAATTTGAGCGCATCAGTTTGGCGTCGTCTGTGGCGAACGACAGTTTCCTCAAAGCCTAAAAAGCATAACACTCACCCTGCTAAATCAAAATCCCGACATATGGTTACTAGTGCTAGATCTCGTGCTAACAGTAGGAACGTTGAGCCAACCAATGCTCAAACCAGCGGAATCCCACCACTGGGCCAACAGCAAGGTGCTCCATCCACAGAAGAAGGACAACAACAAGGCCTTGCCCTTGGAGCAGTCGCAGTGGACCCCGTGTAGACCAGATCTTGGCTCGTATGGATCAACTCACTCGGGTGGTAGAAATGCTTACCCGGAAACGCCCCCCACCATTGGAGAATGTCACCTTGACTCAACGGGAAAATAGAGAGCTTGTTCATGAAAGCAACAACATCCCTACCGAAGCCCAAAGGGCAAACATTGAAGGAAACCAGAGGGATGAAGAAGTCCGAGGAGACCGTGTTTCTAGAGCTAACATAGCTGTCATCAAAAATCCATTCCGACTCAGAGCTACCAATCCAGATGTCCTATACAACCTTTCAGTCCCTCCATTTTTCGAACATGAACACACCTCTACCCAGGAAATTCAACCCCAGAATTTGAGTTTGATGATGAAACTACATATCCATTTGATCATCTACACCATTATCACCACGTGATGGCATATTGAAGCAACGATCAGAGGCCATCATGTGCCAGACCATCCCCACCAGCCTGAAGAAGGCTGCCACGACTTGGTTCCATAGCCTTCTGCTAAGGCAAATTGACTCATTCCAAATGTTGGCAAAGGCTTTCATCACTTGATTCGTGGAAAGCCAGCGGATCAGAAAACAACCCCACTATCTGCTCAGCCTCAAACAGAGCCTAACAAGGCTCCTAGGGAGTATGTGACACGATTCTACGAAGAGCTAACCTTGATCGATGGCTGCAATAATGAGACATCTGTCACTGCCTTCACATCTGGCCAGAGGAAGTCAGTTTTACAACTTTCTGGCCTTAGAGCCCCCAAAAGACAGCATACTTGTTGAAAAGTGCGCAGAAATACATCATGCTAGCGAAGATGTGTGCAAACAAGAAAGGAAGCGAGAATGAGACCAAACATTCCTCTAATACCCAAGATAGGGGAGAGGAAAAGAAATGACAAGATGAGGACAGATCCAAGAGGAGACATAATGACGACAAGCATGAGTCTGGCTAGGTAAAGTTCAAAACTGATTCACTATCTCAGACTGGCCATCTATCTGTGGATGATCTGTTGTACTCATGTCCAATCGAGTACCCATAGCTTGCTGAAAGCTCTGCTAGAAGTGGGCTGTGAAAATCGGATCTCGGTCGAATACAATCGAAATAGGCAACCCATAAAGGTGGACTATCTCCCGAATAAACAACATTGTTAGACTGTCTGTCGTCCGATTCGTACTAACAAGAATGAAATGTGCACACTTCGTCAACCGATCAATAATGACCCATATCAACTCATGACCTTTCCTCGACCGTGGAAGCCCATCGACGAAATCCATAGTGATATACTCCTACTTCCACATCGGGATCTCCAATGGATGCAATAACCCAGACAGTTTTTGATGCTCAGCTTTCACCTATTGACAAGTTGCACACCGTGCCACAAACTCTCAATGTCTCTCTTCATGCCGCACAACCAAAAAGAATGTATCAAATCTTGATACATTTTCGTTCCACTAGGGTGAATGGTGAAACAAGATCTATGAGCTTCCTGTAAGATATCTCTCTGCAGCTCCTCATCAGATGCAACACAAAGCCGCCCACGGAACCTCAACCCTCCATCTGAACCAATTGACCAATCGGTAAGGAACTCATCTAGTGTGTCTACTACCAAATCTGCTATCTACCTCAAAATCACTAGATCATATGTTTGTCTCTCCACCACTCTACTGATCAAGGGTGGATAACTGCTAAATTCGCTATCATGCTACTATCTGTACTGGAAGTGTTCGGTACTCTTGAATCACCATGGTTGCCATCACTGCATGTCGTCTACTCAGGGCATCGACAACCACATTGGCTCTACCAGGCTGAAAATGTATCTCAAAGTCATAACTGCTAAGAAAATCAACCCATCGTTGTTGCCTCATATTCAACTCCCTCTTAGTGAATAGGTACTTAAAACTCTTGTGATCTGTGAACTACTTGAACCTCTCACCATACAGATAATGTCTCCAGATCCTCAAAGCGAAGACTACGGCTGCCAACTCTAAACCATGCGTTGGATATCTCTTCTCATGGGGTTTCAACTGTCGAGACGCATATGCTACAACCATCTTGTCCTCCATCAACACACCACCCAATCCTATACTATAAGAATCAGTAAATACTACCAGTCAACACTGGTGTTGAAGTCAACTGAAGCTTCAAAGTTTCAAAAGCTTTTTCACACTTCTCTGACCACACAAAAAACATTCTTCCTTATTAATTGAGTGAGTGGCGCCGCAATCAATGAAATTTTCTCGATGAACTGTTAGTAATAACAGGCTAAACCCAGAAAACTACAAATCTCCATCACAGTACTCGGTCGTCTCCAAGACTTCATTGCTTCGACTTTCTCGAGATCCACTGAAATAACTCCCCTAGAAATGACATGTCCGAGAAATCGAACTTCAGGCTCCAAAAAATGACACTGAACTTCGCATACAACTGATTTTCTCTAAGTGTCTGCAAAACAATGCGAATGTGCTCTCTGTGCTCCTCTAAACTCCTCGATTACACTAATATATCATCAATGAAGATTACCACAAACTTTTCCAACTGCGGACTGAACAATATATTCATCAAATCCATGAAGAAAGTCGGTGCATTCGTCAATCCAAATGGCATGACTGGAAACTCATACAAGCCATAATGAGTCTGAAAAGCTGTAATATGAACGAAGTGTTCCTCAACTCTCATCTGGTGATACCTAGACTGCAAATCTAACTGTGAAAACACTACGGCTCCCCTCCACTGATCCAATAGATCATCAATTCGAGCAACAGATACTTATTCTTGATGGTCACTTTATTCAGATCTCGATAATCTATGCACATCCTCAATGATTCATCATTCTTAGACAAAAATATTGTTGGAGCTCCCCAAGGTGAATTACTCAGCCGAATAAACGCTTTACGAAGCAAATCATCAAGCTGTATTTTCATCTCTTCCAATTGCTTAGGTGCAAGACTGTACGCTAATTTAGATATAGGTGCAGTACCAAAAACCGGGTCAATCCAAAACTCTACCTCACAGTGAGGAGGGATACCAGAAATCTCTCGAAGGACATGAGGGAACTCACACACAACCTCGACGAAACTAGTATCGGGACTATAAATTTCAAGAGAGCTAGGAAAACTCGACATCACAGAAACAAAATCGGGCTCACAAGCCAACACACGAGGCGAAGCATCAAGTTGCGCTAAAGTCACCGACCTATGCAAGCAATCAATAATCACTGGATAACTTGACAACCCATCCATCCCTAAAATCTAATGATAGCCCTCAAAACCCAAGACAATAAAGTCAAACACGAAGGTGTACCCCAACAAAGAAAACTCGAAACGGGAACAATATTCCCACAACCAAACCAAACTCCCCAAAGGGGACACAACACACAACACACAAGGGTTTCGGTAAAGGCACTAACTTAAGACTATCTCTAACAACTAACTGTTTAGAAATAAAAAACCTAGATGTTCCCGTATCGAAAAGAGCCATCAACTGGGAAAATGCCGAATGCACGAAACCTGGCACGCAACACATATATCCTGAGTCACATAACAACACACTAACATGCAATTTTTCCTATGCATAATGCAACACATATCCTACTATATCTAGCACACACAACTAAAATAAAAATAATAACATACCCTCAACATTTCCCTGACCGGGAATAGTTGTGAGGTGAATAGGCGGTGCTAGGAGAGGGACTCTCTGACCAACTCTAGACGCAAGTGTTAACTGTCTCGGAGGCTCCATCTGCTCTGCTGGTACATCCCTACTCTGAGGACAAGCTCTGGAAAGTGCCCCTATTGCCCACAAGTATAACAAACTGCATGTTCTCGTTGATTTATCTAAGCTTTGGGACAATCACAGGCTAAGTGTCCATCCTGATCGCAAGTGAATCAACCGCTTCTGATTCCTGTCTGACCACCCCTCATAGTTTGTCTCTGCTGCTGCTGTTGTTGTCGATGATTTCTTCAGGAGCATCTGTCACATCTGTGGTCTCTGCCAGTCCTAACTGGTCCCTCTCTACCAAGGTCTCTCTGCTGAACAACGACACGCTTGGGTTGCTGGGCCTGATCAATTGTCTGGCTTCCTCACCCAAACCTCTGTCTGTGTTCTATACCTCTAGCCCGTAGAACCAAAGTCTCTTGCCTACACTCAGCGTCAACTCGCTCCTGACTCAAAGTGACGTCCACTAATATCTCAATAGGACAGTCGATCATCACCATCAACTGTTTCTTTAGGAACGGGTTCAGGCCACTCAAAAAGTTCTTATTCTTCTTTTCTGTAGTATCTATGAAACAAGTGGCATAACAGCTCAACTATGTAAACTCAACTAAGTATTATGAAACGGGTTTAGATCTCTGATGCAGATGTAGAAACCTGTCTACTATCTCAGCTCTGGCAGAATCAGGAATAAAATGTTGCTCAACCACCTTGCAGAATGTATCCCACTGCATCTCTGACACGTCTCGACTCTGCCTCACTGAATCCCACCAATACATAGCCTCTCCGTAAAACTGGCGTGCTGCTAACTCGGTACGCTGTATAGGTGTCAGCACAATCCTCTCAAATATGAGCTCTACCTTACGGATCCACCAATCCGCAACTAGAAAATCTCTAGTACCGTCAAATCTTTCACCACCCAAGAGGACAAAAATCTTGTTGCGACGAGTAAACGGATCCTCTGGCTGATTTCCTGTCTCATATTTTGTGCCCACTGTGTCATTATTTTCATGAAAGCTTGAGAAACATCCCCCTCCAATAGTGCCTGATCCCTCACCCTGGGTTTTCTTACCACGCGCCATCACACACTCTCTCTACGCAAAAGAAAACACACATATAATACATCAAACAACACAACAAAACTCCTAACTCCTCTACCCAATTCACTCAAGAAAGTATCATACGGTAATGTTCTATGTGAACCGGTAAACAATGGCTCTGATACCAAGTTCAGTCATGCCCCGACCCACCACGGAACCCGTAGCGTGCCGATACGTGGACTGAATTCGTAACCACGGGCGGATCGTAACCGGACACAACATCATAATATAACAAATTCTTGAAACGAGAACAAAACGAAAATAACCAACTACGATAAAATCTAAACAAAATAAAAGTATTCAATTCGCCTCGCCTTGCGTCATAGCGACAAAACCAATATATACAACATCTAGTATTTAACAAGTATAACAGCAAAATGGAAGCAAACATACCCGTACAAGGTGGACAACACTAAACAGCACAAAACAAATCAATAGCTGGAGACTGGGCCTAAGCGGCACGATCAGCAAAAACAACAACACTGCCTTGACTCCAATAGAAGCACACCCCTTGCGGGGTCAGCAAAGCACAAAGCTAGCTGGTGCAAGTGAACTAAATACAAATAACAAAAAATATATAAGAGAAATCCATGCCACATAGTTAGGAATAAGTGAGTAATCCTAGATGCATGATCCATAACATGGAAGCGGTGTCCCTATACAAGTTTCTAAAGTATGAATCACACTGTGTTTCTAAGGATAATATTTCTAAGTTCAAGCACCAACACAAGCATTCCATATTGAACAATAAATACAAGTTTACGAGATATGTCGGTCATTAAAGGTGATTCAAACATGGTAAATATCAAGTTATGAAGGCAAAGACAATATCGTAATCTTGCATAGCCTCCTAAGTATGGAAATCAAGTCGAAACCTTAAAAAATATATATGTAAGTGTCTCATATCGTAGGTATCCGCATACCCTACGAATGTGTCTTACCCAGATACATCCCACAACGTGCATAGTACCACTTCAGGCTTGTTTGTATCCTAATGGGGTGCCATATGGCCGGATACAAACTCAAACGTCCGGAATGATTGCTTAACACGACCAACCTAACACAAATCAAACTCAAGCGCGTTGGGAGGGAAAGCGAGTAATCTCCGAAGCACGTCCTCCGAGACCCGTCCTACTGCACTCTCTAGTGGCAAGTGTGTACGGGAGCTCACCGCACCTCAGCAAACTTACAACATGCAAAGCGTTCTCAATGTCTGTAGGTGCGAGTCATCTCAAGCACCACCAAACTCACGATGCGAGCAAACTCCTAAGCATCGACACAACATGCATTACAGCGGGGTAAGGACACTTACACTAATATCAGAATGCACGTACTATGAGTCTATACAAAATCTAATGTAACCGATGTGTAACAATAATCATCTATGAAATTCTCATAAATCCACGACTACACTAGGGTCCCAACATGACCCATTTCACAACAATAAAGTCCCTCGAGTCAAACAATCATACACGTTCAAGACTTGACAATCTTCGGTAAAACACACGAGTTGATAACATAGGCCATGTCAACTAATTTTTTCTGAATCAATACAATTTTGCAATTAAAAATCAGGTCATTAAACTGGGACAATAATTTGATCGTGTCATACCAAGCAGACACGAAAACACAACATCTAATGACATTATACCAAAGCCTACCACATTTATATTTAGCCACTATTCCATTTGTTTCATGTATATCATGTTATCAAGAAACTCAATACATAAATTCATTCACAAAGGAACCAATGCAACAATCGAAATCTCAAAAACCTTTTGAGTGTCATGTCCCGAACTTGGATTCAATCACAAACAATCATCCACACAATGTAACAATTCAATTCATAATTTTAAAATAAATATTTTTCAAAGTAAACCTTATAGTTACACTCACCTGAGCAGAATGGGTTTTCGAAACCCAAATCCTACCGACTGAAGACCCCAATTTCGCGGAACAACGAATTCGAGACTAAGGAAACTTCCCAAACTGCAAAGACGAACCCAACAGTAAGCAAACTTGTTGAAAACTGAAAAAATGAAGAAGTAACAGCCATCGTGTGACTGAAAATTACTTACCAGCAAACTAAATCTGGCGATCACTCTAATGAAGCCCAAAATCTAGCGAGAAGAAAAATCGACGAATCCCACGAACTCATGCCGGCGAAGAATGAACGTCGCATGGGGATGACGCTCTGGAAGAAGAAAAATAAAAAAGAGGAAGAAGAATAAGAATAAGAGAAAGGGCAATCCTTTTTTAATATGTGGGTGGCTATTTGCCCCCTCCAAAAATCTGAGAACACCCACCCTCCAAAATCCATTTTTTTAAACGAAATTAAATCTTACTAAATTTACACTATTGAATCAAAATTCAAAAACTTCAAAGTTAGGCAAATGAAACAACCGACAAGCAATTCAAACAATCAGAAAAAACTACGGATATTACAGCTGATGCTTTGGCTAACATGGCCTCGTCCACAAAGGCAACCCCGACAAACTTATAAAGCTTCAAGAAAAGTCAACTCTAAAAGAAAAGGAACTCCACAAGGCCTGCCCCACAAGTGAAAAAATTGGGTGGATGAGTCTCATAGTTAGGTACACTAAAGATGGAGGCCTCTTAGCAGAAAAATTGGAAGCTCGTAAACTGAAAAACAAGGTGGTACAATATACTCTCCTCGATGACAAGTTGTACATGAGATTTGAGCAGACTATGTCCTTAGAGAGATCCATGAAGGAATTTGCGGGAACCATCCTAGAGGAAGAAAGTTGGCCCATAAAGCTCTTACCCTATGGTATTATTGGCCCAAGATGTAGCAACAAGCTAATGACCTGGTCCGAAATTGTGATAAATGTCATAGGTATGCCCCGTACACACACGTGTTCAGAACCTAGTCCCAATGACCAGCCCATGGCCTTTTGCATAGTGGGGAACTAACATCATAGGCCCACTCTCCCTCTCCGATAAGAAGAAATTTTCTCTTGTAGTTGTGGACTACTTCACCAAATGGATAGAGGTTGAGCCGCTGTCCAAATAGGAGATAATCAAATCGTTCTTTTAGAAGTCCTTCATCTGCAAGTTCGATATTCAGAGAACGTTGCTTAGTGAAAATGGGACCCTGTTTGAAGTTAAGAAGGTGAAGAAACTTTGTACCAATCTGAACATCAATCACCGGTACTTAGCGCCGGGACACCCCAAGCCAACGGACAAGCAGAAGCCACCAACCAAACCATATTAAACACAATCAAGAAAAAGCTCGAAGCAGCTAAAGGACTCTGGGTATCGGAGTTGACATGCAACCTCCGAGTTTACCGGACCATAAATAGCCAATAGGAGAAACGCCATTTTCTCTCACTTATAGGTCCGAGGCAATGATCCCAATAGAACTCGGAATGCTAACATTCAAAACAGAGGAGCTCAAGTTGAACGATAATAAATAAGCACTACACCAAATTGGCATTTTTGTAACAACCTTTAAAACAGTAACACTTTTGAGCTATAACAATTCACAAAGCAATTTTACACATTTTCACAAACAAAGTAATACAATAGTTGCATCACCATGAATAGTATGGTCCTACAAGTGATACTATTCATGGTGATCCAATTTATTGTATCATTTTTTTGTGTAACTGTTTTTCATTTTTTTGCCTAAATTTAGTTTTGACTTGAAATTGTTCGATAGATTGTAACAACTCAATGGAGTTGTTACAAATATGCAATTTGGTGGAGTGAAGCTCTGAGAGTCGAACTAGACCTTCTCGAAGAAAGAAGAACAAAGCTTCCAACAAAATAGCGGCCTATCAACAGAAAATGGCCCAATACTATAACAAGAAAGTCAAGCCTCGAGAGTTTATAGTTGGAGATTGGGTACTTAGAAAAATCCAATTAAATGCGAAAAAACCAGGGGAAGGCAAGTTGAACCCAAACTGGGAAGGCTCTATAAGGTGACAAAGATCAATAGGCCAAGAACCTACTAGTTTGAAAGCCTGGGTGGAAAGGACCTTAAAAGACCATGGAATGTGGAACACTTGAAGAAATATTATCAATAAAATAAAGTTTTTTTTTTTTTAAAGTTCATTTTCATATCCAACTCTATAAGAACATGCAAAAACAACTTTAAGAAAAAGGCCTAGTTTGATTAAGGATTAAGATGGCTTAAAAATGACTAAGTCTAGTCACAGATTGTGATGATTTAGATGACTTGTTGCCCTTCTCAGCAGCCTAGTTCAATTAAGGATTAAGATGGCTTTAAGCGACTATGTCTAGTCAGAGCTTGTGAAGTTTGACAAAGATGACTTGTCAACCTTCTCAGCAACCTAGTTTGATTAAGGATTAAGTGGCTTAAACCAACCAAGTCTAGTAAGAGCTTGTGACGTCTAATTAAGATCACGTGTCACCCTTCTCAGCAGCCTAATCTGATTAAGGATTAATATGGCTTAAAATGTCCAAGTCTAGTCAGAACTCAAGAGTTCTAATCAAGATGACTTCTACACAGCCTCGTCCGACTAAGAAATAAGATAGCCTAAAATTTCCAAGTCTAGTCAGAACTCTTAAGTTCTAATAAAAATGACTTTCTTTGCAGCAGATGACCTCAATTGTCTAAGATTAGTCAGAACTTAAGAGTTTTGATTAAAATGACTTACCAACCTACATAGTCCAGTGTGAATAGAGATTAAGATGGCCAGAAATAATCAAGTTCAACAAGAAAAAAGTCAAGTCAGAACAGAGACTAAGGGCTTATAAACAATAAGCTTATTGATTAGACAAGGGTTTATATACAATAAGCTCAGTTCCAGGAGCAAGACTAGACTCAGTTGGGGCAGTAGGTACAAGTTCATTAGTAGATAAAACAACCATGGAAAAATTCGAAGCAGGCCTTGAGTCAACAGCAGCAGACTCTGAGACATTCGGGGTAGCCTCAGGATCATTAAAAGAAGGGGAAAAAGTGAAGGGCCCATTCACCTCCTTGAAATACCCATAGCACAGTGTCCTGAAGCGATATATCTTAGTCTTTATGCTCATGCTCTATCATATCAAGCAACTCATGCCTTCCTTCAACAACCAGGCTGAATTGGACAGTTTTTGCAACCTCAAGGATCTCCTTCTCTCGGTCTTCCCACTGTCTTTGATATGGTTAACTCCTCTTTAGCCTAAGCCAATCCTTCTTCATTATCTGCCAGCCTTCAGGTTGCCTCGTCACCTCTATTCTTCTCAGACTCCAGTTGTTCCTTCAAAAGGTCTAGCTTCCCGTTAGACAATATAGGTCTAATAAGTCTAATAGGCAGCCTCGGCCTGTGCCTCTTGCAGTCTTCTCAGCAATTGCCTTGTCCAAGCTTTTCTAGACCTCCAAACCAGTTGGATAGCTAACTGCCCTTCAGAGAATCTACCTTAAATAGGGCATTCGTGAGCTTTAATTGTTGCTCAGCAACGACCCTCTATAACCCGTAGACATTGTTTTGAGCAGCCTCCTCATCTGTCCCCACCATTCTAGTGTAGTAAAGGTGGGTTATTCTCTAGTCAGAAAATGCAAGCAAAGTTATCAGCACAAAGCAAAACATAACTCAAAACCAAAAAACAGATTGTTGACTTACTAGCATCAGGTACTTTTGTCCCTGGTCAAGGTGATATCCCAGTGTCGTCTCCTTCAGTAGTAGCACACAGTTGGCCAACCAATAGTACCAGTCCCTAATATGCTTATGAGAGCCATATCAATAGTCCACCTCATGATGCCAAGCATGTTTGCTATCAGGACTGATGTGAAAGCTCCCGGAACAAGGAGACTAGTCGAGCGTCATAATGGAGAACCTTGGGGTCAAGAATCAAAGTCGCCCCTCTTGCAATATCAAAAGAGGGAGGAAACTCAACAACTCCCTTTTCCTTGTCCACAACAGCCATAGGAGATTTCGGAATAGGTGGATTCTGTGGATCAGGATGGAAAGGGAGGATTCAGGCAGCTGATAAGTTCGCGGATCAATTGTTCTTGAGAGTGGGGTCCCCAAACTCTGCCCTTATTCATCAGCCTCAGCAACAGGATCCATTGTGGATCATATATAATGTTCCCTAAAACAGGTTGTTATGCTTTAGGGTTGATAAAAGACTTCAATGCAAGTTGGAACAGCCTATTCCACTAAATCGCAGCCTCTTATTAACTCATTTTTCTAGGGTTCTCAATCCCAACGAACTACAAATACTCCCTTTTCAAGAGAGGTCAGCGGAACACGAGGAGTAGTCGGAGTGGCCCCAGTCTTGGCCTTGTTAGATAAATGACTCAAAGAAACTAGCCCTCTAAAGCTATGTTATTAATATGTCGTTCTATGCAGTTAAAACGGATAACGAACCCATAACAGTCCAGGAGCGTTATAAGATATAACAGGAATAATGGTATAGAACATAATACTTTTTTTAAATATATATTTTTATACCCCTCTAAGAATTAATGTATTGTAGAGTCAAAAAAGTAAATCATATTCATAACATTAAATTCCAAAAATCAAAACATTAATAGAAAACATGTTCCCTTCGTATGAAAGTGAGATTGCAACAGAGAGTGAGATCGCAACAGAGAGTGCAATCAATTCTTCGTCATTTTCTCTTATTCTTCTTCTTTTCTCATTCTATGTTGATCGGCGACGGCGAGCTCTGGTCCTTCTTCATCTTTCCTCTAAGTAGTTCTGGTTCAATCGAGAATGAAATGGGTGAATTTTTTTGTATGTATTAAAACAAAACGTTAAAATGGCATTATTGAAAAAAACGTTATCTCAATTACGACCATTATATCGGAGCCATGATACCAAAATGTGATAATGTCAAAACGTAACGGTTCACCCCCGTTAAGCATTATATCTGGGTTGTATCGGCGTTACAACGTCGTTAGGCACTGCTAAATTGGTGAGAAATCATTTGGCAGAGGGTGACCAATACGAATTGGGTATTTAGTGGTGAGAAATCATTTGGCAGAGGGTCGCCCCTCTGATAAATGGTGAGTCATCGATAAATCGGCCCATCCAACTCGCTGATTTATCGATGTATATATATGTAAAGAACATAACTCACCATAATCAATTCCATCACATTCACAGTCGTGTCGTCTGTTCGAGAAGAAAACCAAGAAGAAGAAGAGAGAAACATAGTGAAAAATAAGAAAGATGAACAAAGATTCAAAGAAGAAAAAGAAAAAAGAAGAGTGAAGCCGAAGTGGTTGCAAATTTGCAATCGATTGACAACACAAAAAAGGAAAAAATATCAGCAGTAGCAGCGATCGGCGAGGTCTATCTCTGGCTTTGCACGAGTACTCTTCCATTACCAAGTCTGTCTATATTTATTTCCACCCTTCCTTCTTTCACTCCACTCCAATATAATCAATACCATTAACTGCTAATACCATCAACTGTTGTACTAAGCTTTTCTTCTTCTTGTTTTGTATTTATTTTGTAGTCCATGACTATGATTAAATTTTAAAATTATATGTTTAAAAAAATAGACTGATTAAATCCGATTAATCGTAAAGCGGTCCTGGATCGCAGAGGTTGTGTTTTCTGTTTTAATTGCGTAGCTCTAAAACCTTCCTTTTCGAAGGGTTGGGCATCTTCATCACCTTAACCTTCTATTTAAGTGACTTTGAAGCTCGGCTTTTATCCCCTAATGACGAGCCTCCAAAAATAGTCAAGGTCTGCTCAGAACCATCGGCCTTAGAATACAAGCCACTCCACTTGATATTCATCCTGATAGAGGACATCCGTAACAACCTTCACTGTCAACTTGAGGAACTGAGCCCTCACCTGTTCCTCTCCATAGGTGAAAGTAGGAGGCAAGTTCCATGTTATACTATCAAGCAACAAATCAGTTAGCAACGCAAGGTATATTAAATACTAAAAAGGAAGAAAAAGTATTAAACTTACTCAGTTTCCTAAAGGTGTGGAGGATGGCCTGGTCCTCAAACATGAAGTACCCAGAACTCATAGAAGCGAAGAAGTAGTACTTCTGCCAGTTCTTGAAGTCATCTAGGAGTTCTTCCAAACAGGCAGGCTTCCTCAAGGCATAAATCCCATCGGGATTCATCCTAATGGAACTCAACGAGTGGAGCAACTTCGTTAAAAAATGGAGCCTAGACTCCTTTGCCTTGATCAGAGTCGCAATCAGGGTCCTCCACCCATTTGGCCCCAGTTGGGTTTGAGGAATGCCATGGTACATCAAGAAACGGTAGATGGCGTTAGGAATCGGGAAGCGAAGGCCTTGTAGAGGCAGACAAAACCTTTCCTCGGCGGAGTGGAAAAGTTGTCTGGCCCAGAACGACGAGTTCCAGATCAACAGAATTAGACGGAGTTAAGTCAAATTTGTCTTAGTTATCAACAACTCCTTTAAAAACTCAAAGCAAGATGCCAATCGATCGTTGGGAAAATATCTCTTATCAAACATGATTAGAAAGAAATGGAAGTTTGCTCTGGATTCGAGTTGAAAGTTTGAATACAAAATACATTAAGGAGCTCTGGAAATCTTGGAGATGTAAAGAGACCAAATTCCACAAAATCAAACTTATATAGGCTTGGCGTGTGGAATAAGCAGCCATCCAATGGTCGTGTTAGCATTAAATGTTGCAGAACCCTAAGAAGCGCTGAAAAAGGCCATCATGGCGTTGCATGGACCCCCAAACATGGCAAGTTAGTAATCCTGCATGCAGACTTATTAACTAGGGGGAGTAATTGATGAGACATCAAACAGTCGTCCAATCGTAGCCAGACAAGTGACACAAACCAACCTTAATAGAAAATAGCCCGAACGAACCATGCCCAAGTCAGACCCAATTTAGCCTATAAGTCAGAAGATCGGACCCAGATTATACAAGCCCAATATGGCAGGAATCTCAAAGCTTGATCCAAGACATGAAGGCTAGAACACAGACCCTTGGGCTAGCATAAGCCCAAGGCCCATTTAGACCACTCCTAGTCTGACTAGGAGGAGGAAACTGAGTCCTAAGGGGAAACAAATACAAAAAAAGATTAAGTCTTGGAAGGGTTTAATAGAGTTAGAATCTGAATAAAATTTTCTCTTTTTGCACATCAGAGGTAGAGTCAACGAAGGAGATAAATTCTCTCACTATATAAGGTGAATGAGAGGAAGAACTAAGGTATGCAACCCTAATTTTACAAGCCAAATTCCATCCTCTTGTTCAAAGTCTAACTTTATCATTAGAGTGCCTTTGGCCACCCACCCGGTGGTCCTTGGTTCACCTTTGTTTGTTTTGCAGGTCAAAGTTAAGGAGGACGAATTTGAGCGCATCAACCCTGATCACTGCCACCAAAAGTATACATTGTTTTTTTCTTGTTCAACTCTCAAGTACAAGATATCCCCAACTGAAGATACACTCAAAGAACTTAACATCTGTGAACCTATCCCCATTACAAGCCCACATCCGTATAACAATTTTAATCACTCCACAACGTATCTATAGATTTTTTAACATCTCTAAAGTTGCCAATGGCATGACAGCTCAACGGTTAGAGCTTGGTGGATGGTACCACTAGGTCATGGGTTCAAACCCAGCTTGCAGCATCTTTAGTGGGTTCTGAAATTCTATAAAAACTCTGCTTGCCTTTCAAAAAAAAAAAAACATCTCTAAAGTTGTTATTGTTTCTTTCCCTCCAAATCAATCCGACAAAAGCATGAATTTCTCTCCCATATCCATTTTCCAAACAAGCACAGGTATGGAATGACTCTACTAGCAGCTAAAAGATCTCCACCCAGTCAATGAAGGAACTTGAAATTATAGCATTGAGTTGGAACTGTGACAAGGCCCCTTTCCAGAGATCAGACGCCAATGGACAAGTTGTTAGGATATAATCAATAGTCTGCCGTCATACAAAACCCAGTAATTTGCGATGAGGAGGCCTCTTCTATTAATTTTGTTCACTGAAAGAGTTCTACCATGGCAAACAGTTCACAGCAGGGAAGTAGCCCTGGGAGGAACTCATTGGTCTGCACCATGCATACAATTACTGATTCTGAGATCAAGAGCCAAGTGAGTGAGCCTTGGAGCTAGTTGCAATTATCCTTCAGCAACAGTATATGCATCTTTCTTCACAAACCAAAGCCAATTTTCTTCTTCCTCATCAAGCAAATCTTGATCTGTGGCTGCCACAATTGCATCATCTGATCTATTTCCCGGTCATTGCGGCTTCTTCTCAATTGAAAATCCCATCCCTGATTAATTTTGCTCCAGAATTCACTAATAGATCCCTTATTGCTGGTGATATTATATATAGCAGGGAAAACCAACTTCAATGGGCCTTCTCCAACCAATGTTGATCCCAAAAATTGAATTCTATCTCCTTTGTAGGCTTCAAAAGAAATGTTGTTGATCACAGTCTTTTAATTAGTTTCAGAGTACCCTTCTTCCAAAGGAACCAACCATAGGTAGAGAGATCCTTGTCACTGGGGGAGGCTCCATACTTGGAAGCAATTACTCCTTACAGTAGGAGCAGGATGAGTAATGCATCCGGTGAGCACTGGTGAAGAACACATGCAAAGCTAGAGCTCAGGCATTATTATATTTCTTCAAGAGAAGGGAGACATACCACATAGGGGGAGCGAATCAGAAAGCTGAGCTTTGCGGAGAGGGCCAATCTTTCGTACCGCGTAGACTGCGTTGGCAAAGCCAACCTCTTCCTCCCAACATCAAGGGCACAATGGTTTGTTGACCAAGGCACTCGATTACCTGCATCCAAAGAGCTTGCCTTTCATTAAGAAATCTCGAAAGCCACTTGAGAAGGAGGCTTTGTTGAACTCTTTGATTCTTCTTATTATGAAAATATTTAATATTTGGTATTTACACTTACATAATAGCGAACAAGCTAGAAAATATGTGTTGGACTTCTTGTGGAATGGTTAGAACGTCTAGAGATCATCTAGTTAAGTGAGGAAAAGAACGTATTGATTAGAGAGGGAAAAAATATGATAGAAAAAATATAAGCAAATGGAGGCAAGCTCATAAAAGCTCAGTGAGAGCCGGGGTTTTTCATGTTATGTTTTGGTATAAATGCAAGTGATTGTTCATCTCCTTAATACAATCATTATTGATGGTAGAGTTTTTTTAGAAGTTATAAAATCCATTTCACATTACTTTCCATTGAAGATTTCGTATCAGCATCTACTTCCACTTGTTGCAGTTATAACAAGCTCCAGATCTCGATCAAATCTATTGGAATGTAGGGACGGAGCTACAGTGTCCTGAAATGCCCCACCCTGACTTCCAAAATCCTTTCCATTACTTGTATTATTTACAAAATTCTGGGCTATAATAGTAAATGTTTATGTTAGGTAGGGCACTAGTTGTAAAGTTTTATGTAAGGTGGGGCACCAACTTTCCATTTATATCTGTGGGCCCATGTTCAAATAATGTGTGGTGTGGGCGGGTTGTTTCTGCGGTGAGCCCTAAAAATATTTTTTTAAAACAAGTAATTTACTCTAAAAGTTAGCTTTGACAAAATATGATTAGACCTAATTATGAGTTTTACAAACTTTTAACAAGTTTTTTCCTATATTCCTATTATTTCTATTTTTCATCAATTAAAATCCCAATTTCTTGGATAGTTTGTCCTATATTTATAGTTATGTTGAATGCACGAGCGTAACTTGAAAATTAATAGAACAAATCTTAAGAGCCAGAAAATAGATGAAGATGAAGAGTAGAAGAAGAAGAAGAACAGAAGGGGATAGAAGGGTATTGAGCCTCCCCTGGCGCTAAGGGTCTGACTCTTAAAAATTGTTCAAATTAATAAGATGCATACTTGAAAATCAAATGCATTTTCCTCAATACTTTACTAGTGTGCTGAGGCCTAAAAGCAACAAGTTAAGTTCAACTCGAATGAATTACGACTATTGTGTGTGTGAAATATATATATATATAGTGAATCCATAATGTTGATTCTTTTGCAACATAGAAATAATATAAATTCCCATATTTACCGTAAATTAATCCTATGCTAGCTTAAATCAAAACAATTTTAATAATTATTGTAGCGTCAGAAACCATTGTTCAATTTTTCTTTTCTTTTTGTATCTTTGAGTGCTCCGCCCCACTCAAAAGGTTGGCTCCCCCCTATTTGATGTCAACCCATGAAGTGAAATAAAGTTTATTATTCGAGTGTGACAACCCTTATATATTTCAGCTTATTTGTAAAAGAAAAAGAGATTCTTGTTTACCAATTAGTTTATCTATTTTAGTTTTTGTGTAACGGAAACAAATTAGCAACCACATGACTATTGCTTCTATTGTTTATTTATTTATATTATTCTATAAATTCCACCCTAATGGAAGTTTTTTTTTTTTTTTTTAATTTATAGGGGATGGGTTAACCACTTCACAACCTTAATAATATGATAAAAGCTGCTGACATAATGGTAGATGAGAAAAGTCTTCAGTCAGTCCTCGCAGGGTCACCATTTCAACAAGTGGGCTTGTTCCCCAACTGAAATGTTTCCTGCATGAGTCCAACTGTGCCCTGGCAGTCAATTTAAATGCTACAACGGATGATGTACTTTTTTGTGAAAATTTATTTCTTTTTTTGTGAAAACTTATTTCTTTGAGTCCAATTGGCCATTAGAGGTGGGCACGGGACGAGATGAGACGGGACAAACCTCATTCCTATCTCATTTTGTTCGTATGGGATTGGGACGAGACATGATAGATTTCATCCCGACTTCGTCCCATCCCAAACGGGTTTGGGACGGGATGGAACGAGATGAGCGGGTACTAAATAGTCTTCTAATGAAGATTACAAAAGAATTTCATCACGCATTGCTCACACACCAATAATGTCAAATTTATATACATATAACTATCATTGTAATGATATTAAATGTCATGTAAAATTTATGGTCCAATGAACTTACATTTTTTTTTATGTTAAGCATCATTTGTGTGATACATTAACCAATAGTTGTAAATATAACTCATAGTGCAACATTAAAACGAACCATCATTTGACTTTAATGCTTCAAAAATAATTATCCTATAACCAATCTAAAATGTGAAAATGTATAAATTTTCATGGGTTGACCTAAGATATCCAAACTTAAGTTTTTATTTAAACAAAGAGTGCCAAATCAAACAAGTTTTCAAATAGTAGATGTTTTGTTTTAATTTAAACACATCTTAAACTTTCCTTTAGAAGAGTAGTTTGATTAAAGTTAATAATAATAAATATTAAATAAATAAGTTCGGGATGAAACGGGATTGAAAATCTCCATCAAACTCTAGATCGGGACAAGACGGGATCGGGATGAGTTTGATCAATTCCAAAAGGACCCGAAACGGGATCGGGACGAAATCGGGATCGGATGCCCACCCTTACTAGCCATCTTAAGCAAGATAATTATTAGGGTTATTTAACATTCGTCCTTCAATATTATGACTAGTTTAGCTTTTAGACCTTATACTTGTTCGAGCTTACTTTAAATCACAATTTTCATCAAAAAAATTTGAAATGTCATTTACCCTTCTTCTTATTAGTGCAAAATTGAACCTCCTTCCTCAAACTTATACAATTTAGACATACACTCACTTTTGATTTGTTTGGCTATCTCGAAACAGTTTGAGTGAGTATATCTAATTTGCATAGGTTTAAGAATGGAACATCAAATTTCACATGACGAGCAGATTGGTCATTTGAAGTCTAAAGTAAAGCATGGACAAGTTTATGGTCTAAAAACTAAAATGGTCATAATATTGAGGGGTAAAAGTTAAATAACCCTAACTATTATTTTCATGTTAACTGAGTTGTCTGTAAATACACCACCAGTGGTCCCCAGTTGATCACGGATGTTAATTTTCTGAAGGTGAATAATTTGAAACTCTCCTCGTGGGCATTAGACAATCTAAATTTTTTTTTTTATAGTACTGTCATGTTTTTTGTTTGTGAAATAATCCTTCAAAATTGACAAAAAATGCAAATATGAACGGATTATGCCAATTAATAGGAAGTATAATTTGGCAATGCTTCTAGAGTTTCTGCACAAGGAACTCTGCTCTAAACATAAATATATGGTGTTATTTGAATATGTGATGCTCGTAGAAGTAATTGACAGGTTAGAGATATCTCTTTCGTTCTTGATTTAGACTGCAAGTCATGTTGCCACATAGTGTATGTTAATGTATCTGATTTAAAGGGGCCCAAGTACCAACATTAGTGAACACACTATCAAAAAATAGAGTAACCAACTCAGAAAGAAACCAATATGACTCAAAGAACCGGAAGCTGAAAGAAACCTCAGAAGACGTTTGTGCATAAGTGATATTCACATAATTATTACATAATATATCTCCTAACTTATGTTTGTTAGTGTTTCGAATAGCGTATTTTAGTTGAATTATTTTATTTTTGTATTTTTGTAGGATTTGGAGTTTAAATGACAAAAGTGCATTAACGTGGCGAATAATGGTGATTCATAGACAAATTGACGAAGTAAAGCGAGAGACACTCAAGGCAAAGATTAAGAGAACCAAAGAAAAAAAAAATTAGTTTTGAACTTTGTTGGAACAAAGAAGTAGTATGGATAAAAATAGCTAAACCCACCTTTTCAAGGGGTGGGACCCATTTGTTTGCAATTTGAGTTTGGTTTCAAATAAGAAGTATGTTTCTTTTTATCACAAATACAGCAACAGGAAGAAGGAGCACGTTTTTTTTCTTGTTTCCAAATTGGATTGATTTTTCCAATTGGGACCAACCAATTCTCCCAATTAAATATGATCCAATGAGGAGGTTGTTTCCAATTGAAATTGGTAGAGGAAGGAGCAGGCAATGTGGAAGGAGAAGTGTTTTGTTTTCTTTGAAACACAAGGACAGCAGCCAATAAGGAGAGTTTGGTTTCTTTTTAAACAAGAGAAATACGCAGCAGCAAGGAGGAAGTTGAGTTTTGCTCTCGGCCAAAAAAATGCAGCAATACAGCAGAGGAGAGGACGTTGTCCAGGACAGCACGCAGCAGCAGAGCAGAAACGCAGCAGCAGCAATGTGCACATCGCTGATCCACAACGCGCTGCCATGTCGATGAAGCTTCCCACCGTTGTTGTTGTCATCACCTTCACCATGCGTCACTAAACTCCACGCAAGGCGAAGAGGTGAACTCCTAGATGTAACGCACTTAATTGGTATTTGATTCGCTGTATGCTTTCACGATGAATAATGGTGTTTATGATTTTCACTTTTATTTAATATAGGAATTTATGTTATTTTAGTGACAAAGATTTCATCAATTTCTTCGTAGATTATTATTATTCCGGTGGTTATCTTTTTCTTCTCCATATAAGTTTAGTAACGTTTTTCTTACGTGTGAAATTTTTAAGGATAAATTGATTCCGGTAGGTTAGTTATATGTGACCGTCTTTTATTACGTTATTGTCTCCAGATATATCGTAAGTTTAGGATATCACATATGACCAACCTTTGTGCTTTCTAGAAAAAGTGAAATCTAAAATCCATTTACATTAGGATATATTAATGCATTAAAGACTATTTTCCGATTATATTGTTTGGGATGTGAAACACGTAATCGAGTCATCATAGCGAATCAATACTAGTTGGCGCGTGAAATCTAGGAGGGATCCTTGGAACCTTGTGACTTCTCCAAACTTGATTTTTATTAAACTAAATTTAATTTCATATTTTAAAATTGCTAAAATTTCTTACATTTAGTTTTGCGTAATTTTTCTTCCTTGGCCTTGTTTTGTAGATCGTTTTTCCTCGTGGGATCGACACCCCAATCTTTACTGCAATTGACCGCATGTACTGTTTGGGCGTAATCAAATTTTGGCGCCGTTGCCGGGGAACAAGCGTAATTCTACAAAGGAGGTTTCGGGTATTATCTTTTCTTGCTCATTGTTTTATTTTATTCTATTTTTAGGTTTTAGGTCCAGTTTAAATTTATTTATAAAAAAAAATTAGAAAAAAAAAACAACAAAAAAAAGACATTGGGGGAGTGAGTTGGAATAGAGACCACTTAGGGAGACTAATTAGGATCCCAAATTTAGAACACTAACAAATTCACATTGAGACCAAATTAAGTTCTACTTCTAATTCTAACACCATGAGTAATCACGAAGATGACCATGTTCGGTCGCTAAAGGACTATCTCCATCCCACGCGCACTGCTACTCCATCATGTATCATGTTTGCATCAAGTACACCAAAGCTAGATTTTAAGCCGAGTATGATACAATTATTACCCACTTTTTATGGCCTAGAGAGTGAGAATCCTTATGTTCACATTAGGTAATTCGAGGAAGTTGTGGCCACTTTTCACAACAAAGTTGAGGCTGTAGACTCGGTTAGACTAAGGTTTTTTCCTTTTTCCCTTAAGGAAAAAGCGAAGAGTTGGCTATACTCTTTGCGACCAAGGTCTATAGGTTTGTGGGAGGAGATGACCCAAGCATTTTTTAATAAATATTTTCGTCACCAAAAAACCAATGGTCTAAAGAGACATATTTCTACCTTCACCCAAAAGAATAGCGAGACATTATATCAAGCATGAGAAAGGTTCAAGGATCTTTTGAATACATGCCCACACCATGGGTATGAGAGTTGGTGCTTAATCAGTTATTTTTATGAGGGGCTCATCAGTAGAGAACGTCGGTTCGTTGAGATGATGTGTAATGGAGAGTTTTTGCAAAAGGACCCTGACGAGGCCATTGAGTACCTAAAATGACTTGGCTGAAAAGGCTCATACTTGGACTGGTCCAAGTGCTACTGAGAGCACGGATAGAACACGCTCAACTGGAGTCTACCAACTTAGGGAAGAGGACAGCCTTAGAGCCCAATTGGATAAAGTGACTAGGGAGTTAGAGACACTTAAGACCAAGGATGGTAGGCACACACATACTGTTGCCAGAGTTGAGCTACAGGACGCCTGTTTTATATGCGGGGGAGTTGAACACTTAGCACAGGATTTCCCGACCTTGACTGAGATGAGAGGGGTTTATGAGGAACAATGTAACGCCTTAGGGATGTACAAGAAGCCTTAATCACCATTCTCTAACACTTACAATTCTAGCTGGAGAGATCACCCTAACTTAGGCTGGCGGTTCGAAGCAAACCAACCTACACACTCACAGGTACAACCACCTAGGTCATACCCTGCACCTCCATACAATGTGCAATCTAATAGAAGTCCCTTATCAGACACATTACATGCATTTATAGAGGCACAAGGTAAAACTAATCAAAAATTTTAGGTTGCATTGACACAGTTGGCAGAAGAGAACCAGGAGATCAAAAGTCAGATAACCAAGCTGACAAGTTCATTATTAGTACAAGAGCGGGGCCAATTTCTGTCACAGCCTCAAGCAAATCCGAAGGACCAACTTATGGCACAAACCTCTACTTCAGACTCTCAAGATGTCAAAGAGGTTAATGCCATCACTACTCGGAGTGGTAAGATTTTAGATGGATCAAGCTCGTCCACGACTATAGGCACCTCCCCAAGTGCAAAGGAGAGCATCCCTGAGGATGAGCCCAACAAGAACATTCCAGTTTCAGTTCCTTTTCCTCACGCATTACGACCTACTGAAAAGAAATCGGAAATGCATGGTGAGATTCTAGAACACTTGAAACAGGTTAAAATTAACTTACCTTTGTTGCATGTGATTAAACAGGTACCAACTTATGCGAGGGTCATCAAGGATCTATGCACTATCAAGCGGAAACATCATGTCAAGAAGACTGCCTTCTTGACAGAACAGGTAAGTGCGGTGATTGAGCAGAGGACACCACCCAAGTACAAAGATCCAGGGTGTCCTACAGTCACCTGCCAGATTGGGACTCATGAGTTCGGCCAAGCCTTGTTGGATTTAGAGGCAAGTGTAAATCTGATGCCATATTCTATTTACTTGCAACTGGGTCTAGGAGAGATTAAACCCACATCCGTGGTACTACAATTGGCCGATAGATCGGTTAAGAAGCCAAGAAGAATAGTCGAGGATGTCTTGCTGCAGATTGATAAGTTTTGTTATCCCGTCGACTTTCTTATTTTAGATACTCATTCTGCGGTTAATATGGAGTCTACAGTTCCGATTATTTTAGGTAGACATTTTCTTACCACAGCTAACGCTCTTATCAATTGCAGGAACGGTCTAATGAAGTTGTCTTTTGGGAACATGACTCTGGAGGTCAACATATTCAATATTAGCAAGCAACCACGTGATGATGATGAGTGTCATCATACCTACATGATAGACACGTTGATAACAAAGGAGGCGCTCCTGAGCGCAGATTCTAAAACCTTAGAGTACCTCCTTTATATTTCTTATTCTGAGAATTCACTTTATCCTGACAATGCTTTTGATATTCTGTTGTTTCAGGATTAAAGGATAAAGGAGGACGACAATGGCAACCATGTTTTGAGGAGTTGCCAAAGGAAAGACAGAAACCACAACCATCCACCGTGGAAACTCCTAAAGTTGACCTAGCTCCACTGCCTGAGGGACTTAAACATGCATTCCTCGGACCAGGTGATACCTTTCCTGTTATTATTTCTTCCGTGCTTGATAGCTCACAAGAAGAAGAATTGATTAATATGTTACGTGAGCACAAATCTGCATTAGGTTGGACTATAGCTGACATCAAAGGTATTAGGCCCTTAATATGTTCCCATAGGATTCACTTAGAAGAAGGAGCTAACCCCCGTAGAGACCCTCAAAGACGACTTCACCCTACTATGAAAGAGGTGGTGAAAAAGGAAGTCTTAAAATTGTTAGATGCAGGCATCATTTATCCCATCTCTGATAGCAAGTGGGTTAGTCCAACTCAAGTAGTTCCCAAGAAATCTGAAATAACAGTGGTGACTAATGATGAGGGGGTGTCTGTTCCTACTAAGGTAGTGACAGGGTGGCGCATGTGCATTGATTATAGGAAACTTAATTCTGCCACCCGCAAGGATCACTTCCCACTTCCATTCATAGACCAAATCTTAGAGCGAGTGGTTGATCATTCTTTCTATTGCTTTCTAGATGGGTATTCAAGATATTATCAGATTGAGATTGCATTAGAGGATCAGGATAAGACTACTTTCACATGTCCTTTTGGTACTTATGCTTTTTGGCGTATGCCATTTGGTTTGTGTAATGCACCGGCTTCTTTCCAATGATACATGATGGGTATTTTTAGTAACATGGTTGAAAAATATATGGAAGTATTCATGGATGATTTGACTGTTTTTGGTGATTCCTTTGATTCATGTTTACTTCACTTGAAGGTTGTTTTAAGTAGATGTGAAGAGAAGGGTCTGGTGCTTAATTGGGAAAAATGTCATTTCATGGTTTCCTATGGAATAGTTCTGGGACACATAGTTTCTGATAAAGGAATCGAAGTTGATAAAGATAAAATTGAATTGATTTCTAAATTACCTACACCTAAAAGTGTCAAGGATGTGAGATCATTTCTAGGGCACGCGGGTTTTTATAGGAGGTTCATACATAATTTTTCTGCCATATCTAGACCATTAAGTAGCCTCCTGGTCAAAGACGTCGTGTTTCAATGGACACAAGAGTGTGAGGACGCCTTTCGAACACTCATTGATATTTGATAGGCTTACCTCTGCCCCCATCATGCAGCCACCGGATTGGACTTTACCATTTGAGATAATGTGTGATGCAAGCAACTATGTTGTGGGGGCAATCTTGGGACAACGACGGGAAGGGAAGCCATTTGTTGTTTACTATGCTAGTCGAACACTTAATGATGCTCGAAAGAATTATTCGACTACTGAAAAAGAGTTGCTAGCTGTAGTCTTTGCTTTAGATAAATTTCGTGCTTATTTGATTGGTACACCTATCACTGTTTTTACTAACCATGCGGCTCTTAAGTTCCTTCTTTCTAAAAAGGATGCTAAGGCAAGATTGATTAGGTGGATTTTACTTCTGCAGGAATTTGATCAGACTATAAAGGATAAGAAGGGGGTCGAGAATGTTGTGGTGGATCATTTGTCTCGTCTGGAGTTCAGTGACTCTGCTAATGGCCCACCTATCCGTGATGACTTCTCTGATGAACACCTATTAGCCATCACTCAAGTACCAAGGTATGCACACATTGTTAATTACTTGGTTTTCGGCGAAGTTCCATCATCATGGAGTGCTCAAGATAAGCGCAAATTTTTGGTCGAGGTAAGAAATTTTTATTGGGATGATCCTTGTCTATATAAGTATTGCCCCGACCAAATCATGAGGCGTTGTATCCCTGAAGGTGAGATTGAAAGTGTCTTACATTTTTGTCATAGTGCAGCTTGTGGAGACCATTTTTCTATGAAAAAGACCGCTGCAAAAATTTTACAGTCTGGATTATATTGGCCTACATTGTTTAAGGACACTAACAATTATTGTCGTTCTTGTGATAGATGCCAGAAGTAAGGTGCATTGTCCCGGAGACACATGATGCCCCTTAACCCCATCTTAGTCATTGAGATATTTGATTGTTGGGGGATTGATTTTATGGGACCTTTTCCACCTTCTTTTGGATATTTGTATATTTTGCTTGCAGTGGACTATGTGTCCAAATGGGTAGAGGTTGTGGCATGCCGAAACAATGACAACAACACTGTTGTCAGGTTTATCAAAGAACACATTTTATCCCGTTTCGGTACACCACGAGCCATTATTAGTGATCAGGGGACTCATTTCTGTAATCTCTCTTTTGAGGCTTTGATGCACAGGTATGGAGTTCATCACAAGGTTGCCAATGCCTATCATCCGCAGACAAATGGCCAAGTCGAGCTGGCAAACCGAGAAGTGAAACAAATCTTGGAGAAGATGGTGAATCCGGATAGGAAGGATTGGTCCTTGCGCCTTCCTGATGCACTTTGGGCTTATCGTACCGCTTATAAGACAATTCTCGGGATGTCTCCATGTCGGCTTATATATGTAAAAGCCTGTCATTTACCTGTTGAGTTAGAACATCGCGCTTATTGGGCTGTAAAAAGCACTAACTTTGATCTCAATGATGCAGGTATTCAGCGGAAAGTTCAGTTAGCTGCAATTGAGGAGTTGCGGAATGATGCCTATGACAATTCCCGAATATACAAGGCGGAGATGAAAGCAGCTCATGATAAGCAAATTCTGAGGAAACATTTCGAGCCCAACCAACGAGTCTATCTCTATGACTCACGACTTCATCTTCATCCTGGCAAGCTAAGATCGAGATGGACGGGCCCATTCATGGTAAAACAAGTTTTTCCCAATGGGTCCATAGAAATTGAAGATCCAACAGATGGGAGAGTATTTAGAGTAAATGGGCAACGTTTGAAGCACTATGTGGAGCGAGTAGAGGTGCCAGAAGAGATCTCTCTGGTTGCCCCTGTCTACTTGATTTGATGTTCTCCACCCTATCTTTAGTTTAGGTTTTTATTTTATTTGTTTTTCATTTATTATTTTATTTATTTTTTAGTTTAGTTTAGGTTTTTGCTTTTATGTTTTTCTTTTAGTGTTTCAGGTTATTTTAGGTGTTGCTACTGGAGTCACTCGGAGACCCTCATCCCATGTGTTCATTTCTCCTGTCGGTGTGATTTTCTTATATTTTGGTGACTATGAGGACATTGTCTATTTGAAATTGGTAAAGCTTCACCATGGTAATATCACTCTAACCCTCCTCTTTTCTTTTGCCTTCATTTGTCATGATTATTATTTTATACATTGAGGATAATGTTTGGTTTAGGTGTTGGGTGTGGTTTATTAGATTTTTTGTCCAATTTTCAAGAATCTTTGAGCTTAAAACGTATTTTACAATTAAATCGAGTCATTTTTGTGTTCTACTCAATCTCCATTGAATACTTAGATGATTACGGTAATTGTGTAAAATCTTTATGAAAATGCATTTGAAATCTGAACTCTTGGTGAAAACTTAAAAAAAAAAAAAAAAAAAAAAAAAAGTTTAAAGAGTCTTTTTAATTTTAGAGAATTTTTTTGTTGCCTTTAATTTTGAGAAAACACATACTAACACGTGTCACATAGTTATATTAGTAGAAAACATGATATTTGATATTATCCTTATGTTAGATGTATTTCGTGAGACTTTTCAACTCGACCATTCATGCACTATAAGCCAAGTCAACATGATTTGAAGTTGATTAGTGAGACATTGAACTAGAAAACCTTAGAATAATAGTGGAGACTTAACCCTTGTGAGTTTTGAGTCATTCTTTATTTCTTGAGGGTTATTAATTACACTCTAATTTTTCTTGAGTCCGCATTATGTCGTTGATGATCTCATTATTCTTGATTTTCTTATTGATTGCTTTAAGAATGACATAAAATTGAATCTTTACACTAGAACTTCTTGCTTTATTTAGTTGAGATGTCCTAGTACTAACTAGAACTTATGAAGTGATATAGGCATTTCTTTATTTAAACCATTTTTTAGCCTTTTAGCCTGCCCAATAATAAACATCCATTTGCAGCCCTTTGAGCCTTTATATAGCCTTCTCTTTGTTATCCCCATTCCCAATACCTACTCCAATCAAGGAGTAATACCTCTATTATTTTATCCTTACCCAAAATTTTGAGAATGTATACGATGAGATATATTTATGGAATGGGCAAATAGAAAGAGTTGAAAATAGATATTTCATGCACCCTCAAAGTAAAAGTGTTTGATTGTATAAACGGGGAAAAACATGTAAGAAAAAAAAGCATGTAAAAAAAAAGTTGAAAAAAAATAATGAAGAAAAAGTTAATGGTGTACAACATTGATTTGTTCTTCAATGCCCTATGTGTTTATTCAAGGGTGTAGCCATTCTCAAGAAATTCTTGTATCATTTTTGTCCATTATTGTTTGCCATAATCCAAGCCTCATTATAACCTAGTAAAGACCTAATTAATCTTAAGTGAAAGTTGGTTCAGTAGATGTGGAGATTAAATAGGCAAGAACTATGGTGTTTGATTCAACATTCTCAAAAGTAATCAATATTCCTGTCCATGAGATCATATTCATTTCACTCTTTGAAAATTCCGTTTTTCATGATGATTATATGTGAGATGTTTGCATTTTCCATAATTTATATCATTTTCCTCACATATAAATTGAGTGTCCAATCTTTGAGTGTTTTATTTCTGAGTGACATGAGAGATTTGTGGTTATCTCGTCACACACACACTATGAGACGAAAAGCTATGTTGATAAGGTTCCTAAAGGTTATCTCGTCACATCTCTACTATGAGACGAAGAGTTATGTTGATAAGGTTCCTCACACACACACACTTCGAGTTGAGAATGATTATGAAATTTATTTAACCTTTAGATACTATTAAATTATTGTACTTTATTGATATACTTTTGTGACAGTTTTAGTTTGTTGTTTTTCTTGAATTCTAAGCAATTAGAAAATTACTCTAAGGAAAATAAAGGAGAATGCTCACGTTTTTGCATTATGTTTTTAGAAAATAGATTTTGTTTTATATAATCAGTAATGTTTGGGGGTAACATTTCTGGAAACCCTCACGAGACTATAACTCGTCATCTAAAGGTAATCTAGAGGTTTAAAGCCTTGTTGCACATTAAGGTAAGTGCAACCGTGATTCCTACGAAAGTGAGTTAGGATTTTATTCTCAATTTTGTTTTGCTCGAGGACTAGCAAAATATAGGTTTGGGGGTATTTGATATTCACATAATTATTACATAATATACCTCATAACTTATGTTTGTTAGTGTTTCGAATAGCGTATTTTAGTTTAATTATTTTATTTTTGTATTTTTGTAGGATTTGGAGTTTAAATGACAAAAGTGCATTCGCGTGGCGAATAATGGTGATTCATAGACAAATTGACGAAGTGGAGCGAGAGACACTCAAGTCAAAGATTAAGAGAACCAAAGAAAAAAAAAATAAAGAAAATTAGTTTTAAATTTTGGTGGAACAAAGAAGTAGTATGGATAAAAATAGCCAAACCCACCTTTCAAGGGGGTGGATCCCTTTGTTTGCAATTTGAGTTTGGTTTCAAATAAGAAGTATGTTTCTTTTTATCACAAATACAGCAACAGGAAGAAGGAGCACGCTTTTTTTCTTGTTTCCAAATTGGATTGATTTTTCCAATTGGGACCAACCAATTCTCCCAATTAAATATAGTCCAATGAGGAGGTTGTTTCCAATTGAAATTGGTGGAGGAAGGAGCAGGCAATGTGGAAGGAGAAGTGTTTTGTTTTCTTTGAAACACAAGGACAACAGCCAATAAGGAGAGTTTGGTTTCTTTTTAAACAAGAGAAATACGCAGCAGCAAGGAGGAAGTTGATTTTTGCTCTCGGCCAAAAAAACGCAGCAATACCGCAAAGGAGAGGGCGCTGTCTAGGACAGCAAGGAGTGCGCAGAACGAGCGGGAACGCGGCAGCAGCGGTGTTTGCAGCAGCAGAGCATAAACGCAGCAACAGCAGTGTGCACATCGCTGATCCACCACGCGCTGCCATGTCGATGAAGCTTCCCACCGTTGTTGTTGTCATCACATTCACCATGCGTCACTAAACTCCACGCAAGGCGATGAGGTGAACTCCTAGATGTAACGCACTTAATTGGTATTTGATTCGATGTATGCTTTCACGATGAATAATGGTGTTTATGATTTTCACTTTTATTTAATATAGGAATTTATGTTATTTTAGTGACAAAGATTTCATCAATTTCTTCGTAGATTATTATTATTCCGGTGGTTATCTTTTTCTTCTTCATATAAGTTTAGTCACGTTTTTCTTACGTGTGGAATTTTTAAGGATAAATTGATTCCGGTAGGTTAGTTATATGTGACCGTCTTTTATTACGTTATTGTCTCCAGATATATCGTAAGTTTAGGATATCACATATGACCAACCTTTGTGCTTTCTAGAAAAAGTGAAATCTAAAATCCATTTACATTAGAATATATTAATGCATTAAAAACTATTTTTCCGATTATATTGTTTGGGATGTGAAACACGTAATCGAGTCATCATAGCGAATCAATACTAGTTGGCGCGTGAAATCTAGGAGGGATCCTTGGAACCTTGTGACTTCTCCAAACTTGATTTTTATTAAACTAAATTTAATTTCATATTTTAAAATTGCTAAAATTTCTTACATTTAGTTTTGCGTAGTTTTTCTTCCTTGACCTTGTTTTGTACATCATTTTTCCTCGTGGGATCGACACCTCAATCTTTACTGCAATGACCGCGTGTACTGTTTGGGCGTAACGAATAAGCTCGTGCCACAAAAATGTTCTAATACGTATAAACATAATCTTTGTCATTCACTGTGTCCGCCTCTATAGGAAAATCCTATATTTGCTCAAAAATGGGAAAAAGGTAGTAGAAGTCAAATGACTCACAAGTCAGAAATCGGGAAGTCGAGTGCATGTGGCGGTGCCCTTAACTTCCTCAAAAAGTGAGATAGACTCTGACAAACAATAGTTCACAGTCTGCTCTTCGCATGTCTGGGAAGGTCATCTAGATCCAATAGTGCATGTAGCTCACAAATGTTGGCGGTAGTGATCTTGCGTAGTTTTTGGTACATGGCTGCAATTTCATACCAAGTCGTAGTCTAGTATGTCTCAACATTCATCACAGTAGAGGGGTAGTGGGTTGTACATCACTAGCAGCTGGGGTGGGTTGGAGTATACGACGGGTACAGGTCATAATATGGGTCATTCATTTTTTTAAACGAACTGTCATAATTGTTGGGGTAGAAATAGGCAAGGTGGACCAAGGACTTAAGTAAAAAAAAAGGGTCATGGACTGAAATAAAAAAACAGGACAGGGACTTAAATTAGAAAGTTATTTTTTAAAATGGCGCTTTTTCCCCAATTCACGAACTGCAACAGGGGGAGGGGCTTGGGCAGGACAAGATGGTTGCGACGCTGGAAGGAGTGGCGACAGCTTGCAACTGGACGAGTGTGACTGGGCTGGTTGGCGACAGTGGCAGGGGGATTGAATAAAAATCTGAGCAGGGACTTCTTCCTCCTATGGATTGAAACAAACAGAGGGTTGGGGTTGCGATTGGTTGTGGCTAGCTGTGACAGGAACAGAGATAACTTGAAATTGGAGGGGCTACGACTTGTTGCAACAGGGACAGGACAACCTGTGATTGGAGGGGCTACTTAGCTAGATCAGTGGCTGAACTGGGAGTAGTGGGTCTGAATTTTTGTGTCTTCTCTTTTGTTTCTCTTCGCAACTGCAACTTCTCTTTGACTCTTCAATCTTCTTATTTCTTCAAACTTTTTTTTCCTAATCAAACAAACTAGAATCATTTAGCTCTGATACCAATTGATTAGATTCTAACTAGGGTTGGGTCAGTCCAGTTAATCGGCCCGAATAGCAAGGATCGAGGACCAGGTCGGGCTTTTTAAAATGGATTTTCAGTGACCTGCCAGACCGATTAACAAGGTTCCTGGGTAACCGAGATTTTGGGCCGGTTATCAGGCTTGGGTGGTGGCTAGGAATTGAGACAAAAAATAGATGAAGAGGGAGGAGGGGTTCAACCGCTGGAGGTACAACTTTGTCGTGGGTGAAATGGGGAGGAGGGTGAGAAACAGATAGAAGAATATAAATGGAGATCGGGCGGGGGAGGGATGGCTTTGTGAAACAGAGAAGAGGAGGGGTTTGAACTGGAGAAAGGGGGAGATGGGTGCGAGGAAGGGCCACGCTCTTGCAAGTGAAACTGAGAGATGGAGAGGAAAACGATGTAGTGGTGGTTATCCGTGAAATAAAGAGAATGGGGAGGAAGGCATGAGTGGGTTGGGGAGCCAGCAACAACGGCGACATCAGTGAGTACGACCATGGCATCTGGTGGTGGTGGTGGTTCGAAGACAGTGAGGAAGAAGAAAAGGAAGCCGAGGAAGTACGGACCAGATGGATCGGTGGCTGCAAAATCTTGTGTTGTTGCTACTCCATGACTAGAGAGGGAGAGATGAAAGAGAAAAGATGTGGGTTTTGAGTTTGACTTTTGACAGGTAGATCGAATCCACATTATATCATCTTTGGGTATAGTTTGGATTGATTTTTTGATGGGGAGATTGGACTTTTGATGGGGGGATAGAATCCACATTATAATTTAGAGAAGAATGGAGGGTTTTAGTTTGGGTTAGGCTTTGGGGAAAAAGATATTTAGTTTTTCTAAATATTTGGGTCGGGTTGGTTGGCGGTTTTCACTTAAAACCAAATGGACCGTGCCCTAGCTGAAAATAATCTCCCATCACTCTGAATGCCACCCTCCGTTCAGAGTGGAGAGAGACAAGGGTAGACCCCCCATAACAACACATTTTCGGTTATCTCCATTTTGTTTGATCAGATTTTTAATGGGCAACACTCTTTTTGCCAATGTTCACTTTAAGTGACACCATAAATATATTACCCCTTCAATTGTTGTGAGGACGAGAGTGGAAGAGCAAAAATTGGCGACGAAAAGGTCATTTTATTGCTTTTGCTTTCCACCCATAGGTGCAGATGCTCTAAGAGATGCTGGCATTAAATGATACTATTGCTATAAAGGAAAAGAATTTGCATTCTCACTCAATTGCAAAATTAGTCACGGGTTAAGTGGTTTTGAGGTCTCATTTGTATCCGTGTAGATGAAGCTCAAAGATTATGTCATTATAATCTTGTGGCTGATGTGGATAAGGGATAAAAATATTATCTCATTATTAATGTCCTTAATTCTTTTTCATAAATTGGTTGTCTACTTGTTTTTTTTTTTGGCTTTGTTATGTTTTTCTCCAGCCAATGATGATTGTATGTTTTTTTTTTTTGTTTATATATATATATATATATAAAGCAAGTTGGGTTTTAAGGACCCCTTAATTTTTATATTAATTTAAAATAAGATGCAAAAACAATCTTTCAAAAGAGGGAGAAACACCATTACAGGGCTTCCTAATCGCATAATTCACTAACATTGGTAAGCTAATTGCCTTTTCCTTTGATGTAAAGACAAATAATTCATGCGTACTTCTTATTCTTTCTCTTATCTCTGATAGATCTTCGAGGTCAAAGGCTAAAATCTTGGGTGCAAGCGTTTGAGAAATTTTTAGTAGCCAATTCTATGGCTAATGCAGATTTAACTAACCTAAATTAATAGGCTAATTTGACCCACTTGTAATAACCGCAAGTGTACGGTGTCTAACTGGTAGACAACAGCAAGTACGGGTCGATCCCACGAGGAAGGTGGATGCAATTGAATTTAATAATTTAATTAAACTAATTTGGAGGCAATGGGGTTACAACATTTTTAAAACTAAACTAAAAATAAATTAAAAATAAGAAAAATAAAATAAAAGAAAAAAAGATGGGTTTTGTGGGCTGGGACTCACTAATGAGTTAGCAAAATTATTTAAATCTAAATTACTGAAAATTTAAACGAGAAGCTTTACGGATGAGAATCCCTTGCTTACACCGAATATGTGATCGTTAAAATTCAATTCAAATTATATCATGTTTCTATCAAACATTAACAAATTATTTAAAGCAAATACGCTCTTACCAAGTATTAAGTGTCTTTTTAGGGCACACTTAATCAAAGTTTAAGCTTAATATTTTTAGCACATGCTTTGAATATTGATAAAGGGTAATTCTAACTACCAAACATATCAAGTTTAATTTCTCGAACATGAAAGGTGAAAACAATTTATCAAAAATTCAGAAATAAATTGTAATTAACAATTAAGCACACAATTCAGTAAAATAAATCAAAATGAATTATGCAACCCCTTTGATTTGTTGCAAACTCGATGTGGTGGTACTCAGCAGATCAGCAGGTGGTCCGAACACGAATCCTGAGAAAATGGCTGCAAATGTTCTGTGGTGGTACAGAGCAGAAATCAGGGTGCCAATAGCCGAAATCAGTTTGACTCAGTCTCCCGCCAATGGAACAGTCGCGCTCTGCGCTGCTCCGCCTTCATCTCCAGCGAGCAGCGTCGCTGCTCCGCCTTCCTCTGTGCTCTTCGCGAGCGTCCTCGTCCTCCAAATGGTTCTTGAACCTGTAAAAGAGAGAGAGGTGCAATGAGAACACTAAAAAATAGAGAGAGAGATCGGAAGGAAACTCCCCTGTTTCTGCTGTCGCGGTGGTGGTGCGCCACTAACGCGCCGCTCTGTGATGTGGTCGTGAGAGAGGGAGACAGGAAGGAGGGCCGAGACGAAGAGAGGGCGGTGTTGGAGGCTCGGACGGTCTGCCTGGCTCTATCGCGAGGCGGAACAGAGAGGGCGGTGATGGAGGTGGCTCTGTTTCTGGCGGCTGATGGTGGCGGTGCTCGCACGGTGAGAACAGGAGCTGATGGCGGTGGAGTGGTGTGCAAAGCTCGGTGGCGAGGTGAAGGTCGGATGCGAAACATGGTTGTCACTCCCCTATTTCGTGGTGGTGGCGGTGCTCGCACGGTGGTGGGGGCGGTGCTGTTGTCCGGAGATGGTGGATGAGAGAGTGATGGTGGTTGATGGTGGATGGAGGTGGTGATGGTGATGAAAATCACTTTGTGAGGAAGAGGGTTTAATTTTGGCTATTGATGTTTGATTCCCTTCTCCTCCTCCCCTTTCTCATTAATTTATCTTGTATTTATAGAGAATTAAGAAAGTGAATATGGACAAGTTAAGGGGAGGGTTCAATGAGTGATTTAAGGGATAAATGAGGAGAATATTCTTTGGGTTGGATTGGGCTTGACATTGGGTTTGGCATTGGGTTTGGGTTTATAGGTTAGGTTTTGGGTTTAAGTGTTTAGATATGTGACCATCTGCTTTATACCACCGTTAGAGTCGACCAATTGTCATTCCTTAAATTGTTGTCTTAATACGATTTCATCGTTCACGCTCAAATTCCTACAAAGACATGAAAACGAAATAATTATTATAAAATATAATAATCGAAAAACTAACATATATAAATTAAGAGATATATTATGTAATAATTATGTGAATATCAAATACCCCCAAACCTATATTTTGCTAGTCCTCGAGCAAAACTATAAAAATAAAATTCTAATTCACTTTCGCAAGAATCATCGGTTGCACTTACCTTAAACGTGCAACAAGGCTTTAAACCCCTAGATTACCTCTAGTGGACGAGTTATAGTCTCGTGAGGGTTTCCAGAAATGTTACCCACAAACATTACTGATTCAACAAAACTTAGTCAAACACTGTTCATTTTAAAACTTCAAGAAATGCAAGAAACCAACAGTGTCATTTTAGTGTATCAACAAATTTCCAAATAATTTAATATTCTCCAAAGATTAGAAAAAATTCACAATCATCCTCAACTCAATGTGTGTGTGGATAGCACTATCAACATAACTTTTTATTTCAGAGTAAAATAATGACTAAATTTCTTGTAGAAAGTTTGTTTTGACTTCAAACCTCTCATGTCACTCACAATAAAACACTTAGAGATTTGGCATTTCACTCAGTTTATATGTGAGGAAAAGAGTAAATAATGGAAAACAATCATCTCACATATAGTAATATGAAGAACGGACTTTTCAAGAATGGAATGAACATGATCTCATGGATAGGAATATCAATTACTTTTGGGAATGTTGAATCAAACACCATAGGTCTTGGTTATTAAATCTCCACATCTACGGAACCAACCTTTACCTAAGATCAACTAGGACTTTGTTGAGTTGTAACGGGGCTTGGGTAATGGTTAATAAGGAATGTCAAAAGATTCTAACAAAAATTTCTAGGAATGTAGACACCCATTATACGAACAATTAGGGCTGTCAAGAATAAATCAATGTTGTGCACCATCAATTTTTTCTTCATTCTCACATCTTTATCCTCATTGACATTCTTCTTATGCTTTCTTTCCTTTTTTTTTTTCATAGAGGATTTATGAAATATCTCATATTTTGCTCTTTCATGCCCTTTTTACACCAAGTATATCCATCCGTATACATTCACAGAAAAGTTGGGTAAAGGTTAATAGTTAACAAATAAAAGTTATTCTAAGGCTCAAAAGGCTACAAAAAGGTTAATGTTATGGGTTAGTTAAAAGGCTAGTTAATGGTCTAAAGAAAAAATGCCTAGATCATTTCCTAAGTTCGGGTCAGTATTATGACATCTCAATTGAATAAGCCAAGAAGTTCTAGTGTAATAATTCAATTTTGATGTCATTCCCAAAGCAATTGATCAGAAAAATGAGAATAATGAGATCATCAACGAGATAATACGGATTCAAGAAAAATCAGAGTTTATGTATAACCCTCGGAAAAATAGAAAGGCTCAAAACTTTCAGGGTTAAGTCTCCACTATTATTCTAAGGTTTTCTAGTGCATATTTCACTCATCAACTTCAAGTTATGCTCATATGGCTCATGGTGCAAAGATAATCGAGTTGAAAAATCTTATGAACTAGATCTAACTTAAGGTTCATACTAAACTTTCAGTCTTTATCAATATACCAATATGTCAAGTTGGCTTGCATTTTCTTGAGCATAATCCATTTTCATAATCGCAAAAGACCAAGTTTTCTTGACAAAAAAACAATTTTTTTTTAAAGAACAAGAAAAGAAGAAAACACTACGAAGAATTCACCGACTCATGAACCCTACCCCCAAACCTAATCCAAACATTGTCCTCAATGTTTAACAAAATAATTCTGACAAATGAATGAAATAAGTACATGAGAGGAGATTAGAACAGTACTACCGCGGTGAAGATTTTACCAATTTCCAAGAAGTCATCCATCAATGAGGCTCACAAACATAAGAATCATGGAGTTTTCATTAGAAATAGATAAAATGCAGACTCGACACTAACAAAGAAAACTAAAAAAAAAAAAAAAAAAAAAAAAAGCAAGTTGTAAGTCAAAAACTGTTATGGAGCTAACGAGTATGAGTGAAACACAACTAAATAGGGTACTCGAAAATCAATCCAGACTAACAGCAAAGACACACAACTAAAGCTAGGCTGCCTCCCAGTAGCGCTTGGTTTAACGTCATCAGCCCGACAAATATTCTTCCTAAAAAATGGTGTATCGAAAAGTAGAAAGGAAGAGCATTACAAACACTTAGTCCATGGTCGTATATCAACAACCTGAACAGTTGAGGATCAGTCCACCAAAATATAGCAATCACATGGGGCACCAAATACACTAGGACATTCCAAAAGTGACCAGTAGTCATACACAACAGATGATCCTTGCGTGCTCCAAAAAGGGAACATCCTATGTCTGGTTCCAAATCAGAAGATTGGATAATTTTCACAACAGGATGGTGAAAACTGAAATCCTCACTACAGCACAAGGGATCGGTGAAAGTAGCCTTAGTAAATGGGAATGTGATGCAAGTAGATGAGACGATGGATATATCAGGTGGTACAGGCTCATCACATGAATTACATAGAGATATTGGTCTAGACAACTCATCACCTGAAAATGCATACCTGAGGGTGTCAGGTAATTGTTTAAGGTCAAGCTCAGGTGGCTCAACTGATGGGACTAGTTTTGACTCACTGAGTGGAAGATGCTTCACTTTAGACTTCCATTTATAACTAGGATCCACAATGGGGACTGAGTCAAGCAAATCGTTGACTTCCCTAATGGAATCATCAACATCAAAGTCTAAACTAAAATGAGTCAAACAAGCCTCTAAATGGTCATGTGTATCATGAAAACAGTCAAGGGGAGACTCTAAAGAATGTTCACAGTTTGATTCGATGCATGAGTCACTAGGGAGGCATGAGTCAACATGGGAAGGAGATGTCTGTAGTGTCTCAGAATCTGCAGGTTCATCAATAAATGAGGCTTTATCAGCCTTCGTATGAGAGGATGATGCAACCTGTGTAAAATTGGGTGAGGATATAATAACACTTATGTCAGGCATAACTACCTGATTGTCAACCAGTTTTCCACTCCTAAGGGTAGTAGTAATGGATTGGGCATCTTCACTGTCCGGCTCAGATGTGCCACTAATTTCATATTGACCATTTGGGTTGGAAATAGGTTGGCTAGGGAATTTTTCTAACTCTATCTCAGGAAGTGACTCAGCTATTTGACTCAAAGTCATCTCAAGTTTCTTGATAGCATGAGAGTTTTGTCGATAAATAACTGTCAATTCTGTGATATTTTGAGAATTTTGCTCAAGAATTTCTCTTGTTCGCTGCATGACACGAGTTAAGGCGTCCTCTAAACTAGATGTGTTAGAATGAGGAACAACTCGATAAAATTGAGACTCATTATCAGGAATGAAAGCTTGAGGAGTCTGAGGAGTGTCTAGAGGTCCTTCATGGTACTGACCATGAGCCCATGAGAAGTCAGGATGATAGGCTAAACCTGAGTTGTAATAATCTAAATATGGATCATAATCAGGTCGTCGCATGTCATAAAATGAATTGACTTGCTCGGAAAAATAGGCTGGATAATCCCTTGTGTTCATTTTTTTTTTATATCACTAACTCTAAACAAAATATACACAGACTCACACACAATTAGCAACCAATAAATGCACAAGAAACATGCCTCCCTAAGCAATCAACATTTTTTAGATCAATTGTCTTTTTATCTTTGGGGGACAATTATTTCTTATGTAATCTTTATGACAGAGCAATGGGTGCTACAAGTTGATCCTAAGAGTGTACACTTTCCACCACAAAGTTCAAAATCAGTAGGCTAGAGTTTTGTTTCAAAGAAACCGGATTATCGCACAAGAGAAGGAGGTCACAATGGTCCAATTAAGTACTTCCTTGTGCTACCGCTCTGTAAGCCAATAGATGTGAGAACGAAGTGATGTTAAATGTACACTTGAGGCTTGTGTTCCTAACCCAAAACTGTTAGTTACACCAATCCTACTTGTGGATCGTAGCTTACTTATGACTCAGCATACCGGGTAAATTACCCTTGTGGCAGTGGCCTCTTGGAGTTCATTGAATGATTAAACCCATCGTCACTTTTAGCTTTGGTCAACACAAAAATTATTGGATTCACCTTGGTCTTGGTTGTCCTATGAACACCGTACCTAAAAGATGGTTCTATCTAACTTGCTAATTGATTTTAATTATGTTTGGCTGTTGGTTGCACACAGCTGGAGTGATGAGGTGGGGATATTAAGTCCCACCAGTTTCTATTTAGAAGCTGAGTCTGTTTATTATAAATTACTAAAGTTTAGCATCCACAATTACAGAAATTAAACAACCAATCACACAAGTTCAAACAATTACACAAAACACCCAGGTCGCTAATACATTGCGTGTGATAGAAATACTTACTGTGTGCGTATTCCGTTCTGCACAAAAAGTTAGCACAATTAAACAAAAATGTTCGACTTCTTTTTATCCGTTTCACTCAACACACAAGCACATGCAAATAAATTTACTGGTCTTGGTCGTAGAAGTCGGATTTCTAAATCACAAGAAATTATTGGGTAACAATTAAAATTGTTTCCCTATATTTTCTTTTGACTTAGAGAATTTAGGTTTTTTGTTTTATTAAAAATGAAAAACAGTAGAGTTTAAAAATTATTACACCAGACACTCGTAAAACGACGTGAAAATAAAATTAAAACTCTACTCACAAAATAAAAAATAAATAAATAAAAACTTTTCTTGGTGTTTGCAGGATCGTCCAATTTTCTCGATAAGCGTGTAATCTGCAAAATCAAACACAAAATGAGTGTAAAAAGAACTTAATAAAATAAAATAAAATAAAAAAATTTGAAATTTTTTTTTTAAAATTAGTGAAAATAAATCTTAAATTCAATTACACCGCTACCTTCCCCGGCAACAGCGCCAAAAACTTGATGGAGATTTTATCAACCTAAAGGAATAGGCTAATTTGACCCACTTGTAATAACCGCAAGTGCACGGTGTCTAACTGGTAGACAACGGCAAGTACGGGTCGATCCCACGAGGAAGGTGGATGCAATTGAATTTAATAATTTAATTAAACTAATTTGGAGGCAATGGGGTTACAACATTTTTAAAACTAAACTAAAAATAAATTAAAAATAAGAAAAATAAAATAAAAGAAAAAAAGATGGGTTTTGTGGGCTTGGACTCACCAATGAGTTAGCAAAATTATTTAAATCTAAATTACTGAAAATTTAAACGAGAAGCTTTAGGGATGAGAATCCCTTGCTTACACCAAATATGTGATCGTTAAAATCCAATTCAAATTATATCATGTTTCTATCAAACATTAACAAATTATTTCAAGCAAATACGCTCTTACCAAGTATTAAGTGTCTTTTTAGGGCACACTTAATCAAAGTTTAAGCTTAATATTTTTAGCACATGCTTTGAATATTGATAAAGGGTAATTTTAACTACCAAACATATCAAGTTTAATTTCTCGAACATGAAAGGTGAAAACAATTTATCAAAAATTCAGAAATAAATTGTAATTAACAATTAAGCACACAATTCAGTAAAATAAATCAAAATGAATTATGCAACCCCTTTGGTTTGTCGCAAACTCGATGTGGTGGTACTCAGCAGATCAGCAGGTGGTCCGAACACGAATCCCGAGAAAAATGGCTGCAAATGTTCTGTGGTGGTACAAAGCAAAAATCAGGGTGCCAATAGCTGAAATCAGTTTGACTCAGTCTCCCGCCAATGGAACAGTCGGGCTCTGCGCTGCTCCGCCTTCTTCTCTAGCGAGCAACGTCGCTGCTCCGCCTTCCTCCGTGCTCCTCGCGAGCGTCCTCGTAATCCAAATGGTTCTGGAACCTGCAAAAGAGAGAGAGGTGCAATGAGAACACTCAAAAATAGAGAGAGAGATCGGAAGGAAACTCCCATGTTTCTGTTGTCGCAGTGGTGCTGCGCCGCTGACGCACCGCTCTATGATGGTGGCCGTGAGAGAGGGAGACAGGAAGGAGGGCCGAGACGAAGAGAGGGCGGTGTTGGAGGCTCGGACGGTCTGCCTGCTCTGTCGCGAGGCGGAACAGAGAGGGTGGTGATGGAGGTGGCTCTGTTTCTGGCGGCTGATGGTGGCGGTGCTCGCACGGTGAGAACAGGGGCTGATGGCGGTGGAGTGGTGTGCGAAGCTCGGTGGCGAGGTGAAGGTATGATGCGAAACAGGGTTGTCACTCCCCTGTTTCGTGGTGGTGGCGGTGCTCGCACGGTGGTGGCGCGGTGCTGCTGTCCGGAGATGGTGGATGAGAGAGTGATGGTGGTTGATGGTGGATGGAGGTGGTGATGGTGATGAAAATCACTTTGTGAGGAAGAGGGTTTGATTTTGGCTATTGATGCTTGATTCCCTTCTCCTCCTCCCATTTCTCATTAATTTATCTTGTATTCATAGAGAATTAAGAAAGTGAATATGGACAAGTTAAGGGGAGGGTTCAATGAGTGATTTAAGGGATAAATGGGGAGAATATTATTTGGGTTGGATTGGGCTTGGCATTGGGTTTGGGTTTATGAGTTAGGTTTTGGGTTTAAGTGTTTAGATATGTGACCATCTGCTTTATACCACTGTTAGAGTCGACCAATTGTCATTCCTTAAATTGTTGCCTTAATACGATTTCATCGTTCATGCTCAAATTCCTACAAAGACATGAAAATGAAATAATTACTATAAAATATAATAATCGAAACACTAACATATATAAATTAAGGGATATATTATGTAATAATTATGTGAATATCAATGGAAACATCAGCACTAGAAGGACTTGACTCATGTTCTCATAATCCAACTTTTCTTGACTCAACGTAATTCTTGTTAGATTGTTTTCCTTTTCCCGGCCATGAAATCTTTAACAATATAAGATCTTCCTTTACTACATCCCTGCCTTCTCTCTCAATAGATTTTTTCAAGAAAGTACTTACTTCGTTGCCCTTGTCATATTCATCCATCATCATCAAGAACTATTCAACATCAGATAGAGAGGGTGCTTCTTCCAAGTTGATATTAATTCCTTCAATATCTTGGTCATTAGTTTTCTCCACAACCTCATTTTCACTAGTATGTTGACCAGCTTCCCAAATTGTATTGGTATGATGGAGAGCCTCATCATCTCGCAAGCTCTGTGTTAGTATGATCTGCACCATATCATCTATGTTGTCGCCTCCACCCAGTGGTTGCACCTGAGTACTCTATTCCATGATATTGTCTGCATGGTGCACCATTACAGTAGCATCATCAGGTTGCATTTTCAGTACCATCTACTTTATTGTTAACATTCTCGACTTGGTCATTGCCCACCTTCTCGACTAGAGGTTCGATTTGAAGGTGTGCCTTCCTGAAGCAGTAATCCATCCTTCTATGTTTTCTTCTTGCACTACTTTATTTCCTTTATTTCGCCACCCTTGTTGTGTAGTTTTTTTTTTTTTTTTTGGCATTATAGTTGCAAGGACATTGATGCTTTGAATGGACAAATCCTGCACAAGTACCACACTTGGCTGGAACCCATGCATACTCCACTTCAACTATTCTTGTCCCCTCCTCGTTGATTACCGCATGGATAATTTTTGGCAATTGACTATTAACATCCACTTCTACACACACCCTTGCTTATGCCAACCTCGATTTTACTTCTGTAGCCTTATCTAGCATAATAGGCATTCCAATAGCATTAGCAATCTTTTGGATACCTTTTGGGTTCCTAAGAAATAATGGGACCTTTCTCAAGGTTACCCAAATGGGTACCGACGTGAACGCCTCCATTTTCTCATGCATAATCGGTGACCATGTTCTTAGAATGAACAATTTGCTGGCAATGTGCAAAGAACCCATTTCCAAAACCTTACTCCTCTCTCCTTCATCTATGAACTTGAAGACAAAATTCTTGTCTCCATGAATACTCATCTCGAAGGTTTGAGTTCCCCAAGCCTTGACCAAATAATCTTTCACATATCTATATCCCAAACGCTTACCTACAAAGTTGTCTATGATCATGTGTGCAAAGTCTGCAGTGTGCACTTTCACTATTTTTCTACCATCTACAGTCACTGGTCAAGTGGTCACAATGGATCCCCTTTCAAGCCATCCACTGACGAGAAGATGATTGAGTTCCGAAATGTTCTAGCAGAAGCTAGGTGTGTTGTGCTCTTGCGGTCGAGTAGAGGGAATGATCAGATGACAGCTTGTGGTTAGCTTGGAACACCTGGGGAAGTCCAGCGACCCCAACTCCATGTTCTTGCATGGTTTCAGATGGTTGTTTCAATTTGAGAAGATGACTACTTGATAGATATCAATTGCATGGTTACAGTTATAGCAGTGGGAGTTGGAGTTTAATCAAGTTCAATTTCTTAACCAGTAGCCTCATGTTTACAATTATAGCAGTGAAATTATGAGCTCTGGGTGGAGTACTCGGGAGGCCTAACATTGTATTGGAAGATGTCTTAGTATATATTTAGTAACTTATTCTTTTCAGACTGTTGTTTGAGATTATAGTGATAGTATGTCTTTTGTAACTTATTCTTTTCACCATGTTGTTCGAGATTGTATTGAATAATATCTTACTAGCTTAATGGCTTAATACAAAATCTATATTTTTGTTTTATTCAGCTTTCACAATAATATCCTACTACAGTATGCAGAAGGTTCAAAGTTTGTTAGAATATGTAGGGCTTTGACTCAACATAGCCAAGCCCAAGTCCAAGATTGATCCACCTCTACAAGAAGGAAAATACAAGAATAAGAAAGTCACAAATAGGAAAGTCAAAACGGTCAGAATAGGAAAGTCAAAACAGTCAGAATAGGAAAGTCAAAATATGACACAATTAGAATATCTTGTATAGGAAGTTTTAAGCTTTGTGTTCTAACTATTCTGACTTTCTTATTTGCGACTTTCAAATTTTGTTGATGGATCATCTTTCTCCACTCAACGAGGTTTACTCCCTTGTGCTTTGTCACAAATGCCAGCAAGAGATCTCTACAAACCCACCATACCTAATGCTCCAGCTTTTGCCATGCGGAATATTGATCCCAAAGGTGCACACAATACTGACAAGTCGAGAGGAACTTGAAAGCCCTTTAATCCTAACGTCAAGTGTGGAACATGTGACATGGTAAGTCATACTGCTGCCGACTGTCATTTTCATCTCACTTGTGATTATTGTTGATTGAAAGCCTACACTGTCGACAATTGTTGGAAATTTAAGAAAGCCGATCTCACTAAACAATGACTTTTTTAGAAAGATCGTCCTAGGGGCAATAATGTGTCTACTTCTTCGGATGTCCAACCATCAAATCCTTTTCCATTCACTTCCGAGCAGTGCAAGCCCTACATATTCTAACAAAGTTTGTTGTTGGATACTGAAGGTCATTATGTATATGTGTCGATTTTTTTTTATGCCAAGGAAAATGCGAGGCCCCTTTGTGGGGCAATAATTGATTTGTACTAATTTATTTTCCTATCACCAACCCTGCAGCTAAAACTACAATGCACATTTTGCTTCTACGTGCTGCATGGTATTTGGACTGTCACCCTTGTTAAAGTTCAATAACACAATACCCAATGCCAGAGCATCGGTATTGATGTTTTGAATTCAACAAATTCAATGTTGCATCGTTCGGTTGTAATTGTTAAATTAAAAAATATGTATTAATGAAGGGGTAAAATTAGAACCGCTAACAAGCTATCTAAAAGGATTTTAAAATCAAAAGTATTAAAAATATGTATTAATGAAGGGGTAAAAGGACACTGAGAAAAGTACATGAACACTTTTTAAAATCAAAAGATTTTTACTTAGAAATAATCGACACACTTGCACAATATCAACTTTTGTTGTAGGTAGCTGTAAATTGCTCTGGCAGATAAAACTAACTTGTTGATGTTCACAACTCAACCAACATTTTCTTCTGTTTTCCAAAATTCATCTTCTCATTAAAGCTACAGTTTGTACCGCAACCAACAAATTTGTGTTATACAACGCAAACATATATCTGATGTTATTGAAAAGAAGACACAAGTATATGTGATGCATCAAAGCCCATGTTTTTCTTACCAGGAAATCAGAGATATAAAGGGAAGGGAAACGGAAAAAAGAGAGAAAAATGGGGTTTTGAGACTTTCATGTCTTTCTTAGAGATCACGGTACTTGAGAAACTTTTGCAGGTTGTTCACCATCTTCATTGAAGAAGAAAAAAACATGCATGAACCCCTCACATGCATTTTTTTTTACTGTGAAACACCATTAAGTCAAAAAATGTAAGGCCCTTCACATGCATAATAAATGTCACCCAATTTTCTTTCTTTTCTCACTTCTCTTCAATGTGTCTCCATTTTCTTAGATGATACAGTTGAGATTGTCTACACCTTGGTATAAAAATAAGTCTGTTAGCTTTTAGGTTGAGGCACCTGATCCGACGGGTCGATGGACCATGTTTTCTGGGTAGCCTTAGTTTCGGACAACAATAATGCTATATTTTTTTTAGGAGTAAATACCAAATCTCTACACCAATACCAGGATACCTCTAGAAAACAAGTCTAAGATTTAGGTTGCCTTAGTATTATTCATGATTAGTGGAAGACGATGAAGAACAATACATAGAAGTGTAAATATTTGGCAATAAAACAATTAAGTACAACCTTTGCTTATTTTTCATGAGATATTTCATCCACAAGGAGTGATAAAGAAGAATGGGCACCTGTTTTGTTGGTTGGTACCTCAAATAGAAACCACGTCTCTAATCATTCAAGGGAGCATATAGATACAAGTAAGTAACATTTTGTGAGAATGGGAACAAAAGACCAAAAGCCAAAGCTTAAAACATAAACTCAAAATCACTGCTTTTTGTTCCTATCCATCCCTACAAGTTCATAAGAGTTTCTACTCTGCATTTACTGTTAAAGGAACCACGTATGTTTCATGTAAAAGGAACACCAAATTAAATAAAATAAAATAATAACAAGCAAGGAAAGAATACTGAATTACTACATGTACCAGAGCACATATCCTATATTGGATGGAAATGTCTGTGTGTGTGTGGTCATAAAGATACTTAACACATTGGTAGGATGATTGTCCTCAATCTGCATTGAATATTATACCATTCATGTCCCCAAACCACAGAATAAACTATTAAATGAGGATAATGATGTTTGCCAATTTATCACTTGCAAAAAATATATTTGATTGTAAACCAATTAGAAACTAGCTTCAAATGGCATTTACGAGGTTAGTTGGACAGTTTAGATGGGTCTATCTGTTCGGAGTACTTCGGTTTGATGTCAATGACTAAGTCTAATCAGTCATGTTTGCTAGTTTTTTTTGCCTTTTTATTTTAGTGTTTTTACACTTTTTGTCATTTCTCTTTAAAATACAATCACAAACACTATGTATATAAGGGGTATAAGTGTAAAAAGAACTCAAAAAATGCAAAAAAAAAAAAGGTTAGCAAACATGGCTAGCTAGAATTGTTGGATGTCAACAGATGGTACCTTGCTTAGATAAAAACTAATCTGGTTCTGCAATTATTTTCCCATTTGACAAACCATTTCTAAGTTAAAAATTTATGGACTGAAGGCCTTTCCCAGTAGTACCTTGATCTGTTGATTGTTTGAGATTTAAGTACATAAAATTTTACCTTAACTGTCCATTTCCAGACCATTTATTTCTTTTACCTTACAAACGAAGTAGGGTGTGAAGAGAAGTTCTCTTGAATTTATCTTCCTCCTTTATTTTTATTTAGTTCTTTTCGTTGACCGTAACTCCATCAGTATGACTTGCCAATTAAAAAACACCTCTTTGTACGTGTTACATCTCTAGGTCAATGTTGGGTTTCTTCAAGGCACTAAATTATGACTTGAACTGGTAAGATAGTTTATGTTTAGAAGATTAGAATAATCTTCAATGATGTTCTATTCTCATTTCTTATTTGTCATAAGAAAAGAGGGAGCGTCTCCATGTGAATCTTTGAATTTTTAAATGCTAGATTTGTTTAGTGTGCATTTGACATAAAGTGGGGACAAATACATCTTCAATTACTTAGTATAATTGGCTTTTGCAACCTCCCCATCCCTTTCAAGGCCATCCATTTCTGCGAAAACATAAAATTACCGACATATTAATCTTCCCTTGGTTAGATATTATAGTAGAACATAAAAGCAATTAGATTCTAGTTATCATAATCATAACCGTTACTTGGGAGAGAATATGATTTTGTAGATGCCTTGGTTGAACTTGAAACTGATTGGTGGAATATTACTTGATTATTATGGAAAAACAATCTTTAAATGTGGTGCTACACTCAGAATAAATTGATCTCAACAATAGGAGCGGAATTACCTTTTTCATGGACAAATTGCCTGAAATCCTCACCTAATAAAGGAAGAATGTTCATAGTTTATGTCATGATTATCAATTGCATGACCTTGAAAAGAGAATATAAAGAGTGCAAAAACTTGAGGTGGAAAGTAAGGAACAATGTCAATTTTTTTGTTTGATTTAATTTTTGGACAAAAGGGTTGATTATTTATTATAAGAAAGTTCATGCATGGAAGACGATTATAACTCAATAAATCCTTTAGCTAAGGATGGTACACAATTTCAATAAATGAAAGAAAAGTGTTACTAAAAGAGTTACTCATGAATGAGAGGTTAAATGGAAGGTTAGCGATAAGGAGGCCTGAAGCAATGTCAACCACTAGTATTAGGTTTCAATTGAATAGGGTTTCTAAACGAAAATAAATAAAATATAAAAATCTTGACAACTTATTCTATGTCAATGTCTCTAGTTAACATTATAACCAATGTGTTACAAAGTAAATTGTTTTTGTTCCGCACGGAAGTGTTACAAATACAAAAATATTTGAAGTGACAAAACAAATGACTAATATCGGAGACAACAAATTTACGTGGTTCGACAAGTTTTCCTACGTCCACGGGGCAAAAAGAATACGTTCACTGCTAAGATAGAAGAATATAATTGGAGAGAGAATCTCCTACACAACGTCAATGATGTTAAACACACTCATGGCTAAATGACACCAGACATACGCTGGGTGCGTATATCACACACACTTTCCACGCTTCACTCTCACAAACATACAAAAGAAGAAGAACTCAAAATAGAGGATGGATATATTCAACTGGGGAACCCCTTTTTTTTTATAACCACTTAGTGGTGGTGCTCAATGCCGGTGGTGGAGGCTTCGTTAAGCTTCCAACACCTTTTTTTTTTTTTTTTTTTTCTGCTAGCCATTTTTCTACCAGCTAATTGAAATTTCTTGTAGCTTCTTCCATTTTGTTCAACTTGTTTTGGATTCAATTTTAGCTGTTGATCCAAGTTGTTTCAACAGTTTCGGTTGAAGATTCACCACTATCGATTGTTGCTGACAAGCCAATTGCTGATCGTTGATTTTTTTTGCAGTTTCTATTGATTCCAGCTGATTTCTTCCATCATAGGTTGTTGCTGACAAATCTCCATTTCGGTGAAGATTTCACAAATCTGAGCTGATTCCAACAAATACGAATAAATAGATGTCGCATTTTCAAAAACACAAACTTCAACTCTTCAAACGTGCTCATATACATTATACATTCGGAGATGCCATACACTAGAACGTGCTCAAGCTAACAAACCAGCAACTCCACCTTGGCCAGGATGGAGTTTTGAATCAAAACTTCTTGAAACACAATGTTCACAAGCATCCATATTGGATATCCTCATATCTTCTACCAATTGTTTCTTCAACAGCTCGTCCAGAACCTTCTCACCTTTACTACCTGTACACTAATGTCAAACCTCGAGGTTTTCAAACAGACATCCTTGGAGCTATTAGTAACTCCACCAGAAGCAACATCCACTTGACCATCAACAATATAAGTTTTCCACCAAATAAACTTTTCGATTATCTATAACCGTATTCCCTTGCAAAAAGTACAAGTTACTCTTTTAAATAGTCTTCATCAACAAAAGTGCACAGAAACGACATTTAGAGCTCCACCATTTACCATAACCTTGTAACATTTGGACACTAAGCACTAACTGAGATTAGTTTTTTCTTCAGATCGGGTGCATACCAAACATTATTCAAAATCCGAACAAGTTCATTATGCAGTTTCAACTTGATTTTACTTATCCCTGCAATTTTACACTTGTCATTTTTGCCCATACGAGGACACATATGATAGGTAGATCCCGAATTAACAAGCCATTCGTCAGAATGACTCACAAATGTTGAACTTGCAATCAGAGAATACACATCATTCTTATCTTCATCCAAATTGTGCACCATATTCGCATCAGACCTTTTCTTTCCCTTATCTATTGCAACTTTCAATTTCTCACAGTCAATTTTCCAGTGACCTTTCTTATGATAGCAGACATATTCATCATTTGGCGAAAACCTTATGTCCACAAATTTTCCTCTTAACTGTGATCTTCTTTTATTATCAACAATCTTATTTTTAGATCTTCCCTTCACTACTAATACTTCAGACATGCATTTCTATGGACTTTGGGATTCACACTCCTAAATTCATAAATAAGCAACACTGTAGCCAGTTCATCATAATTCAATTATTCTTTTCCAGTTAACAAAGTTGTAATGAGATGCTCATATTCTTCAATATGGGAATTCAGAAGGCCTAAAGCCTTATAATTTTTTGGAACATCTTGTTCCAAATTCAATAGGTCGGCAATATGCCTATTGAACTCATCCAAATGCTCAGATAGGGTAATCCCGAGTCTCATATTCAACAGAAAAAATTGTTTTGTGAGGTCAAACTTATTTTGTATGTTTTTCATCATATACTTATCTTCCAATCCATAATACTTTAGGTGGAGGACTTCTTCGTAACAAAATATTTATGTTTATTCCCTAAAAACAATCGAATAGACCCGCATGCTGGCCATTTTAGTTGTTCTATTCTTCCTCTCTCATGGTCTCTGGCTTATCTCCTAAAGCATCCTCTAAATTCTCATTTGCCAACACATCCAGAACTTTGCATTGCCACATTCTAAAATTATTCTTTTCATTGAACTTTTCAACATCAAAATTTCCAACTGTAGCAGTAACCATTTTCAGACTAGCGCTTGAACTTGACAGATCTGTCATGTTCTTCAAAACTTTCATACAACGGTCACCACATTAGATACCTTCAAACAAACCTAAGAAAATACCTTCGGCTTTGATACCAATTTGTTACAAGCATAAGCTTTACAAATAACAAAAATGCTAAGTTACAGAACAAATGACTAATACTAGAGACAATGAATTTACGTGGTTCGACAAGTTTGCCTATATCCATGAAGCAAAGATAATAGCTTCACTACTAAGATCGTAGAATACAAATGGGAGAGAGTCTCGTGCCAACGTCAATGATACTATACATACATTTGTCTAAATGACACCACAGATATGCTATGTGCGTATATCACATACACACTCTCTCTCCTCACTTCACCACTTTCACAACACAACTCTTTCGCAAACATACAAAAGGAGGAAGAACTTAAAACAAATGATGGATCTATTCAAATGGGTAAACCTCTTCTTCTTTTATAACCACTTAGTGGTAGTGCTCAACGGCAGCGGTGGAGGTTTCATCAAGCTCCACCTTCCAGCATATTTTTTCCATAATCAGGATGTTGCCAATAGTTTTTTTTGTCAATTTTCTCTTTACATATCTTTGTGTGTATTGTCCTTCACAATACCCCCTTTCATCTTCTCTCATTTGCAGGTTCAACCATTCATTTCTCTCTCTCTCATCCTTCCTCCATTCACATATAACGACATTGTTTATCCATCTACTTCGTTTTCTTGGGCGCTTTTGCTCGTCTCAACACTTATTCAAGATACCAGTTGTAGAATGCATGTGGTTGGATAAAGCCTTTATAAGAGATTTTTTTTTTTAAAGTACTCACCTACCTAAATTTTCAAAATAACATAACATTTTTCAATAAATTCCTTAAATACGTATCACTCTGATAAAAACTTGATTAATAGTTGTAAAAAATAAAATGATTATTAAATATCTTCAACTCTTACTAGAAATATACTAAATTTTAGTAGAACTTGTAAGAAGGTTTTCTATGAAATATCCAGGCAGGTGTTTTATATAGGGCTGAACAAAAAACCGATCAAACCGATCAAACCAACCGAACCATTGGTTCGGTTTAAATTCGGTTTGGATCGGTTTCGGTTTAAAAAAATGCAAAACCAAAGTGGTCGGTTCGGTTTTCGGTTTCTATGTGATTTTAACCGACCAAACCGAACCGAACCGAATATTTAAATATATTATATTATTTATATATAAAAATAAAATTTATTTTTATATATAAATAATATAATATATTTAAATATTCGGTTCGGTTCGGTTTTATTTCGGTTTTGGTTCGATTTTAGTCGGTTCGGTTCGGTTACGGTTTGCATAAATTAGAATCGGTTCGGTTTCGGATCGGTTTTGTTAATGGTCGGTTCGGTTTCGGTTTGAAAATTTTAAAACCGACCTAAGTCGGTTCGGTTCACGGTTTAGGTGAAAAAGCCCTAGTTTTATATGTAAACTTGAAAGGCAAAAATTCAAAGTAAAAATAGAGGCGGATGGGTGGCCCTCGCTCTCTCCCTCGTTCCCTCCCTCGACCCCTAGAATTTTCGGGACAAGAGATTACGAAATTTCCAAGTGGAGTCAGGTGGCAGGTGCGAGTGAGAGAGGAATTTGGGCGACATCGAAGGTTGGTAAAGTGGCTACCTTTTAAGGAGATTAGTTGCCCAAAGGTACCATACATTGACCGTGAACTCTATCATCTTTGGTCTATAACTGAAGAAGAAAAAAATAAAACACAAAAGTTTGTATCATCCAGAGAGAGAGAGAGAGAGTTGAGTGGGTCAGATACACACGTTGTATTCAGGCAGTCCATGTGGTCACATGGATTATAGAGAAGAAGAAGCAAGGAGGAGGAGGAGAAGAAGAATACCCATCACCTCTTTCTTTCACGCATTGTTAACACTGAAGACTAAGAGCAATAATATTGATTGATTGATTAAGAATAGGGAGTGGAGAGATGAAGGAGAGCGGTGATGGGTTTGTGAGAGCAGATCAGATAGATCTGAAAAGCTTGGATGAACATCTGGAAAGGCATCTGAATCGAGCATGGACTATGGAGAAGAAGAGGGAGGAGAAACAACAACAGGAACAGCAAAGGGAAAGGGTGGTGGTCACGAGACAAGACTGGGAAATTGATCCCACTAAGCTTCTTATTAAGACTGTGATTGCTCGTGGCACCTTTGGCACTGTTCATAGAGGGATTTATGATGGCCAAGATGTTGCTGGTAATTCACCTTAAACAATCAATCCCATACCAAATTTATTTGTCTTCTTCGTTCATTTTTATTTTTGCTTTGTTCTGTTCGATGAGTACCCTTTGTTTGTTTTGTTTATTTCATTAGAGTTTACCTGTTTGTTTGTTGTTAATTCCAATTATCCTTTTCTTTGTGCTGCGTAATTGATTTTTGAGGAAATTTCGGCACCCATTGGGTTCTAAGAGCATAATTTTAGGTTTTCAGATTTATCCATTTTGGTACTCAGTTCATTCGATTAGTTTTTTTTTTTTTTTGGGGGTGGGGTTGATTCTGCCCCAGCTGTTATTTCGTTTTAATGAAGGTAGTCTTCTACTGACTGATTTGATTGCGTGTGTGGTTGATTGTGCTTCAACTGTTGGTTTTATTTGTGACAAGTTGAATCACTTGTTTTAGGCCTTTGTATGATTCAATGAAACATTAAATGCGTATTTGGTATAACCCTTTCTCCTGCTTTGTAAATGGATCCCTTTCTTTGTGATTATTTGTTACAGTCAATCTGATATTTTACATCAGTGGTTCGTGGGATTTAATTTGATTGGGACGAAGTTCACAATTTTTTGCAGTAGGAGCATATGTGATATGAACTTCCAGCTGTAATTTTTTTTGTTATGATTCTTGACTGAGAAAAATGAAAAGTTAGACATTTCAAGCGAAGAAATTAGTTGGTGGGCAATGATAAAACTGTGACTATTTTGCGTTTTCTACAATGATAAAACTGTGACTATTTTGCATTTTTCTATAAATAACAAACACTGTTATTAACAGTGTTCTAAAAATCGCTAGGTGGTGGGCGGGCGGCCAGTAGGTGCCTAGCACCTAGGGGCCTAGGCGGTTTTAGATTTTGTATTATAATTTTCATAATTTACAAAAATTTAGCATAATTCATTAATATTTTATCAATTACTTTCAATTTAATGCCAGAATACATATGAAAAATTTATAAACATGAAAAATTAAGCTTACATTAAAATTTATAATAGCATAAGTTGCATAACATAGAGTTTCAACAACATAGAGGAAAAAAAACATACTTGAAAGTTGATAGTTGAACTTGAAATGCTAGGCCTCTATCTCTTCTTGATATCCTTCCATTTCAACAACTCTCTCCGTATCAGACTCAAACTCAACATCCTCTTCCCCTTCTCCTTCCCCTTCAGTGTCCTCATCAGATACAAAATCTTCTTCATGAAGTTCTCTTACTTCAACATTTCTAGAACTTCTCCTAGGCTCTATAATACTATCCGCCTCCGATACCTCTCCAACTATTTCCAAGGGGATAACTTCTTCATTGCCACCATCAACAATCTATCCTTGCGCCTGACTAGCTTCACTAGCAAGTAGTATATCTACTCTCTTCTCCTTCTTCCCCTTTTCTTTTCTCTCTGTTTTGCAAAACCTAAAAATTTCGATGGGTATTTGGTCGATTGGTTTTGGTTAGTTGCAATCAGAGAAAGAAAAAAAAAAAAAAAAAACGCCCAGACCGCCCAGAACCCGCCTAGGCGCCCTGACCGATTTTTCCCTCCGCCCAGCAACTAGTCTAGGCGTCTCTCTACCTACTAGCGCCTAGGTGGCTGCTTTTTAGAACACTGGTTATTAATTTTCCTTTATTTTGTCAAAATGAGGAAATTTGATGATTCCAAATTTAAGTTTTTTTTGACACTATACTAGATTTGATCAGTTAATGATTTTATGTTTAATTGGTAGACTTGATTTTAAATTTCATAAAAAAACTGAGCCTCACTCCTTTAATTCTGTCTTCAGTTAAATTGCTCGACTGGGGAGAGGAGGGCCACAGGACAGAAGCTGAAATTTCTTCACTCAGGTCGGCCTTTACCCAAGAAGTTGTTGTTTGGCATAAACTTGATCATCCTAATGTAACAAAGGTAATCTCATGTTTTCTATATTTATTTTTATTTTTAAAATTTTATTTTGATTGGATTTATCATTGGACTTCCATGTAGGGGTGGGCAAAAACCAAATTAAATTCGGTTAACCGATCGAACCGGTTATAAATGGTTTGAAATCGGTCTATGGTTTTGAACCGACCGAATAATAACCGAACCGACCGATTAATTAGATATATATATATAAATAAATAACAGGTAGGTGTCAATACCTGATTAGTGCAACAAATGCACTGCAATGCACACTATTGCACTGAATCATCCCTCTTCTCTCTCAGTTTTAAATTTTGGACTAAAAATTAGGTCTGTGAAAAAATTTGGCATGTTTTAATGAAAGCCTTTCAAGTGCTTGAGCTCGAAATTTCGGCCCAACTGAACCGATGGTTCAATCAATTTCATCGGTTTACAAATACAAAATTTGGTTTCGGTTTGGGTTTTGGACAAACTGAATGAAATCGGTTCGAAATTGGTTCGGGGCTCAAAACCGAACCAAACCGACATTGCCCACCATGTATAAGTTCATGCATTGATGTGCTCACTTAAAAAAAATAATATGTATATTCAATATCTTGTATATTTTACATTGAGTTTGATAGTCCGACACTTATTAGACCTAATCCATCATCTCACATACCATGCAACAACTAGATACTCCATTTACACGATATGGCATTCTTACTTGTGTAAACAAATGATTTTCCTTGTTACTAATTTTACCTTTGCTTTTCAATGAAAGTGACACAATGTATCTTGATTTTAGACATGAAACCATTTCATGCTACATATGTGTTGATTTGTAGATACTTGATAATGTTAAGAATTAAGATGCCCATACTCGTATCCATCTCTAGATTTTTTTAATATATTGTATTATCATCGTATCCCGTGTCATTTCTCCTTACCTGTACTTTGTACAACATTTATGCTCCTTTGGTGGGTGGTGTTGGTTGAATGGATTTAAGTGAACTTATATGAGCTTGATTGACGCCGACCGGGCAGAATAGAGATTATCCTGCGGGTTAGTTCAACAGACAATTCACAAGGAATGATACAAGAGATTCGCCCAAGAACACAGAGAAATAACTCTAATGTCAATTAAATTACTCAAATCAAAGGTATATCTAAAATCAGCTCACAAGCCGGGCTTTATAGCTAAAACTCGCGATTATTAAAATTAGCAAAACCCCAATAATTATGCTAAAACAAAATACGTAATAAAAGAAACATATTACCAGAAATCTGACCCAAATTGGGTTCAGAATCACTTCCTAAACAATAATTGAAATATTACTATAAAGGAAAATAAACTGCTAAATTTGTGGATTCGGAAGGAAAAATGGTAGATTTTGGCCTCGAAAAGATGTGCAACGAGCGTAGCTCCTTGACCACGACGTGCGCGTTGAAAAAAGCTTTCTGAATTGGGGTCGTTTGCGCGATTCTGATAATCGTAGCCAAAGTTATGGCCAAAATACTAAAACGCACCCTAAATTACCAAATTTGAAATAGAATTATGATTTCCTGTCATTCTTGCGCTGATCTGCTAATTCAAGATATCTTAGTGCTAATAACGTGCTATCTCACAACTCAGCATCATCTGACTCGGATCCTCCTGCATCAGTCGCCCCGGGTTGGAAAGAACTCGTCCTCGAGTTCACAATAGCATCATCGGGATCTGCAAAACAAGGACTCAGGTGCTTTACATTAAAAACATCAGAAGTCCTCAAATGACTGGGGAGGCGCAATCTGTAGGCATTATCATTGATCTTCTGCAAGATCTCATAGGGTCCAATCTTTCGCTCTTTAAGCTTATTATACTCTCCAACTGGAAAACGATCACGGGTTAATCTCGTGAATAGCTAGCTTCACCTGCTCATGGATACCCCGAAGATGTTCTGCCATCGCATATGCCTTGGGACTCAAACGACCCACACGTGGAATAAGGGCTAAGTCGAGCACCCCGGATGGATTCTGGCCATAGACAATCTCAAATGGGCTTCCTGTGGTTCTGTTCTTCGACTTGTTATAGGCAAATTTTGACTGAGGTAACGGCAAATCCCACTGTTTTGGTTTAGTGCCTGCCAAACTCCTCAAAAGGTTCCCCAAACTGCGGTTCACCACCTCGGTCTGTCCATCCGTCTAGGGGTGGTAGGCACTGCTAAAATTCAAGTTTGTCCCCAGTTTCTCTCATAAACTCCGCCAGAAATGACTCATGAACTTGGTGTCACGATCTGAAGTAATGGATCGGGAAACACCATGTAAACGCACAATCTCCATGAAATAAAGATGGGTGATCCGGGCAACATCCATTGTTTTTCTGCAAGCTACAAAATGGGCCATCTTGAAAAACCTGTTAACCACAACCAAAATAGAATCCCAGGCCCGTTGGATACGGGGTAAGCCCAACACAAAGTCCATACTAACATCAAACCAAAGGGCCTCAGGTACAGACTAGGATGCACGGACTCAGACACGGCGACTCGGCAATTTTCAAAAAAATAAGACTCGGCGACACGGTCAAACTTAATTTTTTAATATATTTTTTTGTAACTCATAAGAACATAAAATCATAAATAATAATATTGAACAATCAACTTGCAAGTATACATATATCAAACAAAGTGAATCTTCACTATTAAAGTCAGCTTCTTTATTTTTACGTTGGGGGCCGTTTAGTATTCTCCATGTAGTCTTTTCATCACTGGGGTCCGTTTAGCAAATCTTGGGGGCCGTTTAGTATCCTCCAACAACACATGTGCTTTTCATCACTCACATAAATCTCTCTCTCATAGAGCCTCACACAGAGCCTCCAAAGAAGGAAGCAGAGTGAAGACCAGCAAAACAGAGCCTCCAAAGAAATCGATCAGGAAAACAGAGCCTCCGCTCTCCTTCTTCCTTGGAGACCAGGAAAACAGAGCCTCCGCTCTCCTTCCTCCTCTCTCATATCTCCCTCACTTGGATCTTGAAGATTGTCGAAATCGATCTCTGCCTCTCTCAAATCGATCTCTCCCTCTCTCTCTGTCGATCGAGTTCAATCTGTTCTCTGTCGATCGATCAGTTCAATCCGTCCTCCCTCGATCGAGTTCGATCTGTTCTCTGTCGATCGATCTGTTCGATGTCGATCGATCTCTCCATTGATCTCTCCCTCTGTCTCTCCCTCTCTCTCGATCGATCTGTCCGTCTCTCCCTCTCTGGACCGAGTCTGGACTGTGTCTGGACCGAGTCCGAGACGTGTCGATGTCTGTCAACGGATTTTGACCATTGACCACGTGTCAAATACTTGTCGAACGCGTGTCCGTGTCCGACACGTATTTGACATGTGATACGGGGGTTACCCGGCGAGTCGGTGCATCCTAGGGTACATGTAAAGGTGTGTACAAGCCCGCATTAGTGAGAACTCTTTTGGACCGTTGACACATATAATAACGCTCCACATAATGAACCACATCACTGGTCAATTTGGGCCAGCCAATAATAGGAAGAAGAGATCAAGGCCAACGTCTTATCTCGCCCAAAGTTACCCTCATTATGAAGTTCACGAATAATCTGCTGCCTTAGTGAACAATCTAGAATGCACAACTGTAATCTACGAAACAGATAACCATTATGCAAAATAAAGTCATGTCATTGACCATCAGTTATATCCTGAATTATCCTTCCGAAGGAAGGATCTGCAGCATACATATCAGAGAAAGCCTCAAATCCTGCAACTCTAGTGCTCATGGTGGTGAGGAGTAACGTACGACGGCTCAGTGCATCTGCGACACGGTTCAGACTCCCTGCTTGGTGCCTCAACGCAAACATGAACTCCTGCAAGTACGCCACCCACTTGGCATGCCGTCGACTCAGCAAGTGTTGCCCATTGATGTACTTCAGGGCCTCATGATCACTGACAAGAATAAACTCCCTCTGTACTAGGTAGTGATGTCAATGCTTCAGGGACTGAACTATGGCATAAAACTCCAGATCATAGGTGGAATAATTCTTCTTTGATTCTGAAAAAAGCTATTGGGCCCCCTTCCTGACTCATAACACCACCAATGCTAACCCCAGATGCATCACAATTTACCTCAAACACCTTTTCAAAATCAGGAAGTGCAAAACTGGTGCTTCTGTCATCTTCTGCTTGACCAGTTGAAAACTGGCCTCCGCCTCATCGGACCACGGGAAATCACGTCCCTTGAGACACTCTGTGATAGGAGCAATCAGAGTGCTGAAGTTTCTGATGAACCGACGGTAGAAGGACGCTAATCCATGGAAACTTCTGACATCGTGTAAGGTATTTGGTTTGAGCCACTCCAAGACCGCATCTATTTTCGACTGATCTGCATGAATACCATCAGTAGACACAACAAAACCAAGAAAAGTAACAGAAGTAGTAAAGAAAGAACACTTAACTGATTGACGAACAGGCGCTCCGTCCTCAACTTATCAAAAACAACACGAAGGTGATCAAAATGTGACGTTCATGTCGGACTATAAATGAGGATGTTGTCGAAGTAAACTACAACGAATTTCCCCATAAAAGGCCGTAAAACCTGATGCATAAATCTCATAAATGTACTGGGCGCATTGGACAGGCCAAAAGGCATGACCATCCACTCATACAACCCATGATGCGTCTTTAACGCTGTCTTCCTCTCATCTCTAGGCCTTATTCTGATCTGGTGGTATCCGCTTTTAAGGTCAATTTTTGAGAAGACCTTAGATTCGAAAAGCTGGTCTAACATATCATCCAGGCGGGGAATTGAAAACCTGTATTTCACTGTAATCCTGTTGATTGCCCTACTATCAACACACATACGCCAAGAGCCATCTTTTTTTGGCACTAGCAGAGTAGGTACTGCACATGGCTCATACTCTCACGGATGTAGCCCCTCTCCAATAACTCTACCACCTGTCGCTGCAACTCTTCAGATTCTTCCTTGGGACTGAGGCGATAAGCCGGCTGATTAGGCAAACTGGACCCCGGAACAAGGTCGATCTGATGCTGAATATCCCGCATAGGCGGTAACTCAGGAGGAAGGTTCTCTGGCATAAGGTCAAAAAACTCTGCAAGAAGCTGCTGCTCCTCTGCTGGCAAATCTGAATTCACATTGGTTGCACTATTCCTACAAGGTAACAAAGCATAGACCACATCTCCACGATCAATCTCAACTAAAAATCTGGACCTAGAAAGCAGATTAATATTATTGGCTACCGGGGTAGGAGTGGTTCATTCCCGACGAGGTGCCAACACAATCTTCTTCCCTTTAATGCTAAAGGAATATTTATTTTTTTGCCCATCATGAATACACTACGATTATACTCCCAAGGTCTGCCTAACAATACATGACAAACATCCATAGTTACAACATCACACCAAACATTATCAAAGTATTTCCTGCCAATCGAAAAAGACACTAGGCATCGCCTATCTACTGTTATCTCACTGCCTTTATTCAGCCATGATAATTTGTACGACTTGGGATGACGATTTGTCTTCAACTACAATTTCTGGACAACCTCTTCAGGCACGACGTTCTCACAACTGCCACTGTCAATGATCATCTTGCAGACTTTATCTGCAACTGTGCATGTCGTGTGGAAAATATTGGTTCTTAACCAATCGTCCTCTGAATCATCATTGGGAGTTAGTAGACTCTTACGAACAACCAGAGTCTCATGGCCATCTCCATACATCACATCGCCATCTTCATCATCGTCATACACAAGCTCTCAAAGTTCCTCAATTTCGTCTATCACGTCTTCCTCAATCAGGAGATTGTTGTCGTTCTGAATAGCAGGCTTCCTGCACTCAGTCGCTCTATGTCCCTGTTCACCACATCTAAAACATCTAATAGTAGAGTTACTCTGCGGTGGCTGTTGGGTAGGATGAGATTCTTGAGGGCGAACTGGCCGACTGCTTTGATCACTTCTGATCATAGGCCTCCCGTTCTGTTATTTTTCCACAGCAAGTGCACGCTGGTAGGCTTCAGAAACGGTCCACAGTGAGTGAAGGCTGTGGACATCCTGCAGGGGTTGCCGTAATCCCCCCAAATATCGTGCCACCATCTGCTCTTCCGTTTCAGATAAGTCATTACGAGCTACCAATTGATAGAACTCCTCCGTGTAATTATCAACTGATCTCGTACCTTGCCTCAATGAATGAAGTCAGTGTAGGCGAAGGGAAGTGACCTTCATCTTCTTCTTCATCTTTTTCCAATCAGTGATTTTGGCCTTGCCCTGCCTGTCGCATGATCGCTTCAACTGTTTCCACCACGCAGATGCTCTGCCTTTGAGTTTGATGGCAACCAATTTCACTTTGACATGATCTGGAACTTCCTTATACTAAAAAATACGCTCTACTTCATTCAACCAATTCACGAAGCCTTCGGCCTGTAACGTCTCAGAAAACTCGGGTAGCTCTACTTTGAAACCGAGATTTCCATGACGATCCTCCCGACCACGGCGCTCCCAGAATCGAGCACGATTGTGATACAGGTTTTCGAAACTGGAATCAGAATCGTGATCTTCTATCTCACGATTATCGAAATCTCGCGTCGTTAGACGCTGGGTTAACTCTGCAACTTGCCTCTGTAAATCTTCAATCATCACATCCTGAATGCTACGATCAGGGATAGGGGCTTCCTCGTTCGGAACCTGCCCGCGACGACCACGACCACCAGTCATAGAAACTGATGAAATCTCACCCCAAGAAGATGCTGAAGCTCTGATACCAACTGACGCCGGACAGAATAGAGATTATCCTGCGGGCTAGTTCAACAGACAATTCACAAGGAAGGATACAAGAGATTCGCCCAAGAACACAAAGAAATTACTCTAATGTCAATTAAATTACTCAAATCAAAGGTATCTCTAAAATCAGCCACAAGTCGGGCTTTATAGCTAAAACTCGCGATTATTAGAATTTTACCAAAATTAGCAAACCCCAATAATCATGCTAAAACAAAATACGTAATAAAAGAAACATACTGCCAGAAATCTGGCCCAAATTGGGTTCAAAATCACTTCTTAAACAATAATTGAAATATTACTATAAAGGAAAATAAACTGCTAAATTTGTGGATTCGGAAGGGAAAATGGTGGATTTTGGCCTCGAAAAGATGTGCAATGAGCGTGGCTCGTTGACCACGACATGCGCGTTGAAAGAGCTTTTCGAATTGGGGTCGTTTGCGCGATTCTGATACTTGTAGCCAAAGTTATGGCCAAAATATTAAAACGCACCCCTAAATTGCCAAATTTGAAATAGAATATGATTTCCTGCCATTCTTGTGCTGATCTGATAATCAAGATATCTTAGTGCTAATAACGTGCTATCTCACAGCTCAACATCATCTGACTCAGATCCTCCTGCATCATTGATATAGAAAACTCCATGCCATTAAAATATGTTAAGAGTGTGTTTGACATGGAGAAAAGGGGATTGGGTGTTCCTAGCTCCTTTGGTGTGAGGGTCCATGTTTATCTTAGGAATATATTTTTGTCTCGGTGTTTGGGAAAATACACCTTCATTACGGATGGATGCATTTCCTATCTTTGTTTGGTATGAGTTGGGTAATGTCAGGTTTTGTGGAGATGTTGCTAAGAGGGTTGGAAGACTCTGGACCATCTTTCTTCTAAAGGGAGGAGTTATGGGGATGGGTGTTTCTTCTAAAGGGAGGAGTTATGGGGATGGGTGTCTCATTTGTCATCTTTCAAGGGGATTTGGTTGAGAACTGACTGGGATGCTATTTTATGAGAGGCCTTGAATCTTTTAAGGTCATTGTGATTTATAGTATGATTAAGATCGTGATTCAAGTCGAATTACAACCCGATTTGAATCGCCTGTATGACTCGTGTAGGGGTGGGCATTTGAGACCGAAAACCCGACCTGGACCAGAAATCGGACTGAGCGGTCCGGTCCGGTCCGATCCGGTTTTTTATTGTTATTTTATTAGTCGGTACCAAAGCCCGGCTCGGATACGTCGGTCCGGTTATCGGTTCCTATTCTCAAAACCCGATGGGTAACCGGCCCGACTCGAATATTTAAAAAAAAAAAAAATCAAATAACCAGTTTCCCCAAATCCCAACCCAAATACCCCTGCATTTTTCTCTAACTTGCAAATTCTATCTCCCCATCAAAAGCCCAACCCAAGGCCCAAGCTATACCCACAGGCCACAGATGACAATCTAACAAGTTTGCAATCCCAAATTCTAACTTGCAAATTCTATTTCCCCATCTAACAAGCTATACTTCGAAGATGACAAAGAATTCTATCTTCACATCAAAGGTCAAACTCAAAGCTCAGCTCTCTCCATCCTTTCTCCTTTCCCTCCCTGGTCATGGAGCAACAACACAAATGTTTATCAAACAGGTCTTGCAGCCTCCCTCTCTTCTTCTCCACTCTTCTTCACTATCGTCGAACCACCACCACCACCAGATGCCATGGCCACACACCGATGTCGTCGATGATGCTGCGTTTGCGACCTATTTTTTATGTCAGATTTGGCATTTTTTTTTTTTAAAGATTTGTCAATTGTGGTTGGTGGGGAATGAAGAAAGGTGAGGTCTTGTGAAGTGGGGTTGCTAAAATATTGAATTTTTTTAGAGGTTGGAGGGATTGGATTTTACCCCTTTTTGAGAAGAACAAAGATGGGGTTGGTGGGGCTTCGGGTTGAGAAAGATTGGAATTTAGGGTGTGTTTTGATTTGGGAATTTGAGATGAGATGTTAAACATATGTTGTGAGATCTTCTCAGTTCCTCACCACCGCCCAAGCCCGAGAACCAGCTTGGACCGGCCTGAATTCTCGGTTACCCGAGACTCCGGTTAACCGATCTCACCGGTCTGGGTTCGGTCTCTGAAAATTCATTTTTTTAAAGCTCGGTCCGATCCTTGGTCTTGGTTATTAGGGCTGGTTAACCGGACCGGCCCAGCCCTAGACTCGTGTTTGGGTCAATAATGGAAAATGTGGCGAGAATTGTTTGATAACATCCCTTTCCTCGCAAATAATTCAGTTTGGACCATTGGCGATGGTTAGGTAACTTTCTGGTTTTAGAATTGGGGTGGTTTGGTTCGATACAATCCAATGTGAATTGTGAATTGCAATATTTCCAGAATCCTGCAATTCAAAATTTGTTAAATTTTCATTATTTATTTTGAAATGAACAACGCCCCTTGAAGGTATAGATCTGAATTTCTTAGAGGATTAGGGAAGGAAAGCCTCAGAAATGTTTATAGAGGGAGAGAGAACGAAGGGGACATTGTATGGTTTTTGGTCTTTGACTTTTTGTCCGGGGCGTGTTTGACCGCATTTTCTTTCTTCTCTATGAAAATTGGTCTTGCTTCTTTTCCAACTAACAGAAAAAAAAAATCCTACCTTCGTTAATCTCTTGAAGATAAAACCTAGTTTGTGGTTTGAACTTTGGTTACTTCTTTGATTGTATATGAATCTTGACAATTCAACAATTTGAATCTCAGTGCAATTTTTATTTTTCCCTTATGATTTTTTATACGATTTATACTTTGACAACATCGCATAGGAGCATTATTTAATAGACTAGCTTTTGAAAACAAAAGTATTTTCAAATCTTTATGAGTTTCTTAAATAAGTAGATTATTTAGCAAAGCTCTTGGTAGTTTAGGAAAGGTTTTAGTAACTTAGTAGAATGACGAATCTTGAAATTAAGGAGATTTTTATCCAAGTAATTAGTTGTTTTGTGACAGTTTGGCTGGTAATAGTATTCTACTAAATTAAGAGTTCATAAAATAATGATTTGAAGAGAGTTGCCGAGACAGGTTGAATGTGGATATTTACTCACCTTTCTTATTTCTATATTGATTGCCCTCTCCTTTACAATGAGATTTTAGAGCTCAAACTGTCTATTCACCTGAATGCCTTTATCTCTCTTTTTATGCATCTGTTCTTCTTAAATTGTTTCCTCAATTCTTTTATGCCTAACCTTGTCTAGTGGAGGTGATAACTGTTCTAGTAATTTAGTTACTGCACTTGTGGGACTGCGAGGATAATTTAGTTACTACCACATCTGGGACCGTGAGGATCTGAGTTATTGGCATATTAGGCAAGTTAGTAACACATGTAGCAATATTGATCTACTAATGAAAAATATGATTGATAATATAAAACTTCTTGTTGAAAAAGTAATTAGTATTATAATGTACAAGCGCGTCCCTTTATTGTATTTATTCAGCCAACATGTATGACACCTCGTATCTGTGTCTATGTTGTTATATGGTGAGGACCATATCCAAAGTGAGTATTCATAAGATTTTGATCTTTTTTCTGCTGGGAGACCAGGCTTTCAAGTAACCCCCATGTTTGATGGTCCAGTGGAGATAATATTATTGGTAAGTGGATTATGATAAAATTATATTAGAGATCACGGCAGTGAGTCTAAACTTGAGGGATCAGGTGCACTAGAGTACTACCCTACTGCGGTACATTGAAAAGGTGCGTAACCCAGTGGGTGAAGTCAATATATCTTTATGATGCTCTGAAATTGTTGAGCCACTTCTACATTTGTTCTGATGTAATACCTTATCTTAAACAACAATAAAAAATTTAATTGAAATTAATTAACTATAGACCCTAAAATTAAACGGTCAAAAGTAGCATTTTGTGGACAAAGTTTAATGGATGGTCATGAAGACACATGCGAGTCTTAACCGTTAATTTTCTTTTTTAAGATGTTCAAACAAGATTAAATTTTAGATTAGAAGAGGATACGAGCAAGTGATTCAATAAGAAGTGAGAGAATCTCTCAATTAAAAGAAAGAAAGACATTATTTACAAATTAAGGCTCCCTAATCAAACATGAAGGGGTATAGTGTCACGTCCTTAATTTGCTTTGGAAGCATATTTCCAATTGCCGAAGACAGTCGTTGAGTGTTTGCTCTTTCCAAGTCCACCACATTATGTTGTGATGACCCCTAGCCCATAGCCATTCTCCCAACAGGGTAAGATTATTTCATTTCCAACTTTCAAACCAGTCACAAATCAAGTTAGCAAGGAGGTGGAAATGGACTACAGAAGAATTTTTTTCGTTCCATCACTATACTCCATTATTTTTGAGGAAACTCGTCCTTTGGGGATTTGTAAGGATTTTTCTGTTCGCTTGGCGTGAAAGAAAGATATTTCCCATAAATTCACTTTTCATGTGTGAAGTTTTTTGGCATAAGAATGCCAATAGAGATGTGCTTTCAGGAAGATGTGCATATTGATGTTGCTCGTGTGGATTGTAGGCTTACAAATGAGTCTAGAGATCATTTCTCCCTTTGGTTGTGTCTAGCTCAAAAGTTATGCAATTACTCTCTCATTATTTGGATGTGATTGGCATTCCCAAGATTGGTGACAAAAGGTTCTTCTTATGGAAGGCTAAAGGTTGAAATACGAGGGTTAGAAAACTCTTGTGATCTCTTACTCCATACTCTATTCAGTGTACTTTGATGAAGAAGAGTATCTTCCAAGATGAGACAACACCACAGAGGAATCCTTTTTGGAAATGTTGGGGCTCGTCCTGCGTTGGGGAACAATATATTCTCATCTCTTCGTTGTTTGTTTTGAGTATTTTCTTTGGAACCATGACAATCTTGCATCATAAATGTAAAACCTCTTTTACAATATATATATATATATATATATACACTTGTAAATTCACCAATTCCATAAACTTTCTACCATATGTAAAAATTAAATTATTTAAAAAAAAGTGTTAGACAGATGGGTTCCGAAATTCATAATTGACTAGCGTTCTTGAATCTCATTTCCTATTATGATTGGCCACTTCATATGGAAATAGCAGAGCGTAAAAGTTCAGCCTTGGGGCGTTCATAATTGAAACAGGAGCTTACAATCAATGGTTTTATTTTTTATTTTTAAAGATTATATGTAACAAATTTTTTTAAGCTTTTGGAAAGCTGATGGTATATAGAGTATATTAGTGATAAAGGGGTGTCACTTAGTCTTGTAGGAAAGCAATATTTAGGATAGTAGGGTTTGTTTTGATTTGGTTCTGATTATAATCTCAAGAAAACTAGGGTTCTTGTTAATAACCAAACTAGGGTTTTGTTTTCTTTCGAAATGATCTTGATTAATCAATTTACAAGTTTTCCATTGCGCTTGGTCAATCAATTGTTATCAAGGCAAGAACGCTCCTGGAGGGTTTTGACAAGTATATCGAACTGCACATGGACAAGGTAAAGAGACTAGAACGAAGAAAGGGGATGGAGGCAAAGACGAAGTCTCGTGAACCAAAACCAGATGAAAGCCTGACACAAGGCAGAGATGACGTCGGAGTGGACGTCTGATTGCACATATGTGTTGTCGCGGCAACCGCTGACACATTGCTATCGTGATCGGCCGGTGGGGCTGTGCAGTCACACAAACCGGTTGAGTTTTTTTTTTCAAGGGGTCCCATCCCTCCTTGTAGCTACGGGGGTTCCTCTTCGATGGATTTGCCATGTTGTGTAGTGTATAGTGATTTTCCACTTTTCCTTGCCTTTCAGTTTCAATTTCTCTTATTTGTAGCGAAGAACCAATGGATGACATAGCTTGGAGTAAACATAATATTATTTGTACCTGTTGTAGTTGTGAAGGAAAGATATGCAGTATGATTATCGATGACAAATCCGATGAAAGCCTGGTTTCAAAACAAAACTGATGGTGGATACTTTGGGATTGAAGGAAGAGTCGCTATCCATTCCCTTTGCATTGGCCGAGTTTGATTCAAGTAAGAAGGCGAGGGCTACTACGAAGTGTTTAGTACCCTTTTGCTATTAGACAATAGAGTGATCAGGTGTCCAGTCATTTGTTACTGGGCAGGCCTTGACAGTTTCAGTGGCGATTGATTCATAATGGGTATCTGAATAAGTATAGTTTTCTTGACGCCGAGGGACACAAGTTTATTCTGTAGCCATTGCGCTTGACGCCAAGAAAGCCACCAAACATGGAGATGAGAATAGAGTTCCACAACTTTGAGGCATCATCGGTTATTGTGCATGAACTTATTGTAGGCAACTACCTGATCTTCCCATCTCACCATGCATGCAACAACTTCTCGCCAGATTTGAGGGTGTGTGGTAAGGGAAGTGGTCAACTACCTCATTTGCGCAATATTCAGCATGCTATTGAGCTGGTACTCCGAGCTTGAATACCAATTGACCTCATCGTATGGCGCCAAGGGAACAGGAAAAGCTACAACGATAAGTGATTGAATTATTAGCAAAAGACAGGAAAATACTTCTTCCAGTGTTATCTCTGCTTTGTTGGTGCCTAAGAAGGATGGTTCTTTTCGAATGTGTGGACTCTCGCACCATTAACAAAATCACCATCAAGTATCGTTTTCTTATTTCTACTTGGAGGACATGCTTGATAACTTGATGAGAGCCATGGTTTTTACGAAGTTAGATCATTAAAACGGGTATCATCAGATTCATATACGACCTGGAGGTGAATGGAAAACAACTTTTAAAATGAAAGAGGGTTTGTATGAATGACTTGTTATGCCTTTTGGATAGTCCACACTCCTTCGACATTTATGCGGGTAATGACACATTCTTCAACCTTTTATCAACAAATTTACAGTTGTCTATTTTGGTGGTATCCTCATATTAGTCACACTGAGGAAGAACATTTGCGACATGTTTAGACTATTTTGAAGATTTTGTAACATAAGTTTTATTTGAATTATCTGGTGTTGGCATTACCTGATTATGAAAAGACTTTTGAATTATCTTGTGAAACGTGTTAGACAGGTGGCGGACAGTTGAATACTCTACCTATGATGCTGAGTTGTTTGATGTGGTACAAGCCCTTCACCATTGGAGGCATTATCTTTTTTACCGGGATTTGTGATTCACTCTGATCATGAAGCTATCTGTTTTTTTAGTTTGCAACGACATATGAGTAGCAAGATTAGTAAGTGGGTTAATGAAATACAAAACTTTACCTTTTCCTTGATGCGTGTCGTTAGGTCACAAAACCCTCTAGCTGATGCACTTAGCAGTTGTGCAAATGGTTTGGTGGTGTTGCGAGCATCGGTTGAAGGGTTTCATTAGTTGCCCGCTTTGTATGGGTTTGATCCTTTTTTTTGTGCTATTTATCATGCGTGTCAGGCGACTCCACACCAGTCGGGTGTATTTCTATAACAGGACGGTTTCTTGTTTCATGGCAAGGTACTTTGCATTCTCACGTCTCCCACTAAGGAGAAATTGATTGCTTAAATTTCATAGTGGCGGTTTAACTGATAATTTTGGGTCAGTAATGTACTTTAGGTTATTATGGGATCGTTATTTTTGGCCTACCGTGCGTGCAAATGTTAAAAACTTTGTGCAGAAGTGCTATGTATGTAGACTGCTAAGGTACGTTCTTCAAACGCTAGGTTGTGCTCCCTCTTGCCTATACCCTAGTGTCCATGGTTGGATGTTTCTATGATTTTGTTAGGATTTTCTACATTCCAGAGTTACAATTCAGTTTTTGAAGTGGTTAGATCGCTTCTTGAAGATGGCTCACTTCATTCCTTGCAGGAAAGTCGATGATGCACCGTATGTAGCTAACTTATATTTCAAGGAGGTAGTGTGCCATCATGGAATGCCCAATGGCATCATGTTTGACCACAATACTAAGTTTATGGGACATTTCTAGATAACTATGTGGCGGCATTTGCATTGTTAATTGAAACTTTCCAATGCGTTCCGCTCACAAACTGATGGGCAGGTTAAGGTTTTTATAGGAGTAGGGTTGATTTTTTTGCATTGTTTGGTGACAGAACATGGTACCTCTCATCCTACAGTTTTACCTCATGCAAAGTTTTTTAATTTTAGTTTTTATAATAACACCGTCAACCGGAGTACGGGGCATTTTCCATTCCAAATTGTGTAAGGTTTTCCCCTTTCTATTCTTATGGATTTGTGCCAGTTGCGTATAGTGAGCAGTGATGTGACCGGTTAAGGCTTAACATATGACTTTGATTGACTTTTGCCAGCGTTTAGCTGAGGTGTATGATAAACAGAAGACTGTTGTGGATCGTCATAAGCGATTTGATTCTTTTGAGCCAAGTGACTTGGTTATAGTATTTCAAAAATGACAATGGGGGATAGGGAAGGGTTCTAAACTCGTGATGCAGCGCATTGGACCTTTTTCCTATTGGCAGAAAAAATTAATGATAACGCATATGAGGTTGATTTTTCAAACAGTTCGGATGCACCATACCGTCAATGTTGCTGATCTTTCTCCATTTCGGGGTGATGTTGCACCTCCTATCCTGCTTCCAGTTGCAAGTTCCCTGCCACTGCCTGATGTGACTGATCATGTTGAGTGTATTTTATAGAGTTCCGATGTTAATCCTTTTGATTACATGTCCAGCCATTTTTGGTCCAATGAAAGGGATGTCCCGCCTTGGATTTCATATCAAAATTTTATCTTTTATAGATCTAGAGCTATTAATTGCGTATGTGCGCGTGAACTCGAGGTCGAGTTCTTTGCAACTAGGGGGACGATGATGGTATTTAGGATATATTTGCGTAATAAGTGTGTTTTACTAAGGGGGGTCATTTAGCCTGTACAAAAGCAATAATTAGGAAAGTGATAGGGTTTTGTTTTGATTTGGTACTGATTCTCAAGAAAGTTAGGGTTTTTGTTAATGAACAAACCAGAGTTTCATTTTCTTTGATTTTGATCTTGATTTTGGAAGGATATTGTGGTTTTACTTATTTTATATTCTATTTTTTTTCGAAAGGGTTGGATTCGGAACACATTTCGTGACCCAATTTTAGACCCAAATTTCAAATTTTATTTCACGTACTTATAATTTCGAATGAAGTTTGAACTCCTTACTTTCTACAAAGTTTCATCGACTTTTGAAATTAACTTCATCAAATGGGGCATTCAACTTAAATAGTGAAATGGAACAGATAATAACTCTCTAACTTGAGCAATGCATTTAACCATACTATAAATCTCCAATTGTGATGTAAGCGGGTTAGTTAGGGATAATTAATTAGTATTATGCGTAATTGGGCCTAGTATAGAAAAGCCCATGTTAGTTAGAGTTAGGGTTAGATTAGTTTGCTTGCCAAAGAAGTTAGGGAGGTTATAAATAATGCAAAGCGTTAGACATTGTTCTTGGTGATTGATTGAGTAATGAAATTTGAGTTATTTTAACTTATCTCTTGTTTAATTTTTTAGGGTTTATCATGGTTAGTGGAGTGCAGCTTTAGATGTGGTGTGGAATCTATTAACTGCTATTAATCTATTAATTGCTATCAGAGCCGAAGCGGTTCTTTTCGTTGATTCGAAGGAAGAAGAAGATTGAAGATTTAGTAGAAGTTGAGAAAAGAAAGTGAAACAAGAGAAGAAAAGGTTCAAGTTGCAAGAAGTTGATTGAAGAACTCCATCAGACAATCACCTTGCTTTAATACACTTTATAATATAAATTCGACTCAAGAAACGTGCAGCGCACTTAAAAAATATAGATGGTTTACTCATATGTTTAAGGCCAGCGGCAATGCCTAAATTCTTGGCTTGAATGTTTAGCTGTATACAACAGTCAAGTTGTGTATATAGGCACATATAAAGAGATGATGATTCAGGGCTCTTTTAGCAGTGAGAAACCAAAATTCTAGAGCCTAGGAAACAAGACTTTCACAAATATGATTGAGAAGGATGAAACTCCTGAATTGTGGTAGTAATTAAATAGGGAGATGGCTGAGAATTCTTTTTGCTCTTGTTTTTTCTGAAGAAGAGACAGACCATATGGTGTTTCCGTGTTGGAGTTGAAGAAAGAATAAAAAAAGAATCAAACATTGTTAAGCTTTATTTATATGTTCTCCCCAATCACTTCTGCGTGTGTTCTTGATTGGGCCACATTCTTGCTTCTGTAATTCTCGCAAAACTTGTAATTTCATGTCAATGGTTTGAAATGACACTTCGATTTCTTATAATCAAACTTGTTTTGCACAGTTAAGTATTGTCGGATTTGTTGGCATCATATCTTCTTTGAGTGTTGTTCCTGACATTTTTGCGGCAACTTATTTGCAGTTTATTGGGGCTACAATGGGCAATGCAGAGCTAACCATACAAACTGATAATGGTCACATTAAACTGCCAAATCATATATGTTGCGTTGTTGTGGAATACCTTCCCGGTGGTGCACTGAAATCATACCTTATAAAGAACCGGAGAAGGAAGCTGGCTTTTAAAGTTGTGCATCAACTGGCGCTAGACCTTGCACGAGGGTCAAACTCCTTTACCACATTTATGTTTATTTCCTTGTGCAAACCCATCGTTCCTCAAAAGAACAAACTTGGAACTGTTATTTTGTTGCAGTAATTTCATTAAAACATAGCACTAAACATGTTTTGTATCCTCTTATAGGTTGAGTTATCTCCACTCCCAGAAGATTGTACATCGAGATGTGAAGACAGAGAACATGCTTCTGGATAAAATGCGCACTGTAAAAATAGCTGACTTTGGGGTTGCTCGCGTTGAGGCTCAAAACCCCAATGACATGACAGGCGAGACTGGGACTCTTGGATATATGGCTCCTGAGGTATTATCCTAGTTCTTTGATACAGTTTAGTGGTAGGTGGTAGCACAGTGGTAGCAGCAATCATTATAATCCTGCAAATCGAGTTCTTATAATAATTATATTCTATATAATAAGGATACTCTATTTATACAAAAAAAAAAAAAAAAAAATAGTGTCGACACTCCCATGGGACTCCATGCTCACATATATTCAGATAAACTCTTTCACATATGTATGAAAAGTTTCATTTCATTATAAATTTTACAAAAATATATTATGATACGTTAGTAGTACATGTGAATATGATATGACCAATAATTCAAAACTTGTTGCTGAAAAATTAAATGATGCTATGTATGTGTTCCCAGCATATCTTGTATCGTGTTTTTTGGCAGACATGTTTGATACCTCATAATTGTGTCCTATACCAATACCCTTGGCTGTTTCGTTGCTATATAGTATATAGTATAATAGGACTAGTGTATTACCTGATAGAATTTTAACATCGAGTTTTATAATTTTTTTAGGAAAAAAAAGAGCTCACTCCATTTTTTATTTTTTATTTTACATTAACACTTCATCATAACTCGTCAAAACTTCATGAAGCCAATAAACTAATTAATCGATAGCCATGTTATATAAATAAATGTATATGGTAATTGTATATATATATATATATATATATATATATTTATTTATTATTCTTACGTTTTCATACATGAAAAAAGATAAATAAATAATTAAATATAACAAAAAATCCAAATGTTGGCTACAGGAATTGAACTGATGTGCTAGTGTGGCTTGCTCGAGTGTAAGACATAATGAGCACCTTTAAGTCCCAACTGTTGGATGAAACAAATCTCATCCATGAACTACAAGTTTATACAAAGTTATCTTTAAGTCTTGTTATAGGGTTGAAAATCTCTATCTGCTCTATTGGTATTTCTGTTTTCAAAAAGTATTTATTGATGATTGTGGTAGACTTTAACAAGATAACAGTGAAAAAATTCTGGTCACTAAAAGGAGAATCCTCAAAACATATATGGTACTTCTGTCAATAATAGGATATGTCTATCTACGCCATTAGTATTTATGTCTTGAAAAAAGTATTTTGTGAAGATTGTTGGTTCATTATAATTGTAAGAATCTTAAAACTTGCATAGATGAGAAACCAAAGAATTCCCGTCAGTCACTAAAGAAGAATTCACAAATTGATAGAAAATATTACAAAAAGTGAAAGTTTACTGCATCCCACGTTTCTCATTTGTTTCCTCCTCGTACCACTTTCCTCCCCACATCCTCTTGCAACTCGATAACTTGCTACCAAGCAGTCCACACCTCGTTTTTTGACTTCTTTGCGTGACCATACTTTCCATCTTCATCACCATCATCATTGCCACTCCTATCTGAATCTCATTACCCCCATGCTTCAAATTGCTGTCTCCCCACCACCACTTACACCACTTTTTATTTATTTCTCCTATTCTAATAAATATCTGGTGCAATTCTTCAAGGAAATGCATCTGTTGAAATTGTGGTGTATTACTTACCAACCTACACTTAACATTCGAAATGCAGGTACTCAACGGAGATCCTTATAACAGGAAATGTGATGTATACAGCTTTGGTATATGCTTGTGGGAGATATATTGCTGCGACATGCCGTATCCTGATCTTAGTTTCTCAGAAATTACATCAGCTGTTGTCCGCCAGGTACGAAATTTCATTTTCCTGTGTATCATTTTTATTGGTTGTTTTCAGGCAGTGGTATCCAAGTCCAAGGACTCACCAAATTTAAGCTTTGAAATGGCAGAATCTTAGACCAGATATACCCCGTTGTTGCCCCAGTGCTCTAGCAAATGTAATGAAGCGATGCTGGGATGCAAACCCAGACAAGCGGCCAGAGATGGATGAGGTGGTAACAATGTTGGAAGCCATAGACACATCAAAGGGTGGAGGTATGATCCCAGTTGATCAAGCTCAAGGTTGTCTATGCTTTCGCAGGGCCCGGGGTCCTTAAAAGAATTGTTGTTACTTTTCGAGCAGAGTTATTGGTATTTAGCACACAAAACTCAACAAATGAGGTTTTACATTTTAACACTTTGGGATTCAGAGCTGTGGATATTGATTGGATGAGCTCTGCAGCATCTTCTTTTTCATGGGGTTACTTGTGTAAAGCTTTTCATTGTCATTTCCCCTATCCTTGAATTATGTATTTATTTCTTTAGCCAGTTTCAAAACATTTTTCTTAAACAACTCGGTAAAATAGAATAAGTATATTCATGCTTACAAATTTGAGAGGAAAAAAATGTAACATGGCTGTTTCAGTGCAGAGGAAGGCTGAATCGATGCAATCTTTGAGAGGAAGATTGGAAGAAAATTGACGGAGGCAATAGGTTTTGAGATATTGGGGGATTTATAACTAAGGGTTTCCTTCTTGACTTTTCGTTGTACAACAGTGAGCTAAGGAATGGATGGAAAATTCTAGGATGCCTGGCCCTATGCCTGGTGATGTGCCTGGTAGGTGTCAGGCACCGTTGATCTTGCCTGGAGATGAGTGTTACACCTATCCCGATGCAATATCAATGGTGCCTGACCATACCAGGCACAGGGCCAGGCATCCTAGTAGTACTCGGAATGGATACTGGTCAGAGCAATGGAAAAGGACGTCTGTCCATATTAGTTTTCATTGAAGAAGAATTGCGGTTCAAATTGCATATTTTTTGGCTACTCTTTTTCAAAGTGGGATGGTAGATATGGTTGCAAGCAAAGAATGTTATTTCTCGAAATATGTCGAAATTTCACCGAATATTTCTTATTTTGAAGTTATTGAAATCTCTTTCGAAATTCGAAATATGTCAAAAAATTTCTGAGAAAATAAATAAATATTTTAATATGTATATTTTAGCATGTTATAATGTTATTTTAATATCAAAAGTTTATTATGTGATTGATTCTTATGTAATATTCTGTTTGTATGACACTACGAGTCATGTGAGACTTTTTATGTAGTATTTAAAAGATTATAATGCATAATTTATATCGTTAAATTTGAAAACACAATCGAAAATTTTACCTTTTTTGTACACAACAAAATATTTTTTAAAATTAGGGGTTCGAAATTAACTCAAAAAATGGAATCACACTCCTTGGTTGCAGGTAAAAGTATGGTGTCTGCAAGAACTTTGAAATGATACCAATGCGGCATTGCAAGAACCTTGAAATGATACTTAGGGTGTGTTTGGTTGCAAAGAATCCTAAGATGGGAATTGAAATCCCATGCCATGGACTTTGTCAAATTTGTTGTTTGGTTGTCCATGGAAATGGATTCCAATTCTTATTATGAGTGTTTGGTTGTCTAAAACTAATCATGGGAATATTTTGATTTAATATTTATTTATTTTATTATTATTTTTTAATGGAGATTGATGATACACTAAACTGTCCTTTAATCCGTGTTGTATGCGTGTCACGATAATCTCGTCAGCAAAACAAAGCGGGCCTGATTGCTCATCTAATCTGGCAAAACCCAGATGACACTAAGGCCACTTCGGTAGAATTCATAAGGTTGGATCTAAACTGCAATGCCCTACTAAGTCCACACGTCGCACGGTAAGACCCAATACCCATAAGACATAATCAGACAAGTATATAGGGGATCACCTAAGACGGGCATACCAACAATACATTGGTTCCGACTAGGAAACAAATACCGGATTATAAGTCGTGCATGAAAACTTTCATGCATGAACAATACTCCAAAAGGAGAACCCCTCCCGCAGATCTAGGAGCACAAGTCGTATAGGGAAACTCTCCTACATGGACGATTCCCAACTAGAAAATGATCTCCAGCTAGATCTCTTTCCCTAAACTATGCCACCAAACGCTTAGGCGAACAATGACTCGCATTATAAATAAGGCACAGGGTTGATGAACAAAAGTACACTACAAAACCCAGTTTACAGCTTTAAGCCTTGTTTGACTTTAGCATCTGAGTGCCATCGGCCACCACAACGGTGGTCCTTGGCTCACGTGTGTTCCATGTGCAGGTCAAGGTCCAAGAAAGCAAGATTTAACTACATCAGTTTGGCGCCTCCGTGAGGAACGACGAAGTTCCTTGAAAAACAGTGATATCACCCTTCCTCACAGTCGAGAGTGATAGTGAATACAAGATCTCGCAACAATGGAGACATCCCTGAGCCCTTAAAAGCTCGTACTGGAGGAGTGCCACCAGTTCCAGCAGCTCCGACACGGCAGGGGGAGAACAAAATCAAACCCCCACACCGTGACGGGTCTGTTGTCGGACATCCTCAACTCCATCAATAATTAGGGAGAGCCGAACTGGCTCGCCAAACAAGAAAGAGACCTTTCTCAGCGTGATAACAACAAATACTGCTCATTTCACAAGGAAGACAACCACGACACTGAGGACTGCAAAAGTCTCAGGAGCGAGATGGAATATTAGATCTAGAAGGGGAAGCTCAAGGAGTTCCTAAGCCCGGACAAAAGGCAGGACCGGGCAAAGGAAATGGAAGATTCTATTATGGAGATAGAGAAAGGAGCTCAAGGCATCATATATGTGCTACATGGAGTCGGCTCCGAAGGCAAGTAGTCCAACAAGTTCTGGAAAATGACACTTCTCGAAATGCAGACACAACTCACTTGCGAAGACAGACAAGTGCAGTATGCACGTATTCAAAGCCCGATCCCACCACTGACGTTCACGGACAAAGACCTCCAAGGCGTTCATTATCCTCAAAATGATGCCCTAGTCATCTCGGACCTTGTTTCAAAGTGGGAAGTGAAAAGGGCCTTGGTGGACACGAAAAACTCTTTAAACGTCCTATTTCTCAATGTTTTCTGCAATGTGCAACTAAAGAAGAAAGACCTAACGCCCGCCAACCATCCCATCGGGTTCAACGGAGAGAAATGTTTCCCTATTGGGAAGATCAGCCTGATGGTAGTGGCGGGAGAGGCGCAATTACGGAAGTACCTTGTCGAGGGGTTCATGGTGGTTGATGCTCCGTCTTCCTACAACATCATCCTGGGGAGGCCTTGGCTCCACCATATGGAGGCAGTAGTTTCTACTATGTACAAATGCATCAGTACTGTCACGCCCCAATTTTCGAAGGAAACGAAAATCCCAAAAAGCCACGTAGGATTATCCGTTTCCCCCAAAACTCGGGACGTGAGAATTCAATAATAACAGAAACAAATAGCAGCATGAACTAAACATCTGAAACAAATGAAATCTAACCCGGAGAAGACTGGCATGGCTAGCTCACTAGCGAAACTCCAGTAATGCAGCTCAAAATCTCTAAACCTGAAAGACTACTCGGCTACATTCCAAAAGGAATGTACCCAAGAAGCAAAAGCTCAATCGGGTCAGCAATAAAGCTGGTGTGAGAAATCTTCATCCCAAAAATCAATAAATCCGCACATGATAACATTAAAATAAACCAAACAATAAATAACCACACCATCAGGTAGTTCCTCAATGAGGCAATGGTGTTATCATCCTAATAAATAAATATGCATTCTTTATTACTAATAAATAAAATTTATGACTTATCAATCCTCATAAATGCAACAACAATACAATTCATAATCATATTAGACTATTATTGAAATATTAAACAAACACATTTTTCTACCTTTAGGAAGACGTGTAGTTCTCATTCAATGGTTGAATGAGCATTTAGTTTCTTCCTTTAAGGTAATCACGCACATACACAAAAAGAAATCTCGCTACTTTTCCACAATCGCACTCTCCTCCTGTGCCGAACACACCTCACCCAAGTGTGCCTCCCTTGCCTTCGAAACCACTCGGAGCGTACATGTTCCAAGTGGGGTGCCACCTAGAGGAACATGTCATCACACCCGAAGTCCGATCCATGGCAAGTATTCTTCCTAAATCTACACGTACAACCGAACTCACATGGAACGGTGCACCGATATGCAAGCAAGTCTGCATACCCATAATATCACATGTATACAAGCAAGTCTGTATACAAAACAAATTTCTTTTCTTTTCACTTTTTTTTTTTTTTTTTTCGGAGTTGTGGAAAAGAGCATAAAATAAATAAATCCTCAAAACTCTTTTATGGTGACGCTTTGTCAGCCATAAATAAATCAACCACAGTATCCACCATTCTGTTGGGGAACAAGTAATATTTGACACATTGTCAAGTAAGCATGTCACACTCTAAATTGTACAAACAAATGAATTTGGCAGCCAGAGTATTAAAAGTATTATCAGGCACTAATATAACCGCATGAAACGTATGCTTATCATAAGCTCATATGCCAATTCAGTGTACGTATACTCTTCCTAATAAGCTTCAACATGAGTATGGATAACAAGAATTCAATCTCTATGTGATCATGAATCAAGAACCATACAACTAAAATAATCAACTTGAAAAGAAAACAAGAACTCAATTTCCCAAAGATAAGGCATCACTAATGCTTAAAACAACTAGTGACTTGAAGTAACATATAATCAAACAAGTGGATGGCATTTCCAGTTTCCAATTCACACAAAGTATATTTGATGTTCAAAATACTAAATATTGAAATCAGTGAATGGGTTTTAGCTCTATTGATTTCATTCTTGTCTCAATTGACTTTATGTGTAAAGCTTAAACTCATACCTATAACTTAAATCAATTGAGGTGGAATTCCATGGAAGCAACAAAAAATGACGGAGGTACTCATACGTCTAAAATACTTTATGATGCATGGTCTAAAATGCATCAAACCAAAACTAGTCCAAAGTAAGGATGCAACTCAGGAAAACTAATCCGACCCCAGAATGAACTAGTCCATTATCTGGACTACTCAAAGTCTATATGGCTGGGGTGTCCCTGAATTAGACTCACTCACTCAATAGTTGTCTATATGCATAACAAATTTTCTCTTGCAAAGGAATTGGGATTTTGGGACAAAAATGTTTCTGATGGCCATTATGATAATTTGAAAAGAGAGAGGTTGTTGAGTCCAAGCAAAAAAAAAATGTGACCTGGAAGACTTTTGTAGGGACATGGAAGCCATTTGGGCGGGTAATTTATGCATCAGCCTCCCAATTCTACATTGTGAATCATAATAATTTAAATCACAAAACAGTTTTAGATTCTAAGTTATGTAACAGCAGAGTTGTTTGGCAACGAAATGCCATAGTCTATCATCCCCTAATAGCAAATGAAACATGATAAGAAGCAGGTGCGAAGATCAATTATAGACCAGAAGAGAATAATGAGTTAGATGTCTATCAGCTTATTATTAACCCAAACAAACACATCCAAGTTTATCAATAACAAGTTGAAGAGACTGAAAGAAACATATTGTATGTGCTTCAGATCGATCAAGGTCACACATACTGGAAATCTAAAACACAAAAATAACAATTGAATTGAATGAAATTGGTAGAAAAGAAACTCATAAATTTCAGATCTAATGAATAATACATCGTTCTAAAATTCACATAAAGAAATAAAAGAGATGGAAGAAAAAACTCACCTCAACATAAACAATGAAACCACCATGCAATGGATTCTCAAGTGAACGAACAGAAATTATCAAAGAAGCCCCAACTACGCCTCCATCTTCGAGCCCAAACAATGGCCAATAAAAATCAGGAACCCCCCCCCCCCCCCCCCCCCCCCATCTCTTCGTCCTCAACCACAAACCACCTCTCATCGGCTGACTCTCTTCTTACATCTTCATCTTGACAACCCACATAATCAACCATCTCATTGTCTCTTTCTTGTTCAGAAACTAACACAGCCAATCATCTTTGGCTTGTAAAACACCACTCAGAAGTTCCAAGAAGATGTCATCACTGCTTGCAGAAGTAGATGGTTCTGCTGAAACTCTTTGGAGGACTTCCACAGCAGAGTCATTAAGTTGAAGCTGACCAAGAATAGAGACAACTTTCTTCTCCTTGTCCTCAGACCATGGAACAGCTTCTAGATACTCCAGGCATGACACAATTCCTGTATCAAACTGGATAGCAGCCGATACCTTAAGTATCCCCAACACCTTGCCAACCTCCTCTTTCACCAATCTCTTCATTAAATCATCACAATACATCAAAACAACAATCTCCACATAAACCTCAACATCATCACAATCACAAATGTCCACAGAAATACTAACCCTCTCATCCCCAAGCTTCTCCCTAAATCACCCCTGCAACACGCCCTATCTTACTCCCATCTCGACCTCCAACCAACCCTCACCAACATACAGCAAAGAGAGGGACGAGAGAGGAAGGAAAAGGAGCAGTTTGGGGCGGTGGGATCGAGCTCGCCGCCAAGGAGAAGAAATTGTGAAGGGAAGGAGAAAGAGAAAAGGAAGGAGAAAAGAAAAAGGAGAAAGAGGTTTATCCTCTTTATAAGGTGGGTGGCTATTCGCCCCCACCAAACTTCCTAATGCACCCACCCTATTTCACAAAATAAAAACCCTACTTATTAGTTTAATAAAAGCCCACAATCAAGCCCAAATACAATTGGGTAACAACCCATCAACATTAGGGTTTACAAAAGAAATTTTTTTTTTTTTATATTTATTTAATTAGGCGGGTATTACAAGTACACTGCCAACCAAGCCCAAGGAACTATTCGTGGAGATCAACCTTCAGCGAGAGACTGCCACTATGTAGCTAAAACACTTATATTGCTAGCAATTACAGCTCGGGCCCGCGGGATAGACGTATCAGAAACCGGACCTAGATAAGGGGGAATAGTTACCCCGCGCGAATAGAGACAAAGCTCCGACAACCAAACCTCAACTATTTGAATAGCCGAAATTCAACACTGGAGACACCATCCAGTCCAGTACAAAGCTAAGTAAATACACTTCAGCAAAAAAACATCTACTCCAAAAGCTGACAACAAGTGAGGAATGACCCGCCCGCACAAAGTTCTCTTTTCAGTAACTTCGTTAGCATTGGCGAAAAATGACACTTCGCCAAGGGAACTACACAGTCTGAGCCAGGACCGTGCGCATCTCTTATAGGGCAAAATTAGCTTAGTCCCCGCTTAGAGTCAAACTATCTTATTGCTTTGATTTCTTTTGTTTTTTTTGTTTCTTTCTTTTCAATTTAGAAGATTTTTTCGCACAAGCCTATATGATACAAACTCATTCAAGAAATAAAATAGACTTTATTGATTACAAAGAAAATTATTACAAAGCTTGCCCGACTGACTAGTACAACAGTTTACACAATACAAGTATCTAAGTTTTACACAAGCATAGATCCGCTGAAACACGCGTCAAGGTTTCACTCCGCCAATTTGTCTTCAGAAGAAGATTCGGAAGTGAAAGTAAAAATACCCAAAGTAGGCAATAGGCCGCGATACGGGCGTGATTATTTGCTCCGGCATTCTGCCTCACATAGATGATTTGAAAGTAACAACAAAGACACTCAAAATAGACTGCAGACACCTTGCTCGGCCAATCTGCCTTGCAAAGAGGATTCAAAAGGAGAGCAGAAGAAGCCAAATGAGGATGTTTCTCAAACGTGTTATGCCTGGGGTGATGCAGAGTTAGCACCGCAGGATTGCAGGTTGCATACACCAGAGCTCCGTTCCACCAAGTCTGCCTTTTAGTTGTGGCATCACTTGAAAAGCCCAGTAGATACAGTAGGAAAAATCACCCCAAAAGTAGTTGTGGGTATCATTTCCCAACATCAGTGATGGATGGAAAGACGAGTAGAGGTGTAAGAGCTAAGATGGGTGATGAGCCTATTTGAGAGCTGAAAAGTTGTGGATCGGTCGATAGGAGGAGAAGAGAAGCTTTAATGAATGGATCTTTTTCAATAAAAATACTCACACCGGCTCGCCCCACTCGCTGTAAACTCCAAACCCTTTGTTCCATTTTTATTTTCGAATCATTGAGAAGTAGAGATCAAGAAATAGAGAGGGAAGAAGATGAGAAAGGTACCAGGTCTTCTTTGTGACGATGAGAGAGCTTCGAAAGGAGATCTGTGTCAATGATGTGAATAGAAGTGGAAAGAGGCGAGGGAGGAGAAATGAACGAGAGGTTTTCAGTCTCATGAATTGTTTTCTCTGTAGAAGTGAGGCATCAAATTTTCATCAATGGTGGAAATCTGTGGCAGGTGCTGGCATCTCATGACCATGAATAAAAACCTAAACAAACACCTAAAATCCTATTCCAAGTGGGAATAGGATTCCAATTCCCATGGAATGGGTGCAACCAAACACACCCTAAGGCACTGCTTGGTTCACTGCAAATCTATTGTAAATGCAATTAATTTATCAAAATTCCTATATCCATATGCATTGTGGTACATGGATTTCTTATTTTTATTTTATTATTATTTTTGTTAAAAAATAATTTACAAAACTTGCCATATATGCAAGGATTTTTGGCAAAACGTTTTCACTACTCAAGGCACTAAAACTATTGCTTAATCTTGTATTTTCTTATCTGTAGACACTCGCGTTAATTTATAGCAATCGGTGTGACATATGATTAGAATATGGAAACATGGATGGATAAAAATATCAAAATTTTGGTAGTTTTTTTTTTATTGCAAAGACACATTTCATTCACTACCAAGCACATTGAAAATGAATATGATAAAGGAAATTGTTACGTGTTCCGACTATATGGCTCGGTTGCACTTACTCTTTGTTGCACCAATATTTTGGATGTTTCAACTTTGTTCCACCGACTAATGTATGTAACACCTATAACATTTTCATATAAATAAAAATTATTTGGTGGTAATTTTTTTTTGTTTTCAAGTGTTAATTGACTCTTGAAATAACAAAAAAAACAACCATTATCGATAAAATTAAAAACTCAGTCACGCGTTCGTTACATTTCAATGTATTCATTAACTATAGAGAGGCTGGCAAAACCAATACACATTAAAATAATCAAATTAAAGTATGTAAATCAATTTTTTCAACTACCCTTAACCCTCCTCACCCCATGCCGCCGACCGGGTTCGAACCCGTGACTTGTGATACCATCCGCCACACCTCCCATGACGTGCGATACCATCCGCTACACCTCTACCAACTCAGCTGGTACACCTTTGGCAAGTAGTAAATCAATATATAAAATTTTAAATTGTTGCAACTATTATTTCATAATTACAAAATCGTATTTAAAACCTCAAAATTTTGCATCCATATTTACATTAGGAATCCTTCATACAAACTCCCCAATCAAGAAAATTGAGTAATTTTCTTCACCCAATGTTTTGCTTTAGAGTTAACAAAAATGTGGTTGGGTACACAACAATTTTTAAAAGCTAAATCTAAAAGATAAAGTTAGGGCATCGGGCCAAACAGTTGGATACATGTAGATTCTCAAATGATTGGATTGGATTTGGTAACATATTTTGAAAATAAATCATTTTCATTTACAATTGGTTTATAGTGAACCAAACAAGACCTGCACATAAACTTCATGCATACTAATCTAGCTTTGGGGTGAATAGTTTTGTTTGTATTGATTTGAGTAAAATCAACACAAAAATTGAATTGAACCAACCTATACAGGAAAAGGAAAACTGAAACTATCCAAGTATTTTCTAAAATAAGTCACCGAGAGGCACATCATATAGCTTCCAAGATAAAAATAAAAAATAAAAATTTCAAAGCATTTATGGAGCCTTGTTAATGTAAGGATGTGCTTCTCAGTTGTAATAAAGTACAACAAAAAGAGACTAAACTCAAACTAACTATAGAGGACTGAAATATAATATAATAAAATTCAAAGAAACCTTCACTAAATATCTTTATAAACAATTTTTTAGTGTTTAAAAGACCGCTTTTCGGGTGGTTTAGGATGGGCGTGGGTTGGCCTGCAAGTGGCCTATGTCACACCTAAGGTGGGCCCTCGGTTACTTTGGGATTATGATAGAGAAATCAAACCCTATATATATATAATATATAAAGACATATAGACGAAAGGAGGGGTATGGTTAGCGCACTAGTTTGATTTGAAAGGAAGCAGGAGTTGAGTGAGGAACGTGCCTTCCGATCCTATGGTGGAAGGAGAACACTCTCTACCAGGTGGATAGCTAAATCGCGGACCTTCCTTATATATATATATATGTGTGTGTTAAAAGAACCAAAAGTAAGTATACTACCAATCCTCTATTTACTATTGAATTATTTCTCATTCATCTCTCTCTTAAACATTCGTCTCTATAACATCTTACATCCATTATATGTTGTATTTATACACATAGATATACAAACAAAGAGAGCATGAGGTGTAGCATGCATAAAGTGGTTTCACCAACTTATTTAACCTCAAAGATATGAGGTGGAGGTGGACATCCGCAAACATGATTTTATAAAGTTCTACTACATTCCACAACACTCCCCCTTGGATGTTCACCTCATGTTGTCTCATTAAAATCCTTAACAGTAAAACCTAGTGGGAAAAACGTGGATGAAGGGAAAAATAGTACAACATTCTTCGGGAAGATGAAGGGTGCACATAATGTTGCCTTGTTAAAACCTTGCCAGGAAAAACCCAATGGGATAAAACCATGCCGAAGGAAAAAATAAAGTCCAACCACCAATTTCGCACACTTTAGGACGCTCCATGAGCATAATGTTGCCTCGATAAAACCTTGACAGGAAAACCTAGTGAGAGAAACATTGTCTAAAGAAAAAGAGTACAATGCGCATAAATCAAATATAACATGCTTTTACATGATTTCTAAGCATACTTTTGGATGCTTTTGTAGCATATTTATGAATGCACATTGGGTGTATACTTCTAGGTACTCTCTCTGATAATGATTTTCCATGATAACTTTAATTACTTTGATGATGAAGTCAACACATGTCAATCTCGTGAACCAATTTGATGAAGAGATATGTTGTTAGACTTCAATAACATGGTTCTTTTGAAGCGTATGTGGGTAGAAGAATTTTATTGAAATGTGTTTCGTTCAATTTCCTTTGATGAAGTCTACCTGTGAGCCACCCTTATAAGGATAAAAGAGATAACCTGGTTCTGCATAGCTAACTAGGTGGGAATTGTTAGATAAATCACAGAAATAAATTCATATCATTGATTCCACCAAGATACATGTATAATGTCATGGAAATATGTATAAGTTTGCAAAATTATACCGTGTTAGTAAATGTACGGAAAAAATAAGACTATATCAAGTTATGGTGCCAACTGTATGGTACTTCAGGACCGAGTATCCTTTAATTGGTTGATACAAGTCTTTTGTTAGGTCTAAAGATCAGACGACCATAGACGTATTAAGCAGATGAAAGTTGTCTTTGTTAAAAGTGTTACAAATCTTGTCCATTGATGGACCAATATTGTACTAGTACTTTACTCGATCTGCAGGATGAGACAAAAGTTGTTCTTCCAAAGTCTTTTATATCAAATTATGTTCTTCCAAAGTTGATGGACCAATATTGTACTAGTGTGACAGAACCATTTAACAATTTCTTAATAAAGATACATGGTCAAATTTGCATAACCTTTCTTACACATATAGTTTCTAAGACAATTATACCACATTCTTTCGGAATGGTTCAAATTGTATAAAACATGTCTTAGTTGTATTGAGTAATTATAAAACATGTCATAGGGATTTTATGTAAATAGTTGTGTCTAGCAAAATAAATACTTCAGATATTTATAAATAAATAAGTAGTCATGACATTCATAAGTTGCATACCAACTTTTCAAAAACTACAAGACTTAATGGAAATGTAGTCATATTAATAATCGAGAATTATATTCCATCAAGTATCGAGTTTCTGTAGGAAACCTGGTGCCACGAGTATTGCCTTATATCTGACAGTCTAATTTCCCATTTTGTTTTCTTACAAGTATTCATTTGAAATCAACAGGGTTTACACACATAAGTATTTGCATTATAGATCCAAATACACCACATGTCTCAAGGGAACCCAATTCCACTTGGACAACATCATTCCATTTGACTAATTATTTCATTTATTGACATTTATAGATGTTTCATGGTATAATATCATTATTTATATCATCGCCTTTTGGTATTTTGTTAGCTCCCATATATGCGCACGTCATCGACGACCATTTCATTTGATTTCACATTTCTCCTTTATATATTGAGATCTCATTATTATCAGATACATGAGCCTCTTCGAAGGCTTTAAAATCACTTCAGGATAAGAATAACTACGTCTAGAGTAATGGAGAAATTGGATTTTCAAGCATGACTTCTTTTGGAGCATCATTTAGTACTACATCCGAAGCTTTATGACCTCTTATGGAACATCACATAATGCTACTTCAGAAGTTGCATGACCTCTTCTGGAGTGTCATGTAATGCTACTGATGGAGCTTCATGTACAACTTCTTCTAGAGCATGTACAATTTCTGCAGGAGTTTCAAGAATTTCTTTTTTGGGAGCATTAGGGCATGAATTTTTATTAACTCTCATTTTTTAGGAGTTGAATTTTTGGAACCTATAGGCTTGCCACGTTTTTTGCATGCAACATATTCACTGGCTACCTTACTCGAACTTTGTCCTTGAGGGATACAAATTCGAGCAGGTGTATTCATAGCTGATACAAATGATTTTATTACTTGGTTACATTATAAATGTATCACGTAACAGTTTCATAATTGTTTGAAGAAGTGATATTATCCTTATCATTGGGATGTTTTAGCATCTAAGACAAATGGGAAGTATTTCACATCGTTTTCTCCATATCTCCCCTTAACGGTGGGAATAGTCTCACAAAATTAATAGTCTACAAAATGGGTATAAGGCGAAGCAATGTCGCAATAAGCAATACTGTAGTTTCCCAAAATACCGTGGGGAGTCTGGACAACAAAAGTGGAAGTCTCCCAACAAGGTGAAGACTCGAAATCGAAAGGTTACCATAAAGAAGCTTCTAACATAAAAAGGATATATGATATAACAACTTCGAGAAATGTATAATCCCAATAAGGTAATAAAAATTATCTTTGATGTAAGCGCCAGGCTGCCAGCATTAGATGTAATGCATATACCTCAAATGTAAGTTTCATGCTTAATGCATACATCTCGAATGTAAGCTTCAGGCTTCCAACATTAGATGTGATGCATATATGTTGAAATAAAGCCAGTTTATTTAAGAACTACGATAATAAATAGTTGGCTTTTTTGGAGCCTTCAAGAAATTGCATAGGTCCAGCTATGGTAGACACCTTTTGTGTCTTAAAGGCCAGTATTGAGAAAATGGGCAGACTTGTCAGTATATGGTATGTAGTGGCACTATCCATTAAACATATATGATTGTCAATCATTTGAAGTTAATAGATTATATTGTCACAGAAAATGTATCATCATCATCATCAAAGCCCATTCCCGATACTTTCAGGGTTGAATACACAGATTTTGGTTCTCCAAGTTGCTCACTTCAGGCAATAGGAATAAATTAAATATAATATCTTCTATGAATAGGGAAGCTTGCTTGCTAGGTAGATGAAGAAGAAGTAAAGGAAGAAGACTGCACAATGCGGTCTTCCCACATATCATCGCCTAATTCAAGCTCAAGAATGTCTTCGTTTACCGCTTTCATCCAAGTTTTCAACGGCCGTCGCCTCTGTCTACACCCTCCATTAACTTGCTAATCTAGATATTTTCTAATTGGCATTGTGCTTGGTCTCCTCCGCACGTGACCAAACCATGTTAAACGTCTTTCTCTAATTTTGTCTTCTATTGGCGCTATACCCAAGTATTTTCTAATTCTTTCATTTCTAATTTTATCCTTACGGGTTTTACCACACATCCATCTTAACATACGCATTTCTGCTACCGCCATCCTATGCGTAAGTTATCTCGTAGTAGCCCAACATTCTGAGCCGTATAGCATGGTCGGTCGAACAATTGTCTTATAGCATTTTCTTTTAACCTTACAACATCCTTCTATTGCATAATACTCCTGACGTCATTCGCAATTTCATCCAACCAGCTTTAATCCTGTGGTCCATGTCTTCTCTAATAGCCCAATTCTTTTGAATGATAGATCCTAGATATCGAAAAGCCTCACATTTTGGGACCTCCATGCCTTCGATCTCAATTGCATTACTCCTCCCTCATGATTCACAACCAAAGTTGCACATTAGATAATCTGTCTTCAAACGACTAATTTTAAAATCCTTACTCTTTAATGCCTCCCGCCACCTATCTAATTTTCGACCTAAACCTTCGCTAGTCTCATCAATTAAGACTATCATCTGTGAATAACATGCATCAAGGTACATCTTCTTGCAAGTGTCTCGTCAACTCATCCATGACAAAAGCAAAGAGGTATGGACTTAAGGCCGATCCTTGATGTAGTCCTACTGACACTGAAAATTCACTGGACATCCCGCCTACTGAGGAAACACTAGTTACAGCCCCTCCAAACCTATCCTTAGTGATATTGCATAACATTGAGACATTTTCCTCCTTTCAAGCACCCACCAAATTAACTCTCGATGACCCTATCATAGGCTTTCTCCAGATCAATAAAAACTATATGCAAATTCTTACGTTCTTCTCAATATTTTTCTATAATTTGCCTAAGCAAAAAGATGGCCTCCGTAATAGACCTACCCGGCATAAATCCAAATTTATTATCTGAAACAGTGGTTAAACTCCTAAGTCTTCGTTCGATAACCCTCTCCCAAAGTTTCATTATATGACTCATAAGCTTTATTCCTCTATAATTCGAGCAGTTCTGAATATCCCCCTTGTTCTTATAAATTGGTACCACAATGTTGTGCTTCCACGAATCTGGCATTTTTCTAGTTTTCAAAATCTTATTAAAGAGCCTAGTTAGGCATTGAATCCTAACTTCTCCAAGACATTCCACGCTTCAATTGGTATATTATCCGGTCCAACTGCCTTCCATGTCTTCATTCTTTTCAAAGCTTCTTTTACTTATTTGGCACTAACTCTGCGGTGGAACACAATGCCTCCCCTCATGTGAAGCATACCATTCCAAGTTTAACTCCACTAAATTTTCCCATTGATTAGTTTCCAAAAGTAATCCCTCCATCTATCTAAAATAGTTTTATCCTGCATTAAAACTCTTCCATCCTCATGCTTAACACACTTAGCATGATTCAAATCCCTAATATTTCGTTCTCTCGCTTTAGCTATCTTGAATATATCTTTCTCCTCTTCATTTGTACCTAGCCTATTATACAGATCATCATATGCTCTCTTTTTAGTTTCTCCTACTGCTTTACTACTAAACCTCTTTGCTTGCTTATAGAGCTTATAAGACTCTAGGCATCTATTTCTTTGCCACTCCATAAAGCATATTTTCTTTTCCGTAATGGCTTGTTGTACATCATCGTTCCACCACCACGTCTCCTTATCATATACACCTCCTATTTTGGCCTCTCTTAACTCTTTCTTCGCACCTCATCTTATTCGGTTCGCCAAATGCCCAAAAGATCTGTGCTATTAGTCTTATCCTTTGGTTCTAGATTTTCCCAAACCTCTAAAACTGAATGGCCACCCAAAATCTTCTTTCTAAATTGTTGGCACACATCTTCGTTTAAGGTCCACTACTTAATTCTTGGTCTAACTTGTTCTTTAGCAATACGATCCCTACTCTTAAGGCAAAAATTGATGACTAACAGCCTATGTTGGTTTGTCAAACACTCGCCTGGTATAACCTTACAATTTTTACACCTACTTAAATCGTGTCTCCTAACAAGAAAATAATAAATTTGACTTCTATTACGCCCACTCGTAAATGTCACTAAGTGATCTTCCCTCTTTTAAGTATTGACGATCCCAAAATCCTTAGCTAAAGCAAAATCTAGAATAGAAATTCCCATAGTGTTTTGATCCTCAAAGCCCTGACCTCCATGAACCCTCTCATACCCAACTCTATCCTTACCAACATGGCCATTCAAATCCCTGCCTAGGAAAACCTATCGAAAGAAGGGATTTCATGAACCAACCCCTCTAAAGAGTCCCAAAAACCCTTCTTAGTCTCATCGTCTAAACCAACTTGAGGTGCATACGCGCTAATAACATGCACTATATCTAGTTCTAAATCTAATTTCATACTTATGATTTTATCCCCAAACCTCCTAACGTCGACTACTGCATCCTTATAAACTTTATCTACTACTATTCTCACCCCATTCCTAGTTCCATCTTTTTCAGAATAGAAAAGTTTGAACCCTCCTCCTAAATCTCTAGCCTTACTCCCCTTCCATTTTGTCTATTGGAGACAAGTTATGTTTACCTTTTTCCTACGCATGACATTCACTAGTTCTATTGACTTACTCGTCAAGGTTCCTACGTTTCAAAAACCTAATCTAATCACTTTATCTCTAGCCTAGACTAGCTATTTTACCCGCCCCCATCCAGAATGGTGCGAGAACCCTTGCCTATTTAACACTACAGTCGGGCGTCGTAGTAGCGTGCCTTGCTTATTTGTCACTACACCCGGATATGGGTTCAATGTGTTGTTTATAACGAGGGACGCCCTATCTTTCTGCACTAAACATATATCAATATCCAATAATGGCATGTCGTGATCCATACCCTTAAATAATAAACATATAAGTAGTCAAAAATATTTCAATCTATATATAAGTTTAGATAAACTGTATATATCTGACATATAAGTAACAACACTGGAGATTTTAACAAGGTGGTATAAAAAAACAACATTACAAAGATGCCTTGTCAACAACTTGAAAAAAATCAGAGAGTCCAAGTGAGTAACAGTACTAGATATTAAGATGTGTTACAATTATCTTCCCATTGCATCAAATTTGTCTATTTCATTTTAATGGAAGCACGATATTTTTCTACTTCCTGTTTTGGTGCATGACAAACAAGTCACAATGTCCAAGTTTACCACATCTATGACAAATATCTTTTATAGAATGATTCTCAGTATCCTTCGCATGCGTTTTATCATGTTCCCGGACAGGAGCTTTGAACCATTTATGGTAATGGTTATGATTACCTCTATTAGGGTAACCACATATTTTTAATTATTCTTATAATTACCTCTACTGGTATAATTACCTCTGTTGGAGTAATTGTTATAATTACCTATGCTGGAATGGTCATTGTGGCTACCTCTTCAAGAGTTACCAACTCTTTTGGGGTAGTTAGTCCCACCACATCTCTTACTTTGGCTTATTTGAAAACTATAGTTGGCATTTGCTTATGGAAATACCATGGAACCAAATAGTCTGGTATTATGATTTATCATTAAAACCTTAGCATTTTCTTATGCTATGAGGAGACAAGTCACTAATTCAAAATAATTAGTAAAGTGTCGTTAACGGTATTGTTGTTGCTGGAGCGCACTTGATGCATTAAAGGTTGATAGTGTTTTCTCAATCATCTGAGCATTTGTCACATTTTCTCCACAAAACTTAAGATGAGAAACAATATTGAACATTGCAGAAGTATATTCTGATACCTGTCTTAAAATCTTGAAACCTCAAGTTTAACCATTCATTTTGGGCAAGAGAGTGTATGACCGCCTTCTAATGGTTATATCTATCTTTTAGAAACTTTCATAAAATGTAAGGTTTTTCTTCGGTGAGATTCATTTTTGAGGTCATCATTAATATGGTGACATAAGAAAATAAGTGAAGATGTTTCATCTTCCACAAGCATTGTATTCATTTCTTTAATTGCATCACCTAATTTCTTAGATTGTAAATGAAGTTTAGTATCAAACTGTCAAGACAAATAGTTGCTTCCATTAACAACAAGAGGTTGCAACTTAAGTTTTGCAAGATTCGACATCTATATGAAAACATATATAGATATATACGAATGAGATGCTCAAAATGTTTTTCGTTTTGAAATTAATGAAACTTCATGTGGATGACACATATTATTAACTTATATAATGTCTGGTCATGTACAAAATCATAATATCTGAAGATGTTTATTTTCGAGAAAGCAACAAAGTCTCTATAACTATTGAAGAAACAAAATCTATTGAACAAGAGATCTTAACCAAGGGTTCACACCAGAAGATATACAATATGTATGGAATACGAGATTCAAAACTCATTGAATATCGAATCAAGTATGTTTGGTTGCAAAATAGTTGATCACAATAAAAAAAATCTATAACACACCAATAGGAGTGCTATTATGAGTTGTGAAAATTATATTAATCAAACTAATATTTGTGAGTTCAAACAGTATAATTTAATGCACAACATTTACCCCTAAACTAAAGCTTTTAAAACTTCAGGTTTTATGTCCACACACTGAAACTTTGTCTAAATCCAAACATTATGATAAAGTAAACATCAAATTCAATATACGTTTAAAGAGTAACCTAATGATCATAAGTCCAAGTCTAAGCTCATTCCAGACCCATTATTAACTAATCATAATTCGAGCCTTGTGATTCAACTATGAGTCCATAAACAAACTATCCAAATATACATATAGGGCTTAAACCTAACCCATCTATTAGGCTGGTTTTATCTCAGGCCAAACCCAACCCAACTTTGGAATGAGCTCAGCTTTAAACATTATCTTTAAATAGGGTTGGGATTTTGGGCTTAGGTTTGATCCATCCATGTAAGCCCGAGAGTGTGTCTCTCCAAGAAGAATCTGGATGGGTCACAGATTCTGACCCAACACAGTAACACATACCAATAAAAAACAATTGAATACCATTTCATGAACACCAAATTGGTTAAGGCAATCAGTCATCTATCCAAAAACTCATTGTATTGTACTAAGATGGGTACATAAACAATACGAAAGAAAGTTATCCAAACATAAAAACATACAATTAGGTAGCATAGGGTCTCACATGGATACTAGCTACAAAGACATATGATAGTTGATAAACTATACTCTAATGCATAAATCATTTAGCAAGAGTATGACTGTTTATATACTCAAACGTTTGACAAGCATATAGCAACTAGATCATGTTAGTAGGCATACAACCATGAAAACACTCCATTTGTTTACTAAAATATTTGGACCTCCGACTCAAGTGGGGTGTGTGATACTGTGATGTGTGTGAAACGCCGCCATAGAAACAATGTTTTCTTATGAGGCGACACCCACTAAATGTAATATATAGCATGGAAACAGTCACATTAAAATTAAAAAAAAATATATAAGTTGTATTTTGAATTATTTACCTCTAATAAAGACTTTAAGAACAAAGGCGAAGAAAATTATTCGAGCAGAGCTTCGTGCTGATGACATGTTGTAAAAACCTAAAGTAAATATTTTGTCGATCCTCTATTTGTTATTGAATCATTTCTCATTCATCTCCCTCTTATACAATTTGTCTTTGTAACAACTCACATCCATTATATGTTGTATTTATATACACTAGGGTATCGATGCACCCTATGTGTGTGGATATTCATCAGTTTATTTTATTTTATTACAACCATTCAATAATAAGAAAAAATTATTATTGAATTTCTGAACAAAATAATTTATATAATTTTAAGAGCATATATGTAGTTTATAAATAAATAATGTATTTCAAATAATTTATGTTACAGGCTTAAGTATAATTAATCAATGTTTGAGGGGGTTTGGTTTTGATTGTAAAAGTATGAAATGTTAAGGTCAAAATGAAAAATCCAAAAGTTAGATGTGATGGTCTTGTTTATAATTTACAAATTCAAACAAATTATGATAGGAACTTAGGTGTAATTAATGAATATTTAGAGGGGCTGAATTTTGATTGTAAATAAGCTGAATTTGTAGGGCAAAATTGTAAAAAAAAATGTAATAATATTTTTTATTTAAAGATACAAACACCCTTTGTCCCTTTTACCCACTTTTTGATTTTTCTTGTAAAATTATAGAATTAGAACAACATTTCTGAAACCTAAAAATTAAGTTGAAGACACCACACTATTCATTAGAGTGTATTCTCGTTATAGATGTAGAGATATATATACAAATCAAAGAGAACATGAGGTGTAGCAGAGTGAGGTTAGGGAACCAAGTTCTGCAATCAGGATAATGTGGCATCATTAGAGGAGTTTTTTACAACCTCGAGATATACACACTTTGAAAATTTCATCATTATTTCAAGATCAAGCCACGTCACCATGGTTGCAAAAACCTAATTTCCTAACATTTAAGAATGATGAAATTCCCAAAGTGTTTATGTGTATCTCGATGTTGTAAAAAAAACTCCTCTAATAATGCCACATTATCTTGATTGCAAAACCTGATTGCAAACCTTGATTCCTTAGCCTCACTCAGTGTAGCATGCATAAAGAGGTTTTACCATCTTATGCCACCTCAAATATATGAAGTGGAGGTGGATATCCACAAACATGATTGTTTGAAATTCTACTACATACATACATACATATAATTGTGGTAACTAATTATGAATATGTATAGGGATAGATGTTTTTCCTTAAAAATCCAATAATTAAGGCACCTATTAAATTCACTACATGATATTGGTGACCTCTCGCTATCTATCTACTCTCAAATTTATGAAAAAAAACCTTCTAAGAAAGCTAAGAATATTTTTTCATCGAAAAAAAAAAAAAAAAAAAATAACTATCTTCAACCTCATTGAATAAAAACTTTTCTCAGCTATCTGCACTATTTTCATTGTTTTCGATGGAAAAACACACACACACACACACCCTAAAGAAAAGGAAATCACACTTGTAATCTTATATTTCTAAAGAATATGCAATCTTTGACCGTGAATGCAGAAAATATTCAATAATATAAAATAAATTTGATTGTTCAATTAGGCACAGTACAACAATTAACATAATTAAAGTATGTTCTCCATTTTGAACAAAAATGGGAGAAAAAAATTACAGGATGGTGGAAATCAGAAAACTCAAGAGATAAAACACCAGAGTTGTGCATCCAAAGCCGATTGAAGTCGAACAATCTCAACGTATCCATATGGAAATATCATCCCTTGGTACAGAAGTTATCAAGGGGTTTAGCCTGCAATTTTATAGCTTGGGTTGACTAAATTATCAAGGCCAGAGACAACCTGCATGGACTCTATAACATCACCAACTTTGAGATCTGCTAACAAATCCTCATTCTGTACCACATATCCAAATACTGCATATCGTCCATCCAATATATTGGCATTACTAGGAGTTAGTTCACTTTCTTTTAAAAGCCAAAATACTTGACTTGATGCGGAATTATCCTCGAATTCCTGTTTCAGATGAAAAGTAAGATTACCAATCCAAACAATTAAATCATGGGTACATTACGAGGTTATGAAACAAGATACTCACATCTCTCGCCATGGCCATCGTTCCAAATGCATTAAACGGGAGCTTTGTTTGTGCTTTATATAGACCCAACTCCTGACATAAACACATGTGAAAAGAATATTAGTTTACATACATTAAATTATCATCAATCTAATCACAAAAGCATTCATAGCAGACTAGCAAATCTATTAGGATAGGGGCAGGAGGAAAACTAAAGAGACATCTCCCTAGACTTGGCAAAACCCTATACCCATTCCAATTGATGGAAGCTTCCTCACTACATGTAGCAAGCCCATTCCGCTTGCTATTCATACGGTTGGAAAAATTAAGTTTTTTCAATTCAAACATCAACATCTGTTAAGTTTTGATGGGAAGAAACTTCCAAAAATACCATAAAATGAATAGACAAAATGCATTGATCTTTTCAACTTGCAGCCAAAATGCAACAGCTTCGAGAAAAAAAATGCAATTTCAGCTCAGGGTATTGTTTAGGTAGATACACTTTACTGCCAATTATTTACCTGATGTTCAACTACAAAGGTTGTTCCTGTAGATTAGATCGCTTAGGATAGGCTCTATCTGGTCTTCATTTAGATATGGGTGTTTAGCAAAAATTTTACTAAAACCTTTTATTCAGCTAGTGATGTTGGGATTTTGACTCAAGATCTCAAAGACTCTCTGCAATGTTGACCCCCACTTACAGGTCTAAGCAGGTAAATTGCATCTAGAACACTGCTATTCAATGAATAAAAGATTGGATTCAAACATGGGAGAACAAGAGGAAGGCTATTGGGATGTTACCTCAAGTGTTGCGCCATAGACTGGTGCTTTGTCCCCTTCTACCATGATTTCTAATGGTATTGTACGGGGCTTTTCTGTACTAGGATCAATGAAACCCTCTGCAGGACCCTCGGGATCTCCAGTTTGAACTACAAATCCATCCGCTGCAGAAAATTCAATCAAATGCTTTAGTCAAGAAAAAGCTAAATCAAGGATGAAAGATAAATTGATGATTTCGAGCTGTTCAACTGAATAATCGTGGGATCTACTCCTTTGAGACATACACACATGTAAAAACCAATAGATTAGAAGTAACACATAGCTAAATACATCACTGCTAATGTTCTTTGTATCATTTATATGACATGTAAAAGAAAAACTTGAGACTGTTATATTCCAGTAGGTTTCTCTCTCATCAGGGAATATGGTACTGTCTAATCACATATCATCTTACTTTCACAGTTGAAACAATTAATCATATTGCAGAAAAATCACGACTCTTAAGGATCGAGTAAAAGAAGTATTACCTCTTTGAATCTCCATGCCGTCATAGAAGTGTCTTTCCACCAAATCAACAAAGTTACCCGCAGTCACTGGGGCATTATACCCATCCAGGACTATACGAAACACGCACTCATCTACGTTGGGATTGTCTTTGACCTTAACCTTCATATCAACAGTTGCTCTCCCCTTCAAAAGTGGCATGCTTTTGTATTCTTCAGGCACTTCATATGGGAAACCGTCCACCATATCCTCTTCAACACTGCAGAAACCCAATGCCCCAGGAAGATCTCAGCTGCAGTCATGACAAGGATATAAATGAGAATAGTTTTTTCTGTTTTTGCCAATTTTGAAATCAGAATATGACACCATTTTCAAATTTAGGGAATATATGAATGCATGACTGTGATGGGTTTACACTCGTAGGCAACTAAAAGTTATAACATGACTCAAAAGATATCAGCTGCAAAGCACGATGAAAATCATCACGCTGAAATACTCTTAACATCATACACAGTCCACACCTGACCTAATATAGTATATACTTAGTAACTCATGCTGCAATTTAGTAGCAAGAGTATTAACAAAGTTATTGGTAGTATGTAACCAAACCCTGGAGATTGCACTGTCGTGTGATGTAACTCAAGAAAAGATTCATTGATCATGATGATTGACGGCTCAATTGTATAAATAAGAAAATACTCCCACCACAGCAATACCTACGTGCTTGGGTACCTTTGTCACTTTGACCCCCGTAAAAGTGACCCAACAAAATAACAGCAATCTATATCAATTGTGGAATGAGATGAGACAACACTAACATCACCGAAACACGAACCTTACATGTTTGGCATGATTGATAAACACTCATTGCAAGAGTCACAAAAGAAAAACTAGTTAATCAAATTGGATGAATCAGTACCATTCTTATATAAGCAACGAGGGTGAGCTTAGAAGATGCATAGCATAATAGGCTTGCTTCTAGACCGACAAGAAATCTTCTACAACTCTCCATAAACATTTTCATAAGAATAATCTAATATTGGATCTGATTTCCATGTCCCATTAAATGTTCAATTAACTAAAACTAAGAATCAAAGATGTACCAAAGGCTATGACTTACATGTATGCAAGTTAAATACAACTAAAAAATCATTGATTGTAGAATGACACTGTGTTACTATGAAGCTAATGAGCCTTGTGGAGGAGAATAGGTACATTGGTAATACAAATGCACCTATATCACCTGTGCAAATATCTATACACTATTGAGAGCCAGATGCAATAAGAAAATACAATTGCAACTTAATTACCTTCCAACGTATTGGAGCAATTCTTTCTGTTTAGGAGCTACTGCATCCCTATTCTTTTCTTCAACAATCTTTTGAAGATCATCCAACCCAGCTTCCAGCTTATCAAGCAACTCCTTCCCATTATCTCTCTTCGCCTCAGCAAGCCCGGAAAGAATCATACTTCTTCCCTGCTTGAGGGAACGCGAAGCCTGCCTCGCATTCTACATTTCAAACACATGAATTTTTAGAAACAATGTCGAAAATCACATTCAATTCATCAAAAACTTCAATAAAAATGGTTTGGGGTTGTTACCCTCTCAACAGAATCCAAAGCTCTGACCCCAGTAACCTTGAGACTCTCAGTAATATCTTCAAGTGGCTTCTGTACTTCCCTTATAGCTTTATTGTTAATAGGCAAAGCATACCTCAACAACGCTCCAGGGTCCTTAATCGGTGGCCCGGAGATAAGTACAGAGACATCAGGCAGAGCTGGAGCAGTTGGGGATGCATAAGCAGGTAACCCCATTCCAGTAGGTTGAGCAATAACCAACCCAATCGCCAATGTCATCGATAATACACATTCTTTCAAAGAAAAGGAGCACCCTTTCTGCTCAAAACACAATGTAGCACAAAACCCATCAGCAATTTCACAAAAAAGATACAAACTTCTACTATAAATGAGCTGACTTTTTTTTTTTTTTTTTAAAAGGTAACATTTTACCTCTGTATGCATAGGTGGAGTAGGACCTTGGGAGGAGCATCTGGGGCCGAATCGGTGAAGTGAAGAAGAGGATCTTTGGTGATTGAAAAAGCTGATTCGCTTGGTTGAGACGGTTGGGAGGATCTGCTTTGGGTTAAAGAGGGAGTTAGAGTGATGGCAAGAGAGAAGAGCTGATGATGCCATTGAATTGAAGGTGACTAGGGTTGGGGTTTTTAGAAGACAATGAAGAGGAGGAAAAATTTAAGATGTGAACGAGTTGGAAGAAGGTGTTTTGTTTTGTAAGTGAGATAGTGAGAGATAAGGTTAGCAGGAGCGATAATGTAAGAGAGCAAGTTTGGCCTCACAATACGGATAAGGTCTCTCAACTCTCAACTGGAGAAAAAGGGCTGAAGTTTCTAGTCACTCCACCAGATCTCAATGGCCAATCAACCTATTTTTTGCCACATCTTTCTGTCATGGATTCACCATCAACACTAATCTCTACTCTCAATATTGGAGCTCCTTTAGACTTAGCAACGGGTTGTGTTAGTTGGGTCAACATACCAGATCCAAACACGACTCGTCACTCAACATGTAAATGAATGGGTTACCCGATCCGCCTCCCAGTTCAACTAGTATTGATCTTGTAGTTAGTTATATGGCATTTCAATATAAGGGCAAAAATGTAGAATGGGTACATAATAGGTGTGCGTACCAAACAATTACTCAAGATAAGGGGAGAGAGAGCCAGACAAAGCTTGGAAACCGTTATCACTCTTAGCTACAAAATTTTAGTTAAAAGTTGATAATTGTGCACAATTGAGAGATCATGAAGAATCACTACACCACGGTTACTTATTAATAGCAATTGATGATAGCGTGTTTAATGTTTATGCTATAAAAACCCAAATTCTAATGACATTTAAGTATTAAAACGCTATTGAAAAAAAAAGCGGGACATTGAAAACTTAAAACCGCGCGATTATTTCTCTCTAAAATCTGAGAAACGCGCTCGCACTCTCTAAAAAAAATAACACATCTCTCTGTCGCTCTCACTCAATTTCCTCTGGGTCTTGCTGTTGCAGCTCTCTCTCTCCCTCTCTCTGTTTCCCTCTCTCAATCTCCCTGTGATCAATTTCGAAGCTGAGGCAATTCTAGGGTTAGGGTTCGTTTGAGTATTGGAACTTTGAATCTGTTGAGGTTTGCAAATTTATTCGAGCAAGGATGATAAATCAATGAGTCTTTAGTGTTCTCTATGAGGCCTGATCAAGCTGAAAATATGCAAAAGTTGGAGCAGCGTTATGGGCAATCGTTGGATGAGAATACACGCCTGTATTCAAAATATTACAAGGATTGCATAAAGTCAGATTCAGCAAGAAACAAGAAGGCCCTCCCAATGGTTCCAATAGCAGAGCCACCGGCAACTCATTTGCATGAAATGAGCCGGTCTATTCTAGATTATGTGAAATTTGGGCCTATTTTGCCTAAGAGTGCTGGTTTTTCTCCATTTTTGAAAGATAAAGAAGATGAAGGAGATAATGATAGATTGAACACAACTTCGTCCCCTAATGTAAAACATGGTGAATTGGCTAGATGGAGCCCTAAGGTAATTTCAACTTGTGAATTAGAAGATTCTATTAGCAATTGTCAAGTTTATAATCTTTGAGTTCATATGTTTTTTCTGTTTCTAGAGCTAGTTTTTGGATTTTGTAGATGTTGATTTTAAGTCTTTGCTCTTAATTAGGCAAAGTCAATTATGGAGGATGAAGATGATTGTGGCCCAGAGCGTGGTGATGCTGATACGGAGTCGGAAGCAAAAACTCCGACTAATAGCATGAGAAATAACAACATTGGAGGAAGTGTGTCGAAAGTCCAACAACTGAGGAAGAAGGGACACACACGTTCTCCTATGCTTTTCTCTCCTATAGATTCCCCTAAAACCCCCTCTCCGAAATCTCCATCATTAAAGCAAAGTGGAAGTTCTAAAAAGGATTTTGAGCCCATCGTGGGCCTTTTATCTAATCATCTAACAGATCCTACTGCTTCTGCCTCGTTGCCTCTATCACCTCAGTTGTATAGTGATTCCAGCCTCAGTCCAGAATCAGATAGTGAAGTTAAAGTAAGTCGTAAATCTTGAGATTCATCTTCAAATGTTCTAAGTGTTCATTCATAAAAATGAGATGTTAACATTGCTACTTTTCTTGTTTCCTGTTGTTGTTTTTTCCACAAGAGAAGCCAAAAAGTGCAAGAAGAACTTAAGTTATCGGCGGAGCGTGAGTTTTGACAATGTGAATACTCAAATCCTAACAAATAGGTAAGTCTTGAATGAATCATTTCAATGTTATAACTTTTATGAGTTAATATGATTTTGTGCCTATTATGTAATTGTGAACAAAAGTCTATTTTCTTTCTTCAAGAGTTTTTATTTTTTGCTTCTGTAGTTTGCTTAATGAATATGAAGTAGATGGTAGCCACAGTACATCTGTTGCATCATCAGGGAAGACGACTCCTCTAAATAGACCACCAAAGAATTTTATGTGTCCAATCACATGCCAGCTTTTCATTGATCCGGTTACACTCGAAACTGGTCAAACATATGAAAGAAGAGCAATTCAAGAATGGCTGAAAAGAGGAAATACAACATGCCCCATTACTCGACAACCTTTGTCTGCAACTTTACTACCCAAAACAAATTACGTTTTGAAGAGACTAATCACCTCTTGGAAAGAACAGTGTCCTAATCTTGCCCAAGAATATTCATGTGTCGAGACCCCTAGATCTTCCTTCAATACTACCTCTTCCAGAGAACATCAGTTAATGGTAATGCTTGTATTCTGCAACAAAGACTGGTATTTCGTTCATTCCATTTTTGCCTTCTTGTATGTAGGTGTGATGTAATGCATCATTTATTTCTATTTGTTTATTTGATTTGCTATTGGAGTTACCTTGTTGACACAACTTTCTTTTATTTGCTTATTTGGATTTTGCAGTACAAATAGTTTAGAACCTCAGTGTGCTTCCAAGTAAGACAAGAGAAGGGAAGAGTAAAAGAGATACACATTGGTGAAGTTGGTGAAGGCAGAGTTTTTCTCTTTGGCTTGGGACACACATTTGAGTCACCATGCCCATAAAGCAGATGAAGGAGAGCTCAGAGCAGCACCTTGTGATCAAACCACAAGTGCAAACCTGCATGAATCAATTTCAAAAACCCCAGAAAACTTCTCAAAATGGCAAAGGACCACCATCTCAAGATGGATATATATGAGGACTTCTTAACTGCTCCAAATGGATTTCCAAAGCAAGTTATCCGTCATCGAATGTCCATCAACGAAAGACCTGATTCTGACCCCTCGTAGTCTCCGTTGGGGGCAGAACGGTAAGGGCTACACTATGCACTACAATCTTGGAAATGAAAGCTTTTGATGATTTAATTCCTCTATTTGTGATCTAAGAGGATTCTTATGTGTAGGATGTCTTTGATCTTTCTTTTCACTTGGCTAGAGATCAAACAGAGAAGAGTCTGCGAACAAAGATGACTTCTATCAAGGTAATTTCCATATTCTTTTGCTCCATTTTGGCAGTTCTTTCTTAAAAAATGTACAGTTTATATTTACATTTTATTTAGCGTTAACTGTTAATTGTTGATTTGGTTAGGAGCGTATGGTTCAACTACAAGATGTACAAAAAAAAAGCAGGTCACTTCTGAAGCAACTAAGAGGGAAATTGAACTTGAAGCTCAATTTGTTAAAGCAAGAAGCATCATCCAGCGGCAGGTATTGAAAATTAGCTTCAATATTATTTGTAAAGTTTAAACATAATGAAATCAAGTTGAGAAAAGGGATTTCAGCAGTACCTTTATTAGCATATTACCTTCTAACAAGTATTTTTTTTTCTCAATCCAAGACACGAAACCCTACCAAATGAGCCTCCTTTTACTAGCTGATAAATGCACTCTCCAAGACCATTTGTTTTCCTGTTTGGTATTTTTTTTTCCGTCAAAATTTGAACTCCTTTGATTAATAGAAAGTGTTATAAACATTGAGGCTCCTATCTTCTTGTCTTTCCAAATTTACATGTTTTGACATCTAAGGTAATCATACAACAACATTTCTTTCAAGAAAGTCCAGACTGTTATTTTACATTTTGATTTTGCGATTGATTGTAGATATCCAAAACAGAATCATCTAATTTGAATGATTGCTCATGTACTCATTTACCAATTGTTGTTTAAAATAGCTATTTGGACTTGCTTATAATCCAAATTTCCACTAGAAAGTTATATAACATTTCAGATTTTCCAGTCCTGTTCTACGTAACTGATGTTTTATTTCCCTGCAAATTTCCTTTTACTTTTGCTTACTGATTGTATTACGTTACTTCTGAATGCAGGCCTTTATAATGTCCAAACACATTGCAAAGTCCGAAAAGCCAAGGTAGTTCAAGAAAAATGCTTCTACTGGTTTGTTGAATAAATAGTTGTGTTGTGATCCATATAAAACACTATTTAATCTGTAAAGAATCAAGCAGGAGAGTGAACGGCCATTTAGATTCCAACAGAGAATCACTTCTTTCGTCACTTACTGAGGTACTACTCGTTTCTTTCTTAAAAAATACTTTGGTTTATTAGTTTCTTACCTTGACTACAGTTTATCAGTGTATCATTGACTATTCAACTTGCTGGACGTGGGGGGTTAGGAGAAATAGAGGAGGTTGAAATTTGGAAAGATTCAAGTTATCATTTTTGGAATGAAAGATAGGGAGACCCAAAGAGCAAAGAAGGTCCAAGTGAAAATAGCAACAATGAGATTGTTAGAGAAGGAGATGGGGAATATGGGTTTGATTTCCAACAAGGTCGGAAGAAGTAGATGGTGAAAGATGATCCACCATCGAAGCTTATTGGCCAGTTTTTGCATAAACACAGGGTTTCAGGGGAGACGTCATTGGACATGGATTTGGAGATGGATGAGCTGAGTGAGGATCCTGGGTTTACTTTACCTACGGTTTCTGAAAGCCCCACGAATCAGCAATTCTCGCCACAGTGGATAAAGGCTTCATCGACTGATGATGACGGGAGGAGTGAGGATAAATGAAAAGCACAGCTTTTGAGATGCATTTCTTCGAGTAGTTCGTTCAAAAGGATGCCTGGGTTTTTGAGGTCGAAGACTACTAAGTCGAGATTGTTGGAAATTCCATTGGATGAGCAATAGCGGGATAAGAAATCAGGGAGGAATATGAGGTCTGGGCAATTGAGGTTTGGATTCTTGGGGAAGTCGATGGAAGAAGAGGAAGATGATCCATTTGCGGATGGGGACATTCCAGAGGAGTTCAGGAAGGCCAAGTTTAATACATTGACTGTTTTACAATGGGTGAGTCTTGTTTTGATTGTTGGTGCATTTTTTTGTAGTCTGTTTATACCTTTCTTTACTAGGATAAAATTATGGGATTTTCCATTGTGGAAATGGTGGCTTTTATTGCTGGTTTTGATTTGTCGAAGATTGGTTTCTGGTTGGGGAATTTGAGTGTTGGTGTTTTTCTTACAGAGGAGTTACTTTCTGCGAAAAAGGTTTTTGTATTTTGCTTATGGTGTGAGGAAGGCTATCCAGAATTGTCTGCGGTTGGGTCTGGTTTTACTCGCTTGGAAGTTGATATTCGATAAAAAGGTTAAACGTAAGGTTCATAATGAGGTTGTTCCTTATGTTACTAAGATCTTGGTGTGTCTCTTGGTAGCTACAGTTTTGTGGCTTGTGAAGACACTTCCCCTCAAAATCTTGGCTTCATCTTTTCATGTCAGCACGTATTTTGATTGAAATCAGGAATCACTGTTTAATCAGTATGTGATTCAGACACTATCGGGTCCTCCATTAGTTGAAATTGAGAATTCCGTCGAATAGGAGGAGCATTTCACTGATCCAAGCAGCCATGGTGAGAGAAGAAGCAGATGTTCAACACCAACAACAAGAGCACCGAATACCCAATCATCAAAGAGGTCTGGTGGTGGGATAGCCACACACTTTGTTGTATGTCATTTTGTCTTTTTGGTATATAATGTGCTTATTTGTATGCTTGCTTGCGCTTGGTCTTTTTAATTTGTTTTGGCACATAACTCTTTCAGGTGGTTCCAGTCAAGCGGATCTATCAAAATGTATCAACAGTCTTGAGAACTTGCTTGATTCAAAGGTCAGGTTTTGTGATTACTACTTTGTACCGTGGTTTATGTGCACCTCCCATATCTGTATTATTTCTTTCTTGAATAATTACAATGAAGCATACTTAGATTAGTTATTCTGTATAGGTAAAAGGATATACCTGATTGATTAACGTCTTTTTCTCCATATGTGTAATTTTAACTTGGTGTTGGAACATGACATGAATAAGAAAAAAAAAGAAAAAGAATCCAAACAAGCGTAATAGCAGCAGGTTTTGATTGATTGCTCACTTCAACATTGAAACAACATCAATTTTGTATTGTTGATGTGGTGTGCACACACAACGTGTGATCTTGAGTTCAGGGAATTCCTGTTTTTTGTTTTCGGTTGCAGATTTGTATGAGATGGATAGATCTTTTGAAGACCACCTGCATCACCTTGACCTTTCTTCACTCTCATTTATACCCCTTGTTTATATCATTTTTTTTCTTTTAGAAGTGATTGGCAATAAAAATTTCATGTTGTTTATTAGGTGTATTCTGTTGAAGACAAAGGTGAACTGGAAAAATTCGTGGCATTTCCATCGGTGAGCTATCACTATTACATTCCTACTGCTGTCTGCACTTCTAAAAAGAAGTGTTGTGAAAAGCTAGGGGAGATTAAAAACAAGGTATTTGTTGTTGGTTGTTTGTTCTTTCATTGTATTCTGCTACGACAACCAGCCAAGTTATACTAACTGCAATTGGTATTTTCATAAGAGCAGTTCATAGCATCAGTGGGGATTGATGATATAAACATCAGGAAACTGCTTCAGAAACTGCATGATAACTTGATGTTTTGTTTGGAAAATCTTGGCATCTGGGCGGCTGTAGAAGTGAGTTTTATGTATATCCATATTATTGGTGTTTTTATATTTATATTGGTGTTTTTTTTTCATCCCTTTTCTGGATCATTCGCCTATGTTATTTTTGGCATGTCTAGTGACCGCCCGCAAAATAATGCAAGGAAAAAATAAAAATAGAATCAGAAGCACACATTTTTTTGTTGGGGTTTGTCTGAAGGTAGGCTTACAAGGAGCCTCTACCTCCAACAATAATCTATAATCTTAGATATTCAAAATTTTATGTTGTTTTCTAACAATTGTCGACCTTATTTTTACTTATGCAGACATCTCGATGATGTTGTACATCAGTTTACCTCCGTATACCGCCTAATCCCATTTCTAGAAGACTTAGCATATCCTTCGCATGTAATATCTCTCTTTATTTGGTGCAACAGGTTGTTCGCATCTACCGAGCTGGAGATCAATCCAATTGGACAGAATTGATGGAAACAGATGACAGTTTTGCTACCACCTCTTTAACGGAGAAATACTTAACCGATATTTGGCAGCTGAATCTACTAGTGGCAACAAAAGTTGGAGAAGAAGGTCTTGATATTCAGACTTGCTGCTTAGTAATCAGATATGATTTAGTTTTACCAGTCGGTTGCAAGTTTTGTGCAGTCTATAGGTCGTGCACGTATGTCGCAATCAAAATACGCTTTCTTGATTAACAACTTCTTTGTTTATTCATGTTCTGTATGTGGTTTCAAAATCTACTATGAACTGCCCTATTTTTAACATTCTCAACATTACAGTGAAAACCAAAGTGAAATGGACTTGATCAAGAAATTTAAGTCTGAGGAAGATCATATAGACAAAGAAATTGAATGTAGGACATCTGAAGACACATTTGATGACTTTGAAGAAGAAATTTATGAGGTTCCTTCTACTGGTGCCTATATCACTGCAGGATATAGTGTTTCTTTGCTCAACCAGTACTGTTCAAAACTTCCCCACGATGAGTATGTTTTCTATCTAGTTTTTTCCTAGTTTTTAGGTTCCTCAATATCAGTTACATTGAATATTTATGAGTGTATGTGTTCTCCACGATGATTTGCTTCTTTGTACATATCCCACTACAATTTTGTAGGTATTTCAGTCACATATTTTTCTCCAAAGTTTTTAATGTATTTCAGTGGGGACTAACCCGTGATTTAATGGTTGCTATTTTACTATCCAATTGGAGATATTAAGTTCTTTATTTTCTTGTTCACCATACTAATGTGTCAAATTCTCATTTCCAGCATCACTTTCAGATGGAAGATGGAGTTGTTCATGTTTATGCCAATAAAGATTGGGAGATTCCAACTCTTTTCTCATGTAGTTTGATGTTTTATGGTGTTTTGGGTTGTTCATCTTTCAGGAACTGTTTTCTGATTATTTTTTCCTCCAGCGACAGAAAAACTTTATCCTCTAGCTGATGCAACAACTTTTTTCACTGATCTGCACCGTCTCCTTCGAGTTATTGCAGCAGGGAACATTCGAACTCTGTGTCACCATCGACTTGTACTTCTAGAACATGTTGCTTCTTAAACTGTGAATTGCTTGTATTTGTTTATTTTATTGTTTTGCTTGTTCCAAAAAAATTGTTAGGCATTTGATAATATTCATCTTTATCTCCTTCTAGAAATTCAATCTTCATTTGATGCTTAATGCGGATAGAGAATTCCTTGCTCAGAAAAGTGCTCCACATTGTGACTTCTACAATGTTAGAAAAGTGGATACACATGTTCATCACTTTGCTTGCATGAATCAGAAACACCTCTTAAGGATTATAAAGTCAAAGTTGATAAAAGAACCTGATGAGGTATTGGTTTCATTTTTGTTTGTGATACTCTTAATAACTTGTTAATTCAATTTGCAATTGGCCCTCCATCCTCATAGGACATCATCCCTAAAGGCCTAAACCTATATTTTTCAAATCTGCATGAGGGTGTTTTACACATGTATTTTCTAAAGACATCCCTTGTTAATGGGTGCTCACTTTCTACCAGTCTTTTAGATTCCTGTAACCACACCTAACATGCTTTCTTGGAGTTAACATACATTGCTTTTATATTATGACAAGTTGTTGGCATGTTCCATATCAATCTAGCTGTAGAGACGCTGAGGGGATTGTTTGCTCATTGGTTGGTCAAGAAAAGACATAGATCTGGATCACAGACTTCGGTAAATGGTGATATTCTATCAGGGACTCGACATCATTCGCATGCAAGAATGGTGACATTCTATCGCTACGGACTGTTTGGTGGCCGCGTTGGCTGCTGCGCTGAGGGCGTAGTACTGAAAATGTCGTTGAGCGCTGATTGGTATGGTGTCTTGGGCAGAGTTTGTACAGGATTTTGGGTCGATGTTTGGTTGTTTACCATGCTTCAACTGAAATAAATGTAGTCTAATCTTTCTTATTTGATAGATTTTGTGACTCGATGTAATACATTATCTTATTAATTACATTACTTTGCATCCGTTCATGAAAATGTTTAAGTGTTTGGCACATTTTGGTTTTTATTTTCTAGAAATAAAACTTATAAGATGTTATAAAAAGTCATTTGATAGCACTTTATGAGTGTTATAGAAAAAAAGGGCCTTGAGAAACGTTATAGAAATTAATACAATAGCATTTGTTAAATGCTACGTGAGAGAAGACAATAGCGTTTCTGAAACGCTATTGGTAACTATACAATAGCATTTCATAAACGCTATAAATACAGTTACTATAGCGTTTCATAAATAGTCAACTTACAATAGCATTTTTAAAACGCTATAATAGACTTACTATAACGTTTCAGAAATGCTATAAATATTGTTACTATAGCGTTTCAGAAATGCTATAAATAGTCAACTTACAATAGCGTTTTTAAAACGCTATAATAGACTTACTATAGCATTTCAGAAACGCTATAAATATTGTTACTATAGCGTTTCAGAAACGCTATAAATAGTCAACTTACAATAGCATTTTTAAAACGCTATAATAGACCCTATATCTATTATAGCTCCGGCAGACACAACGTTTTCTAAAACGCTATGGTATCCTACCATAGCGTTTTTGAAACGCTATTAATGAGCATTTTTCTTGTGGTGAATTTTTCGAGACTTAATATGAAATTTTGAATATGAATTATAACTCAATAATTTCTTTAAATCCGTATTTTTTTTGTTGGTTGATCTCATTATTTTTTGTTTTGTTTTGCCTAAAGACCTCAAGCGGCATCAAAAGTGGACTTGTACGAAAAAAATCATCCAAAAACTAGTCAAAGGCATGAAAAATACTCATTTGAAGTTAGAAAATGATATAGACATTATGTGATCAAGTCATTTTAGCCTAAGGCCACTTATTAACATTATCAATAGTCAGCCCGTTGAGCCTTTTATTAGCCTTTTTTTATCCCAAATCCAAAAATCAACCTTGTCAAGAGTTTAGCCCTGTAGTTATATCCATTACCTATTGTGTTTAAGAAATTTAAGTGCTTAATAAGTCAAAAATTGGGTGAAACGTTGAGAAATCAAAGATATATCCCATGAACCTTCAAAGTTATGAAAATTGAGATGCATTGTTGAAGAAAACATGTATAAAAAAAAAACTGTCAACAAGTGAAGAATGGAGTACATGTCTATAGGTAGCACACCCAAGTTATCATAAAAAAAGGGTACAATTCTCAAACAATTTGAATCTATGTTTGCCATCTTTGTTGAGCCTTAAACTAGCCCCACAACCTATTTGAAGGCCTACTTGATCTTAAGGGAATATTGGTATATTAATGTGGAGTTAGTTTAGGAAGACCTATGGTCCTAAGTCTAACGTTCTCAAGTCAACGGTATTCCATTCCATGAGAACAATATTTCTTTCCTGTACCAATTTTTCAAAAACAAATCTTATATGTGAATCATTTGAACTTTTGTGACATTTATTATTACTTTCAAATATAAGTATGAGTGCAATAACCGGGTATAACTAGTGAGATTTGAAGTTGAGGCAAAATTCATTCCAGATGTGATCAAGATGGTAGGTAGCTTGAAAATTGAAAATTATGTTGTTGTTGGTTATTTACACACACAACACTCCAAGTTTGATGAAATAGTGAAAGAGTTTAAGATTTGATTAGTGCCCTAAACTTGGTAAAATATTGTTATTTTATTTTTCTAATTTCATAAAAGGGAAATATTAGAATAAATCCATTATTTTCAAAAAAATAAAAATCGTGGGTAGATTCACTGCAAACCCTCACGAGACTATAACCTGTCTAGTAAAGGTAATATAGAGGTTCAAAGCATAAGTGCAATCAACGATGTCTGTGAAAATGAATTAGGATTTTTTTTGTTTCCCTTATTCTTTTTTCTTGAGGACTAGCAAAATATAGGTTTGGGGGTGATAAATGTCAAATAACATTATTTTTAGATTCTTCTAATGGCATTTAGAGCATTATTCATTGGAAAATGTTTTGTTTTCTTCTTAGAGTTGCAAATTTCACATTTCAAGTGATTTTATGCATTTTCACGTAATATTACATCCTTATCACAACTCTAGGAAATATATTTGTTTTTACGACTCAAAATCCTCCAAATTTCTATTTTTAAAGTTCTTGGATTTTATAATTATATTACAAGTATATTATTTATTTTCGTGAACCCATCCAAAAAATGCTATTTGAGACTATGAGCTAATGTTGACAAATAATTGAAGTCCAAGTCCCAAGGCCATAAAGTTCAACCAAACATGTGTGTAAGAACCCAATTAAAGGTCCATAAACCTTGACCCATTAAGACCATAAATCCAATTAAACTCCATTCCCACAATTCTATTTTTACACAACCTCTTAATTGGATTTTCTAATAAAACCTTCTCCCCCATGTAAATCCCATTTTCCTCTTCCAGCACCAACATCTTACTTCCATCATTTCGTTAATAAAACTCCAACTCTACTCAAACACCAACCATTTTTATAAGTTTTCAACTAAGTGGCCTGACAAGCTTTTAAAAGTTCTTTGGGCATATCACACTAGGGCTAGAAGATCTACTGGGGACTCTCCTTTCACTCTGGGTTTTGGGATGAAAACTGTCATAACTAGTGAGAACATTGTCTCGACTTCCAACAGTATCTGCTCGGATCGGAACAATGGAAGTATCACAAGCCTTTGTAGTTGACATGTAGGAGCGCCGAGACATAGCGATGGTCCGACTATAAGATTACCATTAGTCATTACATCCTCAATATCAAAAACATGTTTGTGAAAGAACCTTAGTGGTTGATGATATGGTTTTACAGGTCTTTCACAACACAGGGGAGCTGAATGCGGGAAATTTATAGTCAACTGGGAGGGAACATATTTAGTGGTGGAAGTAATGAGAGGCAGGGCATATCTGTTGTTGACTATGGATGGCACTGCGATTGAGCATCCGTGGAACATTCACAACCTCAAGAAGTTATATGCTTGAACATTGACAACATGCTCCGATCATGTACAGTTCTGAAGAATGGCAATAGGTAAAAAAAAAAATGTTGTATAGAAATATTAACAATACCAATTTTGCGGGTATTTTTGTTTTATTATAAAGATTTTCCCTGCAAGGCATTGAATAAATCATTACCACCTATTGCTATTAACTTTGCGTGTTCATTTACTAATTTTTTTTTCAGTAGACGAACATAACCCTTAATTTGAAGCTTTACGTATGTTTGATAGAAACAATGGTTCGTCTCCTAGACAAGGGCTCAACCCTCTAAGATGAGAGCTCAACTCCATCTTATCATCTCGAATTAAGGGCTTAGCCTTCTATCAAGATGGGAGCTCAACTTCTTTTTATCATTTCGGTAACAAAGGCTCAACCCTCTATCAAAAGAGGAGCTCAACTCCATCTATCCATCCTAGGGAAGAGGGCTCAAGCTTTTATCAGGACTGGAATTCAGCTCCTTCTTGGAAAAATTGGTGGGGTGGGGGGAATTGAATTTGTCTTCCCTACTATGGACGATTGTATGGAACTTGAGTGAACTTCCTTATGATAGTCGAATGGCCATCTTAGCATATCTCATCCTACTTAGAAATATTTGCGGGGAATTGAAGTCGTCTTCCCTACAATTGCCAAGTGCCCATGTTAGTATATCTCAGCTTGGTTGTGATATTATGGGCAATTATTTCAAGGAAAACAATTGTTGATTGCATGGAAGTTCACTCAAAACAGTAAACTCCCTTCTCATAGCCGATGGCCATCCCAACACATCTTAGTTGAGCCGAGATATAGACAGAAAAATTGGCGAGGAACTGAACTCGTTTGCCCTACTATGGACGATTGTCCGGAAATTCACTCAAGTTTGTGAACTTCCTTATGATAGCCTAATTGCCATCTTAGCATATCTTAACTAGGTTGAGATATACTTAAAATTTTTTGGGGAATTGAAATCATCTTTACCTTCTATGGCCGATTGCTCAAGTCAGTATATCTCAACTCGGCTATCTCAACTCGACTGTGATATTTTGGGGCAATTGTTTCAAGGAAGATAATTGTTGATTGCATGGGAGTTTACTCAAGTCAGTAAACTTCCTTGTCAAAGCTGAATGGGCATCTCAGCATATCTAAGTTTGGCTAAGATATGCTTAAAAAATTGGCTGAGATACACTATATTAATTAGTGGAAATAAATTTCTTTGTTGTTATATCATTTTATGGAAGCTTGCTTGAATTAGTTAGAAAAGTTTGACGAGAAGTTCACAGTTTTCTTTGTTTCTTGCATCCTTTCTAGTTAATTATCTATGCAAGAAACTAAATACTCAATCGAGGTTATATACCCACATTTTTTTACACATTTCTTTAAATCAATTTTAGTATACTCATTACCATATAAATCAACTTTTTAAGAAATACAATTAACAATGAACTTCAAACCATCTAAATTACATTGTTTTTACTATAAACAACTGCCACTAGATTCTCCCTCTTCAGTTGGCATGATAAGTCGCGTGGCTCGCGTCATTCTAGGCCCGAATTTCACGATTTGGCCATATAAAACTAATAGGCGACCACTACCTCGGCCTTGGGCTGCTATCATTTCTCATTGCCGTCTGTAACGAGTTCCAAATCCTCCCATGGTGAATTCTCGCCTTCCCAAACCCGATATTGGTAGTCCATAGTGTCTATCCAAGACCTCCTCATCTACATCCGATCTCACATAGCGTTGTAATCTCCATTGCTGATAATTCCTTCGCTTCACACTATCATCGCTATCAGAGACAAAAACATACTCACATACTCAGATCCCGTATGCATCTATAGGGTTGGTGATAGGCCATTTGGTTCAAATGCTGCGTGTACAGATCATGATGCCTTTGATACAGCCGAGTATACTATCTCATCGTGGCTTCTGGCCATGGTGGCTCTGAGTTGGCTTCTTTGATAAGGCTCGGGCAAGGGATGTAGACGGCTGGCAAAAATTGCTTCTTCTGCTCAGGCTTGATACTGCTCCATCCATTTAGCCATTCTCCATTTTGTTAACTGCTCCCCTCCCACGTTCCTTACCCAGGGATCAACTACATAGTCAGAGATCATGATTAGCCACAATTTCATATCACGACAACTTCTTGGTATCACACAAATGAATGAGGAAGTTCTTCTATCTGCAAGTCATTCGTAGGGAGCAACTATATACAATTCTTACATAGAAATGAGGATAAATATACAAGGAAAACACATTTTATCATAAACTAAACAAATTAAAGAGAATGACTCAAAACATTGGGAAACTGAGTAAATTCTAAACAAAAGCAATTTGTTTAAACAATTTAAAGGAAGCTAGAAGGGTTAAAGGGAAAAGTCAGGACTCCTCCACAATCTCATCATCACTCACTTTCTCAATTGGGACATCGGCCGAATTGAAACAAAGATTGCGACAAACAGTAGCAGGGTTTGGCTTTGGAACCTCCTCGGCTACTGCAACATTTGTGTTCTCGGACGTTCAAGATTTGGTTGGGCCTCAATTCCTTCAAGATACACTTGGTATGACGATTCCCGACCTGCTTCCTCGGCCAAACATTATTCGGTGCAACTTTGTCAAACTCTGTATCTGACAAGAGTTGAAGGTGGCGGTAGAATAACTTATTCCTCTTAAGGCTTTCACAACAATTTAGAGTGGTGCACTTAAGCTCCCACATGGCCACAACCTTAGCCACTCCTAGTGATAGTCATTGCCGATTTGAACCTTGTCACACTCGAACTTTGCTTATTACCTTTCTAGTTCGGCCTTTGCCTTGTCGTCCCCTGGAATTTCAACTTGGCCTTCCTCTTCTAACTTTTCTTGGCAAGGGCCTTGAAGCATTTAGCCTCACCACGAGAATCAACCAAGGCTTGTTCATGTTCATCTACAAGACATTCAATAAAGAGAAGGAAGTAGTTCAAGTGAAAAACAAAGAAAAATGAGTTAGATAAAGTAAGTGGGTGTATTCCATTAAGAATTTTAAAATCTAGGGTATTCGATTAAGCATTTGAAAGAATTCATCTAAATTCAGGGGTATTCAATATGAATTTAAAATGATTGTTTTAAAATCAAGGTATTCAATTCATGTTTTTCAAAAGTACACCAAAATCGAGGGTATTAAAAAAATATTGGATTTTGATGGATTTATTAAAGTTATGGATTTTGAATGATTTGTAAAAGTTTATTTTGCATACGTGTACTCTTTCGATTAAAAGCGAAAAAAGGAACAAATACTGCACCGACTATTTTCACCATGCATCCCCGTCACATTTGGACTCATTAACATCCATATAGGCATACAACTACTACTGCAGAACACATAACATTTAACCTTTCAATGAGGCTTTCAGATTTGTGATTTTTTATGCCCTTTTATCTTTTGTCCGTGTTCGTTTGCTATGATGTAGTTAAAACGCGCCATTTGTTTGATGAAATGCCTCCCAAAAATATTGTTTCTATCAACACATTGATTTCTGGTTATGATGTAAACACTACACCACAGTTACCTGTTAATAGCAATTGATGATAGCGTTTTTTGCGTTTATGCTATAAAAACCCAAATTCTAATGACATCACAGTATTAAAACGCTATCTAAAATTAGGCGGGCTTTTTGGCGCTTGCCCAAAAATTTCACTTAGCATGCATCACTCTCCTCCCTCGCTCTCGCCCAAATACTCCTGTTTCAAACCAAAAGCTACACAATGAGCGAAAGAGATCGAGAGACAGTTCAGGGAGAAAAAGATATGGAGGGAGAGAGATATATCCAGGGAGAGAGCGAGGGAGAGAAATCGAGATACAAAGAGAGATCGAGGGAGACGACACAGTGAAGAGGGAGGGCGCAGGGAGAAAGAAGTTGAAGAAATAAGATAAGAAGAAGAAATAAAGAAGAAAGGAGAAGCAGAGAAGCATGCGGGTCACAGGTGGATCTGGATTAGCCGTCCCTTCCCTCCCCAAGCTTTATATTGCTCCCTCAAATTTTGATCTCTTTCTCTGTTTGTATCTAATGAGAAGGAGAAAGGAATGTCGCCCAGCAGCTCAAAGCGTGAGTGGTCGAAGAGTAAAGCTCGATCTCTTCGTGGAACCCTCTAGTAATCACTCTCTTTCCTTCATTATTCTCGCCTCTATTCAATTGCCAGGGTTTTAGATTGTTTTGTTTTGCTTCTTCTTCTATTTGATTCATTCGTCACAGTTCAATTGTTGATATTTAGATTAGCAAGTATGTTTTGATTGGAAGAGTTTCCCTGACCTCTTTAGATTTTCTTCAACTTGTCAAGGTTTTGTTTTTGCTTAGTTTACATTTTTTTTTGTTCAGTATGGTCTGATGGTTTCAATCGTAATAGGTTTGTATAACATTGCGGATCAATGATACTGATTTGGTGTGAAGAGTTGAAGTTAGGGTTATATGTTTTACTGTGATATTTATTCCCAACGTTGGTCAATGATATTGGTTTGTAATCGTGTCATTGGAGCTCCAGTTGTTCTATAAAAGGAACATAATATTATCAAATAGCTATGAAGCAATTTATTTTTGGTTTACAGAGGAGATACTTTATTTGGGATGTTCCATTGTTGGATCTTTTTTGCAGATTTAAGCATTGATTTATCTTTCAGTTTTGGAAGTCCCAACTTTAGTGCTTTACAACAAAGTCAGTCTGCTATTTTCAATCTTGGAATGCTTAAAATAAACCCTCTAAAACACTAATATCATTTTGGTAGTTCAACACTTACTTTGATAATATAGATAATAAGTATTTTGTATATAAAACAATAATGATGAAACTTGCTCTTCTATTGGCAGAGATTCTTTTGCAGTGGGAGATTGATCTTTGACCCAGATGTAGCTTCAGTGTTTCTATCATTACTCCTAATAGCAGGCCCTGCAACATTTTTTTTCAAGTGTTCAGCAAGATTGGACAAAGTGATCACATTTTTCGTCTCCCAATATTGGTTTTGGGAGTGATCATCACAACTTTGGTGAGTTACTCACCTTTCATTCATAAATAAACTATGCGGCATGAAAACTCCATTTTGTTTAAAAAGGCTATTACTATTTTATACCTACTACTGAAGATGCTCACAGGTTTGCAGGTTGCGGCCATTGCACATTTTAAAATCTCTAAGACCAAATGTGGTGTTATCACGTATTTGAAAACCAAAGAGGATTGTTATAATACATTATGTGTTCATCATATAAATTAATCACGCTTTCCTTTCTAGGAAATTTGTAAAATTGTGTTATGATGCAAATATAAGTAGTGTACCCCTTTTCATCAGAAAATGTTTTCTTGTTTCAGTTTGGACCTATCTAGGATTGATTCACTTAGATTATGCTTGACATGGACCATCTTGGATCATAGAAAAAAGTGTTCAAGTGAACTAACATGTCCTCTAAATGGACTTATTTGGCAAGAGTTCTTTGGGAGCTAAAGTTTCTTGCTTTCAAGTCCTTCAGTGACTTGATATTATTCTAGAAACACTGACATAGCTCTGTTCTTTTCGTGTTTGGTTTATCATTGTCAAGTCATCTTGACTACCTCTATCGCATTGTTTATGTGCATATATTCCCTTTTATAGTTCTTATATACCGTTTTGACTAATTAAAAAAAATAAAAAATATGAGGAAGAGACAACATTGTGATTATAGTGCTAGAAGTACAATAAATTGAATGAACCTCATACATATAGTGAATAATGCAGAACTTGATGTTTCCCTTCTTAACATCAGAGATCCAGGCATTGTCCCTAGGAATGCAAGACCTCCTGGGTAATTCATTTTGTTAACTCTTTTCCTTACTGTCGCATTTCTCAGTGACAGGGACCAATTGATCTTTATGTATTACATATCATTTTGTATTTCCTTGCAGAATGTCATTAAAATGTTCTAGACTTCATCTTTCCCAATTCCGACACTCATCTCCTCATCTTTGAAAAATGGTGATGGCTCAAAGAGTGCAACAATTAGAGGGGACGTTTATGTTCCATCCGTCAGCAAAGGTGCATCCTACTGCAAAGGTGTGCTTCACCCTGACCCCACATGTGTCTTTTTCATAGCAATATTCTGATTCATAACTCATGTATGCCATTCTTTGATGGAACAATGGTGCATGTATCCTCCCTAAATAGAGTTTGTTAGTAGCTTGGAATGAACATGCATATAGTGAAAATTCCTAATGTTCAACAATTAATATAATTGTGTTGTGTTTAGCAATAACAAATACAATGTAGATCTATAGATTTTTCTTCCTACAGTCTATTCAATTGTAAAAGATTTGTATTTGGGATTGCCCGAATTGGCGATAGATTTTTTAGACATTGATTGAGGTTTTGGATATATGTATACAATAGGCTCATATCCAGGAGCTCGAGGAGGAAGTGAAGCTTCTTAAGAATCTTATGCATCCAAACATTGGCGTGAGTATGATTTCTTAGTTGTGTCTGTGTTTAGTGACATTTATGCTTGGTCTCTTGCAGGGGCGGATCCAGGATTGCAGATAAAGGGTGGCAAAAAATCATAAATAATTTAATTCTTAAAATAAATAAATATGATTAAAATAAAGTTTTAAAAGTATTACAAGAGAAACATACATAATGAGTCAATGTAAATGCACAATAGATTTAAAACTAGGAAGCTCCTTATCAGACCTATCAGTGATAGCCTGAGCAGTAGAACTAGAACTCACATCATTTATTCTTTTAAAGTATCTAATCCATTACTCGTCAGCACAAGTGCACAACTATTTAACGACACAAATACAACAGATAATCCCAATATTCATGTTAAAAATGCTATCACAGACTCTCAAATTATCAAATTTGTAATGTAAATCAATAATTAACATATGAAAGAGAAGAAACCTTACCAAATACCAAGAACTTGATATAATGGCCTTTTCAGCAGATGAAATTAAATACCCACTTAAGCTTCAATGATCAAATATCCACTTTGTCAAAGCCTAAACAAATAAATAAATTAAATTAAATTAAAAATCAAATATGAAACTCTCCTTTACCAAGAAAGATGAAAAATCAGATGCTTAAACAAACATGAAATACTCTATCAAAGCTTAAACAAATATGAAACCCGCCAAAAACTTAAACAACTAAACAAATACCCACCAATCTAAATATTAAGATGATTAAACAAATACCCCAAACTTAAACATGAAGGTGATTGACAAAGTATTAATTTTTTTATCTCTCTCTTTTATTAAAAAAAAAAAAACTTTGATTTATCAACAATTACAATAAAATAATTTTGATGTCTTTTCATCTCTCTTTCCTCTTTTCTAACAATTGGGTTAAAATATCCTTGATGTCTTAATCTTTGCAATAAAATAACCTCTTTGAAGTATTTTCATCTCTCTCTCTCTTATCTTTTTATCAAAAACCCAACCGGCTAAACCCATTTCACCTATGATATATCTCTCTTCTTCTCTTGTCATTGAATTGAATTTTCTAAAAGACAAGGCAGAAGCCTCTGAGAAACTCGGTTTGTTTTCATTTCATCAGAAGAGAGATCGAGTTCCTAAAGCTAAAAGACAAGATGAAGAGGAGAGAAACTCTCTCCGAAATCGAGTTTGTTTTCATTCAGAGAGTTTGTTTTCATTTCATCAGACTCAGAGTCAGATCAGAGTCAGGGAGGTCGAGTTTGATGAAGGGAGATCAAGTTTGATGGAGATTGAGTTTGATGAAAAGAGATTGAGTTTGATTAAGGGAGATCGAGTTTGATGAAGAGGGATCGAGTTTCTGATCTCTCTCTGAGATCTCTCCGACCTCTCTCTGAGATCTTTCTGATCTCTCTCTGATCTCTCTCCGAGATCTCTCTCTGATCTCTTTGAGATCTTTCTCAATCTTTATCTGATCTCTCTCGAGTTTCTAATCTTTCTCTGATCCATCTAGTTTCTGATCTCTATCTAGGTTTTTGATTCATCAGAGAGAGAGAGAGAGATCGAGGTCGGTTTCATCCATCTCTTTTTTTTCTCTTGTCTAGGGCTCAAAGTTGACTAGTTGTTTCCATTTTGGATCGCCAAAGAGGAAGACAGAGACCCAAGGTAAGAAGAGATGTTAAGCTTAAGGTGATATTGTTGTTGTCCAATTGTCCTGTTGATTTCATAGAACCCATAATCAAACAAACTCACCTTGTTTCACAGGGATGGAGAAGAAGACATTGTTGAGGACCGAAGGCGTGGAGGCGGAGATTAGAGGCGGCGACTCAATTGTTTTCTTCAATTGTGATATGTGATATGTGATATGTGATTGTGATTGTTGTATTTATAAGAGGGGCAACATAGAATTTGTAAGGGGGGCAAGATTGAAATTTTATATACTTTGTTAGAATTTTTTTAAAACCTAAGGGGGTCAATTGACCCCATTACCCAAGCTGTAGATCCGCCCCTGGTCTCTTGTTCCATGGTTTGATTTATTTGGTTGCAAAAATACTTGGGAACTGCTAAGGAGGAGAGCACATTGAGTATTCTGCTTGAGTTTGTACCTGTTCTCATAATCAATTTCGCATCATATATTTGATCTCAGACTAGTTACAGAATTTGCATGCTACAATCTTCGTGTCTTACAGTTTTTTTTTTTTATACAAATCAAAGGCAGATACTCTTCATGAAGAAAAAAAAATTGTAATTTCTAATATCACTCTTACATTTTGGGAGTTTGATGGAATAGGAAAGCAAACACAACAACCCAAGATTTAGAAAACTAAAGGGTTCAGATCTATCGCACAATGGAGATCAAGATGCCACTAGAAAATAATGCACCACCCATCATCATTTTTATGGTTAATTGTTGTTGGAAAATTAAAGTTTGAAGAAATAAATGGTTGGCATCAGCCTGAAGTGAATTTCTAAGTAGTATGAGTTTACATGCAGCCTACGTCTTGGTGTCACATATATGTTGTATTTTGACTTAACGAATTTCATCCTGGCACATGCAGATGCAAGTGGCAATGATACAAAGACCGCATATGGTAAGCTTCACAAGAACTCCATCAAGCCATCAGCAGTCCAGGATAAAGATATAATGATTATGTTTTTGCATATCTAGGTCGTGATCCGCAGACAAACAAAACCAACTCAGCTGCAAATACAGGTGGTAACAGTACAAGCAGCAGAAATAGTAAGTTTCACAAATATTTCAGGATACAAATTTTACTACAAGTAGTCCTTTCCCTATGCATTATAGTTTTGATTTACAAATTTCATGCTTGCAGATGGTGTTAATAACAATACAGGGACAACAAATACCACACATGGTAAGCCTCTAAATTTCACAAAGCTCATTGATCCAAAATATCAAAACATTTGAAATTTAAGATTCCCACAAGCATTTAAGTCTAGCTTGATGAATTCCACGCATTGTAAGTGCATGTAATACTGGAAAAATGAGCACAAAAGTCACACTTGGTAAACCTCTCACAATAACTTGTAACTTCGAAGACATAAATATTTTGGCTTCAGGAATTTGATGGTTGCATATGCAGGTGATACTAATACATGGAGCTAGTTGCACCTTTAATGGCAGGAGTTGACTGACTTGGGAAAGAAATGTCATCTAGTGAACTAGCTACACCTTTAATGAAAGGATTAGGAAGTGTGTCGTGCGTTAGTTATTCTTCGTCTAGGAGTTAAAACATCGATCATGTTACAATTCAAGTACTCCTGCCTCATCATTATCATCATATTTAGTTGCAGTTATGTAGTTTTGGTAAAGGGAAGACTAAAAGAGTGTATTCCTTTCGACTGCGGGAACATCAAGAACATCACTTATCCTTTCTGGTCAATCAATGGCAACCGTAGATACTGTGGATACCCTGGTTTTGGTATCCAGTGTTCTAAAGGAAAACCATTTTTTGTCGTCTCTAATCACTCTTTCATTGTGAGAAACATAGATTATTCAGAACAAACTCTCTCAATTTTGGATGATGACTTTGTGGGAAATAACTGTACTAAACCATGCCACTACCACACCTTCAACCTCAGTTTGTCAAATTTTGCCTACAACGAGGGACCAAGTTTTCAGACATATTCCAGTAATTGTGATTCACCCCCACCGTTATCTGCAACATATCTCTCATGTCTAGGCTCAACTTCTAGAAACAGTTCCTATATATTCAATCCTGATGCAGCTCCAGAATTCGATTGGTATAAGAGATGTGAGGAGACTTTTGTAGTCCCAATGTTTCACAATAACATTTCCAACAATGTTAGCATGAGTAATAGTTCAACCTTGCAAATTGGGTTTGAACTGAAATGGCATAAACATCTTGGTTGTGAAAACTGCGAGGGATCTGGAGGCAGCTGTGGGTTTGTTTCGGGTGACAATAATCGTACTCTATGCTTTTGCAAAGGATATCAATTGGATAGTACACTCAGTAATGATACCACTTGTCGCGCAGGTATTGCTTGTTCCACAATTTGTTCTGTCTAAATTTCGGAATATATTTCATTGAATTATTACAATAGATTCAAGTTTGTCTTCTTGAACTGGGTTCATACTTCTTTTTCTATTTTCTTGGTTTATTTTTAACATTCTGAGCAAGAGATTGATGTTTCCAGTAATCTTAGTTTTCATGTTGTTCTTTGATTTATAAAATAGGTGTCATGAATATAGTTCGACATGGGGCTACAAACACGATAGTTTGGTTCACTCAGACCTATAATCTGCCAATCATCTGTTTTTCTGTTTTTGGCTGGATATTCTGGAAGCTTTACTTCTCAGTAACCACTCTTCAGACACAGCTCCCCAGAAGTTACACTTCAACATCCAAATCTAAAATCAACCAGCATGTGCTTGTACGGAAATGACAAAAACAAACATACAGGTGTAATCTGTAAGTGATCCAATCCTCTTGATATTTGTCTCCACTTACTTGTGCTCAAACTAAACATGTTTAGATAAGACTGTTTTGCATTTTTTGCTTAAAACCCATTACAACTTTCTGCTTAAAACAACAGTAAATCTTCTTGGGCTGTGTTGCAGTTTCTGCTTAAAACCCATTACAATTTTACCGTCGATCATTAACAAGTAGGTCTTTTGAAGTCTCTTTGGTAGTGCATGAGGGTTGCTAATTAGTTTTTTTTGGATTGATTGATAGAATGGAGACAGTGGGGATCAAGAGAAAGGCAGGGCAAGCTAAGGTAACAGGGACAATACTATGTGTTGGTGGTGCAATGTTGATGTCATTCTACAAAGGAGAGCTTATCAAAATAGGGGAATCGAACATCCATTGGAGATATGCAGAGAACGTGAAACATAAAAATTCAAGCAATGATCAAGGAAACACCTTTATAGGTCCCATGCTTGTAGTTGCAAGTTGCATTGTTTGGTCTGCATGGTTTATTATCCAAGTAAGACTCAAGTACCTTACCATTAATTACACTTCGAGCTAACTAAGTTATCATATATCACACGTATTAACCATCCAAAACTTTATCACTTGTGCGTTCAATGTTTGTAAAATGTATCAAACGTCTTTGCCATATAATGACATTGAAGAAAAATATGTTCGAAAAATCTGTCAAAGTTTCGTGCCTTAACTAATTAGCTAATAACTGTTTGTGTTTGGTGATTTTATAGACCAACATGAGCAAGACGTTTTCAGCTCCTTATACAAGGTCTGCTATAATGTGCTTCATGTCAAGCATTCAGTGTGGAATTATTGGAACATTAGTAGCACATAACATCGCAGAATGGTCCTTGGCTTCCGATATCAGACTTATTGCAGTACTGTTGAGGGTGTGGTTGATGCATGTGTTTGTTGTTATTGTTGCAAGTGCGCAAGTTGCGTTACTTGGTTGTTTTGGATAATTTGGCGCAACTCTTGGCTGTGAGTTGCGCTAGCTGGTACGTGTATGCAAGTTGCAGGCTTATGCTTGCTCGGTGATTGCAATTTGAACATTGTGACTGCAAGTTGCATTTTTGTGTTTGTAAGTTGCAAATTCAGTTTGCAAGCTGTGGAACAGTGCTTAAGTTGGCTTATCAAGTCTTTTATCCTTGGTGTATTGGCTCACTATGGACTGGGCGGCGTTGGCTGCTGCGCTGAGGGCGTAGTGATGAAATTGAGCGCTGATTGGTATGGCGTCTTGGGCAGAGTTTGTAAAGGCTTTTGGGTCGATGTTTAGTATAGTGTGATCATGCTTCAACTGAAACAAGTGTAGTCTGATCTTTATTATTTGATAGATTTTGTGACTCGATGTAATACATTATCTTATTAATTACATTACTTTGCCTCCATTCATGGAAATGTTTAAGTTTGGCACATTTAGATTTTTATTTTCTAGAAATAAAACTTATAAGATGTTATAAAAAGTCATTTGATAGCACTTGATGAGTGCTATAGAAAGAAAAAAAAAGGGCATTGAGAAACGCTATAAAAACTAATACAATATCATTTGTTAAATGTTATGTGAGAGAAGACAATGGCATTTTTGAAACGCTATAGTAACTGTACAATAGCGTTTCAGAAACGCTATTGTATACTGAAACGCTATTGTAAAGTATACAATAGCGTTTCAGAAACGTTATAAATGATCTACTTACAATAGCGTTTCTAAAATGCTATAAATAAGTCTGTATCTATTATAGCTCCGGCAAACACAACGTTTGCTAAAACGCTATGGTATCCTACCATAGCGTTTTTGAAACGCTATTAATGAGCACTTTTCTTGTAGTGAAATACCACATTAATGAAGAATATTGTCATTTAGATTCATTCACATATTGTTCAATTGGGTTATGAATCAACACTTGCCATTTGCAACGCTTTGGTTGATTCTTAATGTAAATGTCACTGTCTTCAATTAGCTTCTTAGGATTTTGGTTTCAATAATAAGGAATTCACATACTCTAGCATCCTAAGCATTACTGCAATAATGAAGTATGAAAGCTTTTTGAGAAATTTCCATATCTTAAAAAGTAAAAAGATTACAAGGAGATTCATTATCTTGTAATCGAAACTGGGACGGAGCTTGATGAGTTGCAAGCATGGAAATATGGAAATGAGAGAAGGACTATAAGGGAACTCTTCAAGTTTGAACCCCAAATGAAATCGATTTATATATTGTTATCCAATATTTATGTTGCCAAAGAAATGTGGAAATATGTTGCTAAGGTCGGGACAATAATGTTTAGTAAAGGTATAAAAAAGAGCTTGGGTGTAGTTGGGTAGAGGTTGATGCAAAAGTCCATGTTTTCTGTCTAAAGATGGATCTCATCCAAAGGGCGTAGAGATCCATTGAAAATTGGATGAATTGGGTAAGGAACTGATTTCAGCAGAGCATGTCCCAAGCAATTATTTTAGTAGGCGGTGTTCTTTCAAGACTTCCTACGACTAATAACAAATTCATAAGAATCCTTAAATCCATCAAAATCCAATCCTTTAATATCCATGTGAATTACCTAAAATCCATTAAAATCCTTTGAAATCATTTAAAATCCATGAATTTTAGAATCCTTCACAATCCATTAAAATCTCCCCCCCCCCCCCCCCCCCCCCAAAAAAAAAAAAAAAAGGTAACAAATACAAAATAGCACATGGTAGGCCGAAATTAACAAAGATAATCTAGAGGCCATTTGGCACAAGACGCTTGAGATGTTGCCAAGAGAGTTCTCATACTTTTCATCTCGAGTATGTCAAGTTGATTCCAAAATAGTGAAATCCACATCGAAAGAGCTTGGCTAACTGGCGAGGAAAACAGCGAGGGAGGGAGGACCCTACATCCCCCTTGCGATGCGTGCGTCTCATCCCTTGCACGCATCGCGAGGGGGATGGAGGGTCCTCCCTCCCTCACTGTTTTCCTCGCTGGTTTCCTCGACAATTAGAATTCCCCACATCGAGGGTCCTCCCTCCCTTGCTATAAAGAAGGAATTTTTCTAGACAGTCAAAGGGGAACACGGGAAAACAGGAGAAGCAAAACGACTAAATTACCTTTGCCTTTGGCCTAGTGAGAAGTTGATTGGGTGGTCTTGGGTGCTGGAGCAAGAGCTCGGGCAGTAGTGGTTTCAGTTACACTTTTCATATGCCGAAGAGGGTTCGCGACTAGCTATTTCTTGGAAACCTCAAGTTATTTTTCTGTACTTATTGGTAGGAGGCGCTATGAGAGTGTCTTCTTCATCATCAGATGGATCCTTGTACTTCAACATATCAGGATCTGGTGGGAGTGAAGGAGTCACAAAAGGTGTGTCATCTCCTTGAAAAAAGGACATTAGAGAAAATATAGATGTTAAAGTTTTTGAAGAGAAAATCTTAATAAATAAATCCGTCTCACCTGATCCCTAATCAACATCTCTTAGAACTATGTCAGGCCAAGCAAGGCCTTAAGTACTCGACGCGGGAGTCTTTCTAAAAGAGGGATAACTTCCGGTTCGGACAATCCGGGGTCAACTCTATCCTTATTTACATTGGGAGAAGGAACGATTGAGGTCAAAATAGGATAATGGTCGAGTAATTGGGAAGCTGATGTAGTCATTTTTCGCTCACTGTTTTGATGTAGTTCCTGCTGACCTGCACAAGTAACGCACGTGAGTCACGGATCACCGTTGTGATGGCGATGAAACTTTGTTGCTAAAGTCAGACAGGGATCTGAGGAATGTGTAATGCTGTAACAGGAAATTTGTAGCGTACCTTAGCTTACCAACCTCATGTTTTATTTATAGTGCAAGAAGTAGTGGTTCTACCAGGGCATCATAGGCGTATTTTAGGAAGGAGATCTTCGTGGAGATCCTTCTCTAATTAGGAGTTGTGCTGTAGGAGGGAAGTTCCATGTTAGCTTTGTGATCCTAGATACGCGGGAGATAATTTCCAATGCGAGAGCAATCCGTAGAAGGAAGATTCCCAGTGTGGAATGTACTCTGGCATTTTCTTCCTAGTTGGAAGCAGAGAGAAGTTGTAGTTGTCCATCCGAAGCTGATCCTCGAGATACTTGCCTTAGTAGGACTTATGGGTATTGAGGATAGTTGTGAGACGTGTGGGCCTAGCAAGCTGTGAGAGTTCGGGTCCATCTGGCAGACTGAATTGAGCAAGCTTAGAACCGCTTGGGCCGGATCAGTGTTGGGCTGACGCTGGGGCCTGCAATTCCTCGAGATCATCATGACACGTGTATGGCTCAGCGATGTGATCGTTTTTATGTATCATCGTCTACTCCTCCCGAGCTAGTGGGTTGTCACATCGGTTTGCTAAGTCATCTCTTGAAGGGATGCGCCACTCATGATGATTGAGTTTGAATCGTTGCTTGAGCCGGGCGCTACATTAATTGGACGTACGTTGGCTCGGCATAAAAAAGAGGCGGAAACCCAACCTCTATCTAGGTCATCCGCAGTGTAGAACCTGACTCTTCTACTTTCTTTGCTTTCGAAGATATCGCTCTAACTAGAAAAGACTGTTCATCTTCTTCATGGCCTCACAAAACTTTCTTGACGACGCAATCTTGGCCAAGGGCTTGGAGTTTTTCAAAGATAGGTTGTTATCCGAGCCTGGCCTTGCCAAAATTCGTATGAAGTTTGGAGTCCTTGAGGACCTGACGTTGTATATCCTGACAGGTGACCAAACGCCAATATCGACTCCGGCCGGTTTCATCTGCTAGCATTGTGGGATGCTTCAAACTGGAGTACGCTTTCGAGTTCTGGACGTGATTTGGGAGTTATTGGATCTCCTAGGGATTCCCGCGGCCCAGTTAGGGCCTAATGGATATAGGATCATCTTCTTGATTATGATCAGTGCTAAGGAAGCCGGTGTCAACGTGACTCTGCGGGTAATTCAATTGTTGGCTTCTCCCTGGCTTAAGGGTTCTGATGTCTGTAAGATGACGTCGCCAACTTGCTTCTTTAATCTGCCCAATGACTTAAACTTCTGGCAGAAGTACTGCTTCTTGGCCCCTGCAGATTAGAAGTATTTTTTATGTAAGGGTCGTCCGCTTGAGCGAGAGTTCAGGTCACTTCGTAAGTTTAACCCTTTCTCCGTGACTTTGACATGCTTGATAGCATGCTAACTGATCATTGCTTGTGTTCTTTAGCAGGTTTCCTACTATTCCTTTTACCTTAGCGAAGTAAAACACCATGGAGACGTTTCGCGTCTTGCAGAAAAGGAACGCAACCGATATTATAAGAGTTTCCAACTTCATCCGTAGTAGGCTGTGGGATAGCTGGCACGTTGCCCCCACTCTGTACCAAACATCGCAAATTAAGTTGAAAGATGGGGCCCCTTCAAGGAAAAGGAAGGTTGTTAGGGCCAAAGCTCTCGTTTTATCTGATGCAGAGGAGCCGTCTAAAACACTTGCCTTTGTGAGGAAGAGGTCCCATGTTAGAACTGGGTCATCCTCGGCATGAACCGCTCCAGTGATGACCAAGCCGTGGCACGTGCGGACGCAACTCTCGCTCATTTTTCCACTTGGCTTAGCTCTTCCGTTTTTGTACCTTCTCCTGATAAGGAGCAAACTTTGTGAGTTTGTACCCCTTTAAGTTTTGACCATTTAATGAAAACAGTTTTATCCGTTTCGTGTTTGTTGTTTCTATTGCATGTTTTTCGCTTCACCTTGTCGTCTTGCTTTGTCATAGGTTGGTTGAATCAATAGGGCGTTGATTGGTTTGTCTACGATAGAAAGCTTGACCGCTTTGTGTTGCAAACGACTCAGGGTCATTGTTGTGTAGTCATGTCCGATAGTGGGCATGTTGTGAATAGTTTAGCTAGGGGTTGAGATGCCCGAGCTATATCTTGTCCCCAAGGTAAGCTGTTTGAGGCTTACCTTGCTTGTCTGGTCGGTCGGCTGTAGTTGTTGTTGTAGGTGAGTTGCGATGGCCGAGCATATGTGTCAAAGCGTTCGTGCTGAGTTAGGCACCATAAGATCGGGTTGGCATCCTAAGTAGCTTTTATCTAGGCACTGGTCGTACGATCTTTGTATCGGCGCGAGGGGCCTTTGCTAACATTAGAATGTCAGTTCGTTTGAGCATGAAGACGCTGACCCAGCTAGACTCATGTTTGCAACCGTTGTTTCGAAAGAGAGCAGAGGTCGCGCGGCGAGCTGCTTGAGACTCCCACCTTCCAAATCATTATGATCGAGCAAAGTGGACTACAGATTCAGAGAGTAAAAGTTTGGCGACCGGGCTGAAAAGTAGTGGTCCCGTGGCAAGCTGTTGGAATCTGTTCAGGACTGACTAGGCTCCCACCTTTCGAACAATCTAGACCCTCCCCGTGCGGTGGGGGCTACAAATTTGAGAGAAGGGTTTGGCGACCAGGCTGAAAAGCAGTAGTCCCGTGGCAGCCATCAGATTCATTTCAGGACTGACTAGGCTCCCACCTTCCAAATCATCTACACCTGTGCACATCAAGCTATAAAATTTGGGAGTTTTCGGTGGCCATGCTCAAAAGCATTGGTCCAGTGGCGAGCCGCTGGAATCAGTTCGAGACTGACTAGGCTCTCACCTTCTAGACTATCTACACCCGTGCAGTGGGGGCTAAAAGTCCAAAGTTGGTAATTCGGTGGCCACGATGAAAAGCAGTGGTCTCGTGATGAGCCATCGAAATAAGTTTAGGACTGACTAGGCTCCCACCTTCCAAACCATCCTCACACGCCCAGTGGGGGCTACAGGTCTGGGCTTTGATCAGAAGCTTTCATTGCTAGTCGTCACTAGCTAGGCTTACTTGATTTGGTTCGGCAATCATTTACCGTGAAGGGGGCAATAATCATTGGCGAGTCTTCATAACTAGGCATGATAGCGCTGATTAGACTCCCACTTCCTAAACCATCGAGATCTGCGTTGAGCGGACTAGGTGTTGGATGATACCACCAGCTTTCGTCATCAGCTTAGGCTGACTAAGCTTGCTCGGTTGGAGAGGGGTTTCACCCATTTGAGGGCGTGCGAGCCTGGTCCATCAGCCTTGTGCATGGTGTGGATGAAGTTACCTTAAATCAGCTGGTGATCTGTAGGTACGATCCATATGACAAAGTTGTCTAGGATTTCCGCTTGTGCTTAGCATGCAGCAGAATACTATTTGAATGGTGGGCCGAGCCTTTGGGTCTGCAAAGGAAGAGTTAGGGTTTCCTGTACGACTGTTCTATGTGTATGGTATAGATCACGCGGTGACATGTGTACAACATAGGCTGCGATACGGTTGAGTGCCGACTACTTCCCCTGAATTGATGGGGTTGCGTTCAACGCCATTAATTTAGCGAACATGGTCTGCGCACTTTCCTTGGGAACCGCCATCTCTTCATTTCCCATATGGTATTTTATGCTTAGCAGTTAATACAGAAGGCTCATTTGGTGAACCATTACGTCTATATAATGGTGTTTTTCTATCGTTGTAGGCACTATATTTCACATAGTTTTTCTCCTATAAATGCTGGAAGGAAATGTTCTTGCTTGAAGAGCATGCTTTGGGTTTTCCAAAGGCTGAAGAAAATGTTTTGGGCTTTCCAAAGGCTGAAGGTGGATCTCCGTCTCTGGAGTCTCTGAATGTTCTGACATTTGCATTGATCAGGCACAGTGATAGTTGTTGTTATGTGTGGTCACCTGTTATGGGTGGGCACGTAGTTGATCTGCTGATGTCTTGTAATTTCGTCTCACATCGCGGAGTAGTACAGATTTCCTACCAAGGGAGATGCCTTGTTGTTACTCCGTACTACTTGTGCCTTCGTGTGCTCGGCTTCTGATTTTGACGAATAGTTGATCAAAGTGTTGGTCGATGTGCGATGCTTCCGGGAGTGGTATCTCTCAGCCACTCTTGGTGTTGCATATAGGAAAGTGGCCTCTCTTGATAACACTGTGAGACCGTGACTGCGTCGCTGCTTGTGGCCATCTTCATCTCCCTTCTTCCAAGCTATTTGAGTAAGTTGGAAAGGGGATGGGATGTCTCTTGAGGAAATCAGCAGCCCGTTGTGAAGTCGACAATGTTGTCGTTTGAACACTTTCCTGGAGTGATTTGACGAAACAATATGATTGCTCTATCTTTTCAATGCCATCTTACACCTCGTCTTTATCTTGGGAAGGGGTCGAGCGAATTCCATTCTTTGCTGTCATTCACAGATTGCTCGCTTTGGAGGGTCTGCAAGTTTCCTTCAGATGCTTCTCATAGTAGAGTTGTCTAAACGAGTTTTTTACTTCATGTCGCACTGTATTCAGATGTTTGTAGTATGTAGTTTTTTGTATCTGCCCCAAGGTGGTTGTTGTTACATATTTCCAATAATCAATAGAGTTTGTTTTTGTAATTCTTCCTTTATTTCTTAAATTATTGCAAATCACATAAGTCTTTTACGAACTAAAACTCAATATTGACTACGGAATGGGAAACAAATGACTTAAAGCAAACTAATTGTCGACGAAGAGAAATTGATCATGGCCTTGAAGTAAATTCGGGTTGCTCTCGCGGATTATTTAATACTGTCGAGGCGTTACATAGGTTACTGAAGAGTAAACCTTGTAAAGGGACGAATCTTCGCGGCGACGGAATGTCGGGGGGATGTGTTCCCGACTGCCATGGCCTTTTCGTCTCGCGGGGTGAAAAAGCTTATTGCTCATGTACCGCTCGAAAGTGATGCTTCTGCCGTCGTTTGGTCGGGCACTGAGTCAGGCTGTTCTACCAAATGTAGCTTAATCTGGGAACATTCTATCTGTTTCAGTGCAACATAATCGCAGCCTCGTGCCATAGGTTGGTCTCCATGTATTGTTCATTCGGAGTGTTAGCAGTATACTTAATACATTAGTGAAGGGTTGAGACCACTGCTTCCATCTGGTGGAGCCATGGTCTTCCCAAGATGAGATTGTAGGATGATGGTGCGTCTATCACCATGAAGTCCAGAAATATGACCTTCCTAAGCTGCGGTTCTCCTGCCACCATAGATAACCCTATCTTTCTGATAGGAAAGAATTTCTCCCCGCTGAATCCGATCAGTGTTCTGAAGATGTCAAGTTTTCTTCCTTGAAGTTCATGTCGCGAAACGCATTGTAGAACAGAATATTGAGCGAGCTTCCTGTGTCTACAAGAGCTCTCTTTATCTCCCACCTTGCTATGGAGACTGAGATGACTATGGTGTCGTTATGTGGCGCTCGAACTCATTCAAGGTCTTTGTCCGAAAAGGTCAAGGTGGGAATGGGGATCTGAATCGTTGAGTGGCAGATGTGTCTGTCCTCATCCGCGAGTTGTGTTTGCATATCTAGCAGAGTCCGCTTGCGGGACCTGTACAACTGGTCTTCATTCGGTTCGACTCCATGAAGGACGTATATTATCCATTGAGTCTCCTTCGCTATTTCTTTAACTGACTCCCCTTGTCCCTGGTTTGCTCATGTCACTTCTCAAAGTTCAGGAATTCTTTCAGTTTGTCTCTGCGGATCCAGTACTCGACCTCATACCTCAGATTCTTTCAGTCATTGTTGTCATGGCCGCCCTCCTTATGGTACGCGTAGTACTTGTCGTTGTCATACTTGGAGGGGTCTTCGCGTGTCTTCGGGGGATACTTAAGTTCCTCCTAGCTTTTCATGGAGTTCAGTAGTATGACAGGTTAGCATTTAGAGGTGTCACAGCTTTGGATCCAACGTAGTTGGATAATTACTCTGGCTTGAACTGACCAGGGTCCGGCCTGTTGTCACTGCACTTCCTTTTGCTTCATTCCTCATCCTCACATTTCTTTCCCTCTTTCTTGTCCCTAGGAGTGGAGGGCTTCTTCTTGCCTTCGATTTCCCTTTTAACGGTCCTCGACTCCTCCAGGGTGATGTGTCTCCGGACACTCTTGAAAATCTCTAACATGTCCAGAGGGGGATCTAGGGTGAAGTCCTCATAAAGCTTTCCCTCTTTGAGGCCCGCATTGAAGGCATTCACGGCTGTATCGTTGTTGCATTTGTCGACGAGGGTCAGCTCATTGTTGAAGCGCGTGACACACTCTCAGAGTGTCTCACCGGTCCTCTTATTTAGGGAGAGTATGTAGTGCGGGCCTTTTCGAAAATGCTAACTCCCCATGAAACGTGTCAGGAATTCCTTTGCCAGCATTTTGAAGGAGTCGATCGACTTTGGCTCGGATTGCTCTTGGATTGGGAACTATCTCCCGCATATCTAGGATCACAACACTAACATAGAACTTCCCTTCTACAGCACGACTCCTAATTAGATAATGATCTCCACGAAGATCCCCTTCCTAAACTACGCCTAGGATGACCTGGTAGAACCAGGACTCCTTGCACTATAAATAAGACATAAAGTTGATAAACTAAGGTACACTACAAATTTCATGTTACAACATTACACCATTCTCATATCCCTGTGGCTCACGTGTGCTACTTGTGCATGTCAACAAGTCAGCAGGAACTAGGTCAAACAGGGAGCGAAAAAGACAACATCACTTACCCTTGTGAATTTAGGCCCCTTGGACTTCTTAGATGTCTGTCCATCCTCAGTAGACTACTCCCTAAGAGGGTTTTTACAGGTTCTACTATTGTGACCTCCATTCCACACCTTTTGCAACTCCTGGGTTCCTTCTGAACAATTTCATTTTCATCCTCATATCTTCTCTTCTATGTCCTAGGTCTCCCTGGAACTCCTTTCACTAGAGGTGGCAACACCAATTATCGTGGCTGCCACATCAAAACCCTAACCAGATATGGAAACAATCAAATAATTGTAATAAAACTTATTGCATCCCATTCACACATATTTCTTATGTTGACAATGCCCCGAGAGTATGCTTCCACATAGGCCTTCACAGAATGACAGGGGTTGAAGTACCTACAACAAATGGAAATGAGTATGGGAACAAGATTATAAGCAGATATGGTCACTGAGAAAACTTATACTTACTCTGCACATGCAGGTCTTTGATTGACTAGAATCAAGACTCCATGCACACATATGATGGCTGTGAGCTCCCATTGTCTACAGTCACAATATCTAATAGATGTCTTGACTCTAAACCTATCGCCAGTGTCATTATGCTACACTATGATGAAGCCATCACTGGACCCATACCAGCTAAATTGGTTCTTCATTTCCTTGTACTCGTCAACTAGCTTATGAGTTCTAGGTACTAGCCCATTGATGTCCCAAGTGATACTTTTTATCCTCTGTCATACATAAGCTTCATGAAAAGCATGTGACAGTCATCAATGAACTTGCAAATTGGTTTGTCCCTTAGCTAAATAATCCAGTTATTGAAGCTTTCACCATTTTTTTTTTGTGATGTGCTCTAAGCATAGCCTAGTGTCAAAATAGGACTTGCACCAACTCTTCACATCCCTATCAACTAGCTACTTCTGAGTCATTGGATTAGTTTCCTTCATCTCTTTCAAATGGGAGACACACTCAACCTCTTTGTATGCTCTAGTAGCCTTCCAACTTAGTTTCATCAAGAACTTCCCTCTAAAACCAACATTCTTGAGGTTCTTGTATATATGTCTAAAACAAAATCTATGATATGAATCTGGAAAGAGTTGCTTCACTACTTCAATCAAGCCTTTTTGTTGGTTAGAATAAAGGTCACCTTCCCTGCATGCATCTCAATTATACTCGAGAAGGTGTACCAAGTTTGGTAGCATTCAGACTGACAAATGTAGATGGCCAATGGAAAAAGACCATTGTTGTCATCCAAAGCTATAACCGACAAACAACAACCCCTATATTTGATCTTGAGAAAGCACCCATCCAACCCCACCAAGGGTCTACAATCATGCTACCAACCAAGGAGACTATCAGAGAACGCCAAACAAAAGCCTGTGAGCCTATTATCATCATTATTTCTTGAGCATGTAGCGATGCTTCTTGGGTTTGCTGTCAACAACTCCAAGCAACAAGAAGGGGCATTCTTGTAATTGTCCTCTTAACTACCAATTACTTTTACCATCATTATCTGTTTTGCCCTTCACCCTACAATGGTAGATGATGTCAACAATGTGGTCATTCCATGTCTATTTGATAAGGGTATTAGGTATGATAGTTTTGAAGTGTGTATTATACATAGACTCACACTTCTTAGCAGCAAACATGGAATCCACCATTGGGTTTTTCTCATTGCCCATCCCCACACATGTGTGTTCTTGCCCCATGGTCCTAACACTGATGGTGTACCCATCTGTGTTTAATGTTGCATATCAATGCCACTTGCAGTTTTCATCCCTACACTTCACTAGAAGTCTGTCAACATCATTCTTATTAAATTTCATCACAAACCTATTTTTTACTGCATATTTCCTCAACCAGAACTTAGCATCATCGACTTTGTCCCCTTCCCAACCTCCAAGACCCAGTCCTCATGGTGACTTTCATTATCACTCTCATCACCATAAATATCCTTAGTTGCAGCAACAAAACGGCATGCACACTTGGAGGTTCATGTGCCTCTTGCTCATTTTTAGTGGTATGGCCTGAATGGTACTCCTCTTCTATTGGAAGATCATCTAGTTGTGCAAACTCATTTTCAGGGTGTTGGGCTTCAGATAAACCTTCAGATGGACCTGCTTCAAATGAACCTCCCGGCTGGCCTTAGGCTTGTTTATGGGTCTGTGCCTCATTAGGTACTTGTGGTACTACATCAGGTAGGTCTTCATCTAGCTCTTCTTCAGTCAACTCATCTATAACTTCTTCACACGTGGGACTCTTCACTCTTGTCTTAGTTGACTTTTTCCTTTTTTTGTTACTTTCTTTACTACCCCTGGCCCTCCCCCTTGTTCTTTTCTTGGCACAACTACCATCTTCACCAACAAAATCAGAGCTTTCATCTTCCACATTTAGCCTTCTAGAAGATTTCCTTGGAGAGTACTAATCACTAGGTTTATTCTTCATTGGGGTCCAAGGCCTTTTGGCCCACACCTTAGACCTCAAATGAATTTTATTAAAAAGGGTGGATTGTGTTATAGGGGCAAGGTCTACATCAATAATAGGTGGGGTTGAAATGGGTTTAGGGTCCATTAAACTAATCTCAGGTGTGTTGGTTTCATGAACTTGTGCTGCCACTTTAACCTCAACAAAGACATGCAAAGCATCATTGTCATCAATGTTTGCATGGGTCCAAAAATACATTATGTTTTTATCATTGGTAATGTCTATCCTTACCCTATTCTCCAAAAAGGTATGTGTTGTCCCAAGGGTTAAGGCATGCTTATATGGGCTGGGAATAGCTTCAAGGATACTCTTGTTTAACTTGTCCCAATTAAGGCAATCACCATGCACTTGTACAAAGTCTATACATATCCCATTTTTATTATCACTAACCTTCCACATACCAGGGATCTCTGCAATCTTACTCCATTTTTCATCGTGATGGACCATTAAGTTCCAGACCTTCAGTTCTTATCCCCATTTTCCATTACTGCAATAACACCAATTAATCAAAAGGGTTTGATGAATACTATAGGAAACAAACAAAACCATGCAATCTAACATGAATAATAAATTGAAAACAAAAGATAATTACAACACATATAACATTATGCAAACATCCATGGACATACATATGCATTACCCTAATAAACATTATGTGAAAACTATTACTGATCCATGGAAGCACCAACCAACATCAACACTAACCACCCAAAAAAATTCACTTTTAGAATGAACATTGTCACTAACCCATGTAGGCACCAACCAATATCAACACTAAACCAGAAAAAAAAAAATTTGACTTTCAGAATTAACTTTGTCACTGATCCATGGAAGCACCAACCACTAGCAACACTAAACCACTTTCAGGATGAACATTTTCACTGATGCAAACAACAACCAAATAAACAATGGAGAAACCCAAATTTGGTGCAAAAATGAACAAAATTCTAACAAAATCATACCATTCACACGTGTATTACATATAGAAACACCAAAATGAAAACCCTAAAATAGCAAAAAACACTTACAATATATCACGCCAAAAAATAGGAGGAGGTTTTACATCCTCATCAGTGTCTGAATGAGTGAAATCTCGCCTCATATTTGGTTCCTCATCGCTTGAAATCTAACTGAAGGAGTCACTAAAATTACAGAAAGAACGAACTGCACTCGTCCCAGTGTATGCTCGAAGCAGTGCTCCCATCATCATCGTTGCTACTGATAGTGACTTGGACACCAAATACAACCTTGTTCCCCTTTTTTCATTTTCGTTATCATCTTCTTCATTTTTGTTCGAAATCGCACACAACAAAGAACTGAGAAGGGAGAAAGGAGAACGAACCAGAGATAGTGAAAATGGAGGGAGTTTTCCCTCCACTTTCTGTTTCTTCAATGATACGATCAGTCAGGCATAATCCTTGGCCATCCACGTGCCTGGTTCAGGTAACAGACGGTTGGATTAACATGCATCACATCAGGCGTGATAAACACGTGAAAGGTATTTTCATCATCCAAAATGAACGGAATGATGGCACGTGAGGTGTTTAACAATCAAGGCACCTGGGCTGCTAGTCTTGGGGGGGGGGGGGGGGGAATGCAATACAAGTTTATTATGGGAGTAAAGCTGAATTAGCTATTTATTATAGGGGGCAAAATGAAAATTACCCTTTTTTATTTATTTATGCATATGTAGTGTCTTTGACTTATAATAAAAACTAAGGGAATGCTCATGAGCCATTTTTTACCTCTAATATGCAAATACCTATTTTATTTTTCGAAAATTGTTAAGAGATAAAGTTTTACGCAAAGTAATCAAAGTGTGAAGCGAAGGCGAAGCGATTTACTATGGCTTGGCTTTAAGCAAAAAGCGAAGCGACGGCTTTACGCAAATAAAGTGATCCTAAAAATGATTTTAATATTATATTAAAAATGTAAATATATGTATTTTGTTTTTCTTCTAGATTTAGATGTGTTAGCTCAAGTCACAAGTGTTCATATTACTTTGTATGTTATGATCAAAGAACATACAAAGTGTTCATATGCAATTTACCGTGGCTAATTGGTTTTAATATATATTTTTTTTTGAGATCAAAGAAGATCATAGAAGATCAGATCAAAGATGATAAAAGAATATCAGATCAGATCAAAGATCATCAAATCAGATCAAAGAAGATCAGATTAAAGAAGATCAGATCAGATCAAAGAAGATTAGATCAAAGAAGATTAGATCAAAGAAGATGAGATCAAGGAAGATCAAAGAAGATCAGATCAAAAAAGATCTAAGAAGATCAAAGAAGATCATAGAAGATCAGATCAAAGAAGATCAAATAATATCATATCAAAGAAGATCAGATCAAAGAAAATTAAAGAAAATCAAATAAGATCAGATCAAAGAAGATGAGATCAAGACAGATAAAATCAGATAAAATCAGATCAAAGAAGATCAGATCAAATAAGATCAAAGAAAATCAAAGAAGATCAAAGAAGATCAGATCAAAGAAGTTCAAAGAAGATAAAAGAAGATCAGATAAAAAAAGATCAGATAAAAAAAGATCAGATCAAAGAAGATGGGATCAAAGAAGATCAGATCAGATCAAAGAAGATCAAAGAAGATCCAAGAAGATCCAAGAAGATCAGACAAAAAAAAAATCAAAGAAGATAAGATCAAAGAAGATCAGATCAAAGAAGATGAGATCAAAGAAGATCAGATCGGAACAAAGAAGATCAGATCAGATCAAAGAAGTTCAAAGATTATCAAAGAAGATCAGATCAAAGAAGTTCAAAGAAGATCAAAGAAGATGAGATCAAAGAAGATCAGATCAAATCAGATCAAATAAGTTCAAATTAGATCAAAGAAGATCAGATCAGATCAAAGAAGATCAGATCAAATAATATCAAAGAAGATCAGATCAAAGAAGATGAGATCAAAGAAGATCAAAGAATATCAAAGACTAATTGGTTTTTAAAAATAAAAAAATTAAATACTAAAGAGATTAGCTACGGCAATTTACCGTGGCTAATTGGTTTTTGATTTTTTATATTAGCGACGGCAAACAACCGTGGCTAATTGGTTTAAAAAAAAAAACTAAACACTTAAGAGTTTAGCTACGACAATTTACCGTGGCTAATTGGTTTATATATATATATATATATATTTTTTTTTTGAGAACAAAGAAGATCAGATCAGATCAAAGAAGATCATAGAAGATCAGATCAAAGAAGATCAAAGAATATCAGATCAGATCAAAGAAGATAAGATTAAAGAAGATCAAAGAAGATCAAATAAAAAAAGATCAAAAAAGTTCAAAGAATATCAAAGAAGATCAGATCAAAGAAGTTCAAAGAAGATCAGATCAAAAAAGATGAGATCAGATCAGATCAAAGAAGATCAGATCAAAGAAGATCAGATCAGATCAAAAAAGATCATAGAAGATCAGATCAAAGAATATCAGATCAGTTCAAAGAAGATCAAAGAATATCAGATCAAAGAAGATCATATCAGATCAAAGAAGATCAGATCAGATCAAAGAAGATCAAAGAAGTTCAAAGAATATCAAAGAATATCAGATCAGATCAAAGAAGATCAAAGAAGTTCAGATCAAAGAAGATCAGATCAAAGAAGATGAGATCAAGGAAGATCAAAGAAGTTCAGATCAAAAAAGATAAAAGAATATCAAAGAAGATCAGATCAAATCAAAAAAGATCAAAGAAGATCAGATCAGATCAAAGAAGATTAAAGAAATTCAAAGAAGATCAGGTCAGATAAAAAAAGATCAGATCAAAGAAGATCAAAAAAGTTCAAAGAAGATCTAAGAAAATAAAAGAAGTTCAGATCAAAGATGATCAAATAAGATCAGATCAAAGAAGATAAGATCAAAGAATATCAGATCAAAGAAGATCAGATCAGATCAGATCAAAGAATATCAGATCAAAGAAGATCAGTTCAAAGAAGATCAAAGAAGATCAAAGAAGTTCAAAGAAGATCAAAGAAGTTCAAAGAAGATCAAAGAAGATCAGATCGGATCAAAGAAGATCAAAGAAGATCAGATCAAAGAAAATCAAAGAAGTTCAAAGAATATCAAAGAAGATCAAAGAAGATCAGATCAAGGAAGATCAGATTAAAGAAGATGAGATCAAAGAAGATCAAAAAAGATCAAAGAAGATGAGATCAAAGAAGATCAAAGACTAATTGGTTTTTAAAAATAAAATAAAATTAAACACTAAAGAGATTAGCTACGGCAATTTACCGTGGCTAATTGGTTTTTGATTTTTTTATTAGCGACGGCAACAAACCGTGGCTAATTGGTTTTTGATTTTTTATATTAGTGACGGCAAAAAACCGTCGCTCATTGGTTTTAAAAAAAAAAAAAATTAAACATTAAAGAGATTTGCCTTGGCTAATTGGTTTTTGATTTTTTATATTAGTGACGGCAAAAAACCGTCGCTAATTGGTTTTTAAAAAAAAAAATTAAACACTAAAGACATTAGCTACGGCAATTTGCCGTGGCTAATTGGTTTTTTATTTTTTATATTAGCGACGGCAAAAAACCGTCGCTAATTGGTTTTTAAAAAAAAAAAAAAATTAAACACTAAAGAGATTAGCTACGACAATTTGCCGTGGCTAATTGGTTTTTGATTTTTTATAATAGCGACGGCAAAAAACCGTCGCTAATAGTTAAAAAAAAAATATCACCGATCCGCGTGAAACCTCATCTCAACCATCAATAATACCCAAAAATTTAGCTCAATCCAACGCACTAAACCAAACCACGTCATCGATCCGCGTGAAACTAACACAACAATTCCCCTTCCATTACCTTTCTCCATATAAATTTCAATTTTTTCTACAAACCAACTTAAACAAAAAAATTTTCTTAACAAAATTTTTTCTCTCAACCTCCAGAGAAGAAACCCACAGAGGAGAAGTCTGCCGCTTCCTCGACACCGATCCCGGCCACCTCCCTCGACATCGATCTCGGCCGCCTCTCTCTCCCCTCCCTTCCTCCGCCGCCTCTCTCTCGGAGATCTGAGATCTCTGATCTCGAAAATCTGAGATCTGAGATCTCTGATCTCGGAGATCTGAAATCTCTGAGATCTATGATCTCCGATATTCTATAGATCGATTTTTTTTTTTTTTTTTGTCATTTTTGTATGGATTCTTTGTAATTTTTTTTTAAAATTTTTGTATGATATTCTAGAGACTGTGTAATTTTTGTTATAATTTTGATCAATTAAGTTTAGTTCTGGTAGTTGATATTAATTTTCAAAATGGACAATCATTAATAACTAACTTCATTATAAAAAATGAATTATAATTTGTAAATTTCATTTGTCAATATGATTTGCAACAAAGTTGTCCCTAAATAGCTACGGCAAAATCCGTGGTTGTGTTGTCAATTAGATTTGCAATTTAGCGACGGCAAAAAATTGTCGCTAAATAGCCAAGGCAAAAAATCGTCGCTATATTGCCTTAGCGACCGCAAAAAACCCTCGCTAAGTAGCGACGACAAATAAACGGTCGCTAAATAGCGACGGCAAAAAACCGTCACTATTTAGCAAAAACCGTCACTAAATAGCTACGGTACAAAAACGGTCGCTATTTAGCAAAAACCGTCACTAAATAGCTACGGCAAAAAAACGGTCGCTAAATAGCGACGGCAAAAAACCGTTGCTATCTTACAATTAGTGACAGTTTTCGTTGAAATTTTCAGCAGCTTTAGTGACGGAATTTTTTGAGTTAGCCACGATTTTTTTGCCGTGGCTAATTAGTGACGGGATAGTTTGCCGTTGCTGATTCAAATAACGACGATTAAACTAGCGACGGTATTGCGACGATTTTTGTGCCGTGGCTAAATCATTGTAGCGACGGTTTTTTACCAATTAGCAACGGTTTTTAGCCGTTGCTGAAACGTCTTTTTTTTGTAGTGAAAAAATGAGTATGTTGCATTTGATAAACTTTGAGTCGGAGAGTAAGCTGATTTCTTCTGTTCTATGGACTATGTGGTAAATCATAGACAATTTTCTGGATGACTGAGACACGTATAGAAATGATTTCCACCAAGTATGCAGTTTTGTTATTTCTTCTATTGATCATGTTTTTATGGAATAAATGATAGGGGATCAACCATCTTGAGATATGCAAAATATGGAGACCTAGAGATGCAATTTGGGCAGCTAATTATCATCAATAACATGGTTGGTTGCCAAATGTGGTTTGTGTAGTACAAATATACAGACATGCAGCAGAGTGTAAGCAGAACCACGTCTACAGTCTTATCCAAAGGAAAGGGAAGTATTTCAGATGAATTCACAGAGGAATGACTGAGAGAAAGAGCGAAGAACTCAATTTCGACAGACTGGCTGAATTTTTCTAGTCTAGTCATGGCGGCAAGGAGGATATCGTCACTTGTTGTTTCTCAATCATTCCATGCTTCCTTGCGTTCTCTAGGTGAAAGCCAACCCATGCCACCCGTCCATGTTCACTTTTTCATAAATGATTTAATTTACAACCATTAAAGCTTGGGTAATTGCGGGAAACAAGAAGCATAACTTAATTCATTGAAAGTATCCAAGATAATGTTTTCATGCTCCTTTGGTGCTTAGAAACTGAAATTTACTTCCAAAAATAGGAGAAGATTTGGCGGTGTGCCTCATAAAGGGAAAAATTTAGAACCCATTTTACTGGGATAATGAGTTTTTGTATTCTACATAATTTGATAGTGTCAAAAGAACAGCAAAATCATGTTGTGGGGTTTTCTCTCAAGGATTACCTATGAAATTGTCTTATCTATTTAATTTGTTTATTTGTTTGTGAGGTCAGAGGTGGACGAATCCATCTTAGGTTGATTAACATAATTTTCAGGAAGAAATTCTCCACGAAGCAAAGGCGTTTACAGGTATAGTACTGCTGCAGCAGTTGAAGAACCCATCACTCCACCAGTTCAAGTAAACTACACACAACTTTTAATCAATGGGCAGTTTGTGGATGCTACTTCAGGTGTGTTTTCCGTACGTCCAACTAGAAATTACATTATATATGTATGTTGATTTCGAGCCTCTTTGCGAGCTTTTATATCAATACTCAGTTAGTTAATCATTTGGAGTAACCATTGGAAAATTCTTTGGCATCAGGAAAAACTTTTTCAACATTGGATCCAAGAACAGGAGAGGTCATAGCTCACGTGGCTGAAGGTGACACAGAAGATGTCAACCGTGCTGTTGCTGCTGCCCGGAAGGCCTTTGACGAGGGGCCATGGCCAAAGATGACCCCTTATGTATGTATAATTGGTTCACATTTTTTTTTTCCAGTGCACAATGCTATGTGAAAGATATGCTGTTGTATTATTATAATTTATGTTTTTGTACTTTGGTTTAATCGCTTTTTTCAGGAAAGATCGCGGATCATATATCGCTTTGCTGATTTGGTTGAGAAACACATTGATGAGCTTGCAGCACTTGAGACATGGGACAATGGAAAGCCCCATGAACAGGCTGCTAAATCTGAACTACCAATGATGGTTCGTCTATTTCGATATTATGCTGGTGAGGGAGACGAAGCTAGGTTTCACTTCTTCTTTTTGTTTATTTATTATTTATTTATTTACTTATTTTTTGTTTTACTAATCTACACTATAGAAGACCTTATTTTACATCCATGGGGTGAGTTCTAAGTCTTTACTTTTGAATCTCTAGGATGGGCGGATAAGATCCATGGCCTCACAGTTCCAGCTGATGGACCGCACCATGTGCAAATCCTACACGAGCCAATCGGTGTAGCTGGGCAGATTATTCCCTGGAACTTTCCCCTTCTCATGTTTACATGGAAAGTTGGCCCAGCATTAGCTTGTGGTAATAGTATTGTACTGAAGACTGCCGAGCAGACACCATTATCTGCTCTCTATGTAGCTAAGCTATTCCATGAGGTAGGTTTATTCAAATTACTTTTTGTTTTACTCTAGTCATTGTTATGCTTGATTCCGACGAGCTCATATGCATTCCTAGTTGAATTTTTATCTTAAAAAATCATCCATATCTCTGGAACGAATCATGGAAATGAAGAAAACTGAAAAAAGTTCAACAAGCAAAGTGAGATTACTGAGTCGAAAGTGATACATATGATGACTTTAAGTTCATGCGGTGGAATGGATGGAAAAGTTGTTTATCTACATGCAAGAGTGATGGATAGAAAAAGCTCGAGTATGAGCATAGGTAATTAATGGATTGAATTGAATTATTGCAATGGATTGGAGAATGAGCTTGTAATAATTGGAAATAGCTGAAGAATGAGAGTCTATCTTCGAGAGTACTGGCTGAAGAATACACAGGGTCCTGGTCTAAGCATAGCCAATCCTAAATAGTTTGAATTGTGACCGGAGTCCACGTCTTGTCATTCTATAAATCGAGAAGAAAAAGTTTACTTCTCCCCAATTTCAATTCTTCCCATTTTTTTTTTCTTTTCCCATATTTGCAACAAATATCTCTAATCCCACCTCACGCTCCGTAAATGAAAGCTTTACCATCTTATGAGTATTTCCTCGTGCAGGCTGGGCTTCCTCCTGGTGTTCTGAACGTGGTTTCTGGATTTGGTCCAACTGCAGGTGCTGCTCTTGCCAGTCACATGGATGTGGACAAGGTATGTGTAACAGTAAGTAGACATACTTCGAAAGAACTGAATTAGAGTAATATCTGTTCATCTCTTCTTTTTAAGATGTATCGCTGCAATTACATATCTGATTGTCAATTTCATTTCACTCTCCTGTAGATCATAGCTAGAACAGATTCGGTAAGTTGGAGATGATGCTCTCTGGAACATATCCATTCTGTTCATTTTGATTGTCTTGTACTTGACCATATGCCCATTATTTTACGCTATGTTCGTGCTAGAGAAACCCTGATTGTTTTCTACTGTATAACTAAATATTTGGCGAGGTGAGCCTTTGGAGTCATCTCTCTTAAATCTGAAAATTTATCAAAGGAAAACTGGCCGAGTATATGAAGAGAGTTAGTTATAAACCAAATGTGTATCCTATTTATTTAATTTTTCAATTGTTGGGAAAAAAAAAATTGCTGGTGGTTTGCCCTTATTAGCACCATGGATGTCCTGCATGGGCTATTTAGTTAATCTCCTTGTATAAGTTATTTTTATGCTTAAAATAGAAATATAATTTTCATTTAGATGAATAAATTGGCATATTGCTTAGAGTATATTGTTTTAAAGAGGAGATTGACTTATTAAGCGAGGTGTACAAGTAACATGTTTTATTTGGAAGAAACATTGATATCTTGCTCAGCGAAAATTATTGGTTCGGGGGTACTGATCTTAAGCATTGTGCCTTTGCAGCTTGCTTTCACAGGATCAACCGATACTGGAAAAATCGTACAAGAATTAGCTGCAAAAAGCAATCTTAAGCCAGTGACATTAGAACTTGGTGGAAAATCTCCTTTTATTGTATGCGAGGATGCAGATGTTGATAGAGCAGTCGAACTGGCACATCTTGCTTTGTTTTTTAATCAGGTGACCAAACAAACTGTGCTGGAATAAGTAGCTTTCATTTTTGGCTATTGAGATTAATTGTGAATTTATCATCAAATCTCTCTAGGGACAATGCTGCTGTGCTGGGTCTCGGACGTATGTGCATGAGCGCGTATATGATGAGTTCCTAGAGAAAGCAAAGGCACGTGCTCTAAGACGTGTTGTTGGTGATCCTTTCAAGAAGGGCGTCGAACAAGGTCCTCAGGTAATTTAGTCTTCCTTTCAACAGTCACTTTGGCTTTCTTTCCCGAAAACCTCAATTGAATACTCTTCTGGATTTTGGGAGCTTCTTACACTACTCTAGGAGCAGGTCTCTGATAAGATTCCCTTCTTATTTTGAAAATTTCAGATTGACTTGGAGCAGTTTGAGAAGATCATGAAGTACATAAGATCTGGAGTTGAAAGTGGGGCTACCCTTGAATCAGGAGGTGAAAGATATGGCTCTAATGGCTATTACATTCAGCCCACTGTCTTCTCAAATGTTCAGGTACCCTTTGCAGAACCATTGTAGTCAACCCATCTGAGATAAAAGAAAGCAATAACAATATTTGTTACCCATTGTCAGGAAAGCATGTTGATAGCTAAAGATGAGATATTTGGGCCTGTCCAATCCATCTTGAAATTCAAGTAAGCCTATACGAACCATGCATACACTTTTTATTTTCTTCTTCAAAAGATTTTGATGTTTTAATTCCTTTATGTTTTGATGCATAATAGGGACCTTGAGGAGGTGATCAAAAGGGCAAATGCAACCCATTATGGGCTTGCTGCAGGAGTCTTCACCAAAAATATTGACACTGCCAACACTCTCACACGTGCTTTGAGAGTGGGGACGGTATGGGTTAACTGCTTTGATGTATTTGATGCAGCAATTCCTTTTGGTGGTTACAAGATGAGTGGGCATGGCAGAGAAAAGGGTATCTACAGTCTTAATAACTATTTGCAAGTAAAGGCCGTTGTTACTCCCTTGAAAAATTCAGCATGGCTGTAATCTCATGGTGTGATGTTGGTTCCAGCATTACATTTTCAATTGTAATGTGAAGAATCAGAAAGTTATGTAGAAAATGATAACTTCAACAAGTTATTGTCCCTCACATTTCGTATATGTCTAATATATGGCTTTCTTTGTCATTCTAATCAGTCAAAATCCTTTCAGCTTGGTCACTGTTGTATCTTGTGTTTCTAGTTGGTTCATCAGAAAAATCTGTCGGACACGAAGGATAAGGAAAGTGCATTATGGTATCTTTTGTATCTCAGCAAAGTCACCACTACAGAGCACAATAAGATGAAGTAAATCATTATGATTTCTCATGCAGCCTCTGTAGTTCCCTCTCCAGTTGATCTTGTGGTGTATATATAATCCCTGTAGAACAGAGGATGTTGATAGAAAACCAAGCAAAGCCTCAACATTAGTTGGTTCTCTAGTTATGTTGCCCTTATAGAAAAATCAATGAATTCATCAAGTTGTTTTGGTGAGATCACACGACTCATAATTTTATCAGGTTCAATACATACAAGTTGCAGTATGTTTTAGGGATCCCTGGTAAGCTTTATTTTGAAAGATCAGAATCGTTCGTACTCAACTTTGCTGGTTTGATCCATACGTGCAATACTCGATGATGCTGAACTTTGTAAATGATTGCAAATGGGAAGGTCTATCTGCTCCAAAATGGTTGAAAACTGACTGATGATGGATGGTTTTGAATTTATTTGGCAGTTGTGTTATGTTGATATTATTTCTTTCGATGAATCCGGCGCGTGTAAGCTAGTTATTCAAGAATAGTTATTGCTGGTATTTTTAGCAATGGCAAGAGTCACTATGCAACATTCCCAAGATCCCAGATCAAAGTCATTTTTAGGAAGAGCGCATCAGAAAAAAGCTGCTTATCAGATCACTTGGGCGCATTCTTGGGTCATGTTTCATGTAAAAAAAAATTCGCTTGCCTCGCTGTTAAACCTTCAGAAGCTTCCAGAGACTAAAAACAAATGATATTCTTTGGAAGGTTAATGTTGAATTTGAAAGCTCTGCAAAGAACTTATGAATGTGGTGGCTTACAAATACTACACTTTCAACTATCTTACGTTAAGGTGTAATGAATTTGATTGAAGAAATATCAGGAGCTCCACATTGCTTGGGCTGATAAAGAATAATGATTGTGGGAAGGAAATGCTACGAGCTTGATTTTTCGAGTTCATCTTCTGAAAAGAATTGTACACTTAGAATTGTATTGAAATATTATTATGTTTATTCATTAACTAAATACAAGCTTATAAAACTAACTCTGACTTAACCTTGTGGAGATAGGAAACCTAAGACTTCTATTCTATTCTGATTTTCCTAACATATGATATTCTGTAACACTTTCCTATTATGTATCATAGGTAGACTTTCATTCTTTAACACTCCCCCTCAAGTTGGAGTGTATGTTTGTATCAACTTGCTAAGAAGATCATCAAATTGATAAGTGCTCAAAGCTTTAGTGAACAAATCTGTCTATTGATGTAGTATTCCAACATGCTCAGTATGAATAGTACCCTCTTGTATCTTTTCTCCAATCAAATGATAATCAATCTCTATATGCTTCGTTCGCTCATGAAAAACCGGATTAGATGCAATATGGAGTACAACCTTGTTGTCACAAAACAAGAGAGCTGCCTGAGGATGATTAATATGCAAATAATTAAGAATGTACCTCAACCAGATTAACTCACATCATGTAGAAGCCATGGCCCTATATTCTGCTTCAGCTGTAGATCTTCCCACTGTAGTTTGTTTCTTAGCTTTCAATGAAATTGGTGAATCGCCAAGCATGACACAATAACCTGTAATGGATCTCCTAGTATCTCTATAACTAGCCCAATTTGGATCACAATAAGCTTTCAACTGTAATGAGGTGGTAGAAGAAAAAAAAATACTTTGTCCTAGTGAAGCCTTGATATACCTCAAGACCTTGTGTGCAGCATCCAAATGTGGTATTCCGGGCTTCTCCATAAATTGACTTAGGACATGTACTGAATAAACCAAATCCAACTTCGTGATCGTTAAGTATATCAACCTTCCAACAAGTCTGCGGGATTTGGTAGTAAATCTCCATCATCCTGTGTGAGCACCAAGTTTTGATCTATAGGATAACGTGAAGGTTTTGCTCCAAGATACCCTATGTCCTCCAATATTTCAAGTGCATATTTTCGTTGAGATAAAACAATCTTTTTGGATGACCTCGCGACTTCAATGCCAAGAAAATATTTCAATTTTCCTAAATCTTTGAGCTTGAACTTTGCAGCCAGAAATTTCTTTGTTTCTTCAATGTATTGGAGATCATTACCTGCCAATATTACATCATCAACAAATACGAGAATTGCAGTAAAATTGTTACCCTTGGATCAGACGAATAATGAGTAATCAGCCTTAGACTGATTGTAGCCTACTGATATGAGAACAAAGGATAACTTAAGGAACCATTGTCTCGAGGCTTGTTTGAGACCATATAAGGACTTGTTCAACTTGCATACTCGAGTCTCCCCCTTTCGGCCGATTCCAGGAGGAAGACTCATGTACATATCTTAAAAAAGATCACCACAAAGAAAAACATTGTTGACATCAGTTGACATAAATGCCAACCCTATGTGGCTGCAAGAGCAAGGAGAATACGAACAGTAATTAATTTAGCAACAGGAGCAAAGGTCTATTTGTAATCAATACCTTCAACTTGACAGTATCCTTTAGCCATAAGACAGATTTTGTAGCGCTCAACACTACCATATGGATTAAGTCTGATCTTATAGACTCATTTACAACCAACCGGATGCTTGCCAAGAGGAAGATGTTGTAAAGTCCAAGTGTTATTGGTTTCTAGAGCATCAATCTCACTTCTCATGGCTTGATGCCACTTTGGATCCTGCATAAAACTGGTGGGTTCTTTGACTAAAGAAAGGGAAGTGGTGTAAGCCTTGTGAGAGGTGGATAAATGGTCATAGGAAAGAAAATCAGAAAGGGGGTAAACAATACCAGTAGAAGGCCCAACATTCGAAGCAGATGAGTGAGACGATCGAGAAGGCAATCGAGCATCAAGATGATATTGTTGAAGATAAGATGGTTCACGGGTGGCACGAGTGGAGGTGCAAGGTGGGAGAGGGGGTCTTCTAAGGGTGGAACAGGGGCAGGGGCGACCGCTTGGATTTGGGTTTCCGGGGTTTCCGCCCAGTCGGTGACTGAGACATCGGATTGGGCGACCAGTCGGTGGGAGTGGTTCGACTGGTCAGAGAAAGGCACTATTGGAGGATAAAAAAGTGGAGCATAAGCGACCGGTCGGGGAAGTGTGTTAGAAAATTCAAGTCCATTATCACTGCAAATGGTTTGAACTTTGGAAGAAAATTGGTTTTCAATATAATTAATTAATGAAATTAAGAGTGTGCATGTGTCAGACTCGTGTTTCATGAGAAAAATCCAAGTAGATCGTGTATAATCATCAACAATTGTGAGAAAATAACGCGCTCAAGAAAGGGAAGCAGCGTGATATCCTCCCTAAATGTTAACATGTAATAAGGCAAAAAGAGAAGTACTTGAAATATGGGATAAATGAAATTTATTTCTAGTTTGTTTGGCCAAAAGACAAATAACACATTTATTGGAAACACAAGTACTAGTATCGCGAAAAGAGATAGGAAGAAGATGGAGAGTTTTGTCAGAAAGGTGACCTAGGCGATTGTGCCATAACACAGGGTTGTTGTCTTGAGTGATGTGGCAAGCGGTAGAAGTTGTGGTGGTGGTGCCATCCAGGTAGTACAAACCATCAAGTTCTATTGTTGTCCCAATCATCTTCCCCGGACGAAAGCCCTGTATCAGACAAGAATTGTTAAGAAAATGGTGAGAAAAAGAATGTTTTGTGAGTTTGCTAATGGAAATTAAATTGAGATTAAAATAGGGAACACAAAGAACATCATGCAAGGTAAAAATAGAAGAAAAAGTCATGGTGCCAATGTGTGTAACAACAGCAAGTATACCATCAGGAAGCTCAATGATTCGATTGTGGACGGTTTTGGAAAATGTGAGTAAATGAGGGTTATGAACTATATTATTAGTCATGCCGCTATCAAGGATCCAAGATGAACGAGAGCCATGAGATTTGAGAGAGAGTACTTTACCTGTCAATTCTGTAATAGAAATCATTACCAATATTGTGAGCCTTAGACTTGTTGTTGGTCAACAAGGTCATGATTTACTTGCACTGCTCGAAAGTGAAAGGACAATCCAACAATAATCACAAGTGAGATGACTTTTTGAAAACGTCGTTGTTTGGAGGGATCGACTTTCTTAAATTTCCAAAAATTGTTGACAATCCACAATAATCACAAGTGAGATGAGAACGACAGTCAGCAGCAGTTTGACCTATCCTGTCACATGTTCCACACTTGACGTCGGAATTAAAAGGGCTTTTGGGGTCCTCCCTACTTGTCAGTGTTGCGTGCACCTATGGGATCAATATTCTGCATGGCAAAGGCGACGACGGCTACGTGGTGTATGGGTTGATCTGACTGAACTTTGGGTGCTAATAGCCTGATACTTTAAATTCAATTTTATTTTGCTTGTGTGGTGGTACTGAGTAAAACTCGAGGTGCAAATAGCCCAGAGCTTTATATCAATTTGAATAAATTCTTTTATTTTCTTCTTCTTCTGGGACTTGGATATCATTGAGAATATCTGACGAAGAGTTGGAGAGTTGGAGAAGAGATCAGTGAAAAGAAATCAATGATCCCAACTTGAGATAATGATCTAATGAAGAGATCGATTCGAAGTTCTGATGTTGGATGGATGAAGATGATGTAAGATCTGAGACGATCAAGATCTTAGTTGATTTGAGGCGATCTGATGATCTGAGACAATCTGATGATTTGAGACAATCTAATGATCAGGCGATCAGATGATCTGAAAGGTCTCGCCCCCCTCCCTTTTTTCTCTTCTCTTCTCGTCGATTCAGAAAGCGAGAGAATAAGAGAGCGAGCAAACGAACGAAAAGTTCTTTGCCTTTTACAATGGGTTTTACCTCGTTTGCAGGAAGAGTTCTCTTCGCTTCCATGTTTATCTTTTCAGCGTGGCAAGAGTTCAATGAGTTCAAAGTTGATGGTGGTTCAATCAGTGATGATGTTTGATGGTGGTTCAGTGATTGCAACGATATGTTGATTGCATAAAAATTAATCGATTAAAGGAGCAATGATTGCAATTGTTGATGAGTAGTGTTTGCAATTGTCGATGAACTGATCGATCAGATTGATCTTTGTTGATGATGATGATGATGAAGGGTTTGATTGGTCTATTGGCAATTGTTTTGTGTTGGCTAAGAATAAGAATAGAGTTGGCTTTTGTTGGTAGAAGGGTTTGATTCCGTCGTTATGCGACTAGGGCTTAGTTTCAGAGAAAGTTGCTCTGATGCCATGAAAAGAATTGTACACTTAGATTTGTATTGAAATATTATTGTGTTTATTCATTGACTGAATACAAGCTTATAAAGTTAACTCTGATCTAACCTTATGGAGATAAGAAACCTAAGAATTATATTCTATTCGGATTTTCCTAATAAATTATATTCTGTAATACTTTCCTATTCTGTAACATAGGTAAACTTTCTTTCTTTAACATCTTCTGCTATCTTCGGTAGGTTTAAATGTAATAGATGATTACCCAGTCAAGCAGTTTCTATTTATAAATCTGGTGGAAATAATTGTTACTCTACCTCAGCCTGTATACTGTATTTAAGACTACACAGTCCGTCAACATCTTAGATGGAGAGGAACACGTCCTATGCATCAATGGTGGATCAGGGGTAGTCACTATTGTATTCCTCGTATCTTCATTGTTACTCCTAACACAAGGTAATTCTCATGCAGGAAAAAGATAAGCTAACTCCTTGTTATCCACCCCAGCACACCGCAATCCACAACAAAGATCCTGGGCAAGTTTACTGAGTTTTAATTTGTCTTTGACATTACTTTGTTATGTACACATTTATAGCTCTAAGCATGCTTCATTTTTCTCCATAAAATTTTCGTATATAATATCTGTTCTGTTGAGTGTGAAAAACTGACTCAGCTTCCAATTAGGGAGTGAATTACATATTTGTGATTCTTCTGAATTGATGCAAATGAGATAGTCTTCCAACGCAATAGATTGGACAAATTCTGTGGGGAGGTAATGTTTTATCTACGCCAGTGAAGGATTTTGTTCCTTGGGGATTTCAAACACGTGTAGTTGTATCAAGAGGACTAAGGTCTCTCTCTCTCCGATATATCAAGAGCATTTTCTAGTCTTTTAACAACTTGCTCCATTGATGGTCTCTGTTGTTTGTATGATGTGCATGAGACAGCTAACTTGAGAACAAGGTCGAAAGCCTCTGTGGAGTATTCTCCATTAAGTTTAGGATCTGCAAATTCTGCTACATCGCCTCCTCTTGTTAGGAATTTGGCCTAATAGACATGTAGAAAATGGGATCAGTACTAACAATCATGTTATGCGAAAGTAAGAACACTAGGAAATAGCTGTGGTTTCTCACAATTTTATCCAACGGCATTGGTTTTGTCATATTTAGATTGATGACCCTCTTCCCGGAGAGTAGTTGTAGGAGCACAACCCCATAGCTGTAGACATCTCCGAATGAATTCACACGGTGATTTAGTTGGTATTCAGGGTCAACATACCCAAAAGTCCCTCTCACTTCCGAGCTGACGTAGGATTGCCCCATCTCGATAACTTTTGACAAACCAAAGTCTGAAAGTTTTGCTTCAAAGTTCTTCCCCAGAAGAATATTTGTTGGCTGCAAAAAAGTAGGAGAATGGGAATCTCAATTGACATCAAAAGACCATAGCCTGTGGCCACCAACTGTGTTCAAGGAAAAAAAAAAAAAATCTGAAGACAAAATGAAAAATCAAAGTATTTTGAACTTATTCAGAGAAGGCATGGTCCTACGTATGAAATCAGCATAGTTGGTTGGTACCAATAATGTTATGTTAACTAACAAATCAAGTGAAACATTAAGGTTTACAGTAGTTGGTTTTTCAACAAATATTGGAGTAGCTGCAGAGGTGGTCAAGTCGGCAGACTAAAGAAGTCACGAAATTAAGTAGTTACGATAGAGATTATTTCCATGTCGAAAGAGGTTGCCTACGTGTATACATTAAGCACATGCACATACTAAATTCATTCAATGAGACCTACACATAATTTAGCTTTGCTCTCTCATACTTCTGTTTCAGGTGCTCCTACTTTACATCATTTTACTAGCTTTACCTATGATTTTTCACTTGTGAAGATCTTGTGACTACTATATGTGACGTGCATCTTAACACTGTGACTAAGCAGAGAGCCATAGGTCTTATCTTGCAGCCGATTAACGGATCTCAGCATCTGGAATTTTCTGATCATATTTTATCTAAAGTTTTTTGCAGTACTCTAGCAGATATTTATGCAGCAGAAGCAGCTCTTAAGCTTGTTGATCAAAAGGGATGGCGTAAAGGGAGTGATCAAGCTTCCCTCTCTCATGGCAGCTTTGTAGGTGAGAATACAGCTGCTTAACATGGAAGGAGTGGTCTGATTATATCTTGGCATTTGGTCTAGCTAAACTATATATGTAATGACAGCTCTCGTGTTCATGACTCTGTTACTCTATAGTTTCTTTACATATATCTGTTTGAAAAATAAAGAAAAAAAAAACGATGCCTACATGTACAAGTACAGGAAAACCAGGCATTAAAAAAAATGGGAGAAAGAGATAACAGGACAACACAACTTTCACTGAAAGTACCTTAATATCACGGTGAACAATGTAGCTATCTGGATAGGTATGGAGAAACCAAAGACCGCGAGCGCCATCAATTGCAATCTCAAGCCTTTGAATCCATGACAAGATTTTGTCTTTAGCTGTACCACGCCAATTTGCCCAATTAGCTGGGGATGAAATGAAATATAACAGAGTTCATGCTACGAAATAGACATACCAAATAGCCACTCTGAGAGGTTTCCATTGGGGCACAGCTCATAGACCAGGAAACACTCATCTTCTTCATCACAGTAGCCCAGCAATGTGACAAGGTTGGGATGTCTAACGTGTGACAGACTTTTAACTTCCCTCATAAATGTTTCAACGTGTCCTTCATTGACAATGTGCTTAATCGCAACATGTTGACCGTTTGAGAGAATACCTTTGTACACCTTTCCTGACATGATAAAAGAATATTGAATCAGAAAACAGTAACTTCTTGGAAAGGATTAAGAGCTAGCTTACATGTTTGTAAGAGATGCTTACCAGCTATGCCTTGGCCAATGAAATTCATTGCATTTAAGTTGTTTGTGGCAGAATAAATCTCCTTAATTGGGATTATCTGACAAACACCCTCCTTATTTTCCAACTCCTTTGGTTCTATCAAAGTAAACAAATCAAATATCAATCATAAAAAACGATAAATCCATTCGAATGTTCTGCTTTATTGATTGGATTTTTGGTGTGATCGGTCACTGAATGATACCTTCTTTTTGTGGTGGTGGTTTCGATTCAGTTTGCCTTTTCAATAACATGCTTGCTGCAACAGTTATCACGATTACAATCCCTACAAGGCCTCCAATCACAACCCAAAGACCTGTGGTCATGCCAACCTTTCTTAGTTAATAAAAAGAACATACTCACATTAGAAACTGTGAATAGATAGTTAAAGGAGAGATCACCTGAGCTGATTTGTTTCTTGCTTTTACCCTTTGTATCTTCATCTGCAAGATTCCAAGTATTCTAGACAACTCATCATCCATTCTTTGAAATAAAATCTTTGGGTTGACATGCATCCAACAATTTAATCTGATAATTGAATTACTTACCCAGAATGAGGTTTTGCTCTCCGAGGCATTTATAAACATTCTGAGCCCATTTTTTGTCTTCAATTCTAGTACTAGCTAATGATACAAGCACAGCAAATCTACAAACATCGAGTTCATTTTCAGTGAAATCACCTTCCTCCCTTAGTAATATATCTAACACATTCCATCTCTTCAAACATGTACCACATGCACGACTCCATTCTTCATCAGGTACCAGGAGTTCACAATCTTTCCCTAAAGTTTTTAGTTCATCTCCCAATTGGGTGGCAACATCACTCACTGAGAAGTCAGAACAACCTCCTCCTCCACTGGTAAGCCTCTCAATTCCACAACCCAAAACATCTGCCTGAAAGTTCTTCAGTGCACTCAAACAGTTCCTTTGCTCGGTATTATTCAAGTATATTTTTCCTGTATGGTTCGCCTGCTCTCCCAACCCCTGAAGATATCCGTGAAAAGCTACTCCACAACATTTATCGTGGAGAAACCCGCCCCAATCACCCCCATCACAAGTCAAATTGTTCCCAAAAGAAGATAGTTCAAACTCAAGACTACAACCATTTGCAGAAGGCTGCTGACAAATGGAAATACCGATTATACTGAAGAACACAAAGATAAAGACTAATGGTGTGATATTGGGGTACTTAGTTTCATCGATGGTGGTCCTGAGACCCTTAGACATGATAGTTTATGCAAGGTAGGAATTTGCTTATACCATTTGTATCTAATAGAATGGTATGACCCCAAATTTATGCCTCATAGATTAACAACATAACTCTGGGACTGGTAGAGCTTCTAGTTTTCTAGTTTATTTTATTTCTTCTGGAATCAAACCATACACCAGGAGATGAAGAAGAAAAGGCGGATTTGGTTCATTTAAGAAAATATGGCTGTGTGTCAATTAACTTATTTTTAGTCATTTTGGAATGAAAGTGATTGGAAATATTGGATCAGTTTGGATGCATCGTCCAAATGTATTGAAAACAATTAGTTTTTTATATCTGATCTTTGTATTTGCCGGCCATGCTAGCATAAAACGGAATAATTATTAATGGCGGACTTTTTTACAGTGTTGGGTATCTGTTTTATTTGAATTAAGCATTTTTAGCCATACTGAAAGTGAAGTTTTTGAAAGTTAAGTTATTCCTAGTGTTGTTAATTGCATATATTAACCTATATAATGACTAAGATAGGATGAGAATGCATGATTTACAGTTGACAATTATCATTTCTACTAGGGCTGGGCAAGTACGGGTAACCGGCCCAAAGTGTAAAAACCGAAAATCGGACCGAGAAATTTGGGCCCGTGTTTATGAGGCCTGAAACCGGACCGAGTTGACCGATTAACCGAATTTCGGACCGGTCTCGGTCCTAAGAGCAACATCCAAATTGGATACAATTGAGACACTGAGACAAGCAACATCCAAAAAAAAACCAGATCTGATCAAGATCCGAGATTAGATCTGTTCAAAGATCTGAGATCAGATCTGATCAAGATCCGAGATCCGATATGAGACCAAGAAAGATCTGATCAAGAACCGAGATCAGATCTGATCAAGAACCGAGATCAGATCGATCTGATCATTGCAAAAATGGGGAAGGGAGGGGATCTGATCATTGCAAAGTGTGGATGATCTGATCTGATCATTGCTTTCCAGAGTGTGGATGATCTGATCTGTGTTCCAGAGTGTGGATGATCTGATCTGATCTGATCATTGCTTTCCAAAGTGGGGAAGGGAGGAGAGAGGGAGACGGCCTCCGCCTCCGCTGTGAGAAGAGAAGAGGCGTCCGCGGCTTCGCCTCCGCCTCCGCTGTGAGAAGGGAGGCGGCCTCAGATCGGCCTCCGCCTCCGCTGTGAGAAGAGAGGGGAGAGGGAGGCGGCCTCAGATCGGCCTCCGCTGTGAGAAGAGAAGAGGCGTCCGCAGCTTCTGGAGAATGAGACTCTGGTTTCCTCGCTGGTTTCCTTGCCATTTAGAATTTCTGGAGAATGAGATGAAGTTGAGGGGAGAGCGAATTAGTTAAGTGAAGGAGTCGGGCCGGGCCGGTTACCCGACGGGCTTCAGAAATGGAAACCGAGGCCCGGACCAGAAACTTCGGGCCGGGCCGGGCTTTTACAACCGACATTTTTTTTTAATAAATTAAAACCGATCCGAACCGACCCGATCGGTCCAGTTGTCAGTTCGATCCGGGTTTTCGATCCTAAATGCCCACCCCTAATTTCTAGCATGATGGATGGTGATGGGCGGGCTTGGCGCGGGCCTAACACTGTGGCCTGGCTCTCTAGAATTACACGCCTGATTAATCTTTATTGTCCAATAAAGGTAGTCTGAGACACATACATTAATCACAGCGGTGTGCTCAGCGTAAAATGTGTACCTTTCATTGCCTTCGTCTCAATTTAAATCATTGCCACGCGTGTAAAATTGTGTTCCTTTCAGTGTGACTTCATTTGTTTAATCTTTACCCCTATGTGTGTCGTTATATTACTAAGAAAATTATGTTATTGCTGAAGAGTAAGCATTGATGAAATTCAATTTAAGTAGGCATCCCATTTCATCCCGTGAATTCAATCCTGTCCCGGTCTCATCCCATCCTGTTTCGATATTTTCAGGTCTATTTGGAATTGATCAAACTCATCCCGATTTCGTTTCGTCTCAATATAGAGTGGGATGGGATTGGGATGTCCGAATTTATTTATTTACTATTATTATTAATTTTAATCTAACTTATTTTTTTAAAGGAAAGTTTAGTATATGTTAAAATTATTTTATGTCTCACCGAAAGGATGAGATGTTTTAAGTACTCTTTGTATTCTAGTATTATTAGGTACCCTTAATCAAACTCCTTTGAAAATTTACTTCTTGATTTGGTACTCTTTATTTAGGTATAAACTTCAATTTGGATATTTTAGGTCAAATAGAACCCATGAATATTTATGTTTTTTTGCATTTTAGTTTGGTTATAGGACAATTATTCTTGTACAAAATAACAACAAAGAGTGAGGCTAGGAAACCAGGTTATGCAACCAGAATGATGTGGCATTGTCAAAGAATGTTTTTTACAACCTCGAGATACACATAAACACTTTAGGGATTTTATCATGAGTAATACTACAGTGCACTGGTATCTTGCCTGGTGCTACCAGGCACTGTAAGATTGCATCGAGATAAGTGTTATTACTTATCTCGATGCAATCCTACGGTGCCTGATAGCCACCAGGCAAGATACCGGTGCACTTAAGAAAAAGCCTTTTATCATTCTTTCAAGATCTCGCCACGTCACCATGGTTGCATAATATGGTTGCAAAAACTTGGTTTCCTAGCATTTTCGAAAAACAAATGATGTTTTGGGTTAGTTTTGCATTATTAATTATGTAGTTGGAGAACATTGCTCTTAATTGTATTTTGTATGAATGATATTTTAACTCTTGCGAAAATATACAAGACAAATATAGGGAGGGGCTTCTTCCATCTCCCATCATTCACTTGACAAACTTAATTTCATTGTAAGTTAACTCTCTACAAATTTTATATGACATTTAATATTGTTATGATGAAAGTTATATGTATATAAATTTAACATTATCGGTGTGTGAGCAATGTGAGATGAATTCTTTCGTTATTTTCATTGGAGTACTATTTAGTACATGTTCATCCCGTCCCATGCCCACACCTAAATTTAAGTATCTAAAATTGTGCATTGTGAAATTTTTATGTTTTTAAATGTTTCTCCACATCTAATGGTAAATTTTGAAAGAAAATCATAATGGGGATTATTTCGAAGAAAATTGCCTTGATTAATCAAGTATGGGTGGGAAGACTTCGGCTTTATTGTTTTAGTTCAAATGGTCCTGACATGTGTAGACCACATATGAAGCTTGAAAGTTTCATTAAACTAATCAAGCCTGTTTTATTTAAGATATGCAAAATAAGAAGTTTGTCTTATCTATTTAATTTCCATTGTCATTGTTTCCTTTTAGCAGCCACATGGCACCTCTCTTGAGGAATAAAGAATTGTTGAAATTGTGTTAATTTCGTTATGTTAAAATTTTTTTTTTTTCTTCAATCAAGTTGGGCCAGTTGGCCACTCAAGACAACATAACAAACCAATGCAAATATGTTCACCAGGTCAATGGTTTGTTCGATGCTTATATCCCTAAACTCACAATATTCCAAATTTTGAGCTTCCAAGCCATTTGGTAGAGTACGGAGTCTTTTTTTTTTTTTTTTTTTTTCTTATTATTATTATTATTACTACTTATCTATTTATTTATTTTTTAACCTAGTCCTCATGGGTGTTGGATAACATTTGGCTATATGAAATAAGCATATACTTTTTTTCATTTCGGGGTAAGTTTTGGAATATATAAACCCAATACTACTTACTTCTTGGGGCGGGCTATCATTAGGACTCAAGATTTTAATGAATTGGTTTCAAATTCTTCAAAAGTCAATGATCAAATGGTCAAGCAAATTGAATCCGTGTACAAGCAACACGATAGTGGATCGAATGAAACCAACTAGATAATAATTTAAATTTGATCTAATGTTTAATGTCATCATGTAACTTAGATTAGTGAAATATTTTTTTCATGACTATAAGATATAATGTACATTGACATTATTAAATTTTTTTCATGATCATAAAACATATTGTACATTTAGATTAGTAACAATATTTTCACTAAAAAAAATAAGGTATTTTTCAAGAATTTTTTTTGGGTTAACTTGCGTTTGGGTCCTATATATAGTTTGTATCAATTTTGAGTTTGAGTCTCAAGTATGTCCAGCTTCGAGTTTGAGTCCCAAGATCACGTTGATCTTATTGGCCGTCAACTCTCGTTACAAATATATGACCTAAACGCAAAATTGGTATAAAATGTGGGACTTAAAAGCTAAATTTAGCTTCACCAAAGTCAATATTATTTCAAAAAAATATATAAAACTTCGACAAAAAATTAACAGTTAACATGGTCTTGAAATCTACTAGACTCAAAGTTGGACAGACTTGAGACCTAAACTCAAATTTGGTATAAATCATATGACCCAAAGACATCAGTCATAAGCTCCATCTCACTCCATTGAATACCATTTGACGTTGGTTTAGTGAGCATAACATTCATATTTTATTGTACAACACATTAAAGTTTGATAAGGAAAAAGCTCAATTAAAATAAACAATAATATTGAGTCCCTTTATTACCCAATTAACTTTAACCAACTCGTTGAACCATGCTCCCATTTTCCGACAATAAACATTCTTATAATGATCAATCTCACCAAATCTCTGGAACTCACTATGATTTAAAGCATAAGAAAAATATTAGTGATGATACATAAAAATGGTCACACCTCTTAGCCGTACACGTGTCATGATGATCTCGAACTACATGCCTCAGTATCAGTCCAATGCTGATCCGGCCCAAGCGGTTCTAGCCCACTCACTTCAGTCCACCAAGTGGACCCGGACTCTCATAGCACGCTAGGCCCACACATTTCACATTTATCCTCAATACCCGTAAGCCCTCTTTAAGCAAGTATCTCGACGATAAGTTTCGGACGGGCAACTACAACGGCTTTATGCTTCCAATTAGGAAGCAAACACCAAAGTATCTTCCACACAGGGAAACTCCCTTCCACAAATTGCTCTTTGATTGAGAACTATCTTCCGCGTATCTAGGAGCACAAAGCTAACATGGAACTTCCCTCCTACAACACGACTCCTAATTAGAGAGGGATCTCCATGAAGATCTCCTCCCAAAACAACACCTACGATGGTCCGGTTAAACTAGGACTCCTTGCATTATAAATAAGACACGAGGTTGGTAAGTTAAGGTACGCTACAAATTCCCTGTTACAACATTACACCTTCCTCAGAGCCCTATATGACTTTAGCATCAGAGTGTCATCGGCTACCACAACGGTGGTCCGTGACTCACGTGTGCTATTTATGCAGGTTAACAGGTTAGCAGGAACTAGGTTAAAGTAGGGAGCGAAAAATGATTGCATCAGTTTGGCGTTGTCCGTGGGGACGACATAGTTCGTAACTTTACACTAAACGCCGTCTTCTTTAAAAAACACAGAGAGATGGTGATCACCAGGTCACGCAGCAACGAAGAACAAGGGGACGCGTCCAACACTCACTTGTACCGCCCCTTTCATTAGTTTCTGTCATGCGCGGGCATCTAACTCACAGTCCTGCGCCGATGGCAGCAACATTGAACCCCGAATCGAATGAACGATTTTTTTTCATGCACCATGCTCTGTTTATAATTAAGGCACTCACATCAGTGAAGCAAAGGCCTGACGAGACACTAGCGACGTATCTAACCCGCTTTAACAATGAGTTAACTACCATACACACGTGCAACGATACAACAATTGTTTCAGCCTTCATTAACGGATTGCGGAAAGGAAAGTTTTACAACTTTCTAAAGCTAGACCCTCTTGTGAACATGATAGACCTGTTGAAGCAAGCACAAAACTTCATTGTCGTGAGAGTGGAACAGAAAAAAATCGAACCTGGGGAGCCATCAGTCAACAGAATACATGTGCTTCACATAGCACATTCCAAGTCCGAGCTATCCAACAGATCCAGAAAAAAGCTCTACGAGATATGAGGATCCAACCGATACGTGGCGAACAGACGACGCAAAACGGTCGGAAGCAAGGCCCATTTGCGCTTCTGGTATTTACGGAGAAGGATCTCCAAGGCATAACTCCCGCACGACGATGCCCTAGTGGTGACAGTTTCTCTGGCAGGCTGGGAGGTAAGAAGGTTCCTGGTCGATACCGAGAGCTTGATGAACGTCATTTTCCTCCGTACGCTCCGCAACATGCAACTAGACGAAATAGCATTAAGTCTTGATAGTCGTCCAGTAATCGACATCAGTGCCGAAAAACAGTTCCTCGTGAGAAAGATACAGCTGACAGCGGAAGAACAACCAACTCATAAAACCCATTTTAAGGAGTTCGTGGTAATTGACATGCCTTTGACGTACAATGCAGTTTTGGGAAGACCCTGGATACACCAGATGGGAGTGGCGCTCTCCACCCTGCACCAGTGCATCAAATACCCAACGATCAAACGGTCGGTAAATTGAGAGGAGACTAGTTAGCAGCTAGGGAATGCCAATACATGGCGATTTTGTGGCCCGACAATCCTCAACAGGCAACCAATCCATCGGCCAAGACTACCCTCTGTTCAACCCAAAACATCGAGAATGAATGACCGACACCAGGTAACGAGACACTGGTAAGCCCTCGAAGCCGACCCAATGCCGAACAACCAGAGGAAGAAATCGTTACGACCTACCTCAACAACCCTCAAAACATCAAGGCCATTCAGATCGGTTCCCGCCTAAGCAAGGTAGTGGCAAAAACAACTTACGAAGCTGCTATAACGTAACCAGGACATCTTTGCCTGAACCATGTGCGATATGGTCGTGATCAATTTGTCGATAATCACTCATCACCTCGAAAATCGTTAGACCGAAGAAAATGCTCTTGGCGCCCGAAAGGAATGCAATCATAAATGAGGAAGTACAGCGTTTACTCGACGCATGCATGATCAAGGAAGCGCGATACCCCAACTGGCTAGCAAACACCATTTTGGTAAAAACGAAAAACGGGAAGTGGAGAGTGTGCGTAGACTACCCTGACCTAAACAAAGCCTGCCCAAATGACAGCGTCCCACTCCCCCACATAAATCAGATCGTAGTCGCCACTTCGGGACACGACCTACTCAGCTTTATGGACGCCTATTTATGCTACAATCAAATATTGATACACCCCCAGATTAAGAGAAAACCTATTTTGTGACGTAAAGGGAAATATACTGCTATAGGGTAATGTCATTCGGCCTGAAAAATGTTGGAGCTACTTACCAACGATTGGTCAACCGAATGTTCAAAGAACAGATCAGTAGAAATATGGAAGTATACATCGACGACATGCTGGTCAAGAGCCTTCACAGCCACGACCACATACAAGATCTTTCCGAAGAATTTGACCAACTCAAGAAATATCGGATGATACTCAACCCACAAAAGTGCACATTCGGAGTCGAGTCTGAAAAATTCTTAGGCTATATAGTGAACAAAAAGGGGAATCGAGGCCGATCATAAAATTATTCAAGCCCTTCTCGACATGAAATCCCCGACCAATATCAGAGACGTTCAGAGTTTGACTGGGAGGGTAGCAGCACTCAACAGATTTATATCAAAGTCGTCCAACAAATGCCTCCCATTATTCAAGATATGAAAAGGGAACAAAGGATTTTCATGGAATGAGGAATACGAACAAGCCTTTCAGAACCTGAAAGCATACATGGAGAGTTCAGAGCTACTCTCAAAGCCTGCGATAGGTGAAACATTATACTTGTACCTATCTGTTTCAAAACATGTTGTCAGTTTAGCCCTCGTACGAAACGACTAAGGAACTCAGAAGTCAGTGTACTATACCGGCAAAACCTTCGTAGAAGTGGAAACACACTATCTCGACCAGGAAAAGTTGGCTCTGGCGCTGGTCGTATCCTCCAGAAAACTGAGGCCCTATTTTCAGACTCACTCTATAACAGTCCTAACCAAACATCCACTCCACTCGGTATTTCATAAACCCGAGCTATCTGACAAGATGGTAAAATGGTCGGTAAAACTCGGGCAGTTCAACATAAACTACGCTCCAAGAACTGCCATCAAAGCCCAGGCACTCGCGGACTTCATCGCTGAATTCACTAGCGGAGAAGAGCCGAATATAGATTACCAACTCTCAGAATCAGATGTCATAGCATGGACCCTCCACTGCGACGGATCTTCAACCGATAGGGCAAGCGGAGCAGGGATCACACTCCGCTCCTCCAGCGGCTTCACCCTCGAAAAGGTAGTCAGATTTGGCTTTCCTGCTTCAAATAACGAGGTCGAATACGAAGCACTCCTATCAGACCTGAAGCTAGCCTTGGGGATCGGCATAGATTGCCTAACAACATACAACGACTCAAGACTAGTAGTCAACTAGGTCAAAGGAGATTTCAATAGCAAAGATCCTCGCATAATAGCCTACCGCAACAAGGTACTTGGCTTAATAGGCAGATTCAAGAGTTGTCAACTCACACAGTGCCCCCAAGACAACAACAAAAGAGATGACGAGCTAGCAAAAAAAAGCCTCAGCCTCCAATGAAGACTCCAGCGGCCTCATTGAATATCAAGAGAAATCAAGCCTCGACAAGGAAGAACACAAAGATATCTGCACCGCGAAAACACAACCCAATTGAATGACTCCGATACTAGAGTATATAGCGACCGGGGCCCTACCAACCAAGAAGGTTGAAGCACGAAGATTTAAAAACAGAGCCCAAGGTACACTCTCCTGAACGACAAGCTATACAGGAACTCTGTAATAGGGCCCTTGCTCCGATGTCTATCGCCTTCAGAGGCAAGCCAAGTCTTGGGAGCCATCCACAGCGGTATATGTGGGAATCATCCAGGCGGGAAAACCCTCGCCCATAAGGCTTTGACTCTAGGGTATTATTGACCTACCATGCAACGTGATGCTAAAGACACTGTCCGCAATGCGACAAATGGTAGAGGTTCACACCATACACCCATATAGCGGCTCAACCACCAATCCCAATGACTAGTCCATGGTCATTCGCCCAATGGGGAATGGACATCTTTAGACCGCTTCCGTCGTCACGCAATGGGGAATGGACATCTTTGGACCGCTTCCGACATCGGTTGAAAAAAATTCTCCTTGTCGTCGTCAACGACTTTGCCAAGTGGGTTGAGGCCGAGCCCCTATCCAAAATAGGGCAGGTTCAGATCGAAAAATTCATATGGGCCACCATCGTCTGTAGATTTGGCATCCCTAGAGTATTGGTCTTTGACAACAAAACCCAGTTTGAAGGTAGCAAGGTCAAAGAACTGTGCAAAAGTATGGGAGTCAAGCACTACTTCTCCTCGCCAGGACACCCCCAGGCCAACAACCAAACGGAAGTTACCAATCGGATGTTTCTAGAAACCATCAAAAGAAAACTCGATGCAGCTGAAGAAAAATGGGTACCAAAGCTACCAGGAATACTCTGGGCATATCGGACAACTAAAAGAATCTCTACCGAAGAAACACCATTCACCCTAGCATACGCGCCGAATGCTATGGTTCCGATAGAACTCGAGGTGCCAATCGTCCGGATGGAAGAGTTCATACCAGACGATAATTACGAAGCCTTGCGCGTGGGACTAGACCTCTTAGACGAAAAACGGGATCTAGCATCCGCCAAAATAGCCGCCTACCAACAATGAATGGCGCAATACTACAACAAAAAGGTCAAGCCATGCGAATTCAAGGTGGAGACTTGGTACTAATGAAGACATAACAAAACACAAAAGAAGCTGGAGCGGAAAAGCTAAATCCGAATTGGGAAGGACCCCATAGAGTTTCCAAAGTCAACAGACCATAAGCATACTAGCTGAAAGACACCGACGACGACGAGCTTAAACGACCATGAAATGTAGAACATCTCAAAAAATATTATCAATAAAATATTTTTCTATTACCAAAATTTTCATTGTTGTCCGTTACAACCCTCCACCAGCCCAGCTATGACGAAACTTGAATATCACCCCAAACCCTAATCCGCTTCGCGCGGATCATGATGGCAGAGGAAATGGGAGTCTAGTTAGCGTCGGTCCACTGATTACGATGACTCGCCGTGGGATCATTAATCTCAATGCGAACAATGATCGCCGAACTTTCCAGGTAAGCCCAGTCAGTTCGCGACTCACGACGACGACTTTTGGTGCCCAAAGCCTAATCCGCTTTGCGCGGGTCACGATGGCGGAGGAAGTGGGAGTCTAGTCAGCGCTGGTCCACTGATGACGACGACTCACCAAGGGATCATTACTTTCAATGCAGACAACGATTGCTGAACTTACCAGGTATGCCCAGTCAGTTTAGCGACTAATAACGACGACTTATGGTGCCCAAATCCTAATCCGCTTCGCGCGGATCACGATGGCGGAATAAGTGACAGTCTCGTCAGCGTTGGTCCACTGATGACGACGACTCGCCAAGGGATCATTACTCTCAATGTAGACAATGATCACCAAACTTGCCAGGTAAGCCCAGTCAGTTCGCTACTGATGACAATAGCTTCTGGTGCCCAAAGCCTAATCCGCTTCGCGCGAGTCACGATGGTAGAGGAAGTAGGAGTCTAGTCAGCGCTGGTTCGCTGATGACAATGACTCACCAAGGGATCATTACTCTCAATGCAAACAATGATCGCCGAACTTGCTAGGTAAGTTCAGTCAGTTCGCGACTGATGACGATGGCTTATGGTGCCCAAAGCCTAATATGCAAACGCGGATCACGATGGCAGAGAAAGTGGGAGTTTAGTCAGCGTTGGTCCGCTGATGACGACGACTTGCCAAGGGATCATTACCCTCAATGCATACAATGATCGTCGAACTTGCCAGCTAAGCCCAGTCTGTTCGCTACTGATAACGACGACTTCTGGTGCCCAAACCCTAATCCACTTCGCGCGAATCACATCGGCGGAGGAAGTGAGAATCTAGTCAATGCTGGTCTGCTGACAATGACTACACAAGGATTACTGCCCTCAATACAGACAATAATAGTTGAACTTGCCAGGTAAATTCAATCAATACGCGACCGATGGCGACAATTTTCGGTACACGAAAGGTTGAAGGAATAAAAATCAAAAGTCAGTGCTAGTCCGCTAATGTTTAATGAGTCATTACAAACAATGACTGAGGAAGCCTGGTCACCAGCAATGGTTTCTGTTGGTTAAACCCTAACCTATAACAGAACAACCTAAAACAACAATATATTTCGACCGACGAAGACAAACGTTCCACCTAACGATCAAAAACTCTACGATCTACAAAGCGACTAAAGTAAACACGACAATATGAGACAAAAACATCACTTTCATTCAAAAACATGTCTATATATTCTAACCGAGAGATGACATTACAATCATTCTAAGGATAAGCATCCTCCTCATCAATAAGCCTCGCGGAGCCCTCCCATATATTGATCGGTCTGAAAGCTCCAGAAGATCAGTACCGGGATGCTCCTCCCTAATCAGCTCTAGAAGCTCCAATCTACCACGAACAACCTCGGGCGAGATAAAGGGCTTCCTGCCTGACACGTCGAAGTCCACTGCTCCCAACAGGGCCCCATAATGCGAACACTCATCTGCCAGCAATCGTTCCGCCTCCAGAGCGCGGTGAAGCCCCTCATCAACTGCGGCTTCCAGCAGCTGCCTTTCGATGTCCCATTCCTCCTCCGCTCGCTTACTTTCGGTCACCATGCCCTCACGATCAACGACAATACCAGAAGCCTGCAACCTACCTTCCAAGGAGTTCGCCCGGTAAAGAGCGCCCGAATATGAAATCCGCAGGTTCGCGAAGGCCTTATCCAAAGCAAACACCTTTCCACGGACTTCAGGATGCAACAAGACAGGATCATGTAGCTCCGGGGTGCGAGTAGCTGTTCCAAGACCGCGACGACGTAAAACCTTGACACACTCTCCAACCTCCTCCCTCGCTAAGTCAGCAAGAGGAGTCAGAACGCCAAGCGAAAGGTCGCGACCCCTCGAGGGTTTCACCTGTGCAGACCGTGACACAACAGGGAGAGGCCGCTCTGGTAGAAGTCTGCCTCTTCCTCGGAACAACAATAGGAGGTATGTTCGCTTCCAATTCAGCGAGCTCGAAAGGATTGGGCAAGGCTAGACCTCTCTTCCTCAAGCGACGAGCATCACTCCCTCAGCCGATGAATCTGACATGGGATGAGCACCATAAGAGCAACGTAGTAGACTGCATCGTGAAACATTGCCTGGCATTACGACCTCATCAACGAAAGTTGAAGGAAGCTTGAGAAACTCCTCTTCTAGCCGATTCTCTTTTTCGCTGAGAGACGAAATAACGAACCTCCCTGAAACGAAAGAGCAATGTCAGAACCAATATCATAGAAGGGACATACAGAAACACGCATATCCCGACAATCGAAAGGTTCACAAAGATCAAACTAGAAGTATCGAGACACTCTACGACTTTCGAGCTTGAAGTAACCAGAATCCGCTGAAGTAAAGAACAATTGCTTCTCCCAAGATTCGATGTTGCCCACCTCCAGTTGCAGACAAGGAGGGCACTTCAACACACAGATACCCTTGAAATCTAGGTTAGCCTCGGTCAGGCGATGAATCACCGACGAAAATAAGCGAAGGCCAGCGTCATGGGCCCTCAGGAGAATCACAATCAGTATCTTGAACCCGCTCAACACCATTTGCGTGGGGGCATTCGAAGATGAGTAAGAAAATGCCAAACGTCATCTGGCCCTGGAAGCCGGAGCCCGGACTCGAACATGCCTCGGTGCAAACCTATGAACCCAAGAGGAGGCACAGTCGGACCTAAAACTCCAAACACGGGAACAATTTGCAAATCTTTTGAGAGGCGATACAAACTACAAAACATGATCAACTCATCTTCGTCGACCAAACTATCTTCGAAAAATTGATACAAGTGAGGGACAACGGGTTCTTAGAAGAAGATTTAACATTGTCGGCCATTAGAAGATGGAACAAATACTACAATTCAAAAAGATAGCACGAATAACAATGAAGAAATCATCCTCAAGATGTTGAATATTTATAGGGAAGGCAAACTGCATTTCCCTCATTGAGTAGTCGCGTACACATTAATGTCATGTTATGTTCAAGACGAACGCTTCGAGTCCAATCATCACGATGTTACAATTGTCTTTTCAAAGAGTCAGTGGACCGACTTAACGACTCACTAACTCGGAGGGAGTAGCTGATGATACATAAAAACGGTCACACCCCTGATCCGTATAGGTGTCATGATGATCTCGAAGAACTACAGGCCCCAACATCAGCCCAATGTTGATCCGACCCAAGCGGTTCTAAGCCCGCCCATTTCAGTCCGCCTGGCAAACCCGGACTTTCACAGCACGCTAGGCCCACACGTCTCACAACTATCCTCAATACCCGTAAGCTCTCCTTAGGCAAGTATCTCGAGAATCAGCTTCGGAAGGGCAACTACAGCTGTTCTCTGCTTCCAATTAGGAAACAAACACCAAAGTATCTTCCACACAGGGAAACTCCCTTCTACGGATTATTCTTGGATTGAGAACTATCTCCCGCGTATCTAGGAGCATAGAGTTAACAAGGAATTTCCCTCCTACAGCACGACTCCTAATTAGAGAGAGGTCTCCACGAAGATCTCCTCCCAAAACTACACTTACGATGGCCTAGTTAAACCAAGACTTCTTGCACTATAAATAAGACATGAGGTTGGTAAGCTAAGGTATGCTACAAATTCCCTATTGCAGCATTACACCTTCCTCAGAGCCCTATCTAACTTTAGCATCGGAGTATTAACGGCCACCACAACGGTGGTCCGTGATTCACGTGTGCTACTTGTGCAAGTCAACAGGTCAGCAGCAACTAAATTAAAGCAGAGAGCGAAAAACAACTACATCAATTAGCATTAATAAATGAAGAAATTAATAAACTCGTGTTTAATGTAGTCATGCATGTTACCATCTCATATCGATTTCGAACAAATGACTTGGAACCAGATGTGTTGGTCACTTTTCCATGTTTTTTATTCTCGGAATACTTTTTGGTCTTCTCCTGGACAAAAAATTGCTCTTCTCATAATATTTATTTATTTATTAATTCAGAAAGTTATTTTTAGTTTTTAAAAAAAACCTATTGCATTAGATACCTATCTTTGTAGTAAATTATTAGGCATTAGCTCCAACTTGCCAAACACAACCCTCAGGAAAATAGACAACTACCTTTGCTCCATCGTCCCTAAGCTTTTGTGGGGTTAATCCCCTTGTGCGTACATATCCATGTTTAATTGTCAAAACACATTAAATAATACAATTTTACTCTGACCAATACCCCTATCGATCACTTCAATAAAAAATAATAAATAAATAAATCATTCAAACCTTGCATGCAATGGTACATCTAGTGGCTAAACTAACAGACTGTAGCAAAGGAATCGAATATACTTGTGATGGATGTCGAGGTAGAGCTGTGACGTTGTGGTCTACTCCCAGTTGTTATCTAGATAAACTGCCAAAAAAAAAAATGAAAAAAAAAACTATGCATTAAAATTTTCGATTAATGAGTCGTGACTTGAAAGAATATCAATCAATCTATTTAGATTTGAAACTAAGCATATGAAAAAAATTATTACACATTTAATAATGGTCTTGGTCAACTTCACTGTCACTTAAAATTGTTAGTTCTTCGTCACTGCAATTGATTATATCCTCATTATCGTCAATTTCGTCATCATTAATTAACATGTTATTTTGGGTCTCATCTATTGACAGTCAGGACATTATTTCTATTGTCAATACAATTTTCTTGATATGGTTCTTCACTCGATAATGCTTCACATTTCACGGTTTTATTTTTTGGACTACATGCTAAGAATCTTTTTAATTTGGCATCGACAAGGTAAAATACTTGTTGGGTTTGGCTTGCAAGGATAAATGGGTCATCTTTATACCATTTGTAAGAAATATCGACACTAGTAAAGTGATGATCTTTCTGGAAAAAGAAATTATTTATATTATTCCGTCAATCACATTTAAATAAGTACACCTTCTTTCTAAAACAATAATATAGCTCAATAATATCAACCAACACACCATAAAGTCGATTTCTTTGTCGACATTCGTGCCAAGAACAACAACACCACTGTTTTGTGTGAACTGATGTATCTCACACTCTTCTGTGGGAATTTTCATCCCATCTACAATGCAACCAGAATATCTTGAAATTTGCCTATCGGCAACACACTAATGCAACCATTCTAGAGAGCCAGGCCAGCAGATCAGGCCCGTGTCACCTGCCCTCCATCATCCTAGAAATGCCCAATACCCCAATTCGAAAACAATCACACGGACCTGTCGCTGCCCTAGCTGTCTAGATTTTTTGCACACTAACGAGTAAAATTGATCAGTCGCTATGATTGAAAGTCAGGTAATTGATGTTGGAGTGTGAATGCAATACTATCACATGCAAAGTCTTATATTTCTGTAAATTGGCATTGATTAATCTATAGATACCCAATGTATGGCAAGAGGAACTCAAACAATGGTATGCAGGTGAACTTTGACACCAATATCTCCACTATCAAGACATAAACGGTATATAATTTGTTTTCCTTAATTACAAAATCTTGTACTGTTGTATGTTGTTCAAGAGTTATTAATATTAATATTTATTACAACTACTACTACTGCTCCTGCTGCTACTACTACTACAACTACTAATTATATATGATCCAATGTTTAATGTCATCATGTAACTTAGATTAGTGAAATATTTTTTTCATGACTATAAGATATAGTGTACACTGCACTTGCCTTTCAAAAAAAAAAATAAAAAATAAAAAAAATAAAAAAAATTGATATAGTGTACATTGACATTATAAATTTTTTCAAGTTCATAAAACATATTATACATTTAGATCAATAACAATTTGCACTATAAGAAATAAGGTATTTTTCAAGGAAACTTTTTAGCTTAACTTGCATTAGGGTCCTATAGTTTGTACCTGTTCCGAGTTTGGGTCTTAAGTTTGTCCAGCTTTTACTTGGGTCTCAGACCATGTTGATCTTGTTGACCTTCACCTCTCGTTACAAATATATGATCTAAGCGCAAAGCCAATATAAAATGTGGGACCTAAAAACTAAATGTATCTACATCAAAGTCAATATTATTTCAAAAATATATAAAACTTCGACAAAGAATTAATGGTTAACATGGTCTTGGGATCTAGACTCAAAATTAAACAAACTTAAGACCTCCTACGCTCTTCAACCCGAATGGCATTACTCGATAACAGTACATCCACGTTTCTGTTAGAAATATGTTTTTTTCTTGGTCAGGCGGTTACATTTGTATTTGGTTAAAGCCGGAGTACGCATCCATGAAGCTCAACATCTCGTGCCCGGTAGTTGCGTCCATTATTTGGTCTATTCGCGGGAGTGGGAAGCTGTTTTTGGGACATGCTTTATTTAAGTCGGTGTAATCTACGCACACCCTCCATTTCCCGTTCTTCTTCTTTACTAGCACCGTGTTTGCAAGCCAATCCGAATAGTGAGCTTCCCTTATCATTCTTGTGCTGAGCAGTCGGTGTACTTCTTCGTTTATTTCCTGATTGCGCTCCGAGACCACCGATTTTTTTTTGTCTAACCGGTTTCCTGTTTGTATTCACTTGTAATTTGTGGACGATGATGGATGGATCTATTCCCACCATATCTTTCATTGTCCACGCGAAAAACGTCTTGGTTATCTTTTAGCATTGGGTCAGCTTTATGGCGAGTTCAGGTTGGGTTTTTGTGTCAATTCGGACTGCAATTTTAGCTTCATTGTCTAAATAGACCTCGACCGTTTCTTCTTCCGATTGCTCGGTGTTGGGTCGATCTCGCAGACTGGTTAGAGCCATGTTGTCGTTCGGAGAATCTGAACTTGTTTCATCGGATCGCTGCGACGACTCTTCCAGTCGTTGCAGTAATTGCTATTTGTGAGGAGTCTTTATAGCAGCAAAATGACACTCCCGAGCTGCTGGTTGGTCCCCTTTTATTCTTTCAACACCATTATCAGTGTGGTACTTTACGCATTGGTGCATTGTGGAGGATACTGCACCCATTTTGTGTATTCATGGTCTCCCGAGTAGTATGTTGTATGCAACGGGAACGTCGACAACGAGAAGATCTGTCATTAGCATTCGTTGCTTCCTTGGTTCTCCCGCTTCGACTGGTAATCGATTCATTCCTAGTGGGTTACAATATTCCCACTGAATCCTACCATAGATTGATCGCTTAGTGAGAGCATCTCAGTGATGAATTACATCTTCCTGAAAGTTGTTAGGTATAATAGGTTTGTTGAGCTGCCGGTATCGATCAATACCCTTTTGATTTCCCATTTTGCTATCATGACCAAAATCACTAAAGCATTCATTGTGTAGGAAATTAACTCCATCAGCATCCTCGTTTGAGAGGTTAGAGTCCTTTGCATTGTCTTTGCGCGCTGTGCGGATGGTTCCTAGAATCTGATCTTTGTACGTAAGTCCCTGACTATGCGCTTTCTGGATCAATTGGATTGCTCATTTTCTCCGTATGATCCATGCAAGAAGTAGATTATTTCCTTCGCTCGCTCCTTTGAAATGATTGTTTCATTCTTGAGTTTGGTGAACTCTTTGAGTCATCTCTGTCTAATATGGCGTTCGATTTCGTCACTTAGGCTGCGACAATCTTCGGTATCATGGTCGTAGCCGTAGTGGAAGAGACAATGTTTGCCCTTGTTTCGCTTATCTTAATTTCTTCTCATCCTCGGCGGCCATTTGACATCTTCTCTTCTCGCCATCGCCTCGAGAATCTCACTTTGACTTGCTGTCAAAGCCGAGAATGCTCTTTCATATTTGGGCATTCCCTGATTGCATTCAATGTTGTTGTTAGCTTGATGTTTTTTTAAGCTGGACGATTTCTTCTCGAAAGCTGTTGCCTTATAAGTTTTGGATGATCCTATCTATCATTTCGATCACGCTGTCTATCTGAGCCATAAACGTCTCCACTCGGAGATCCGAGGGGATTCCCCATGACGTCAGAGATGTCCGAACTGTTACCTGCTGGAGTTCTTTACCGGTAGGTATAATTGTCTCGATGGTTGTCTTGGATCAGTATTGGGCGGCATGTTGTATCTATCATCGTCAGACTGAGTATTTGTTGAGTACTCCATTGATATTCCGTCAGGTTGTGTGAGCTTTGTCACTGAATCTTATATTTTAGGAAAAAAGGAAACTCGTCGTTCCCCACGGACGGCGCCAAACTGATGCGTCCAAAAATCGTCCGCCTATGAGTTTGACCTACAAAACCATTGTTAGACTACCAAAGACCACCTTTTTGGCGGCTGAAGGCACTCTGATGCTTAAGCTAGTAACTATGTTGGAAGAATGAAGTAAATCTAGACAAAACTCAGTTAAAGTTGCATATATTTGTCGAAAGTTTCTTTTACCTTTTATAATGGTCGTAGTTAACTTTTTGCGTAGACTTAAGCATGTGATGCGCAACGGAAGGAGACGTTTCTGTAATAGTCATCTCCTTAATGGAGATGCGTTCGTGGAGGCGTAGGTCCCTCTATGGCTATTTTTTGGTGCAACGTTCTTCTTCTTTTTTAGAGAACATATAACGGGCTTGGATTTGGGCTTTGATTCATTTAGGCTTGGATTCGGATCTCGCTTACGCTTCCTTAGAGGTGGGCCTATTCTGGGCCTCTATAGTTGTCCTCAATCCTTTTGGGCTTTATGAGCTGGCCCAATGGATCGAGCGTTGTATCCTCGTAATGAGGCTTTATGCCACGTGTACGGTCGTGATAATCGGTCTATTTTGATGCATCATCACCTTATTACCCATTTAACTTTAGCCAACTCATTGAACCATGCTCCCATTTTTCGACAATGAACATTCTCATAATGATCAATCTCACCATGTTCTCGCTCAATTTATGGAACTCACTCTGATTAAAAGCATAAGAAAAATATTATCATTAATAAATGAAGGAAATAATGAACTCGTGTTTAATGTAGTCGTGCATGTTACAATCTCATATCTATTTCGAACAAATGACTTGGAAACAGATGTGTGGGTCACTTTTTCAAGTTTTTTATTCTCAAAATTCTTTTTGCTCGTTTCTTGAACAAAAAGAATTTCATTTCGAGGTTGCTTTCATAATTTTTTTTATAATTCAGAGCATTGTCATTTTTATAAGAAAAAAAAAACCTATTGCATTAGTTATTAACTTAAAATCCTTAGAACTAAACTGCTCATACAGAACCGGTGATTTTTGTGATGCATTTTGGAGCGCCTCATTTGATGTATCAAAGTTCTTATAACACTTGAACAACTATGATCGATGATCACTTAATCGAGACTCATTATATCATCAACAACATATGCAACAGTAGGATTGCTCATGTCAATCTCGAACTTTTCCTGCAAGTATTGAATAAGAAACTCATTAAACATATTCGATGATAAATCAAAATAGACCGATCATCACGGCCGTACACGTGACATAAAGATCCATCACGAGGATATAACGTCCAATCTATTGGGCAAGCTCATAAAGCCCAAGAAAAACATAGCCAATTATAGAGGCCCAAATAAGGCCCACCATAAAGAAGAAACAAACGGGGCCCAAATCCAGGCTCGAAAAAATCAGAGCAAGTCTAGGCCCGACACGAGTTCTCTCATAAAGAAGAGGAACATTACACCAAAATTGAATCGTGGAGGGAGTTACGCCTCCACGGACGCATTTCCATTAAGGAGGAGACTGTTACAAAAAACATCTCCTTTTGTTGCGCCTCACATGCTTAAGTCACGCAGAGAATTAACCGTGACCATTATAAAAGGTAAAGGAAACATTCGACACAGGGATGCAACTTTAACTGAGTTTTTTGTCCAAATTTACTTCCTTCTTCCAACAAAGTTACTGACTTAAACATTGGAGTGCCTTCGGCCACCAAAAAGGTGGTATGTGGCAGTCTAACAATTGTTTTGTAAGTCAAACTTGCAGGAAGACGATTTTTGGACGCATCAGTTTGGCGCCGTCCATGGGGAATGACAAGTTTCCTTTAAAAAAAAGTCTTATGCTTGATCACAACTGAGCAACAAGACGGGAGAATGTTACAATCATCCAAATTCGTTTCCAATATCAATGGTAACAAAAATTCCAATATTCTATTTGGGTTAAAATGACAAATTATGTCCTGTGAATTAGACAGGTAATTCAGGTACATATGGATATAAAGACACAGAACAAAATATTCCATCAAAAAAGCACTAGCAGAGTTGGTAAAGGCGTTGCTTAGAAGACATGAGGTCGTGGGTTCGAACTTACTATACGAGTTAACCAAGTTCTCATTCTCCGACGCCCTTATGAAAATGACAATGCCAAAAATGTTTACTCCGCCAAAGTCTGAAGTATATGATGGTACTACCGACCCAACTGATCACCTGAGACACTTCCACCACATGACAGACAATTTGAATACCAAGAAAGAGCAAGTCTTTAAAAAAAGGGGGAAAAAAAGGAAGAAAGAAGAAGAGATAACAGACAACAGGAGGATAACATCCAATTTAAGAAACATCGGAATGGCGGAATGATTGATTCGAACCAACAAGAACCCGAGAAACTACAATTAGCACAGCCCCGACACGAGAGAGTAACAAGCGTGAGGAAAAAGACATACAAACCATATACAACTCTAAAAGACGAAATCGAGCATTGGGTTCAGAAAGGGCGACTCGAGGATTTCATCGGAATGCCATATAAACAACTCAATTGGAAAGAGAAAACAGATAGCAACCCAAAAAGCTAATATACACCCTACACGACATAACCAGAGGAAGCAAAATGGTCAATCTAACAGAAGAAGCAGCCAGGAAAACTTCCTACTCGAACTGGTTTATATCAGAACTAGAGTATGGACAAAACTAGACAACCATTTTACAAATGCATAGAACATGGAGAAGTTTGCATCAACCAACTAATGCGATTCAAAGACCCTACCCACTGATGCAAGCTCGACCCGAATCATACGACAAAATTGACAACAACTGACTCAACCGAGCCTTGACGGTTGGCACCAAACATGAAACTAGCATGAGCATGATTGGACAGTTTGGTGTTGATGTAAAAGTGATCGAAAAGTTTGGTGACGACGCAAACATGATCAGAAAAACAAACACTACTCAGCTACCAAATAAAAAGGCACCTTGAGTCTACTAGCCACGACAACATATACGACGAACGAGGATGACATCAAACAAAGAAAAAACAACAACAAAAACATTAGTCTCCAATACGAGGAACGACATCAAGCAAAGAAAGCAAAATAAGAAAAACATCAATTTCTAATACGAGGATCAACATCAAGCAAAGGAAAACAAAGCAAATCACTTTTCAAACCAGCGTAAATGTCTTAACAAGTCAAGGCCGGAGAGAGCATCCGAAAGGAAATATCAATAAGATTACAAATTCAGAATCCCCATTTTATGCTTGGTCGACGGAATAAATACGTCAAAAAATTATCCATCGGCGTACCTAGCAGTAAGAAATCACGACAAAAGTCTGATACATATAAACTTCTGGTTTGATCAACCGCGACGTAAAAGTTGGACACACAATCAACTTAACACAAAAACTTCGAGTTGACCGAGACGTCAAACTAACGAAGTAAAAGTTGGACACATAGTCAACTTAACACAAAAACTTTGAATCGACTGAGACATCGAGCTAACGAAGTAAAAGTTGGACGCACAATCAACTTAACACAAAAACTTTGAGTCGACCGAGACGTCGACCTAACGAAGTAAAATTTGGACACACAGTTAACTTAACACAAAAACTTCGAGTTGACCGAGACGTCAAACTAACAAAGTAAAAGTTGGACACCCAGTCAACTTAACACAAAAACTTGAATCAACTGAGACATCGAGTTAACGAAATAAAAGTTGGACACACAGTCAACATAACACAAAAACTTTGAGTTGATCGAGATGTCAAACTAACAAATAAAAGTTGGACACACAGTCAACTTAACACAGAAACTTCAAATCGATCGAGATGTCGAACTAACGAAGTAAAAGTTGGACACGTTGTCAACTTAACACAAAAACTTCGAATCGACTGAGACATCGAGTTAACAAAGTAAAAGTTGGATACACTGTCAACTTAACACAAAAACTTCGAGTCGAGTTAACCAAGTAAAGGTTGGACACAATCAACTTAACACATAAACTTCGAGTGGACAGAGATGTTGAGTTAATGAAGTAAAATTTGAACGAACTAGTCAACTTAATACAAAATCTTCGAGTCGATTGAGATGTCGAGCTAACGAAGTAAAAGTTGAACTCACGAGTCGACTTAACACAAAAACTTTGAATCATCGAATCAACGAAGTCAGAATTAAAGGAGCAAATCAACATGATTCGAGGAACTACAAGCAAAAGCAAATTCCTTGCATCAAATCAGGAAGGACAATGTTGGCCCACCATTAAATGAATGATGAACCAAACGCGAAAATAGCTACAAAAGAATTCAGAGCAAAATTCATGACAATTACAATTGAACTGGAAATAATAAGAAACAACAAAGCTCATTTTATTGATAGTACTATTCTGTTACATCGGGAGAAGAGGATGAAGAAGTGGAAGCAACTACAGGATCATCATTCCCGAGAACAGGGGAAGGACTCTCCTCAGTAAAGGGAGAAAACAACAGCTCTGGGGCGTTCAAGGATAGAATAAGCAATGGCTCCTTGACTATTGGAGCAGACTCTTCAACATCTTCGTCCTCGAAAGCTTCGGCAACCAAGTGACGGTACCTAGACAAATCCTCACCAAGCCCCTCGATATAGTCAAAAACCACAACCCGTCCATCAACAACTCGTGGATGTAGAACACTGGGATTCTGAAGCACTGAAGAACCACCCCCAACAACTGGAAGGGCTGAAGGAATAACATTAACAACAGACAAACAACTTTTACCTTCCTGTCGGTAAGGGCAGAATCAACGGTAGCAGCGAGAGTAGGATAGACCTGACAAACATGAGAAGAAACTAAAAACCCGGCTGCTTCGCTGACATCAATAGAAGGAAAAGGATAGTGATCCTTGAAGGTCTGACCACCACCAACGTCTTTAGACTACTCCACCGCTAACTGAAACATTTTTTTCATTAATGACCTAGGGATCATCATTAGACAACTCAAAAGCGTCCGAAACACCATAAGCAGAAATAAGCTTTTTCTTGTTATCGTCCAGCAGACGAGTAGTCTCCTTCTCACTCATTTTCAATGCGAGCCTCTGCTCTTCAGCATCCTCGAAAGACTCATGATCACCTTTTGCAACATCGTCGTGGGAAAAACTTGGGTGAGAGGCAGCCCCTGTAACATCCTGAACAAGATTCAGACATGACACAATCCGAGCAGAACCACGATTAGAAAGTCGTTCCTTCCTCAAAACCTGACCAGGGTCTACCAGCAGTCGCCTCGACGGATTCATACACCTCGCAAGTTTCTTTTTCATGAAGCAGGGACTGTGATATTAACAGAAGCATCGAGATTAGTAACACATCGATCTGAGCTCACTTTCCAATCAATGCTAGCATCACTAACACCAACACGAGCAGCAATAGCCTCAGCACAAGACTCAGTAAATAAAGCTCGTTCCGCTTCATTCATAGTGTACAAACCACTACACTCCAAGATACCCTCTGAAATAAATGCCTCCACAGGAAAACGGTGAAGCTTCGAGAATCGATTACTGATTCTCTGCTCGTTGACAATTAAGTGAAAATTCTTCCCCTATTGGGAACTCGGAATGATAAAAAAAATCAAACGACCTTGCAATTGGAAGTAGCCGAAGTTCACGGAAGCGTAAAACTAAGACTGCGATCAATCACGAATGTCGTCAATGAGGTTCTCGAAACAATCTGGAGATAGAGGAAACAAATATCCATGTTCATCAACAGACCAACCACCAAATGCAAAACCCTCGCAATCAAAGGAATGCTGGATAAAATAGCCCTCGCGTAAGAAGAAACCATCACATTCCAACCATTAGGACCCATTTGGGCAGGAGGAATGCCCAAGAAGTTTAGATACTCCCAAAACAACTCTGAAACCGGGAATCGAAAGCCCGAAGAGAACATGCACGAATACAGTGCGCTGTATTCAACCTTTGGATTACAAGAGTTGTCATCCTGTCCAGGCAGAATAATCTCGAGGTCGGGCGGGAGATTATAATCAGAACAAAGACTGTCCAGTGTCATATGATAAACTCTATTAGGAGAATAATGAGTTTCACACAAAGTTAGCGACTTGCCACTTAGCTTGTCACCAACGGACGTCGTTGAAAAATAGGGAAGCAATGAAAATGAAGAAGATGAAGGAATTAATAAACCCTAATTTCAAAAGATAGCGTGAAGAGGGAAAATGAATTCGTCACATATCCTTTTATAGAGCCGAGCAATGAAGGGACGACTCATGGGACAACGTGCGAGATATCACGGCTATGCAAAATCCCAAAAATGAGTGCAAAAACGAACGAGCAAGCAAAGAATCGAGACACCAACTCGCGGAAAGCTACTGAAATAGACCGATCATCACTGCTGTAACTGATGAAATTGAAAGGAAAACCATCAAGATGTTAATGGCCACGTCAGCATGGCCACTAACTAAGGGAGGAGTAGCTGATGATACATCAAAATAGACCGATCATCACTGCCGTAGACGTAGCATAAAGACCCATCACGAGGATATATTGTCCAATATATTGGGTCAGCTCACAAAGCTAAAGAAAAACATAGCCAATTATAGTGGCCCAGATAAGGCCCGCCATCGAGAAGACACAAACGGGGCCCAAATCCAGGCTCGAACGAATCAGAGCCCAAGTCCAGGCCCAACACGAGTTCTCTCATAAAGAAGAGGAACGTTACACAAAAAAAGATTCATGAAGGGAGTTACGCCTCCACGGACGCATCTCCATTAAGGAGGTGACTGTTACAGGAAACATCTCCTTTTGTTGTGCCTCACATGCTTAAGTCATGCAGAGAATTCACCACGACCATTATAAAAGGTAAAGGGGACATTCGACACAGGGATGCTACTTTAACTGAGTTTTTTGTCCAGATTTAGTTCCTTCTTCCAACAAAGTTACTGACTTAAACATCGGAGTGGTTGAGCAGTGGCGGATGGTATCATTAGGTCACAGGGTCGAATCCAGCCGATAGCATCTGGGGCGGGAGGGATTAAGGGATTTAAAAAAAAAACACTAGTGTTAAGAATTGAGTTAAAATGCCCATGTAGTAAATTCTTAGGCATTAGCTTCAACGGGCCTAACACAACCCTCAGGAAAATAGACAACTAGCTACCTTTGCTCCATTTAGCGAAAGCTTTTGTGGGGTTAATCCCTTGTGCGTGAACATCCTCGTTTAATTGTCAAGGAAGTTGTCAAAACACATTAATAAATACAGTTTTCTCTAACCAATACTATCGATCACATTAATACAAAAGAAATATAAAAAAAAATCATTCAAATCTTACATGCAGTGGTACATCTAGTGGCCAAGTTAACAGACTGTAGCAAAAGAATTGAATATACTTTGTGATGGATATTTAGTTGAAGATGTCAAGGTAGAGCTGTGATGTTGTCATCTACTCCAAGGTGTCATCTAGATAAACTGAATTTTTTTTTTAAAAACATTAAAAAATAAAACTATGCATTATATATTTCGATTAATGAGTCGTGACTTGAAAGAATATGAATCAATATATTAGATGTGAAACTAAGAATATAAGAAATTTATTACACATTTAATAGTGGTCTTCGTCAACTTCACTATCATTTAAAATTGTTAGTTCTTCGTCGTTGCAATTGATTAAATACTCATTATCGTCAATTTTGTAATAACTAATGAACATGCTATTTTAAGTCTCATCTGTTGACAGTCGGGACATCATTTCCATCTTCAATACACTCCCATTACCCTGGATGAATTTTCTTGATATGGTTATTCACTCGATAATGCTTCACATTCCTCACTTCCTTATTCTCCTACTCCGGGACATCATACACATTTCACGATTTTTTTTTTTTTACTATGTTAAAGAATAAAAGTCTACCTATGTTACAGAATAGAATAAGTTAGGAAAGTCAAAATAAAATATAAGTCTTAGGTTTCCTATCTCAATAAGGTCAAGTCAGAGTTACCTTTATTAGCTTGTGTTCAGACAATGATATTACATACAATAATATTTCAATACAATTCTTTACATGGTATCAGAACAACTTTTTTTGGTTTGGGAAATCAAGCTCTTCCCCGTCTTTGACAACTACGCTAGACGCAAGAGGCGGGGAAGGGATGACAACAACAGGAACATCCACAACAGCAAGTTCAGCCAAATTGAAGGGAAATCACACTCTACAACAACTTCACGCAACAACAGAAAGAAATTCAGGCAGCCTGATCTTCCACCTTGACGCCAAGCAGCAAGCGCAAGGAGAGATTACCAAAAAAAAAAACAAATTTCTTTCTTGCAGCCACTGAAATAGAGACCACGTTACCATCCAATCCTATACATTTAGTTTCATCTTTCATCATCTCCTCGCGACAACAACCCTGCTCGCAAAACAAACCATCACGCAACAACAGCTAAGCAAGAGAAAACAATTTGTCTCTGCGCAACAGCTAAGAACAGGGTAGCAATAAGATCACACAACAACAGTCATACAATAGTAAGATAAACTTCACTCACAGAGTTCAATTACAACCAACAACCTGTCTCCACCATCACTCAGACCACCACATCTCCATGCTCATTATCTCAATAGAGCCAATCACCTCCTCACCATAGATCAACGCAAGCCGGGCAGACACAGACACATCACCGTCTAGCCTCTCACTTCACACCCTATCATCTCTGTCGTCACACAACCACCCCTCACCAACACACACTCTCACAACAGGAACAACCATCCCAATCTACTCAACAAGCTCCCGAACACAGGGAATCTTCTTTCAAAAAATAAAAATAAAAATCAGAGAACATCTCTCTTTCTCCTTGACAAACAACAGCAAGAACAACCATCGTCACACCAGCATGCGTCGACCACAACCACTCACCAGTTTCAGCCTTTTCATGCAAACTAAGCAGCAGAATTGCAACACCAAAATAGAGTGTTCACGCCCAAAACAGAGTGTTAACTTAGCAAACAGAGTGTTCACGTCCACCTCCCCTGTCGACATCTTTCTTCTTCCTCATCCTTGGCACACACGCAACTTCAAAGACGAACCGACCACCTTGTCTTCACCACGGTGCCTCCCCCTGTCAATTGCACATACGCAGGGAAGAAGGAAACAGAGAAACAATCATCGAGCTCCTCTCATCTCTTCGCCGACAGCCACATCACAGCCTCCTTCAACCACCGTGTGTTCCTCCACACGTCCTCAACCACCGACCGATTACCATCGCTCCTCCAAGGCAGTTGCAGACGAAGGAGAAAACATAGATTTTGGGAGGGAAGAAATATATTTTTGAATCTGTCGCTATTTGCACTCCAAGCTTTACTTAGTACCACAAAAAACTTATTTTAAAAGATCAGGCTATTAGCACTCAAGGTTCAGTCAGAGCCACCAGTACACTATGTAGCCGCCGTCACATGAGCGAAAATACAAACAATGGTTCAAACACCATCACCTCACCATAAAACAATCTTAATCACCCATACTTTTTTCACCACTCCGATCAACCAGGGATGGCTCTGGTTTCACAGTCGCTTATTCCTACCAATCACAACATATGGAGTCGAGATCTGACCATGACTCTCAAAGCCCAAGTCTCAGAAAAACAAGACAAGGAAATAATTTCTTCAAACTGACATAAAGCTCTGGGCTATTAGCACCCCGAGTTTTACTCAACTCAACAAAGAACAGCAGCAACGTGTCTATCTAGCGCACATGACAACAACACCCAGACAAATGTAAACCACACGATCTTTCAAACGTCCTCTCTCTCCTTGTCATATGTTCGGTCACACATCAGATCGCACGACAAAGAAGAAGAAAAAGAAAAAGAAACAGAGAAAAAAAAAAGAAATTTGAATCTCTTTCAATCTGCTATTCACAGCCACCATCTTTGGTCACTACTAAAATCTGTGTTGACTCGAATTGAGCAATACTAAGACTCGAATTGAGCAATACCAGACTCGAATTGAGTCATGATTTATTCATACAGGAATCATCCATAATTTTTTAGAATTCGACAATCATGATGCCTCGAGTCGAACCATTAGCAGCTCTACTCGACAATCATGATTTCATCACCAAATTGGACTTCAAAGTTTCCTTTAAGCTGCACATTTCGTCTGCGTCTACATGTCCACCTTGCGGGGGAGTGTTAAAGAATAGAAGTCAACTTATGTTACAGAATAGGAAAGTGTTACAAAATATGATATGTTAGGAAAGTCAGAATAGAATAGAAGTCTTAAATTTTCTATCTCAACAAGGTTAGGTCAGAGTTAGCTTTATAAGCTTGTATTCAAACAATGATATTACATACAATAATATTTCAATACAATTCTTTACAAACTACCTACCAAGAATCTTTTAATTTGGTTTCAGCAAGGTAAAATAGTTGTTGGGTTTGGCTTGCAAGGATAAATGGGCCATCTTTGTACCATTTGCAAGAAATATCAATACTAGTAAAGTGATGATCTTTCCGGAAAAAAGAAATTATTTTCATTATCCCGTCAATCACTCTTCTTATCCAAAGCAATAATATAGCTCAATAATATCAACCAACACACCATAAAAGTCTGACTTCTTTATCGACATTCGTGCCAAGAACAACACCACCACCGTTTTGTGTGATCCGATGCATCTCATACTCTTCTATGCAGAATCTCATCCCATTTACAAGAGCTTTGCTACAGAGCGAGGGAGCGAGGAAAAGGGGCGAGAGATGGGTGTAACCACCCATCCTCCTCGAGATGAGTGCATCGTGTTGGAGATGCGTGTGGGCGCTCATCGCGAGGAGGATGGGTGGTTACACCCATCCCTCGCTCCCTTTCCCTCGACCCCTAGAATTTTCCCATTTACAATGCAACCAGAATATCTTTAAACTCGCATGTCAGGCAACACGTTAACGAGTAAAATTGATCAGTTTCTAGAGTAATGCTACAGTGCCCGGTTGATGCCCGGTGCACTGTAGCACTGTAGATTTGCATCGAGATATGAGTTGTCTCTGATCTCGATGCAGATCTACGGTACTACAGTGCACCGGGCATTCAAACCGGGCATCCTAGAATTGTTGCAGTCTCTATGAGTGAAAGTCAGGTAATTGATGTTGGAGTGTGAATGCAACACACTCCAACACCATCACATGCTTATATTTCTGTAAATTGGCGTTGATTAATCTATAGATACCCATTGTGTGGAAAAGGGAACTCAAACAATGGTATATTGGTGAACTTTGACACCAATTTCTCGACTATCAAGACATAAATGGTATACAATTTCTTTTCCTTCATTACAAAATCTTGTACTGCTGTGTGTTGTTCAAGAGTTAATTTGTCTTGAATTCTAATTTGTGTTTGCCATTCTCAACCAATTAGTGATAGAAAATATAAACTTTGAGCATCCCCTTGTCATTTAATGTGGCCTTACCGAAACAAATCTTGCATATGTAAACTCTTTTATGGACAATAAAACTTCTCAACAAAACAAGCTTCTAGCGATAAATCTGGAGCCAAGGCTATTAAGAAGTGTTGTTTATGATGATATATGGAGTTTTTTCTTTGTGAAAAACTTAAAGGCAGTTCTTTGTTGTGGACTTGTATCAGTTTAGAGATGAGCTTTAAGTTCCAAATGCAAAGTTAAATGCTCTTATGTTCAAAATGACTTATTGATGGATGTGTGGAGCTGTGAACTTTTTTTTAAACTTTTCATTAATGATGGGTTACAGTACTATTCATGTTGTCACCAGATAAGGCAACACCATTTTGTGCTCGCACGGTCACAAAACCTGGGGTTTGTGTGGTATGACACAAAATCATCTCTATTCCCTAGCAAGGCATGTTTAGTGACTTGCAAATGGCTACACAACACAGATCAGAAAGCATACATGGTCTAGAGCTAAAGTAACAAGGTACGTGAATGGTCTTCATTGCAATGAAATTCTCCGTATCTTCCATTACCATTAGAGTGTCGTTAGTGATCAAGTATCTAGTTTTTTTTTTTTTTTTTTTTTTTTTTTTTTTTTTTCTATATATATTTCACTAACTTCTTGGGTTGATTAAGAGGATACCGATAAAGTTTGCTTGGGCAGGCCATCTAAAATTTCAAATATTAGCTTATGTTAAAATTAAAGCAACCAAAGTTTTGATTATTCACTACAACACAATTGGCTTTTAATAGCATTTGAGCATAGCGTTTTTTACGCTCATGCTATAAAAGCCCAAATTTTAATAGCATTGTAAGAGTAAAACGCTATGAAAGTCACGGGAAAAACTAAAATTCACGCGGCTCGATTCCCTCCCATTTCTACATTTGCTTCCCTCTCAGTCTCGCTCTCTTTCCCCCCTCATTCACAGCAGATCGAAGTGATGCTCTCCCCTGACCTCTCCTCCTCTTTGCCTTTCTGCCCCTCTCTTTCTCTCTTCTTCCTTGGCACATTCTCTCTCTCTCTCAAAAGCTCCTCTCTTCTTCATCTTTCATGGCACCCCAAGTATGATTTCTTCAAGCAGAATAGTCTATTGTTCTCATCTCTTCCTCTCCCCATTTGCAAAGTTGAAAAGTTAAGATTTCCTCTCCCAATCTCTTTGCAAAGTTGAAAAGTTAGGGTTTCCTCTCCCAATCTCTTCCTCTCACCATTTGCCTGATTTGTTGTTGTTGTTGCAGACATCGAGGATGAGATCCAATCCAGCATCCGTTCGTTGCAGCTCGACTCAGCAGGTAAGAATTCGCTGAATCTCATCCTTTACCGTTCGTTCGTTCGTTCTCTATCACTTCTGTATTCGATGATGTACTAAACGTAAGGTTTCGGTTGAGTTTTGTAGAAGAGAACAACGGTGTGGTTTCGATGGATGAAGTGAAATCTGAACAAGTTAAGTCGAAAGAAGTCGTAAAATCTGAACAAGTTAAGTCGAAAGAAGTCGTTAAATCTGAACAACGGTTAAGACTCTTCCACCATCAGAGTCACTTCCAAGGAGTGAACCAGTTGGTGGGTATATCTTTGTTTGCAATAATGATACCATGCAAGAGAACTTGAAGAGGCAACTCTTTGGTAAGCTTTCCCCCAATTTCCTTTGCTTTTTGTTGTTCAAGTTCAAATTTTTTTTTAATTTATTGATCTTTGTTAATTGATTTGAGTGATCATTTGAATTTAATTTGATGTTTTGATCCATGGGTATTGATGGGTTTTATTGAATTTTGGAAATTGGGTTTTATTGATTAATGGGTAGGCATGATTTGTGGATACATCTGATCTGATATTGTGTTGTTTGTGATTTTGATTTTTCAGGGCTCCCTCCAAGGTACAGGGATTCAGTGAGGCAAATAACACCAGGATTGCCTCTTTTCCTTTACAACTACTCCACTCACCAACTCCATGGAATTTTTGAGGTTTGTGGTCTCATTCATAGTTGTTTCCCCTGCAAAAGGAATCATTCAGATCTATTTTTTAACCTGCAAATTTTTTTGGGGGCACAAAACATCTAGGTTTAGATAAGCACTTATGATCTGAAGGGTATTTTCACAATTGAAAGCTTGTATGTGTTCTTGGCAGCTAGCCTACATTCTTCATATGCAGTGAGAACCTTGGAACTGTTCAACTTCCATTTGGGATCCCGCACTAATTAGTAATTACACTCTACTTCCCTGAGAATTGAATTCCAAGCAAACCAAATTTACCTTAATACCTTGTTTTCTTATGGCATTAATACTTTGACTTTTATATTCCTCTAGTTTGCTTAGATAATATTTTTCTTTTCGCTGGTGTGTAAGGTCAATTGCTGATAAATTCCATGTTCAACCTGTACTTATTTTCAGTCAGAAAACAATTCATCTGAAAAAGTTCTGAAAGGAAAATAAGAAAGTTAAAGGGTCCTCTGTTGATAAAAATCAATCTGGGGAGGGAGTTACCCAATATGAAGAAGCCCCCATCAGCCCAGTGAAGCTTAACCAACTTGTAATTGACTTTCCATCTCAACTTTTACATATATCAAATTGCTAATAATGCACTTGACTACTTTGTTAGCATAAATTTGACACTTTTCATTGACTTTTGTGATGATTCAAAAATCTTCTGTTATTGGATTAAGGTAACTCATCTTGGAATCTTCTGTTATTTGAATTATAATGTCTGCATGATGTTGTGATCTCATAGGAATTTTGGGTTGGAAATGAAGAACTTGTTCATATCTATGAGAAAAGGCTGGGGGATGCTGGTTATATCAGTTTCAAGCTTGCACGGACAAATAATCATGGGGATGATACGTTTATTACATATACTTGTGTAGATAATAATTTGACACATTTGATTGAGCGACATTCTAATTTTAATGGGTGAGCGGGCATGACATTTTGCATTGCCGCAAGACACGTGTCTGCATCCTTGTTATGCAACTAGCTAGCCTCCCCACCACACACACTCACACGCAGTCTTCTCAAGAATCTGTTGTAAAGGGAAGTATCCAATGTTGAATAATTTTCGACAACACATAATGCATGAATGAGTCCCACACACAGTACATTGTGATTTATTTTTATTTTTTTTGAGGATTTTTCCTTTCTTTTGACACATTAGAAGCACGTTGATACTTTCTACTTTTGTCATTGGAAATCATTTTAGTACCCTTATTGTGAAGTTTGGTAGTTGTCATTTAACTCTTTTTTTTCCGCACTTGATGGTTCTGTTGAAAAAGCAAGTATCCTAAAGTCTGGCTTGAGGGTTTCCCACTGATCAGCTATGCAGCAGGCTTAGCAAATACATAAATTCTGTGAAAGAATAATCAAGTTGAGATGGTTTAGTGCAAAATCCCATTCTTAGTTTATGAGGTGTTCTTTCTCTCACACACTTAGGCCTTAGTAAACTTGATTCCCATTTCGTTCAGGCCACAAGTTATACTGAAACAAGGTGTTCTAAAACCTATTCGGATCTGCTTTGTTGTTGTTGTGTGGGATTGTTTATCACTATTATTACTTATTTATTTAGAAAAATGTTACGTTGGGTCATTTTGAATGAACTAGCTAGGTTGTTACTGATCTCTTACCCATGAGCTTTAAAATAATGTCTCTGACTTGTTTTAATAAATTGTATCATTCTGCTACAGGTTTGCTGACTGCTGTTCACAAGGACTACTTCAAGATTGTAGACTATCAAGAGTTGCTTTTCAATGACTTTGGAGATCATGTTGCTCAGCTTCTACGAAAGTCCCTTGGTTCATCTTCCCAGGTGATTATGTTCGTCTAGCTTTTAAATAATTCAAGTGAAGTAAAACTTAGTTTTATATTTTGCAATTTGGATTCTGTTTACTGATAGTTCTACATTAAACTTTATTGATTACCAATTTCCAGTTGAACTCTAATGCAGATTTTTACTGGTATATTCCCGAGGCATTATGATCCTCTAGATGGTTTCATATTTGAAATTAACGATGTTTCTCCTCCCATTCAGGTAAATCCTATTATAAGTGATCAAAATGTGTTTTGCATCAGGAACTCATTTTTTTGTTTCTTCACTGAAGGACGATGTTTCTCTGTTTGATTATAATGCTCAAGAGAGAGTGAATGACTTTGTTGCTGCAGCTATAGCACATGTATGTGAATGCATTTTTCTCCCTCACTCTACAAATCTGAACTGTTTTTGAATTACTGCCCCAACAATGTTTCTTTCTGCCAAATATTGTTTGTTTTTTCCTTAAATCTTTTTTAGGCTTACATCACTACCAAGTGCTGATGTTCAAATGGCTACCATGATCTAAAAAGTTAGTGTGTAAATTTCAAGGTCAAGATATAATCTAAAATATTACAATGTATAAATTTAAAAGACAAGTATATTTTCATATAAAAAAAAACATGTGTAGAGTATGAAACGACAATGAATATTTCTTGAAGTGAGATTATAGTTAGTATATATTGCTAATGAAGTAATAAATTATAATGTCGGCTAGTACCTAAGAGGATTTGAAGTCGAAATAGACCGAATATCCCAGTTTTGACCAACCTTTTAGAAACCAAAAAATAAAAAACAACAACGAAATGAGCTAAACAAATACTAGTGATCCTGAGTACTTTGAGGTTTTTGGGTTTAACACATTCAATATTTCGCAGTTTCGACTCCTTGAAGTTATTGAATTTGATTTTAAGCATATTTGTGATCATAGCTTGGTTTATGTATCTTTGGGGTCATTCTTTCTTGAAAGTTGATATATTCACAAGTTAATAAGAAGCAATGATGATATGTTGGTTTCAATTGTTTTTTGTTAGATATGAATTGTTGAGTATGGTGAGGAAACACTCAAACTTGCTGGGACAAACACATGTCGACGAAGATGATGATTCTGACATTGAAATGGATTCACTTTTTTGGCACGATGTCCTGGATTTATAATTTATCCGCAGCACGGAATCAAGACGGCGGGAGGATGACGATCTCATCTTTTTTGTAAGAAAAATGGTAGGCCTTGCTTCTTAAACCTTGAAACTTAATTGGGGTTACTGGTTTTTTTCATATTACTACTTTCTTTGATATGAAATCTCAAAAACTGATGTTGCTGCAGAGCTTGCATGGATATGGTTTCAACGATGACAAGGAAGGAAATGCTCCTTATTTTGTTCGCAGGTGGGCATCTGAGGTAAAATGGAACTAGAAGATAAGTACAAACTTCATGTAACTGTATCCAATTGTTAACTTCAGCTCAGTTCTGGTTTTCATAATGACATATTGCACTGCAAGATACACAGACAAGTAGTTGTTTTTCTATGAAGAAATCTGAAATTCTCAATTTGGCTTTGATTTTAAACAGTATTGTTGAGTTCCTTCCATAATGCAACTCTGCATGATGAGTACTTACATATCCTGTTATCGGGATTTACAACTTCCATACTTGTTTTTCACAGTTTTAATGAAAAGTTTTGTTCCACCGAAAAAAAAAATCCTTCCCATACATTGATTAAGACATACCTTGAAATTTCTTATTTACACTTGGACAAAGTTGCTGAACACGCTAATATGCACAACTGCATGGTCATGGTGTCAAAAAACACAATTTTTTGGAAAATGGAGTACCATTATGCTTAGCTACTCTGAAAATAAAAGATAATGTAACTGAGTTCCAAAGGAATTTGTAGTTTTAATTAGCAAAAATTATTTATTTTGGTGTCATATAGTTGGAAAAAGTTGTCGGTGAATCTTATGCGGAGGAAGCTCTGCTTAAAGATACAGCTGCTTACTATTCTCAGAAGGCTTCTAATTGGATTCTAGAGGACTCTTGTCCAGATTACGTGCTAAAGGTGAATACCTATTAGTTTTTTTGTGCTTTGAATTTGTCTTTGGTTCCTGATAATCTGGTTGGTGATATTGGTGCCGTGGTAATTTTCAGGCCGAGGAGTGCTTAAAACGAGAAAAAGACAGGGTAGCTCATTACTTGCATTCTAGCAGCGAGCAGAAGTTATTGGAGGTTTGTTTTTGTTTCTTGAATTTTATGGTATATGTCATTTCTCAGCTTGTGGTTAGGCTAGATAGATGATGCTAAAGAAGTAAAACAAAGTAATAATTTGAGTCAATTAATAAATTTTGAGTTTTCCTTTTTTCAAAATCTTTTATTTTTATTTTTTTGATAAGAGTTGTACGCCTTAGGAAGTTGTATAGAATTCTTTTTCAGTTGTTTATTCATTGAATATATGTTCCTTTGGCAGAAAGTGCAACATGAGCTATTATATATATATGCGAGCCAACTACTTGAAAAGGAACACTCTGGATGCCATGCATTGCTTAGGGACGACAAGGTAAATACCTGGTCCATGTTCTCCTCCATAGACACAGAATCACACACATACTTGGAATTGGGATTTTGCAAGATGGTAAGCATAAATGTAATTTTATGTAATCTGTAGGTGGAGGACCTGTCAAGGATGTTTAGGCTATTCTCTAAGATACCTCGTGGTCTGACCCTGCTTCAAGCATATTCAAACAGGTAAGACTAATTTCTCTTTCTGGTCTTTTCATGTAGGTGGGTTACTTTTGTGTGTTCTATTTTGATCTTTCTTATTTTCTGAGAGTTCTCTTTTTGCAGCATGTTACCGCGGAGGGTACAGCCTTGGTTAAGCAAGCAGAAGATGCGACAAGTAACAAAAAGGTTGGTCTTCAAAGTAAAAGGTTAAGACGCCCTTACCAGTTGAAAGCCTTCAAAGTTGAAATAAGTTTCTCAGCCAAAATACCCATGCAAGCCATTGCCAATGCGCTTCGTGGCCAAGAGTCAGAAAACTCTCAGGAAGCTTTGAGGGTTCTTGATATAATTTTAAAATAGCATGCAACTAAGCAGTAAGTAGTGGAATCTTCTCCCAGATTGTTGGTGCAAATTTCTAATCATACTTGATTGCTAAATCTGTGACATGCTGTATAGGGGATGTCTGCTAGTTCGCCAATCTTTTTTCCACGACAACCCGCAGAATTTTACTGATTTAGGAGGTGGTGTGCTAGGATGTCGGGGTTTTCACAGCAGTAAGTGGAATTTTTCTTATCTCTGAATATTGGTAACTTATCTTAGTTTGATGCTGCTGTAAATTCCTTCATTTAGTGATTCTTCCAGTTTGCACTTTGATTATATTTTTGGTGGATGATTGCAGATGTCTCCACTACAATGATTATACAGCCTGGACCTGTTGTGGATTTTCGCATTGCTAACCAGAATGTGAGGAATCCGTACGAGATTGATTGGGCAAAGGTAAGTTTATCACTTCCTTCCTTGTGTTCTGATGTTAGAGCTAAACTCATCGATCGAGTGTTTGTTATATGGTAATTAGTGCTCTCTGTTTTCTAGTTTTTCATTGAAACAAAAGAATGGAAGGGATGTGAATGGAGATGGTGAAGTCCAAACAACTGAAATAACAGTTTATGATTACTTTGTTAATCATCGCCGTATTGAGCTCCGCTATTCAGCTGAGTTACCTTGCATCAATGTTGGGAAACCAAAGCGTCCAACGTACATTCCCCTGGAGGTGATTAAGCTTCTTGTTTGACTTAACTGATTTTGTGATTGTTGACCTCTAGTGTCTAAACTGAAGCTTGCTTGCTGCAACTTTGTTCTTTGGTGTCCTTGCAACGCTATACAAAGGCATTGTCCACATTCCAGAGATCTTCCCTAGTTGAGAAATCAAGGAAGAAGCCACAAGAGAGAATGAAAGTTTTGTCTGATGTGGGTGTCTTTGTTTACTTTTTGGTTAATATATTTGCTGTTGTTTTTCTGCAATGTTTTCAGCTGCTCATCAATTTCCTTTTTATTTTTTGGCAGACTTTAAAAAACAGCAATTACGATGCTGACAAAATGATGCGTGCTTGTGGTGTTTCAATCAACACTAACTTCACCCCAAGTTGAGGGCCGTGTTTTACCTGCTCCGAAAGTATTAATCCTTCTCTTGTTGATTCATCTGAATTATATCTTTCTTGTAATCATTCATGGTCTCATTGGTAATCTGTATTTCTTAGTTGAAAGTTGGCAATGGGAAGGACTTTTTTCCTCGAAATGGGAGGTGGAACTTTAACAACAAGGTAACTGATTTTCTCCCATATTTGATGTTATTGCTTTATCTTTTAGCTTAACACGACTTGCACTTCTTCAGAGACTTGTGAACCCAGTTAAAATTGAGCGGTGGGCAGTTGTGAATTTCTCTGCTCGCTATGATCTGCCGAAGCTAATTCGAGATCTGATCAAATGTGGTGATCAAAAAGGAATAGTGAGTTTTGTATTTGTGTTACTTCAGCGATTTGTTTTATATTCATTTTTGGGAACTTACATTGTGCTGTTTATACAGGTGATTGATGACCCGTTTGATGTTTTTGAGGAGAATCCTCAGTCTAGACATGCACCTCCTGTTGCTAGAGTGGATAATATATATGTTTGATCTTATGATGTCAAAACTTCCAGGAGCCCCTCAGTTTCTTCTGTGTCACTTACTAGAGAGGAAGACCTCACCTATTTATGGTTGGTAAAAATTAGTTAGACATTAATAGTGTTGCGCCTTATTGCGGAAGCGGGTAGACACCAACAATTGCACACAATTACCACAAGGATCCAATCAATTAAATAGAGCAACTAGTAATGAAAGTAATTAGAGAAAACCAAAAACATACCACAAGAGACACAAAGTTTACGTGGTTCGGCGAATTGCGCCTACATCCACGGTGAGGTGATTTCACTATATTCAAGAACAAGATACAAGAAGATGACAATTCTCACACAATCTCTCAACAAGAGATGAAACAATTCCAGCAATTATCTTTCTCTATTCCCTGTGCTTCACAATTTTTCTACATGCAATAATAATAAAAATAACCTACAAATCCTAGTATATATAGGAACAACAGTTTCCTGTTTCGCAGCAGTTTCCTGTTTCCTGTTCAAAAAACAGTTTCCTGTTTCACAAAACAGTTTCCAGAAGTCCAAACAGTTTCCTGTTTCAAACAGGAGTCCAAACAGTTTCCTGTTTCAAATAGAAGTCCAAACAGTTTCCTGTTTCACAATTCTCCACCTCGGCGAATTTTTTTTTGTTAAAGAGAAACAAAAATGAGCCGAAACAAGGCAAAAGAATAAACTGATCAACACTCCACCATAGCTTTGTCCCCTCACGAAACCGCCCCGAAGGTCAACGCCCCCAAAGGGCCCTCAATCAACATGAGTCAATGTGGAGTAAGTCCAAACAATGTTGGAACTTAACTCCAGGAACAACCTTTGTCAACATATCAACAAGGTTGTCTTTTGTGTGTAGTTTCACCAAAGACACATCACCATCCTCAATTACATCTCGAACAAAGTGATATCGGACGTCAATATGCTTAGTCCTTGCGTGATGAACCTGATTTTTAGCCAAGTGGAAGGCACTCTGACTGTCACAGAGAACCTCAACATTATCTTGTTCCACACCCAAGTCATTTACAAGACCTTGAAGCCACAATGCTTCTTTTACACCTTCTGTCAATGCCATATACTCTGCCTCTGTATTAGAGAGAGCCACTGTATCCTGAAGCATAGATCTCCAACTAACTGGGGCACCATATATCTAAAATACGTAACCAGTAGTAGATCTTCGTCTATCTAGATCACCAGCATAATCAGAATCAACAAACCCACGAACCTGACATGAATCTCCACCAAAGTCCAAACCCACATCCAAGGTACCTTTTAAGTACCTAAGCATCCATTTCACTGCCTCCCAATGTTTCTTCCCAGGGTTTTCCATATACCTGCTCACAACACTAACAGCCTGTGAAATGTCAGGGCGTGTACACACCATAGCATACATTAAACTACCAACTGCACTAGAATAAGGAACATGCGACATGTATTCTTTTTCTTCCACTGTGACTGGATATAACTTTCGAGAAAGTCTAAAATGTGAAGCCAAAGGAGTAATAACCGGCTTTGCGTTTTCCATGCCAAACCATGATATGACCTTCCCAAGGTACCCCTTCTGTGAAAGAAATAATTTTTTATTCTCCCTTTCTCTTCTTATCTCCATACCAAGTATTTTCCTTGCAGCACCCATATCCTTCATCTCAAACTTAGATGCAAGTTGAGATTTCAATTTATTTATCTCCACCATACTCTTACAGGCAATGAGCATATCGTCAACATAGAGCAAAAGATAAATAAAATCACCACTACGAAGTTTTTTCAAGTAAACACAACAATCATACTTACTTCGTGTGAACCCATGTTTCAACATAAAAGTGTCAAACCGTTTGTACCACTGCCTAGGTGACTACTTTAACCCATAAAGTGATCTCCTCAAACGACAAACATGGTCTTCTTTTCCAACAACCTTAAAACCTTCTGGCTAATGCATATAAATTTCCTCCTCTAAGTCTCCATGCAAGAAAGTTGTTTTCACATCAAGTTGTTCAAGCTCAAGGTCACCATGAGCTACCAAGCTCAACAACACACGTATAGAAGTGTGTTTTACCACAGGCGAAAATATTTCATTGTAGTCAACGCCTTCACTCTGAGCAAAACCCTTAGCTACTAATCTTGCCTTGAACTGAGTACTAGACTCTAGAGTAGCCAGTTTCTTCTTAAACACCCACTTGCTCCTAATTGCTTTCCTTCCATTAGGCAACGACACTAGATCCCAAGTATGGTTCTTCTGGAGAGACTCCATCTCACCCTGCATAGCTACTAACCAACTCTGACTATCTGAATGACGAGCGGTCTGCTTGTAAGTAGTTGGCTCATCATCTTCCACAGAGAGTTCATATGCAACCAAATCAACTGTATTCAACTGACCATAGTGCTTCAACGGTTCTTCAAAGCCAAAATTTTGAACTTGCTTAACCTATCGTTTTGACCTAGTTAAGGCCAAAGGTTGCTGCTGGGATTGATTATCTTCAACTGGTTGTTGTTCCTCATGGTCTTCAGGCTCATAATTCAGATCATGTGTGCCTGCTTCAACCACTTGTTCATCTGCTGCATCCACAGACGCTTCAATTTCCACTTTCTGAGTGTTACTAGATTCACCACCACTATCAACCAATTCCTTAGCTTTAGTACAAGCTAACAAGTAATTCTCATCAAATGTAACATCTCGACTGATCACAAATTTATTATCCTCTAAACACCATAGACGATAACCCTTCACGCCTTTTGCATACCCCAAGAAAATGGCCTTCTTAGCCCTAGCATCAAGCTTATTTTCTTTCACATGGTAGTAGGCAATACAACCGAAAACTTTCAGTATACTGTAATCATCATGTTCACCTGACCACATCTCATAAGGTGTTTTACAGTCTAATATAGAATGTGGGGATCTATTAATCAAGAAACACGTGGTGGCTATTGATTCAGCCCACCATTCTCTGCCAAGACAAGCATTGGAGCGCATACACCTAGCTCTTTCAAGCATAGTACGGTTCAATCTCTCAGCAACTTCATTTTGTTGTGGCGTGTCTTTAACAGTCCAATGTCGAACAATTCCTTCTTGATCACAAAACTGTTTGAAAGTACCCTCAATATACTCGGTACCATTACCAGACCTCAAAGTCTTCACCTTTCTTCCAGTTCTATTCTCAACCATTGCTCTCCACCTTTTAAATGTCTCAAATACTTCATTCTTAGACTTCAAAAAATATACCCATGTGTAACGGGAATAATCATCAATGAAGGAGACAAAGTACCTGGAACCTCCCTTAGAGGTGACCTTCGCTGGTCCCCACACATCTGTATGCACATAGTCTAGAATACCTCTACTCCTGTTCTTGCTTGTACTGAATTTTACCCTGCATTGTTTTCCATATACACAATGCTCGCAAAACTCCATAGTCGGTTTCTGCATACCTTTCAGTAACCCTTGCTTGCTCAGTAGAGACAATCTTTTTTCTGTCATATGCCCAAGTCGCATGTGCCATAACCTAGTGTTTTCCGATGAAGAAGTTCCCACTGCCACATTTCCTGTTACCGTGTTACCCATCAAGGTGTACAAGTTACCTTGTTTGATCCCTTTCATGACAACCAAAGACCCACGGACAACCTTTGAAACTCCACCTACCGCTGTAAACTTACAACCATTGGAGTCTAAAACACCAAGTGAGATAAGGTTCTTTTTCAAGGCTGGGACATGCCTCGCATCAGTTAAGGTTCTCACAACACCATCATACATCTTAATCCTCATTGTTCCAATTTCAACTGTCTTGCAAGCATAATCATTACCCATCAGAACAGTACCACCATCAATGTGCTCATAGGTAGTGAACCACTCCCTGTTTGGGCACATATGGTAAGAACACCCAGAGTTAAGGATCCATCTCCCAGAGATTTCTGTGTTTTCACCCACAACTGAATAACATTCTTGATCCTTTTACGTACTAGATGCATAACTTGCTTCACTAGTATCACCCTTATCTTGCCTTTTCTTGCCCTTCCAACTGTTATCATGATTACTCTTACCTTGATTTGGACAATTTTTTCTAATATGCCCCACTCTCTACATTTGTGACATTGTCGACCTCTAGACTTTGATCTAGATTTTCCACTCTTTGAAGATGATTTCACTTGAGACCTTCCTCTAACAACCAACCCTTCAGCTTGATCTTTCCCACTACCATTTGATGAAGTTTTCTTCCGAATCTCATTGGACAAGAGTGCACCGGTTGTTTCATCAAATGTAAGTTCATCTTTCCCAAACAAAATTGTTTGTACAAGATTTTCATATGACTGCGGCAAGGAGTAAAGCAATATAATTGCTTGGTCTTCATCCTCAATCTTCACATCCACATATCTCAAATTTGAGATAATACGTGTAAACTTGGCGATATGATCACCAATTGGAGTGCCCTCATCCATTGCTAGTCTGTACAATTGGGTTTTCATGTATAACCTGTTTGATAATGTCTTAGTCATAAACTGTGACTCAAGCTTCCACCAAACATCAGCTGCCGTAGTCTCTTCATTAACTAAAAAAACTATGTCTCTATCCAGACACAAGCAAATAGCAGCACGCGCCTCCAAATCCAATTCTTCCCATTCATCATCTGACATGGTTTCAGCCTTTTTATACTTCCCTGGTAATGCCTTGTGTAATTTCTGAGAAATAAGCAAATTCCTCATTTGTATTCTCCAATATGCGAAATCGTTCTTACCATTAAATTTCTCGATTTCATACTTCCCCACATGTGCCATGCTCACCTTGGATGCCATTACAAACAAAACCTGTGACTTTCTAGACAAGAACCTTCACTACGGTTTTTCTTCAAACAACTTGTTCACAAACAAATCCTAGCACTTTTGAATCTTCACAATCTTGAGTAGAACAATTCAAGATCAATTTCCCTTATTGCTCTGATACCAATTGTTGCTCCTTATTGAGGAAGCGGGTAGACACCAACAATTGCACACAAGTACCACAAGGATCCAATCAATTAAATAGAGCAACTAGCAATGAAAGTAATTAGAGAAAACCAAAAACATACCACAAGACACACAAAGTTTACGTGGTTTGGTGAATTGTGCCTACATCCACGGTGAGGTGATTCCACTATATTCATGAACAAGGTACAAGAAGATGACAATTCTCACACAATCTCTCAACAAGAGATGAAACAATTCCAACAATTATCTTTCTCTATTCCCTGTGCTTCACAATTTTTCTACATGCAATAATAATAAAAAACACCTACAGTTCATAGTATATATAGGAACAGCAGTTTTCTGTTTCGCAGCATTTTCCTGTTTCACAGCAGTTTCCTATTTTCTGTTCAAAAAATAGTTTCCTGTTTCAAAAAACAGTTTTCAGAAGTCCAAACAGTTTCCTGTTTCAAACAAGACTCCAAACAGTTTCCTGTTTCAAACAGAAGTCCAAACAGTTTCTTGTTTCACAATTCTCCACCTCGGCGAATTTTTTTTTGTTAAAGAGAAAACAAGAGAGCCGAAACAAGGCAAAAGAATAAACTGATCAACACTCCACCATAGCTTTGCCCCCTCACGAAGCCGCCCCGAAGGTAAACGCACCAAAGGGCCCTCAATCAACATGAGTTAATGTGGAGTAAGTCCAAACAATGTTGGAACTTAACTCTAGGAACAACCTTTGTCAACATATCAGCAGGGTTGTCTTTTGTGTGTAGTTTCACCAAAGACACATCACCATCCACAATTACATCTCGAACAAAGTGATATCGGACGTCAATATGCTTAGTCCTTGCGTGACGAACCTGATTTTTAGCCAAGTGGATGGCACTCTGACTGTCACAGAGAACCTCAACACTATCTTGTTCCACACCCAAGTCATTTACAAGACCTTGAAGCCACAATGCTTCTTTTACACCTTCTGTCAATGCCATATACTGTATCCTGAAGCATAGATCACCAACTAAACGGAGCACCATATATCTGAAATACGTAACCAGTAGTAGATCTTCGTCTATCTAGATCACCAGCATAATCAGAATCAACAAACCCACGAACCTGACATGAATCTCCACCAAAGTCCAAACCCACATCCAAGGTACCTTTTAAGTACCTAAGCCTCCATTTCACTGCCTCCCAATGTTTCTTCCAAGGGTTTTCGATATACCTGCTCACAACATTAACAGCCTGTGAAATGTCAGGATGTGTACACACCATAGCATACATTAAACTACCAAGTGCACTAGAATAAGGAACATGCGACATGTATTCCTTTTCTTCCACTGTGACTGGAGATAACTTTCGAGAAAGTCTAAAATGTGAAGCCAAAGGAGTAATAACCGGCTTTGCGTTTTCCATGCCAAACCGTGATATAACCTACTCAAGGTACCCCTTCTGTGAAAGAAATAATTTTTTATTCTTCCTTTCTCTTCTTATCTCCATACCAAGTATTTTCCTTGCAGCACCCATATCCTTAATCTCAAACTCAGATACAAGTTGAGACTTCAATTTATTTATCTCCACCATACGCTTACAGGCAATGAGCATATCGTCAACATAGAGCAAAAGATAAATAAAATCGCCATTACGAAGTGTTTTCAAGTAAACACAACAATCATACTTACTTCATGTGAACCCATGTTTCAACATAAAAGTGTCAAACCGTTTGTACCACTGCCTAGGTGACTGCTTTAACCCATAAAGTGATATCCTCAAACGACAAACATGGTCTTCATTTCCCACAAGTTTAAAACCTTCCGGCTGATGCATATAAATTTCCTCCTCTAAGTCTCCACGCAAGAAAGTTGTTTTCACATCAAGTTGTTCAAGCTCAAGGTCACCATGAGCTACCAAGCTCAACAAAACACGTATAGAAGTGTGTTTTACCACAGGCGAAAATATTTCATTGTAGTCAATGCCTTCCCTCTGAGCAAAACCCTTATCTACTAATCTTGCCTTGAACTGAGTATCAGACTCTGGAGTAGCTTGTTTCTTCTTAAACACCCACTTGCACCCAATTGTTTTTCTTCCATTAGGCAACGACACTAGATCCCAAGTATGGTTCTTCTGGAGAGACTCCATCTCACCCTCAATAGCTACCAACCAACTCTGATTATCTGAATGACGAGCGGCCTGCTTGTAAGTAGTTGGCTCATCATCTTCCACAGAGAGTGCATATGCAACCAAATCAACTGTATTCAACTGACCATAGTGCTTCAACGGTTCTTCAAAACCAAGTTTTTGAACTTGCTTAACCGATCGTTTTGACCTAGTTAAGGCCAAAGGTTGCTGCTGGGATTGATTATCTTCAACTTGTTGTTGTTCCTCATGGTCTTCAGGCTCATAAGTCATAATTCAGATCTTGTGTGCCTGCTTCAACCACTTGTTCATCTGCTGCATCCACAGACGCTTCAATTTCCACTTTCTGAGTTTTACAAGATTCACCACCACTATCAACCAACACCTTAGCTTTAGTACAAGCTAACAAGGAATTCTCATCAAATGTAACATCTCGACTGATCACAAATTTATTATCCTCTAAACACCATAGACGATAACCCTTCACGCCTTTGGCATACCCCAAGAAAATGGCCTTCTTAGCCCTAACATCAAGCTTATTTTCTTTCATATGGTAGTAGGCAATACAACCGAAAACTTTCATTATACTGTAATCATCATGTTCACCTGACCAAATCTCATAAGGTGTTTTACTGTCTAATGTAGAATGTGGCGATCTATTAATCAAGAAACACGTGGTGGTTATTGATTCCGCCCACCATTCTCTGCCAAGACAAGCATTGGAGCGCATACACTTAGCTCTTTCAAGCATAGTACGGTTCAATCTCTCAGCAACTCCATTTTGTTGTGGCGTGTCTCTAACAGTCCAATGTCGAACAATTCCTTCTTGATCACAAAATTGTTTGAAAGTACCCTCAGTATACTCGGTACCATTATCAGACCTCAAAGTCTTCACCTTTCTTCCAGTTCTATTCTCAACCATTGCTCTCCACCTTTTAAATGTCTCAAATACTTCATTCTTAGAGTTCAAAAAATATACCCATGTGTAACGGGAATAATCATCAATGAAGGAGACAAAGTACCTGGAACCTCCCTTAGAGGCGACCTTCGCTGGTCCTCACACATCTGTATGCACATAGTCGACAATACCTCTGCTCCTGTGCTTGCTTGTACTGAATTTTACCCTGCATTGTTTTCCATATACACAATGCTCGCAAAACTCCATAGTCGGTTTCTGCATACCTTTCAGTAACCCTTGCTTGCTCAGTAGAGACAATCCTTTTTCTGTCATATGCCCAAGTCGCATGTGCCATAACCTAGTGCTTTTCGATGAAGAAGTTCCCACTGCCACATTTCCTGTTACCGTGTTACCCATCAAGGTGTACAAGTTACCTTGTTTGATCCCTTTCATGACAACAAAAGACCCACGGACAACCTTTAAAACTCCACCTACCGCTGTAAACTTACAACCATTGGAGTCTAAAACACCAAGCGAGATAAAGTTCTTTTTCAAGGCTGGGACATGCCTCACATCAGTTAAGGTTCTCACGACACCATCATACATCTTAATCCTCATTGTTCCAATTCCAACTGTCTTGCAAGCATAATCATTACCCATCAGAACAGTACCACCATCAATGTGCTCATAGGTAGTGAACCACTCCCAGTTTGGGCACATATGGTAAGAACACCCAGAGTCAAGGATCCATCTCCCAGAGCTTCTGTGTTTTCACCCACAATTGAATAACATTATTCATCCTTTTCCATACTAGATGCATAACTTGCTTCACTAGTATCACCCTTATCTTGCCTTTTCTTGCCCTTCCAACTGTTATCATGATTACTCTTACCTTGATTTGGACAATTTTTTCTTATATGCCCCCACTCTCTACGTTTGTGACATTGTGGACCTCTAGACTTTGATCTAGATTTTCCACTCTTTGAAGATGATTTCACTTGAGACCTTCCTCTAACAACCAACCCTTCAGCTTGATCTTTCCTACTACCATTTGATGAAGTTTTCTTCCGAATCTCATTGGACAAGAGTGCACCGGTAGTTTCATCAAATGTAAGTTCATCTTTCCCAAACAAAATTGTTTGTACAAGATTTTCATATGACTGCGGCAAGGAGTAAAGCAATATAATTGCTTGGTCTTCATCCTCAATCTTCACATCCACATCTCTCAAATTTGAGATAATACGTGTAAACTTGGCGATATGATCACCAATTGGAGTGCCCTCATCCATTGCTAGTCTGTACAATTATGTTTTCAAGTATAACCTGTTTGATAATGTCTTAGTCATAAACTGTGACTCAAGCTTCAACCAAACATCAGCTGCCATAGTCTCTTCATTAACTAAAAAAACTATGTCTCTATCCAGACACAAGCAAATAGCAGCACGCGCCTCCAAATCCAATTCATCCCATTCATCATCTGACATGGTTTCAGCCTACTTATCCTTCCCTAGTAATGCCTTGTGTAATTTCTGAGAAATAAGCAAATTCCTCATTTGTATTCTCCAATATCCGAAATCGTTCTTACCATTAAATTTCTCGATTTCATACTTCCCCACATGTGCCTTGCTCACCTTGGATGCCATTACAAACAAAACCTGTGACTTTCTAGACAAGAACCTTCACTACGGTTTTTCTTCAAACAACTTGTGCACAAACAAATCCTAGCACTTTTGAATCTTCACAATCTTGAGTAGAACAATTCAAGATCAATTTCCCTTAGTGCTCTGATACCAATTGTTGCTCCTTATTACGGAAGCGGGTAGACACCAACAATTGCACACAAGTACCACAAGGATCCAATCAATTAAATAGAGCAACTAGCAATGAAAGTAATTAGAGAAAACCAAAAACATACCACAAGAAACACAAAGTTTACGTTTTTTGGCGAATTGCGCCTACATCCACGGTGAGGTGATTCCACTATATTCAAGAACAAGGTACAAAAAGATGACAATTCTCACACAATCTCTCAACAAGAGATGAAACAATTCCAGCAATTATCTTTCTCTATTCCCTGTGCTTCACAATTTTTCTACATGCAATGATAATAAAAAACACCTACAGTTCCTAGTATATATAGGAACAACAGTTTCCTGTTTCGCAGCAGTTTCCTGTTTCACAGCAGTTTCCTGTTTCCAGTTCAAAAAACAGTTTCCTGTTTCACAAAACAGTTTCCAGAAGTCCAAATTGTTTCCTGTTTCAAACAGGAGTCCAAACAGTTTCCTGTTTCAAACAGAAGTCCAAACAGTTTCTTGTTTCACAATTCTCCACCTCGGCAAATTGTTTTTTGTTAAAGAGAAAAAAAATGAGCCGAAACAAGGCAAAAGAATAAACTGATCAACACTCCACCATAGCTTTGTCCCCTCACGAAACCGCCCCGAAGGTCAACGCCCCAAAGGGCCCTCAATCAACATGAGTTAATGTGGAGTAAGTCCAAACAATGTTGGAACTTAACTCCAGGAACAACCTTTGTCAACGTATCAGCATGGTTGTCTTTTGTGTTTAGTTTCACCAAAGACACATCACCATTCTCAATTACATCTCGAACAAAGTGATATCAGACGTCAATATGCTTAGTCCTTGCGTGATGAACCTGATTTTTAGCCAAGTGGATGGCACTCTAACTGTCACAGAGAACCTCAACACTATCTTGTTCCACACCCAAGTCATTTACAAGACCTTGAAGCCACAATGCTTCTTTTACACCTTCTGTCAAGGCCATATACTCTGCCTCTGTAGTAGAGAGAGCCACTGTATCCTGAAGCATAGATCTCCAACTAACCGGAGCACCATATATCTGAAATACATAACCAGTAGTAGATCTTCGTCTATCTAGATCACCAGCATAATCAGAATCAACAAACCCACGAACCAGACATGAATCTCCACCAAAGTCCAAACCCACATCCAAGGTACCTTTTAAGTACCTAAGCATCCATTTCACTGCCTCCCAATGTTTCTTCCCAGGGTTTTCCATATACCTGCTAACAACACTAACAGCCTGTGAAATGTCAGGGCGTGTACACACCATAGCATACATTAAACTGCCAACTGCACTAGAATAAGGAACATGCGACATGTATTCCTTTTCTTCCACTGTGACTGGAGATAACTTTTGAGAAAGTCTAAAATGTGAAGCCAAAGGAGTAATAACCGGCTTTGCGTTTTCCATGCCAAACCGTGATGTGACCTTCTCAAGGTACCCCTTCTGTGAAAGAAATATTTTTTATTCTCCCATTCTCTTCTTATTTCCATACCAAGTACTTTCCTTGCAGCACCCATATCCTTCATCTCAAACTCAGATGCAAGTTGAGACTTCAATTTATTTATCTCCACCATACTCTTACAGGCAATGAGCATATCGTCAACATAGAGCAAAAGATAAATAAAATCGCCACTACGAAGTTTTTTCAAGTAACACAACAATCATACTTACTTCGTGTGAACCCATGTTTCAACATAAAAGTGTCAAACCGTTTGTACCACTGCCTAGGTGACTGCTTTAACCCATAAAGTGATCTCCTCAAACGTAAACATGGTCTTCTTTTCCAACAACCTTAAAACCTTCTGGCTGATGCATATAAATTTCCTTCTCTAAGTCTCCATGCAAGAAAGTTGTTTTCACATCAAGTTGTTCAAGCTCAAGGTCACCATGAGCTACCAAGCTCAACAACACACGTATAGAAGTGTGTTTTACCACAGGCGAAAATATTTCATTGTAGTCAACGCCTTCCCTCTGAGCAAAACCCTTAGCTACTAATCTTGCCTTGAACTGAGTACTAGACTCTAGAGTAGCCTGTTTATTCTTAAACAGCCACTTGCACCCAATTGCTTTCCTTCCATTAGGAAACGACACTAGATCCCAAGTATGGTTCTTTTGGAGAGACTCCATCTCACCCTGCATAGCTACTAACCAACTCTGACTATCTGAATGATGAGCGGCCTGCTTGTAAGTAGTTGGCTCATCATCTTCCACAGAGAGTGCATATGCAACCAAATCAACTGTATTCAACTGACCATAGTGCTTCAATGGTTCTTCAAAGCCAAAATTTTGAACTTGCTTATCCGATCGTTTTGACCTAGTTAAGGCCAAAGGTTGCTGCTGGGATTGATTATCTTCAACTGGTTGTTGTTCCTCATGGTCTTCAGGCTCATAATTCAGATCATGTGTGCCTGCTTCAACCACTTGTTCATCTGCTGCATCCACAGACGCTTCAATTTTCACTTTCTGAGTGTTACTAGATTCACCACCACTATCAACCAATTCCTTAGCTTTAGTACAAGCTAACAAGTAATTCTCATCAAATGTAACATCTCGACTGATCACAAATTTATTATCCTCTAAACACCATAGACGATAACCCTTCACGCCTTTTGCATACCCCAAGAAAATGGCCTTCTTAGCCCTAGCATCAAGCTTATTTTCTTTCACATGGTAGTAGGCAATACAACCGAAAACTTTCAGTATACTGTAATCATCATGTTCACCTGACCACATCTCATAAGGTGTTTTACAGTCTAATGTAGAATGTGGCGATCTATTAATCAAGAAACACGTGGTGGCTATTGATTCAGCCCACCATTCTCTGCCAAGACAAGCATTGGAGCGCATACACCTAGCTCTTTCAAGCATAGTACGGTTCAATCTCTCAGCAACTCCATTTTGTTGTGGCGTGTCTCTAACAGTCCAACGTCGAACAATTCCTTCTTGATCACAAAACTGTTTGAAAGTACCCTCAGTATACTCGGTACCATTATCAGACCTCAAAGTCTTCACCTTTCTTCCAGTTCTATTCTCAACCATTGCTCTCCACCTTTTAAATGTCTCAAATACTTCATTCTTAGACTTCAAAAAATATACCCATGTGTAACGGGAATAATCATCAATGAAGGAGACAAAGTACCTGGAACCTCCCTTAGAGGCGACCTTCGCTGGTCCTCACACATCTGTATGCACATAGTCTACAATACCTCTGCTCCTGTGCTTGCTTGTACTGAATTTTACCCTGCATTGTTTTCCATATACACAATGCTCGCAAAACTCCATAGTCGGTTTCTGCATACCTTTCAGTAACCCTTGCTTGCTCAGTAGAGACAATCCTTTTTCTGTCATATGCCCAAGTCGCATGTGCCATAACCTAGTGCTTTTCGATGAAGAAGTTTCCACTGCCACATTTCCTGTTACCGTGTTACCCATCAAGGTGTACAAGTTACCTTGTTTGATCCCTTTCATGACAACCAAAGACCCACGGACAACCTTTAAAACTCCACCTACCGCTGTAAACTTACAACCATTGGAGTCTAAAACACCAAGCGAGATAAGGTTCTTTTTCAAGGCTGGGACATGCCTCACATCAGTTAAGGTTCTCACGACACCATCATACATCTTAATCCTCATTGTTCCAATTTCAACTGTCTTGCAAGCATAATCATTACCCATCAGAACAGTACCACTATCAATGTGCTCATAGGTAGTGAACCACTCCCTGTTTGGGCACATATGGTAAGAACACCCAGAGTCAAGGATCCATCTCCCAGAGATTTCTGTGTTTTCACCCACAACTGAATAACATTCTTCATCCTTTTACGTACTAGATGCATAACTTGCTTCACTAGTATCAACCTTATCTTGCCTTTTCTTGCCCTTCCAACTGTTATCATGATTACTCTTACCTTGATTTGGACATTTTTTTCTAATATGCCCCCACTCTCTACATTTGTGACATTGTCGACCTCTAGACTTTGATCTAGATTTTCCACTCTTTGAAGATGATTTCACTTGAGACCTTCCTCTAACAACCAACCCTTCAGCTTGATCTTTCCCACTACCATTTGATGAAGTTTTCTTTCGAATCTCATTGGACAAGAGTGCACCGGTAGTTTCATCAAATGTAAGTTCATCTTTCCCAAACAAAATTGTTTGTACAAGATTTTCATATGACCGCGGCAAGGAGTAAAGCAATATAATTGCTTGGTCTTCATCCTCAATCTTCACATCCACATCTCTCAAATTTGAGATAATACGTGTAAACTTGGCGATATGATCACCAATTGGAGTGCCCTCATCCATTGCTAGTCTGTACAATTGGGTTTTTAAGTATAACATGTTTGATAATGTCTTAGTCATAAACTGTGACTCAAGCTTCAACCAAACATCAGCTGCCGTAGTCTCTTCATTAACTAAAAAAACTATGTCTCTATCCAGACACAAGCAAATAGCAGCACGCGCCTCCAAATCCAATTCTTCCCATTCATCATCTGACATGGTTTCAACCTTTTTATCCTTCCCTGGTAATGCCTTGTGTAATTTCTGAGAAATAATAAAATTCCTCATTTGTATTCTCCAATATTCGAAATCGTTCTTACCATTAAATTTCTCGATTTCACACTTCCCCACATGTGCCTTGCTCACCTTGGATGCCATTACAAACAAAACCTGTGACGTTCTAGACAAGAACATTCACTACGGTTTTTCTTCAAACAACTTGTGCACAAACAAATCCTAGCACTTTTGAATCTTCACAATCTTGAGTAGAACAATTCAAGATCAATTTCCCTTAGTGTTCTGATACCAATTGTTGCGCCTTATTGCGGAAGTGGGTAGACACCAACAATTGCACACAAGTACCCCAAGGATCCAATCAATTAAATAGAGCAACTAGCAATGAAAGTAATTAGAGAAAACCAAAAACATACCACAAGAGACACAAAAGTTTACGTGGTTCGGCGAATTGCGCCTACATCCACGGTGAGGTGGTTCCACTATAATCAAGAACAAGGTACAAGAAGATGACAATTCTCACACAATCTCTCAACAAGAGATGAAACAATTTCAGCAATTATCTACGTGCAATAATAATAAAAAACACCTACAGTTCCTAGTATATATAGGAACAACAGTTTTCTGTTTCGCAATAGTTTCCTGTTTCACAGCAGTTTCCAGTTTCCTGTTCAAAAAACAGTTTCATGTTTCACAAAACAGTTTCTAGCAGTCCAAACAGTTTCCTGTTTCAACCAGGAGTCCAAACAGTTTCCTGTTTCACAAATAGTGACAAGTATTTGAATGCAATGAGTTTACAATAGGACTGATGTTATGCAAGGCCCTTGGAAGAAAAAGAATCTATCCGAGTTTGGTATTGTTACTCAGTGCACAGCTCCTCAAAGAGTCAATGATCAATACTTGACGAATGTTCTTGTGAAGATCAATGCTAAGGTGTATATAGTTAGGGATGCTTGTACATTTATTTATTCTCAAAGTTAATTTGTCGTTCTTCCTTGTCACTCTAGATTTGTGACTCGATGTAATACATTATCTCATTAATTATATTACTTTGCCTCCATTCATGGAAATGTTTAAGTTTGGCACATTTAAATTTTTATTTTTTAGAAATAAAACTTATAAAATGTAATAAAAAGTCATTTGATAGCCAAAAAAAAAAAATTGCTATGTATACTTACCATAGCGTTTTTAAAAGGCCAACTTACTATAGCGTTTTAATAGACCCACATAAAACGCTATGGTATCCTACCATAAAAATGCTATAATAGACCCACATAAAACGCTATGGTAGGATACCATAGCGTTTTGAAACGCTATTAATGACCTTTTTCTTGTAGTGATTAGACTGTAGGTGTTATGTGTACATTAGAACAAAGTATGTCGTTTATTTATGTAATGTGTTTTCAATTTCTGATAGTCTAGTTATTTTAGGGTTTGTTTTGTTGCACGGAAAAATAGACATGAAAATTGAAACCGTTTTTGTGAATTATATTCTGAGACCTCCCTCTTGAACTTGGATTCCCATGAGTAGTGGAAAAACAGTCTTATGAATAATCGCTTTTCTGTCAATAAATAGATAACCAAATTAGCGAAAATTTGTATAACAAGGGAAATGAATTCCATTTCTCAAGGAAAATGGCAAACCAAACAGACCTTTAGCTAGGGTATGTTTTATTTCCCATGGGAATTGAAATCCATTTCCCATGTCATAGCAGTTTTCTAGTGTTTGGTTGGGCATTTTAATTATGGAATCACTTTTTGCACGTGACTACGTTTTCCCATCTTTGGCGTGGATTCTAGTTCGAGGCTCCCCCTCATATAAACACGTCAATCGTGATGACAACTTCCTGCAGTAGCTCCCATCTCATCTTCTTCTAGCTCATGAAGACAAACCTGCAAGACTGCAACAATATGTTCATCTCCCTATTCTCCTCTCCCCTTATTCCTCTCCCTATCCCTCTTCCTCCCCTCTTCTATTTTTAGCATGCAAACCACATCTTTATATTGTAGTAGACTAGTTTAATTTGTTTGTAAAGGGTAAGAGAGACGAGTTTAGCAAAAATGAAGAGGTTTACCAAATCAAACAAATATGCCTTCTCCATCATCCAATTTATGTATAACACATTCTTATTAGCTAAAGTTCATATTGGTTGAGCAACAACAACATTACTTTAACAAGCTAGAGATGAAAATTCTTTTTTGCAATGTCATGAATTTATAAAAAGTTATTGAGTGGAAAGATATTTACAAAGGTGCCAAGGTTTCAAATGGGCAAAACAAAAGATGAACAAAAAGGTGATATAGGTTGGTATGATTTTTTAAGTGAAATTAATTGTAGAAATGAGGAGGTGGTTGGTATTTTCTAATGGGAGATGGAAGGATGGAGAGGGGTGGTTGTGGAGATTTAGTTGATTGCAGAGAGGGTTTGGGTTATGAGAGATTCGAGGAAGAAGATGAATTGTTTCATTTAAAAAAAAAATTTATAATAATTTTGGCCGTTTCATCACTTGAGATGTGTGTTTTTCTAATTTGTACCAATGGTAATTCATCAGTTTACTTCATTAAAAATAATACACAAAAAAAAAAAAAAAAAATACCTTCGCACTTATTTTGTTGGGGAGTTTTGCCATTGAAATTAAGGAATGACCAAACAACAAAATTCATATTTTCTATAGAATCCTATTATATGGAATTGGTTTCTTTTCTCATGTCAATTTCCTATGCGATCAAACACACCATTACTTTCTTTTGTTAGGATAAAGATGAAATTTTATCTCCGACTTTTGGGCCTTTTAGCTTCACTCATCTTTATTATGATAAAGATGAATTCCTAAGTACCCACTTTAAAGGCAGTTGACACAAAAAGAAAAAGAAAAAAGAAAACAATATTTTGGAAAAAAAATTCATGCAAAAAAAAAAAGTTTGCCATGGAAAAGTTAACTCAATTTTTTTTTAATTGTTTTGATTGTGGAATATTTTTTAAAATGATGAATTTTCTTTAGGTCTAAATTGCTATTATATCAAATAAATTGAATAAACGTCATATAAAGAAAGTAGAGAAATACTATTACAATGTCATGTATAAGGTCTGCTACACATTAACTTTGATGACACCTCAGGGTTCTCATCAAATTTAATCCATTGCTTTGACTAATGATGTAGCAATTGGGATGAACCTGCTTGCCCCACACACTTGCAATTTTTTCTGCAATATTGAGAACAGTAAAAATGAGCTGCAATGCGACACACAGAGCATTGATGGATGGGAAAATGCATTGTTGTCTTTGAACCCACAGATTGTGGGCTGACGATTTTAGTTAAACAAACGTAACATGTCGAAAGGGTGCTCATCACCATAAGTAAAATCTTCCATCCAATCATGTTCTGACAAAGGAACCTTTAGTTTCTTCCACATAATCTTCTTCGCTCTAGTAGAACCTTTAACCCAATTTAGTGACGTCTTTCTCTGCCATTTAAGGATTGCATATACAATAGCTACAACCCAAATAATACAACCAAAAACATAAGGAATATAAGGATCTGATTTGGTAAATACTGAAAAGCTTAAATCTGTCTTTGTACAGAAGCCAATTCATTTGACAACAGATTTTGCAATCAACACCTGGAAAAACTAACCAACAAAAAAGTTGTTTAGATACAATCCCAACAAAATAACTGGTGAGACAAACATTAAGCAAAACACATGCACATAATGAGATAAACCAAAATACGTAAACACATAAAATAGTCTAAATGCATCGTAACCTATGTTATGCGCAAATGAAGTTGCCATTAGTATCTCACACAGAGTTGAAGTATCAGACATGTTTATCATTGTGAATTAGTTACAAGGACCCCACTATATGTTGAGCATGGAAAATTACCAACGCAGTCATTTTGGTTAATTGAAATACCCTTTGATATCCTAACAAGTAAATTTCATTACCAAATTGGTTTTCAAAAACACAAACATATTTCAGTATACCGAACCTAAACACTGAATGCTCACCACTCTCTCCCCTGCAATGATCTTCCTCTCTCTCTTGCTAGCCTCTCTCTCCCCTACGCTGGATCTTCCTCTCCCTCTTGCGAACAGCTCGCCCCCTTAGATCTAGGGTTCGCTTCAATCTCCCCCTTCTACAGGAGGGAAATATTCCATTGCCTTCAGCAGGGATCACACTAGTACCAGATCTAGGTTTACAGTCTCCCTTTTGCCTTCTCGAACCTTCTCTAACCTCTCCATGAAGAGGGTTGGAGAGATCCAAGATCTGAGAAGTATTATTCATAGATTCATAGTCTCCACGAAGGGATTTGGATAAATGGAGTTGAATCAAGAGAGATATTCGCAACAGCTGCTTTGCCATTCCACATTATGGTGATGTCTGTCCATGCTATATGTCTTTTTAATGTATGTCCGTTCTGCTCTTTGAAAACTTATTGGGAGTTGTAGTCGTAAATATCTGCGCTTTGATGCACCAAAAATTTGTGTGAGCTAATTACAAGCCATTTCTAAGATAAGTTGCTGACAAAACTAATTTTTTGTTACATTTCCAGATTGTCAGTTATGGCTCCACCCATTGAAACTCTAAAGGCAACTTTTACCAATGGATTGGAGACCCCAAAGTTAGATTCACCCATTGAGATTCCAAAGCCAGTTGAGGCTACAAAGATAGATTTGCCGATTGAGATTCCAAAGTCAACTGAGGCTCCAAAGGCATGCACCTTATGATTTTCACCATTCATCTCATCCACCTCTTAATGAAAGAAATTTTTTTCTTCATTATCTCGGAGATCAGTTGTAGCTCACTATTGGCATGAGAGAAATTCTACCTGTCGAGGAAGTGGGCGAGGGAGGGTGGTGAGCACGTGCAGAGCTGACGTGGTTAAAAAAAAAAAAAAAAAAGCGGGGGAAATCCAAAATTTGGGGGAGAAGAAGGAGGGAATCGAAACCTTCTTTCTCCCCATTTCCTCATTCCCTCTCCCTCTCCCCATTTTGGCGCACGCAGAGACGAAGCAGATATAGAAGAAGCTCCCTCTCCCTCTCCCTCTCCCCATTTTCCATCTCGACACAGATATAGAAGAAGCTCTCCCTCTCCATCGTCATGGACTGAAACGAAGGAGAAGAGAAGAAGGTCTCCCTCGTCCCTTTCCTCTCGCAAAAGGTAAACCCGGCCCTTGATCTTCCCTCTCATTTTAGGTTTTAGGTTTTAGGTTTTTGGTTTTTGGATTTTGATTTTGCCTTTACTTGGGTGTTTTAGGTTTTTGGTTTCGGACAAGAAGTTGGTGGGCAATCTGGTTTTTATCGCTCGGACGCAGAGGTAAGATTTTGGACTCCCTTTCTTCTTCTCTTCGTTTCGTCTTCAGCCGAAGAGCTTCAAAATTTTCTTTTGCTCCTCTTATTTAAGATTTAGGGTTTCTGAAATTTCTTCAGAAATAGTCTGTAGATTTTTTTTTTTTTTTTTTTTTTAATTTCAGTGTTCATATCTGATTGAATTGTGGGTTTTTTTTATGATGAATTGTGTTTATATCCAAAATTTAGAATTTTTTTTTTATTCAGAATTAGTCAATTCAGAAATGTTTTTTTTTTTTAATTTCAGTGTTTATATCCAAAAATGTGAAAAAATTCTTCAGAAATGGTTTTTTTTTAATTTCAGTGTTCATATCCAATTTTTTTTTTACCACAGTCATAATTGTCTTCACATTCTATTCAATTTATAACGAATGGAAGGGGACTGAAAAAATGGAGTAATATGTGAAACGTTAACATTGTTTGGAATACACGAGGTGTTGGTTTTCTAACTGATGGTTATATGCTAAGGTTATACTCATAATTTGATGGTTTGTGATGTTGGCAATTGCTGCTATAATGTTGGTAACTGTATAAATTTTGTCAAATAGGTGAAAGAGTTCACTGTATTTCATAGAGCCAGTCTCTTCCCCTTAGTTTATCATCTGTAAATTTTCCTATGTAACCCTTTAAAGCTTTCCTCTCTATTTGTAAGTTTCTATCTCTATCTCCTAAGTCTTTCCTCTGTAACTTCTTATTTTCAATATATAAAGTATGCATTATTGTTTATCTTCTTCTTCTTTTCTTTCAAAACTTTCTAAGAACTGTTCCTGCACGAACATCTCGTTATACTAGCTCACACCTAGTATCGGCACCGTTCGCTTGAATAGTTTAAAGAAATGTCTGCAAGAATTGTAAGTCTTTCCTTCTATTCTTAAGCTTTCATCTTTCTGTATTTCTTCTACATATTAAATAAATAAAATCTTTTTTCTATCTCTGACTATCCAAGATCTGTTATTAATTGAACATCTCGTTATACTAGTTGAACCCTAGTATCGGCACCGTTCGTTCTAACGGATCAAAGATAGAATCTCTGTATTAATTCTATGATTTGTATTTCATTTCTGTTTTGATTTCTGCATATCATACTGCTTATCATCTCTTTGTGATTAACCATTGTTGTTGTTATAATGAAAATAAAATTAAGGCTTTGATTGGTATTGCTTTGTTGGAGCACATGGGCTAAAGCATGCATTATTGTTTATCTTCTTCTTCTTCTTTTCTTTCAAAACTTTCTAAGAACTGTTCCTGCACGAACATCTCGTTATATTAGCTCACACCTAGTATCGACACTGTTCGCTTGAATAATTTAAAGAAATGTCTTTTGAAAATCTTGTTTTATTTGTTATAGTTTATAACAAATAAATTTTTGATGTTAATTAGGTTCTCCCTTCTGATGAAATGAAAAATTTTATCATGAGATCACATCCTTTGTTTATGTGTGTGTTCTAGATCACCTTCTTTTATGACCTTGTTATGCACTTCATTGGCTGATAATTTATAAACAAACATTACAGGAATGGATAGTGTAGAAGATAATGATTGTATGTTGGTGGAAGAAAATGTAGAAGAGGTGAGGGAACCTAAAGATGGGATGGAATTCGTCAACCTTGACGAGTTCCAACGATATTATCATGAATATGGTAATAGAAAGGGATTTCCAGTGAAAATAATGACTACTGAAAAAGATGGTGATGAAAAACCTACGTTCATTCATCTTTCATGTGGTCGGGTTGGGAAGCAAAGAGGTGATGGAAAAAATGTTTTGGGATTGCGACTGTCGACCAAATGTGGTTGTAAGGCTAAGATTAGAGGTCATATACGGGTTGATGGAACAGTTTCAGTGAAAAGAGTTACACTTGATCACAATCACGCGTTAAGCCCTAGTAAATCGAAATTTTATCGAAAGAACAGATCTATGAGCTCGTATGTCAAGAAGAAACTTGAATATAATGATAGGGCAGGTATTAGACAAAATAAGAGTTATTCGTCATGTGTGGTTGAAGTTGGTGGGCATGAAATTTTGCCTTTTCCCAAAAAGACTGTTACAATTATTTGGACAAAGTGAGGAAGTTGAGACTTGGTGAGGGGGATGCGATGGCTCTTCATAACTACTTCCAAAGAATGCAAGCTAATAATGCTGATTTCTTTTATATAATGGATTTGGATGAAGAAGGTAGGTTGAGAAATGTATTTTGGACTGACGCATGGAGCAGGGTAGCTTACAAGGAGTTTGGGGATGTTGTTACATTTGACACTACATACTTGACAAATAAGTATGAGATGCCATTTGCTCCTTTTGTTGGGGTGAATCATCACGGTCAGTCAATTATTTTGGGATGTGGATTGATATGTGGTGAGACGATTGAAGAATTTGTATGGCTTTTTCAAACATGGCTCGTGTGTATGAATGACAATGCTCCGTCTGCTATAATCACTGATCAAGATAGGGCAATGAAGAGGGCCATTGAAATTGTATTTCCCAGCACACGACACAGATGGTGCTTGTGGCATATCATGAGGAAGTTGCCTGAAAAACTGTCTGGTTGCAATCAATATGAGGCGATCAAGTTTGCAATGCAAAAAGCAGTTTATGATTCCTTGTCTCATGATGAGTTTGAAGAAAATTGACATGATTTTATTGATAAATATAGTCTGCATGAAAATGATTGGTTGGGTGGATTATACTATGAAAGGATGCGATGAGTGCCAATATTTCAAAGAAATGGTTTTTGGGCGGGGATGTCTTCAACTCAAAGGAGTGAAAGCATGAATGCTTTTTTTGATGGTTATGTTAATTCGAAGACCACATTGAAGCAATTCGTAGAACAGTATGAGAATGCACAATGAAGTAAAGTCCAAAAGGAAGTTGAACAAGACTTTAAATCTTTTAGCCGAAGGATTCCATGCATTACTCCTTATGTAATAGAGAAAAAATTTCAAAATGCTTACACTACAAAAAAATTTAAAGAGATCCAACAAGAGATAGCAGGGAATCTATGTTGTAGAATTGTGGGTGAAGATATGGATGGGGGTGGTTGTGAGTTGTACACTATTAAACAAGACTTGCTGATAAATGATAGGCAACGATTGGTCCATTATGTAGTCTCTTTAAATGTTGACGACTTTGGCATCAAGTGTAATTGTCAATTGTTTGAGTTCAGGGGGATTTTATGCAAACATATATTGAAAGTCTTGTTTGAAAGAGAGATTCATGATATACCTGATAACTATGTTCTTCGGAGGTGGAGGAAAGATGTTAGGAGGGCTCATACGAATGTGAAAATTGTTTATTCAGATTGGGGAATGAAGCCTGAAAATGTGCGATTTGAAAAGATGTGCAATGCCTTCTATGAAATGGCTGAATTCGTCGCTGAGGATGAAAAGAAGACATGCGAAGTTCAAGAATTGATCACTTTGAAGATGGAGCAATATAAAATTGTCGGTGGTGATGAGCATGTTGATTCATAGAGGTATTTGAAAGTGGGCACCACTACTTCTAGTTCTGCCATCCAGATTCATAGTCCATTAGCAGTTCGTAGCAAATGACGACCATCTAAATCAAGGATGAAATCCACCGTCGAGAAGGTGTGTAAAAGGAGACAAAGGAAAAGAAAAAAAAAGACACGCAAACGAATCAGGCCATTGAAACTAATCTGGTATGTTTTGCAATGTGTTTTATGAATGTATATTTTTTTAAGTTACATATATTGAAAATTTTATTTACAAATGTCATTTGTAGGGTTTAGAGTGTATGCCTTATGTTATGCCTCGTGAAAGCAATACGATGCCTAGTCAAAGCAATACACAGGTTTGTTTGTTATATTTACAAGGTATGAATCAGTAAGTATGTTTGCCCACTTATGATTTGTATGTTTGTTATCGTTAAGGATGATAATACGGGGTCACGCGATTTACAACCTGGAAGCGTTGATCAATTCTACTCGCTCCTCTCACAGGTACATATTTTGTATTTTGTATGTATCTCTTTGTACGGTTTGTTAGTTTGATATATGTTTTGTATGCCTCCTATTATTTCTTTTTTTATCAGTATTATTTATTTTTGCAGCCGCCCGGTTCAAGCCACGGAATGGACTATACAAATTATAGGTTATGATAAGGTTGGTCAAGCTTGTTCATGACTTTCATGTTTATTACTCCTGTTCATGCATTATCATTTTAAAAAACACTGACATCTATTTTCATTTTAAGGTTGGTTTAGCGTGCATTATCATTTTAAGACTGTTTATTACTCCTGTTAAGGCTGAGATTTTATTTTCATGTTAAGGTTGGTTTAGCATGCCACATTTTGCAAACTTTCTTTGGGTCTTACCCATTTACCACATTTACTCCTGTTAAGGCTGAAGATTACCCAAGTTTACTATAATTGAACGCAAAATGTGATAACTGATGAATACCCATTTATGTGTTTTCATTTCTTTGATGTTTTTTCTCATCAAAATTGCTTTGTTTTATTTAAATATGAGTGTACAATTGGCAATTACAGCATCTGACATCTCTGATCTTGTTCTTCAGGCAATGAATATATGGAGATTTACAACCCTATGATGAAAAGTTCTTCAGGAAATGAATTTTACTGTGTTCTTCTAAGAGTTGTCATATTCAATGGATCTTAAGGAAGTTCATCAACTGCAAATGGTATTAAATATAGCAGACTAGGTCATTTTGTGGGTTACTTAATTTGGCAGGCTATGATGAAAAGCTGCTACAATGTATGTTGGCATGTTTGAAATGTTCAGATATTCAAGGTTCTTTGTATCTACAAATTAGCTTAAACATATGTTGGCAGTGATTGAAGTCTGTAAGAATTGAATTCTGTGTTACTATCTTTATCTTTTTATCTCCATTAGCTTAAACATAGGTTCTTTTTATCTTTATCTTTGCATTTCTATGTTACTATCAGTGATTGAAGTCTGTAAGAATTGAATTCTGTAAGTGATTGAATGTGTATTCAGTGAATTCTTTCTTTTATCTTTCTTTTGAAGAATTGAAGTCTGTAAGAATTGAATTCTTTATTTGAATGTATATTCTTTCTTTTATCTGACATATATCAGTGAATTGAAGTCTGTAAGAATTGAATTCTTTCTTTTATCTTTGAATGTGTATTCAGTGATTGAAGTCTGTCAGTGATTGAATTCTGTAAGAATTGCTAGTGCTATAGAGGTCAGTGATTGCATTTCTAACAATTCTGTCAGTGATTGCATTTCTAAGAATTGCTATTGCTGTAGAGGTCAGTGATTGCTATAGAGGTCAGTGATTGCATTTCTAAGAATTTTGTCAGTGATTGCATTTCTAAGAATTGCATTCTGTCAGTGATTGAATTTTGTTGCTATCAATCTGATAGGCATCCTATCAAGTTCACATATACAAGGAGAAAGCGTGGATGATTACAGGGTGTGCAGGCTGGAAGTGGTTGGTTACAAAGTCTGTTATGTGCTATATACAAGTGGGTCTGTTAGATACATTGTAGTGTTGTGTTAGCAATGTCTATCTGTTAGATACATTGTTGTGCTGTGTTAGCAATGTCTATAAATAAGAGAGTAACATGAGAAACATGTATTCATTCAATTGTAAGCACTTTGTACATTGACCTCTGCTCATATGGAGACTGGACATCTCGAATTGTCTACAATTTATATCAATACAATTTGTTCTCTGTTTTTCCATCAATTCTGCTTGTTCTAGTGGCAAATCAGTGTTCACTCTTTACCGTTCTCTGATCTACATTGCTAATTCATGTCAGGTCAGTCTCAATTCTGCATTGATCTTTGTCAAAAGAACTGCAACATGTGATTCAATACTGCAGAACAACATATACTTGGGTCAGATCATATCACAATATGATCTCAGGGACATTTTGCTGCCTAACAGCTGATATTTCCTGATATCTGCATCGCTCACACTTCTGCGAGCAAACTTCATTGATTCTTCGAAGTGTATGCCTTGATCTCAGGGACATTGTATATATCATACTCTTCCATTGCTTCAGGGTTTTCTTGTCTCCTATTCTACTTCTCAATATCTTGTCATCTACAGAGAACATAATATTAAGTTAACTGATTCACATGGGGCTCACTCTTGGAATTTTCTAATAGGTAAGGATCTGGTGACTTCTTGGTATTCAAGGCCACTTCAATCCAAAATCGGCACTCCATCAAAAGCATAGCATTTTGGGGTTTTGACAGTATTAGTTCAGCAGAATTGTATTACAATGTTCACAGGATAAGGATGGGTTCAAGCTTGCAGAATATTTACAATTACCATAAGAATCCCATTGATATTCTCAATTAACACTTATGCACACACTTATGCAGGAAATGAGATGCACTTGAGACATTTTATTAAGTACCTGAATTTTTTAAAACTGTTGAGAGGTTTAGTGATTCCAAGCTCCTGCTGTACACAAACTGCAGCTTTTGGCCAGTCGCTCGAATCAGAATTGCAGTCAAAAAGTCAGCCACCACAAACAGTAAACTGTGCAGAAAGGGGTGACATTACCAACATATTAACCCATGTGTGAATAGGGCAGAAAAATAAGTACACAAACATTTTGATAACTTCAAAGGGAAATTGACATTAGTGAAAACGAAGGAACAAAAAACACTTAAAATGGTAAATAACAGAAACAAATTAGCCAGACTTCTTAAAATGGTCAACATCACAATTTCAAAACAGACTTTGTACAGTACACTAGCAACACGACATTCACTTTCAAGTTTCAAGTCTACTTTAATTTTTATTTTCCAATTATTCCTTGGTGAAAGATCATGTTTGTAGAGGTTGGATCCAGCAGAAAAGTGCATCTTAAAGAAATTATTATGGTCTATACAAAAATCAAGCCCTTATATGGTATATCAAACAGAAAAAAAAACCAAGTAAATCTAATATACCTTTTCACATTTCTTACTGCAGAACCAGTTTCCTTCAGGACAACCATCCAGCTTCATGTGTCTTATTTTCCTTAAGCACTTATATGTGTCTTATTTTCTTTAGGAATACATGAACTCTATCTGTTGATCTGAATTAGGTGATTCCATCCTGCAGAGCATTACAAAAACAAGTCAGATCTTATCACACTATTGAATAAGCAAATCAGTGCACTTACAGAGAGTAGGAAGTCTGATGAAGAATCCTGGCAGAATTTGGAATGCAAACAACAAGCTACACTCCGCAACCACAACTTGCGTTCAAAAAAAGAATAACAAAAACAATATGAAACAAAAGCATACCATACGGAAGAAAACAAAAGAACAATATGAAACACAAATTTCATTGGATTATGAAATATATTCACATAATACATATGTATGTACATATTACATTACATATAATTCCATCATTCATTTAAGAGCTTAAGAATAAATATTAAACCTAAGATAATAAGTACAATTATCAAAGTATTGATTAAGTCCCTCGTAAAAGCCCAAGGATCATTGTTCCCTTGAGTGACATTTCTTTGATCATTCGATGGACCGACTTGATCGTCAAAAACTACATCGTTAACTGACATCTTCATTGTTGTTGGATTCCTCCGAATCTCTCCTCGCCGCTTCTTCGACTGACATAAACCCCTTGTAAGAAGCACCCCTATACCCTGATACCGCGGATAAACATGCGGGCCAGTTTAGGTATACTCCAGGCTGACGACCTTGATAGACAACGTACGCTATGAATGCCATTCCTGCATTTAAAAAAATAAATGCCGCGATAGATACGCATGTGGATAGTGTTTCTTCTTAAACTACCTAATGGTCATATCTCATTATCTTCAGACTATAAACAACAATTCTATACTTCAGAGTTTCTAGCGTTGAACAACACAATGCAAAACTCGATTACTTTTCTAATGTGTATGTATCAAGTGACAAATATTTTAAATTGGGAAAACTCCACCCATCGATCTTCTCCATTTCAAACCATAAATCAGCTATTGAATCAAGCTTGGTTTGAAGTTACCAGTCGCAACATGAGGGGATATAAGGAAGAGGGAAGTATAGTGTGAGAGGCTGTTGGAATTCAGGCGTGCGAACAAAGTCGAAAATCACACAAAGGTCTAAAAGTTCATTAACATCTTGAAACTCTAGTACATAAAGCTAAGATGTACAAACTATTTCTGAACAAAAATCGTAAACCCTAGATCTAAAATAAGAGGAGCAAAAAAAAAAATTGAAGCTCTGAAGGCTGAAGACGAAATGAAGAGAAGAACAAAGGGAGCTAGTGTTGCATAAGATTAAACCATCTCGGTTGTTTCTACCTTAATTTCATTATCCATTACAACAAGACTTTAGCCCATGTGCTCCAACAAAGCAATACCAATCAAAGCCTTAATTTTTTTTTCATTATAACAACAACAATGGTTAATCACAGAGAGATGATAAGCAGTATGATATGCAGAAATCAAAACAGAAATGAAATACAAATCATAGAATTAATACAGAGATTCTATCTTTGATCCGTTAGAACGAACGGTGCCGATACTAGGGTTCAACTAGTATAACGAGATGTTCAATTAATAACAGATCTTGGATAGTCAGAGATAGAGAAAAGATTTTATTTATTTAATATGTAGAAGAAATACAGAAAGATGAAAGCTTAAGAATAGAAGGAAAGACTTACAATTCTTGCAGACATTTCTTTAAACTATTCAAGCGAACGGTGCCGATACTAGGTGTGAGCTAGTATAACGAGATGTTCGTGCAGGAACAGTTCTTAGAAAGTTTTGAAAGAAAAGAAGAAGAAGATAAACAATAATGCATACTTTATATATTGAAAATAAGAAGTTACAGAGGAAAGACTTAGGAGATAGAGATAGAAACTTACAAATAGAGAGGAAAGCTTTAAAGGGTTACATAGGAAAATTTACAGATGATAAACTAAGGGGAAGAGACTGGCTCTATGAAATACAGTGAACTCTTTCACCTATTTGACAAAATTTATACAGTTACCAACATTATAGCAGCAATTGCCAACATCACAAACCATCAAATTATGAGTATAACCTTAGCATATAACCATCAGTTAGAAAACCAACACCTCGTGTATTCCAAACAATGTTAACGTTTCACATATTACTCCATTTTTTCAGTCCCCTTCCATTCGTTATAAATTGAATAGAATGTGAAGACAATTATGACTGTGGATTGATTATAACTGTGGTAAAAAAAAATTTGGATATGAACACTGAAATTAAAAAAAACCATTTATGAATTGACTATTTCTGTAGAATTTTTTCACATTTTTGGATATGAACACTGAAATTAAAAAAAAACCATTTCTGAATTGACTAATTCTGAATTAAATTTTTTTTTTCTGAATTTTGGATATGAACACTGAAATTCGACAGGTAGAATTTTTTCAGTCCCATTTTTTCATTTCCTCGCCCATTGACAAAAAAACCAGACACAATTCATCATAAAAAAACCCCACAATTCAATCAGATATGAACACTGAAATAAAAAAATAATAAAAAAAAGGATCTACAGACTATTTCTGAAGAAATTTCGGAAACCCTAGATCTAAAATAAGAGGAGCAAAAAAAAATTTGAAGCTCTTCGGCTGAAGACGAAACGAAGAAAAGAAGAAAGGGAGCCCGAAATCTTACCTCTGCGTCCGAGCAATGAAAACCAGATTGCCCACCAACTTCTTGTCCGAAACCAAAAACCTAAAACACCCAAGTAAAGGCAAAATCAAAATCCAAAAACCAAAAACCTAAAACCTAAAACCTAAAATGAGAGGGAAAATCAAGGGCCGGGTTTACCTTTTGCGAGAGGAAAGGGACGAGGGAGACCTTCTTTCCTTTTTCTTCCCTGATTTTCGTTTGACCTTCTTCTCTTCTCCTTCGTTTCAGTTGATGACGATGGAGAGGGAGAGCTTCGGGCTATTGTGCATTGACGACCCCCCTCCCGCACTGTGACGACCCCCCTCCAGCACTTTTGCGATCCCCTTCCCGCACTGTACCGATATTGTCCGCTTCGGGCTACTATCCGGCCCTCATGGCTTTAAAACGCGTCGATACAATGGGGAGCTGACCCCGCACATATAAGGATCATCCTCCTTCTCTACCCAGGCGATATGGGACTATGATTCTCCTTGTAGCTCGTCCAACCTCTCTCGGCCTATTGGGTCTGTTGGGCTCCCCTCACCTCAGGTCCGCCCACTCAGGGTCTCACAATACTCATCTGTTGTGTACCCCCACAACTACGGTTTCATCCCCCGTACTCTCTGTGAAGACAGTGACCCACTGGATGTTTTACTCTTTATGTAGGTATATTGATGATTAGCGTTTTTGTATTGAGTTCATTTGCAATGCATGGTACTTCATAGATGCATTATAAACTATGAATTTCATTAACTCAATGGAACCTGAATAACATATAACTAAAGAGCAAAGATCAGAACTTTAGTAGATTTTTCCAAGTAATTGAGCCGTTGAGGCTGCACACCACTTTCTCTGCATATCCGTCCTTGATTGTCTGTCTCACCATCTTTTGGCTGGGCTAGTAAAATTTTTTACTTACATGAGCTATTAGTATGATTATTATGTGAAATTGTCATCTAGTTAGAAGGATCGTCATGCTTGGGTTATGACCTGTCTAGAAGTGACTTGTGCCATATGTGGTTATTTTATGAGTCAGTAGGTCATGCATACAGCCTTCCTATATGACAATCTTTATATTAGTCTTTGCATAGGATTCACAAGTATTTAATGATGAAGGCTTGGAGCATTTATGTTGAAGTAAACAGGCACTAGAACAAATTTTAGCCTTCGTAGGAGAAGCATTTGCAAAATTTGCATTACGAGCTGTAATTTACACCTTCAAGCCTTTGCGAGTAATTGTATCTGAAGTAGTAGATATTGATATCCCTCTTTAAGGACAAACTTGGAAATGAAGCTTACATGTTGGGTTTTGTTTGCAACCATTAAAAGGAACTAGTCCTTCCAGGATGTTTTCTTCGAGCTAAAGCCATAGGACTGATGCCTATGATTGATCGGGTAAAATTTTCTCCACAATAAGAGCAATTTCATGAACACTGGAAAAGGTTTGATATTTAAAATCTTCAATATTGATGGATACAGGGGGAAGAAGATAATAAAATCATTGCAGTATGTGTTTATGATCCTGAATATCAACACTACACTGATATCAAGGAGCTTCCACCTCATCGCCTGGTTGAAATCCGTCGCTTCTTTGAAGACTATCCTTACACTGATTAAAACTAGTATACTTCATTCATTGCTTACAATTAAGTCTGAACTACAGTTCATATTTATGTTTCTCTTAATGAACAATACTACAAAAAGAATGAAAACAAAGAAGTTGCAGTGAATGATTTTCTGCCAGCATCTGCTACCTATGATGCCATCTCGCACTCCATGCAAGGACTCTATTCTTTTCATTTTGGTTGTGGTTTTTTTGACATTTACTTTTCTTGATTTTGCAGTAAGAAAACTTCCTCAAGAACACTCATGAGCATGGAAAACAAGAACCCATCCTTCTAAGAGAATCTCTACTACGAGCTCAAACAAAACATTCATTCAAATTGTAATTGGCAAATACTATCACTCATAATTGAAAAAGCCATCAAATCCGAATAATAAGAAGCTAATACTATGTTCCTAACTATAAACAAATTCCTCAAGAACACTCATGAGCATGAAACACAAGAACCCATCCTACTAAGAGAAGTTTGGGCAAGGAAAAGTTTATTGTATATATACTTTAAATTAATATTTCAGAAAACAAAAGTAAGACTATAATCCACTTTTTATGGTGTTTTATCTTATAAGATTACAATGTGTATAAAGTCATTGACAATACAAAGGATTGACAATTCATATAAGTTCATAGACAATGCAAAATGTGGACAATGAATATAAATCCATTGACAATACAAAATGCTATTTTCAACTACACAAGTGAGAGGAATCAACAATCATATCTTGACTTAAAGGTTGAATGATCTGCATCATATGCCATGATGTAAAATTTATAAAAACAATTGAAATCAACCAAAGGAATAAGCTGTAATCCTTCTCCATGAACATGATTGATGCCAAAATATACATTATTTTCGTTGCATGATTTCCAACATCAACAAAAATATATAATTTGTTTTTGTTTTCTACCTATAATACACTTTAACAATAAAATAGCGGAAGTAGGGGTTTTCGGGTACTTCACTTGGATCAGAGGACAATACTTGACTCACAAATTAAAGAATAAAGGGAAGAAATGAAATTAAACAAAAATAGATGATGAGTTGAGACATGAAGTGATATAAAATAAAATAATTAATTTGTGAAGTAAGATTGAAATATGGAGAAATCTCAAAGGCATAATAATCACTCCATTCCAACATAATGATGTACTAGAATGTATTTTCAGTTTCTCCCCAAAATACTCAAATCACGTGGTTTTTCAATCTACATGCCATGAATTGTGAGATTAAAGAAGTAAAAGTCTTTTCATTTTCCTCAAACTTTCACTAAATTCATTATTTCATTTCTAAAAATCATTGGATTTGGTTATGTTTTTCATTAGCAAATCCTAAGGACATGGAAAATAAATATACTATTTCGAATAAAAAATATTATCCATCTAACAAATGAAACATTTTTTTGAAGTACTTCTTACAATTCATTGTTTTACTTTACTTCATAAATGAAATAAAATCTAACTACCATTATATATTCACGGGGCTCAATCTCTTGCTTTTGCGAGGGGAGGATTAATTCTCCATGAATTATGAAAGTAAATTAAATATTAAAAGAGTTAGTTGAGAAAGATGAACTATTGCTAAAAATGAATAAAATGGAGACAATAAATGATTTAGTGAAAATGAAAATAATTTCTACGACAATGAAAAAAAAGTTGGAATACAACTTAAAACTTGCAATTTTCTGCACTTCTTCTCAAAAAATAAAACCTAAAAATGGAAATGCCCTTCTCTAAGAGTTTGAGAGCTTATTTATAAAGCTCTCATTCAAAACTAGAATTAGAAAAAAAAAATCCACAAATCCCTTGATTATATGTGCTCCAAATCATATCATATAAACTGAAGGGAGTCATAATTTGGGATATATACATTAAGAGAGTCCTAATTGAAGGTAGATACTTGCAGATGTGTGCATTGTGAGACAAAACTCAAGGCAATAGAATATTTTTTTTATTTGATGCTCTATTTGCCTTGGAATATTCTTTGAGTTGATGCTTTATTCGCCTTGATAATTGCATGCTTCACACTTTAAGTTCGTATCTTGAAATTTGCCACAGGTTACCATTATAAATCATCACTAATTGAAATCAAATCTTGACTTTATAATATGGTCTTAAAATGAAACTTTTGATCCACATGTCATGAAGGCGCCCAAATCCCTCAAATTTTGTACTTTCAATGATTTCATGATTTTTCCAATTGCTCATTGTCATGCAAATTTCTTGTAAAATTGTCTCAAATTTCCCACATTTATCAATTTCCTGCAAAATTATAACAATAATGAAATTATAGATAAATAAAGGCATTTAATAAATTTTCAATTATTCATAATCATGCAAATTTCTGGTAGAATTGTCTTGAATTTCCTGCATTTACCGATTTCCTACAAAATTATGGCAATAATCAAATTTGAGTTAAATAGAGGCATTTAATTGATGTTAGCAAAGATGCAAACCCCTAACATTAATTGTTTGTTTGAGGCACAACTAATCACAGATATAACTAGCAAACACCTAGCATTAGTTGTTTATTTAAGGCAAAATTAATTACAGATTTAACTAATACGAATAAAACATGCTTAAAAAAACATAGAATAATTCTAACTACTATGGATGCATGACATACATGGTGAAAGTAATATATGTTTGTTTACAAATGAACCTATTGTCAAATCATACAATGGATCGGATAATAATAAAAGACAAAAGTGAATTCTACTAAGCCTGAGAAATCATCTACTCCTTAGCGAGTGGTTTAGAATATCATAATAAAGTTGGTCGCAGAGGTGGCGTAGGCAAACATTTATTCCTCAATGAATGCTAGGATGTGTAGTAGTACAAAATATTCTGCCCGGTGCAAATAGCAACAAAGTTTAAAATTTATTTTTTCCCTCCCTAATCTTTTTTTTCTTCCTTGCGTTCTCCTGCTCAGTAACAACTTGTTTCTCATCTGGGCGTGCAAGAGATAGAAACCGATGAGGGGTGAAGAAAAAGAAAAACGAGATGGAATAGAGGAAGGTGAGATGGAGGATAAGGCGAAGTCAACAGAGTCGGTCGACTCTATTTTTGTTGTTGTGGGATCTATTGCGAAAAGAAGGTAGACGGTGGAGAGGTTGCTCTGGGTTGTGATCGAAAGGGAGGAGGTACGATAAGGAAGGCGACTGATGGTGGTTGTGAGTTGGCGAGAATCAAGAAGAATGGGGTTATGAGAAGGGTGGTGGTTGGTTTCGTAAAGAGATGAAGAAGGAAAGTGAATGTGGATTGCTGGTTGGATGGTTCTGTCACCGGTGAAATGATGAGGAAGGTAACGATCTTTGAGGAGATGGAGGCGAGTAGGCCTGTTAGTGATGTTTATCTGTGATGTGAGGAAGAAGAAGGAAATAAGGGGTGGCGAGATGGAGATGGATGATCTATGCGTAACCAACAAGACTCCAGGAGAAGGTTTCGTAACCAACAAGACTCAGAGACCACATTGGCAACCCCACGGTACTCGGCTTCTGCACTAGAGCGAGACAAAGTAGCCTGCCGTTTAGATGACCAAGAGATCAAATTAGCACCAAGAAAAACACAATAACCAGATGTCGAGCGTCTGGTATCGGGACATCCACCCCAATCGACATCTGTATAAGACAGGAGAGTGGTTGTTGAAGAGGGATATAGATGCAAGCCATGATCCATAGTGCCCTTAATGTAGCGCACAATGCGCTTGAGAGCATGCATGTGTTCCTCCATCGGGTTATGCATGAATAAACAGATCTGTTGTACAACATAAGATATGTCGGGCCTCGTGAAAGTGAGATACTGCAGGGCTCCGGCAAGGCTGCGATTATTTGATGGATCATCGTAAGGTGTGCTAGAGGTAGCACGCAGCTTCGGTTTAGTATCAACTGGTGTGGGAGATGGCTTACAAGACGACATGCCAGCTCGTTCTATAATTTCTTCGGCATACTTCCTCTGAGATAAAAATAGACCACCTGTATGACGAGTTACCGCTATACCCAAGAAGTAACTTAAAGGCCCCAAGTCTTTCATAGCGAATTTTGAGGCAAGAAGTGTCATGATAGACCGGCGAAGAGCATCTGAGGAAGCAGTTAAGATAATATCGTCCACATACAGAAGAATGTAAGCCATATCAGTACCGTGACGGTAGATGAAGAGGGAATGATCAGACTTGCTGTGAGAGAACCCAATAGTAGAAACATAATCAGCAAATCGCTTGAACCAATCCCGAGGAGCTTGCTTTAGCCCATACAAAGATTTCTTCAGTAAACAGACATAATCTGGATATGTCGGGTCTCTAAAACCCATGGGCTGATGCATGTATACAGTTTCTTTGAGTTCGCCATGCAAGGACGCATTTTTCACATCAAGCTGGTGAATGGGCCATGCTTTAGAGAGAGCCAAACTGAGCACAGTTCGAATAGTAGCCGGTTTGACAACCGGACTAAAAGTCTCGCCACAATCCACAACAACCTGTTGAGTTTTGCCATCACCTACAAGACGGGCTTTATGCCTCTCAAAAGAACCATCAGATTTAACCTTGTGCGTAAAAATCCACATAGACCGAATTACATTAACATCAGGCGAACGGGGCACCAACTCCCACGTCTTATTTTTATTAAGAGCAGAATATTCATCATCCATAGCCATTTTCCAATTCGGGTCACGAAGGGCCGACACGGGGTGACGAGGTAGAGGAGACTTGGTAATGTGGGTATGGAGGCCGTACTTTTTGTTTGGTTTAAATATCCCACTTTGACTGCGAGTAACGGGCCTTTGGGTCGGAATTGGATTAGGCGGAACTAGAGAGTGGGTAGTGGGCTAACTCGTGTGTGGGCCTGATGAATGTGGATCAACAGCAGGAGAAGACATGGAGGCTGGCTGGGTGTGCACTGGGCTGCCAACGAATGGGCCTAGCGAACTGGGCTGAGGAGGTAGGCTGCGGGTCGCTGGGCGTGGTGAAGCTGGTTGGAGTGGCGAACTGGGCTGAAGAGGAGGTTGGGTCGGATTGTGTGGTGGAGTCTAGGGAGGAGAGCCCAAGGTAGGATGTATTTGTGTTGGGCCTGTTTGTGAGGTCAGATGATGGACCAAATAAGGAGACAACCCGTCACCCAAAAAATCATACGTTTGAGACTTAGGAGTATGCAGCTTAGCAAACGGAAAAGTTGTTTCATCAAATATGACATGGCGACTAAGGATGATTCTATGGGACGATAAATCATAACACTTGTAACCACGATGATGTGATGGGTAACCCAAAAAGACACATGGAGTTGACCGGGCTTGGAGCTTGTTTATAATGGTAGAGGGAAAAAAATGGTAGCATAAGCAACCGAACACTCGAAGATGAGAATAAGATGGGTCTTTTTGATAGAGAATTTTGAGAGGGGATTGATAGGCCAATTGTTTACTTGGAAGTATGTTTAGAAGGTATGTTGCCATTTGCAATGCATGATGCCAAAAGGAAGGTGGTATAGAAGCATGGGCAAGTAGAGTACGAACAATGTTGTTAATGGTCCGAATTTTTCTTTCGGATTTGCCATTTTGTGAAGAAGTATATGGGCAAGAAAGGCGAAAAGACAGTCCATGAACTTTACAGAATTCCCAAAACGGCTTATTATCAAATTCCCTACCATTATCACATTGAACATTTTTAATTTCCCATTCAAATTGAGTACGAATGAAAGCCCGAAAAGCAAGAAATGTGGAATAAACTTGAGATTTCTTGGATAAGGGAAATGTCCACAAAAAAATCGAGTAATCAACCAACAAAAGAACATAATAACGGTGACCCGAAGAGCTCAAAACGGGAGATGTCCAAAGATCACTATGGATAATATCAAATGGCATAAAAGTGCATGAATTAGAAGCAACAAAAGGAAATTTAACATGTTTTCCAAGTGGGCAAGAGTGACAAAAAGGAGAACCACTAGTTTTATTACACTTAATAAACTTATTTAGCCGAAGGGAGTCAAAAACATGTGCTCCCGGATGACCCAACCGTTCATGCCATAAAGACGGTGCTAAAGCTGCAAATGTTGATGGTGAGGTGGTTTGATTTGTGGAGATGGAGGTGGTGATGGGATAAAGCTCGCCCCGACTATCACATCTCATTAGACGCATCCCCGTCTGAAAATACTTCACAGAAAACCCAAAAGGATCAAACTCAACAGAAACCGAGTTATCAGTAGTAAATTTCCGAACAGAGACTAAGTTTTTAATAAGTTGAGGCGCATGAAGGACATTTTTTAAGGATAATGGCGGGTTCGGAGGAGACAAGTTTGTGTGACCATAACCATGAATTGGAATTGAATGACCATTTCCGACAATTATACCACAATTATTGCTCATATTAAAATAAGACGAGAAATTACCTTGCGCGGATGTCATATGAGAGGTGGCGCCGGTATCCATGTACCAGTTTGCATCCGGAGGATAGAGCCCAAGTGTGTGCATCGCGGCCTCGATGTCTGTTGGAGTGGGCTGTGCTGCTGCAGAATACGCCTGTTGTGGGCGTGGTCCAAAAACCCCGGCCTTCCTGTGCGGTGTGGTGGGCCTGGCCCATGGAGTAGTGGGGTAAGGGCAAGGGGGAACTGCCCACTGCATGAAAGGCCAAGGCCACTGCTGCTGCTGACTGGTCCATGGCTGCCACTGTTGCTGCTGGCCACCGCTGCTGCTACTGCCGGTCCGGCCACTGCCACCGCGGCCACCACCGCATTTTCTACCACCATTGTTTCAATTATGTCCCTTTTTACCACCATTATGGAGGTTATGAGAGAAGTTATCCGAAAAGGGGGAGTTTCTTCCGACTCCCTAGCCGAGGCAGCCACCATAGCAATACCAGACCCGGTAGCGGCTTTCCTTGCAAAACCCGCCTATTCAAGGGTTAGCATAGATTGGGCTTGGTAGAAGGGTGGGAGAGGATTGTTTTGGCGAATAAGCGTTCCAACACCGCTATAAGCATCGGTGAGCCCCGCCACCATCTGAAGAACAAGCCAGCTGTTAGAGACCGGCGCTCCGACATTCTTGAGTTGATCCGATAAAACCTTGAGCCTTTGACAATACGCCGAGGCATTTGGAAAACCCTCCATGTTTGTGTGTGAGAATTCTTGCTCAAGTGTTACGGCACGAGAATTCTGGTTGTCTTGGAAAATATCACGCAGTCTATTCCAAGCCTCCATTGCCGTTGAGTCGGGTTCAAGAATGGTGTGCAGTGGATCATTATAAATCGTGGCATAGATCCACTGAAGAACCGTAGCATCTAGGGTCAACCACAACTCCTTTTCTTCATCGGTATCCGACACTTTTCCGTTGCCTTTTTTTGGTGGAATAATGTGATCGAGGACCCTATGAGAGCGTGCGTGAATTTTGAAGAGCTCCGCCCATGTCGCATATTGGACATTTTCCATCTCAAGAGTAATTGAGACGTGGTTCTTGATGTTTGAAACAGCAAGAGCAGGGTGAAAAGAAGACTTTGTGGCAGACATGATGGCTGACGAGAAGAAGATGAGGGTTGACGGAGGAGAGTTGGGCGGAGATACACTAGGGCAGAGATCCACTAGGGGATGGCGGAAGATCGTGAACAGGAGAGGAAGAAGGTGCCCTAGGCTCTGAACCATATAGGAAGATAATTCCCTCCCCTTTTCATTCACTGTTGTCAGTTTATATACAGGTTTACAAACAAGATCCTAGGCTATAATTAAGGAAACTAATTATACACCTACTAAATAATAACAAACTAATTATACACCTACTAAATAATAACATATTTGCAGAGATTTGCATATATTCTATCATTGGTGACGAGGTGATGTGGTGGTGTGGTTGCGATGGCTAACAGTGGCTCTGGTCTGTGGCCGCAGAAGCGGTCATCAAGGCGAGAGGAAGGGGAGAAGAGGGGAAGAGCGTGGAGGAAGAAAGTTATGGGAGGATGTCGGTCTTTCTAGCGAGCGAGAATTGCTTGCAGGGGGACGACGAGCTGGTATTGGTGGTTGGAAAAAATAAAAGAGGAGGTAAAAGGAGTTGCCCTTAGAGAGAGCGAAAGGAGAGGGATCTCCTATTTTAGTTGGCAAAGAGATAAAATAGTTTGGGTATTTAAGTTAGGCTTGGGCTTAGTCTTAGGCCTAGTGATGGAGATTTTACTAACCTAAATTAATAGGCTAATTTAACCCACTTGTAATAACCGCAAGTCCACGGTGCCTAACTGGTAGACAACGACAAGTACGGGTCGATCCCACGAGGAAAGTGGATGCAATTGAATTTAATAATTTAATTAAACTAATTTGTAGGAAATGGGGTTACAACATTTTTAAAACTAAACTAAAAATAAATTAAAAATAAGAAAAATAAAATAAAATAAAATATAGATGAGATGGATTTTGTGGGTTTGGACTCACCAATGAGTTAGCAAAAACATTTAAATCTAAATTACTGAAAATTTAAACGAGAAGCTTTAGGGATGAGAATCCCTTGCTTACACCGAATATGTGATCGTTAAAATCCAATTCAACTTATATCATGTTTCTATCAAACATTAACAAATTATTTCAAACAAATACGTTTTTACCAAGTATTAAGTGTCTTTTTAGGGCACACTTAATCAAAGTTTGAGCTTAATATTTTTAGCACATGCTTTGAATATTGATAAAGGGTAATTCTAACTACCAAACATATCAAGTTTAATTTCTCGAACATCCAAGGTTAAAGCAATTTATCAAAAATTCAGAAATAAATTGTAATTAACAATTAAACACACAATTCAGTAAAATAAATCAAAATGAATTATGCAACCCCTTTGGTTTGTCGCAAACTCGATGTGGTGGTACTCAGCAGATCAGCAGGTGGTCCGAACACGAATCCCGAGGAAATGTTCCCAAAATGCTCTGTGGTGGTACAAAGCAGATCCGGGGGTGTGAATAGCCAAAAATCAGTTGACTCGTTCTCGCGCCTCTGCTACAGTACCCGCCTTGCGCTACAGTGCCTGGTCGTCGTTTCCAGCGAGCAGCACCGCTGCTCCGCCTTCCTCCGTGCTCCTCGCGAGGGTCCTCGTCCTCCAAATGTCTCCAGAACCTGCAAAAGAAGAGATAGATGCAATAAGAAACTCAAAAACAGAGAGAGAGAACAGGAAGGAGACTCCCTGTTTCGATTCCTATTTCAGCGGTGGTTGTGCACCGTTGACGCGCCGCTCTGTGGTGGTTGGACGGTGGCGGAGAGACGGTAAGGAGGCCGAGACGAAGAGAGGACAAAGAGGAGAGGAGGACGGCCTGCCAGGCTCTGTGGTGAGGCGGAACAGAGAGGGCGGTGATGGAGGTGGCTCTGTTTCGCGGTGGTTGTGGTGGCTCGCGATGTGGTGTCCGGAGGTGATGGTGGTTGATGGATGATGTTGGTTGATGGATGATGGACAGGGAGAGGGACAGGGACGGTGATGGAGGTGGCGCTGACGCGAAACAGGGTTGTCATGCCCCTGTTTCGTGGTGGTGGCGGTTGTGCTGTCCGGAGGTGGTGGTGGTGCTCGGGTGATGGTGGTGGCGAGGTGAGTGTGGCGGTGATTGCTGAGTGAGTGAGAGATGGATGAGTGGTGATGGTGATGAGAATCACTTGTGAGGAAGAGGGTTTAATTTTATGCAATTCTTCTTTTCCCTTCTTTTCCTCTCCTTTTCTTACCCTATTATCTTATATTTATAGAGAATGATCAAAGTGAATAGGGATGAAATAAAGGCGAGATTCATCAAGGTATAAATGAGAGAATATTCTCTAGGGGTAGGATTGGATTTGGGTTTATGGGTAAGTTTTGGGTTTAGGTTTGTGACCATCTGCTTTGTACCACCACTAGAATCGACCAATTGTCATTCCTTAAATTGTCGCCTTAATACGATTTCATCGTTCGCGCTCAAATTCCTACAAAGACATGAAAACGAAATAATTACTATAAAATATAATATTCGAAACACTAACATGTATAAATTAAGGGATATATTATGTAATAATTATGTGAATATCAAATACCCCCAAACCTATATTTTGCTAGTCCTCGAGCAAAACAATAAAAATAAAATTCTAACTCACTTTCGGAGGAATCATCGTTTGCACTTACCTTAAACGTGCAACAAGGCTTTGAACCCCTAGATTACCTCTAGTGGACGAGTTATAGTCTCGTGAGGGTTTCCAAAAATGTTACCCACAAACATTACTGACTCAACAAAACTTGGTCAAACAGTGTTCATTTTAAAACTTCAAGAAATGCAGGAAACCAACAGTGTCATTTTAGTGTATCAACAAATCTCCAAATAATTTAATATTCTCCAAAGGTTAGAAAAAATTCATAATCATCCTCAACTCAATGTGTGTGTGTGGATAACACTATCAACATAACTTTTCATTTCAGAGTAAACAATGACTAAATCTCCTGTAGAAAGTTTGTTTTGACGTCAAACCTCTCATGTCACTCACAATAAAACACTCAGGCATTTGGTATTTCACTCAGTTTATATGTGAGAAAAAGAGTAAATAATGAAAAATAATCATCTCACATATAGTATTATGAAGATCGGACTTTTCAAGAATAGAATGAACATGATCTAATGGACAGGAATATCAATTACTTTTGGGAATGTTGAATCAAACACCATATGTCTTGGTTATTAAATCTCCACATCTACGGAACCAACCTTTACCTAAGATCAACTAGGACTTTGTTGGGTTGTAACGGGGCTTGGGTAATGGTTAATAAGGAATGTCAAAAATTTCTAGGAATGTATACATCCATTATACGAACAATTAGGGCTGTCAAGAATAAATCAATGTTGCGCACCATCAATTTTTTCTTCATTCTCACATCTTTATCCTCATTGAAGAATCTTTTTTTTTTTTTTTTGTAACTATTTTTCTTTTCTTCAACCTTTTTTTTTTATTTTTTTTTTTTTACATAGAGGATTTATGAAATATCTCGTATTTTGCTCTTTAATGCTCTTTTTACACCAAGTATATCCATCCATACACATTCCTAGAAAAGTTGGGTAAAGGTTAATGGGTTAACAAATAAAAGTTATTCTAAGGCTCAAAAGGCTACAAAAAGGTTAATGTTATGGGTAAGTTAAAAGGCTAGTCAATGGTCTAAAGATAAAAATGCCTAGATCATTTCCTAAGTTTGGGTCAGTATTATGACATCTCAATTGAATAAGCCAAGAAGTTCTAGTGTAATAATTCAATTTTGATGTCATTCCCAAAGCAATTGATCAAAATAATGAAAATAATGAGATCATCAACGACATAATGTGGACTCAAGAAAAATCAGAGTTTATGTATAACCCTCAGAAAAATAGAAAGGCTCAAAACTTTCAGGGTTAAGTCTCCACTATTATTCTAAGGTTTTCTAGTATATATTTCACTCATCAACTTCAAGTTATGCTAACATGGCTCATGGTGCAAAGATAATCGAGTTGAAAATTCTTATGAACTAGATTTAGGTTAAGGATCATACTAAACTTTCAGTCTTTATCAATATACCAATATGTCAAGTTGGCTTGCATTTTCTTGAGCATAAAACATTTAAAATCCATTTTCATAATCGCAAAAGACCAAGTTTTCTTGACAGAAAAAGCACAATTCTTTTTTTAAAAAATAAGAAAAGAACAATTTTTTTTTTTTAAGATAAGAAAAGAAAATACTACGAAAAATTCACCGACTCATGAACCCTACCCCCAAACCTAATCCAAACATTGTCCTCAATGTTTAACACAATAATTCTTACAAATGAATGAAATAAGTACATGAGAGGAGCTTAGAACGGTATTACCGCGGTGAAGATTTTACCAATTTCCAAGAAGTCATCCATCAATGAGGCTCACAAACATAAGAATCATGGAGTTTTAATTAGAAATCGATAAAATGCAGACTCGACACTAACAAAGAAAACTAAAAAGAAAAGGCAAGTTGTAAGTCAAAACTGTTACGGAGCTAACGAGTATGAGTGAAACACAACTAAATAGGGTACTCGAAAATCAATCCAGACTAACAGCAAAGACACACAACTAAAGCTAGGCTGCCTCCTAGGAGCGCTTGGTTTAACGTCATCAGCCTGACAAATATTCTTCCTAAAAAATGGTGTATCAAAAAGTGTAGAGGAAGAATATGACAAATACTTAGTCCATGGTCGTATATCAACAACCTGAACAGTTGAGGATCAGTCCACTTAAAAATAGCAACCACATGCGACAAAATATAGACTAGCACATCCCAAAAGTTGCAAGGACACCATCTAAAATCATATAGAAATTGTAAAGAAGCTCGCATTCCTTGGAAGTCAGTAGGGATCTTAGACATGAATGAGTCGCAAGTAGTGGTATGCAATAAAGGATCCTCCCTTACTTCTAAAATGGAACATCCTAAGTCTGGTTCCAAATCAGAAGATTGGATAATTTTCACATCAAGATGGTGAAAACTGAAATCCTCACTACAACATAAGGGATCAGTGAAAGTAGCCTTAGTTAATGGGAATGTGATGCAAGTAGATGAGACGATGGATATATCAGGTGGTACAGGCTCATCACATGAATCACATAGAGATATTGGTCTAGACAACTCATCACCTGAAAATGCATACCTGAGGGTGTCAGGTAATTGTTTAAGGTCAAGCTCAGGTGGCTCAACTGATGGGACTAGTTTTGACTCACTGAGTGGAAGAGGCTTCACTTTAGACTTCCATTTATAACTAGGATCCACAATGGGGACTGAGTCAAGCAAATCATTGACTTCCCTAATGGAATCATCAACAACAAAGTCTAAACTAAAATGAGTCAAACAAGCCTCTAAATGGTCATGTGTATCATGAAAACAATCAAGGGGATACTCTAAAGAATGTTCACAGTTTGATTCGATGCATGAGTCACTAGGAAGGCACGAGTCAACATGGGAAGGACATGTCTGTAGTGTCTCAGAATCTACAGGTTCATCAATAAATGAGGCTTTATCGGCCTTCTTATGAGAGGAGGATGCAACCTGTGTAACATTGGGTGAGGATATAATAACACTTATGTCAGGCATTCCTACCTGATTGTCAACCAGTTTTTCACTCCTAAGGGTAGTAATGGATTGGAGATCTTCACTGTCCGGCTCAGATGTGCCACTAATTTCAAATTGACCATTTGGGTTGGAAATAGGTTGGCTAGGGAATTTTTCTGACTCTATCTCAGGAAGTGACTCAGCTATCTAATTCACAGTCATCTCAAGTTTCCGGATAGCTTGGGAGTTCTGTTGATAAATAACTGTCAATTCATTGATATCCTGAGAATTTTGCTCAAGTATTTCTCTTGTTCGCCCAATAAAAATGTTCATGATATCCTCTAACTCATTATCAGGAATTAAAGCTGGAGGAGTCTGAGGAGTGTCTAGAGGGCCTTCATGGTACTGACCATGAGCCCATGAGAAGTCAGGATGATAGGCTAAACTTGGGTTGTAATAATCTAAATATGGATCATAATCATGTCGTCGCATGTCATAAAATGAATTGACTTGCTCGGAAAAATAGGCTGGATAATCCCTTGTGTTCATTTTTTTTTTTGAAAGCACTAACTCTAAAAATATACACAGACTCACACACAATCAGCAATTAATAAATGCACAAGAAACATGCCTCCCTAAGCAATCAACGTTTTTGAGATCAATTATCTTTTTATCTTTGGGGGACAATTATTTCTTATGTAATCTTTATGACAGAGCAATGGGTGCTACAAGTTGATCCTAAGAGTGTATACTTTACACCACAAAGTTCAAAATCAGTAGGCTAGAGTTTTGTTTCAAAGAAACCGGATTATCGCACAAGAGAAGGAGGTCACAATGGTCCAATTAAGTACTTCTTTGTGCTACCGCTCTGTAAGCCAATAGATGTGAGAACGATGTGATGTTAAATGTACACTTGAGGCTTGTGTTCCTAACCCAAAACTGTTAGTTACACTAAATCTTTCTGTGGATCGTAGCTTACGTATGACTCGGCGTACCGGGTAAATTACCCTTGTGGCAGTGGCCTCTCGGAGTTCATTGAATGATTAAACCCATCGTCAGTTTTAGCTTGGGTCAACACAAAAAAATATTGGATTCACTTTGGTCTAGGTTGTCCTATGAACACCGTACCTAAAAGATGCTCTATCTAACTTGCTAATTGATTTTAATTATGTTAGGCTATTGGTTGCACACAGCTGGAGTGATGAGGTGGGGATATCAAGTCCCACCAGTTTCTATTTAGAAGTTGAGTCTGCTTATTATGAATTACTAAAGTTTAGCATCCACAATTACAAAAATTAAACAACCAATCACACAATTTCAAACAATTACACAAAGCACCCAGGTCGCTAACGTTCTGCACAAAAAGTTAGCACAATTCAAAAAAAATGTCCGACTTTTTTTTATCCGTTTCACTCAACACACAAGCACATGCAATCAAATTACTGGTCTTGGTCTTAGAAGTCGGATTTGTAAATCATAAAAAATTATTGGGCAACAATTAAAATTGTTTCCCTATAATTTCTTTTGACGTAGAAAATTTTGGGGTTTTTTTTTTTTGGTGATTAAACAAAATGAAAAACAGTAGAGTTTAAAAATTATTACACCACACACTCGTAAAACGAGGTGAAAATAAAATTAAAACTCTCCTCACAAAAATAAAAATAAAATTTGCTTGATGTTTTGTATGATCGTCCAATATCCTCGAGAAGCGTGTATTCTGCAAAATCAAACACAAAATGAGTGTAAAAAGAACTTAATAAAAATAATTTTTTTTTTTTTGAAATTTTTTTTTTTAATTAGTGAAAATAAATCTTAAATTCAATTACACCGCTACCTTCCCCGGCAACGGCGCCAAAAACTTATTGCGAGTTTAACTAACCTAAATAAATAGGTTAATTTAACCCACTTGTAATAACCGCAAGTGCACGGTGCCCAACTGGTAGACAACGGCAAGTACGGGTCGATCCCACGAGGAAAGTGAGTGGAATTGAATTTTATAATTTATCTAAACTAATTTAGAGAAAAATGGGGTTACAATGTTTTTAAAACTAAACTAAAAATAAATTAAAAATAAGAAAAATAAAAGAAAATAAAAGATAGATGAGATGGATTTTGTGGGCTTGGACTCACCAATGAGTTAGCAAAAAATATTTAAATCTAAATTACTGAAAATTTAAACGAGAAGCTTTAGGGATGAGAATCCCTTGCTTACACCGAATATGTGATCGTTAAAATCCAATTCAAATTATATCATGTTTCTTTCAAACATTAACAAATTATTTCAAGCAAATACGCTCATACCAAGTATTAAGTGTCTTTTTAGGGCACACTTAATCAAAGTTTAAGCTTAATATTTTTAGCACATGCTTTAAATATTAATAAAGAGTAATTCTAACTACCAAACATATCAAGTTTAATTTCTCGAACATGCAAGGTGAAAGCAATTTATCAAAAATTCAGAAATAAATTGTAATTAACAATTAAACACACAATTCAGTAAAATAAATCAAAATGAATTATGCAACCCCTTTGGTTTGTTGCAAACTCGATGTGGTGGTACTCAGCAGATCAGCAGGTGGTCCGAACACGAATCCCGAGGAAATGTTCCCAAAACGCTCTATGGTGGTACAAAGCAGATCCGGGGGTGTGAATAGCCAAAAATCAATTGACTCGTTCTCGCGCCTCTGCTACAGTACCCGCCTTGCGCTACAATGCCTGGTCGTCGTCTCCAACGAGCAGCACCGCTGCTCCGCCTTCCTCCGTGCTCCTCGCGAGGGTCCTCGTCCTCCAAATGTCTCCAGAACCTGCAAAAGAAGAGAGAGGTGCAATAAGAAACTCAAAAATAGAGAGAGAGAACAGGAAGGAGACTCCCTGTTTCGATTCCTGGCTCTATGGCGGTGGCGAAGAGACGGTGGCGGAGAGACGGTAAGGAGGCCAAGACGAAGAGAGGACAGAGAGGAGAGGAGGACGGCCTGCCTGGCTCTGTGGCGAGGCGAAACAGAGAGGGCGGTGATGGAGGTGGCTCTGTTTCGCGGTGGTTGTGGTGGCTTACGATGTGGTGTCCGGAGGTGATGGTGGTTGATGGATGATGTTGGTTGATGGATGATGGACAGGGAGAGGGACAGGGACGGTGATGGAGGTGGCGCTGACGCGAAACAGGGTTGTCATGCCCCTGTTTCGTGGTGGTGGCGGTTGTGTTGTCTGGAGGTGGTGGTGGTGCTCGGGTGATGGTGGTGGCGAGGTGACTGTGGCGGTGATTGCTGAGTGGGTGAGAGATGGATGAGTGGTGATGGTGATGAGAATCACTTGTGAGGAAGAGGGTTATTTTTTATGCAATTCTTCTTTTCCCTTCTCTTCCTCCCCTTTTCTCACCCTATTATCTAATATTTATAGAGAATGATCAAAGTGAATAGGGATGAAATAAAGGGGAGATTCATCAAGGTATAAATGAGAGAATATTCTCTAGGGGTAAGATTGGATTTGGGTTTATGGGTAGGTTTTGGGTTTAGGTTTGTGACCATCTGCTTTGTACCACCGCTAGAATCGACCAATTGTCATTCCTTAAATTGTCGCCTTAATACGATTTCATCGTTCACGCTCAAATTCCTACACAGACATGAAAACAAAATAATTACTATAAAATATAATAATCGAAACACTAACATGTATAAATTAAGGGATATATTATGTAATAATTATGTGAATATCACCTAGCTTAAGATAGTTTTGGGTTTTGGATTTCTATTATGTAGCACCTTTCAATTTCACTGAAGCTGTCACTTTGGGTTTATTCTTCCAAACTCGCCGAACTAACGCAATTTCCTCGTTTAAGCTCCAATCCCGACAAAAACATGAAAAAGAAATAATTAAAATAGAATATAATATTCGAGACATTAACTAATATAAATTAGAAAATATTTTATGTAATAACTATGTGAATATCAAATAACCGCAAACCTATTTTCTACTCCTCGGGCAAAACAAAAATAAAATATTAGCTTACATTAGCAGGAATCATCGGTTGCACTTTCCTTAAACGTGCAACAAGGCTTTGAACCCCTAGACTACCTTTGGTGGACGAGTTATAGTCTCGTGAGGGGTTTTACAAATATTACCCACAAACATTATTGACTCAAAAAATTTCAAAAACATGGTCACTTTTATTTATTTTCCTCAGAGTAATCATCTAATTAACAAAATTTTAAGGGAAAACAACAAACAAACAATTTCACAATAGTAGATCAACATATATTTAACAACACTTTTGATGCAGTGGTTTTTCGCTCATTGTTTTGACATAGTCTCGATGACTTGCTGACCTGCACAAGTAACGCACGTGAGCCACGGACCACCGTTGTGGTGGCTGATGGCACTCCGATGCTAAAGTCAAACATGGATCTGAGGAAGATGTAATGTTGTAAACAGAAAAATTGTAGCGCACCTTAGCTTACCAACCTCATGTCTTATTTATAGTGCAGGAGTCCTAGTTCTACTAGACCATCAAAGGCGTAGTTTAGGAAGGAGATCTTCGTGGAGATCCTTCTCTAATTAGGAGTCGTGTTGTAGAAAGGAAGTTCCATGTTAGCCCTGTGCTCCTAGATATGCGGGAGATAGTTCCCAAACCAAGAGCAATCTTTAGTAGAAAATTTTCCTGTGAGGGAATGTACTCTGGTATTTGCTTCCTAGTTGGAAACATAGAGCTGCTATACTACACCAAAAGGCCTGTTTAGCTACAGGGAGGTGGCTACGGCTCAAGTTCAGGTCACATTGGAGCATTAATTATAGAACCAGACAGGACAACTGTGCTTACTTTTAATTCTGCTTGTCCAAGTTTACATGTTTGAAGTTATACCCTTGGCTGTCTGCCTTACATAGCTTGTTACGCGAAGTTGATGACTGGTGGGGTTATACCCTTGGCTGCCACTTTGGCGACAGATGTTGTTTTTGATGCATTCAAAGGGGACTCCAAGGTATTTGTGCATATATTGTAGATATCACGGTGTTTTAACCTGATTTTAGGATAAGATATTGTGGTATATTCGATTTACACAAATGTGTTTTGTCCCTGATTGCCTCAAGTATATAATATGCTCACTTGATATGTTTTCAGCTCATGGCACTTCTGCATGGACACTCTTATTCTGCCCATGCCATGGGATGCACTAATGCTGCAAAAGCCATTCAATCATTTAAAGATCCTGTGACAAATATCAATATTTCTACTGATCCATATAATGTATTGGAGAGCTGGGATATTAATTCAGTGGACCCTTGTAGCTGGAGGATGGTTACCTGCTCCACTGAAGGCTCCGTGGTTGTTGTGTAAGTTACTCTAGTTTGTTATCTATCTTCCTTATATACTATAGATGATTTCCTAGTAACAATACCAAAAATACTTTCCATCAAAATCATTTTCTTTAAGAAGTCATTCTCTCTGGAAAGTAATTTTTTTTTATTTTTGTTGTTTCGGTTTTGTATTATCAGAGGGCTGCCTAGTCAAAGCTTATCTGGGACCCTCTCACCATGGATGGGAAATCTCAGTAATCTGCAATCTGTGTAAGTGGAGACTAGTCTTATTTATTTTTAGTGCTTGATTATGCTTGTTGCTTGTGTGTCAAAACCACTATCTCTGTTGTCACTTTAGTCAATTTGATTTATGAGAGAAATGAGAAACTGAATCATATTACTACAAAGGCATCAGGTTCTCCAGCTATGGGCATGGTTGGGACTGAGGTTGAGAAGCCGAGACACACCACCAGCAAGGCATCAGGCTCTCCAGCGCCTCATGTTCTAGATATGGGCATGGTTGAGCTTTCTGAGAAGACGAAGAAAGAAGTGGTGCACAAATGTCTAAAGATCCTCATGGAGGAAGTCCTCTGAAGTCATTGGTAGCAGATGATATAGTTGATGAGTTGCATGATGCTCATCCTGTTGTTGATTCACCAACTGTGGAGAGCACTAGGAAGGAAGAAAATGGTCATGTGACAAATGAGGAGTTGTTCTCAAAGGAAGTTAAAACTAGCAATGAGAAGGCCAACAAGAGGAGAGCTTCATTTCCAGCAAAGCTTCGAGCACAAGGCACTGCAAAGGCAAAGCTTCGAGCACATAACAGAGTCTGCAAAGGCACTTTGTCGTTGTTGTTTGATTCTTCAGGTTCATACAATACCATGTCTTATATTTTCTTCATTTCCTCATTTTTGCCTGTTCTAATATTGAGTGTACTAGTTCATGACTTAAGATGTTTACAATCTAGGAATTAATAAAGTATTCATTTGCAAAGATTGTTGTGGTTGCTGCCTTGTAGTACATAGTCTGAGTTGACTGTTTTAAGGATTTGATTTTATATGGATGCTTTGTTATGATATACTCTATAACTTGAAGAAAATATTCATCTTAGTAAGGACTGATTTTGCAGGTGTGGGGCTGTGATTTTGCTGCAGCAGCAAAAAAAATTAAAAAAAAATTCGATTATAATAATTTGCAACGGTTTCAAACCATCGCAAAAAACCAGATTTCTTTTTTTTTTTGAATTTTGTTTTGACTGGCCACGGCTTAAAACCGTGGTCGTCACCGTGGCCATCATCATTGCCATGGCTTATAACCGTTGCCATCATCATTGCCACGGCTTAAAACCGTGGCCATATTGCAACGGTTTATAACCGTGGCTAGATGGCAACGGCTTATAACCGTGGCCACTATCGTTGCAACGGCTTATAGCCGTGGCTAAATGCAGAAATTCATCACGCCTCCTCGAGCATAAACCCGTTTCTAAAATGTTTTGCCACGGTTTATAGCCGTTAATGATGATTGCGCGACGCCTTTACTGCCCATGCCTCTAAGCCGTGACAATTGGTTACCCCCACGGTTTAAAACCGTTGCTGATGGGTATTTTTGGTGTAGTGTGTAATTGTTTGTCTGAAGTTGATCCTTGAGATACTTGCCTTAGTAGGACTTATGGGTATTGAGGATAGCTGTGAGACGTGGGGGCTTAGCACATTGTAAGAGTTTGGGTTCGTTTGACGGACTGAATTAGGCGAGCTTGGTACTACTTGGGTCGGATAAGTATTGGATTGACGTTGGGGCCCATAATTCCTTGAGATCATCATAACACGTGTATGGCTCAGGGATGTGACCATTTTTGTGTATCATCAGCTACTCCCCCCGAGTTAGTGGGCCGTCACATCGGTTCGCTAAGTCATATCTTGAAAAGATACGTCGCTCATGATGATTGAGTCTGATTCGTTGCTTGAGCTACGTGCGCTGCATTAATTGAACGTGTGTCGGTTAAGCGAAAAAGAGGCGAGAGCCTAATTCCTATTTAGGTCATCCATAGTGCGAAATCTGACTCTTTATTCTATTTGCTTTTGAAGATACTACTCTGCTCATCTTTTGATTTGGAAAAAATTGTCCATCTTTTTCATGGATCAACAAGACCTTCTTGATGATGCAACCTTGGCCAAGGGCCTGGAGTTTTTCAAAGAAAAGTTTCTTTCCGAGCCCAGCCTCGCTGAAATCTGTACAAAGTTTGGGGTCTCTGAGGACCTACCGTTGTATGTCCTAAAGGGTGACAAGATGCCAATGTCGCCATTGGTGGGGTTCATCGGCTTGCATCGTGGGATGTTTCAAACTGGAGTGTGTTTTTCCGTTCTGGACGTGATTTGGGAATTCTTGGACCTCCTTGGGATTTCTCTGGCCCAATTGGGGCCTAATGGATATATGATTATCCTTCTCATTCTGATCAGGGCAAAGGAGGCGAGCGTCCGCGTGACTCTGCGGGTAATCCAGTTGCTAACTTCTCCTCGGTTGAAGGATAATGTTGTCTATAAGATGATGTCACCGACTTGTTTCACGAATTCGCCAGACGACATTAAGTTTTGGCAAAAATATTGTTTTTTGGCCCCTACGAATTCAAAGTACTTCCAGTTTAAGGGTCATTTGCTCGAACGAGAGTTCAGGCCTTTTCGTAAGTGAATTTTTTCTTGACTTTGTTATGATTGATTGCAGGTTGGCTAATCGTTGCGGGTATTCTTTGAAAGATGGTTTCCTATTACTCCTTTTACCCTAGAGGAGCAAAAGACTATAGAAACGTTCCGCGACTTATCAATGAGGAACATGGTGGATGTCATATGCGTCCCCAACTTCTTTGATAGTAGATTATGGGACAACTGGCACGTGGCCCCCACTATGTGCCGAGCATCGCGGGTTAAGCTTGAAGATGAGGCCCCTTCTAGGAAGATGAAAACTACTACAGCCAAAGTTCTTGTTCTTTCTGACGTGGAAGAGCCATCTGAGACATTTGCCTCTTTTGTGAGTTTGAAGAGGTCTCGTGTCATAACTGGGTCGCCTTCAGCACGACCCGCTCTAGTGAGAGAAGAGCACGAGTCTGATCGGTCCGTCAGGGCAAAAACTGGTATACTCGGCTAGGAGAAAGATTATTTGCGGTTTGCAAGGGTGGAAGATAGGTCAAATCTTAGTGAAGAGTGAGCTAAAGCTTTGAATGAGCGGCTGGTGCGGGTTGCTATGGTGGCTTCTGCCGATGTGATTTGTGCGGATGTTTCAATAGAAGGCTCCCATGAAAATCCGCCTAAGGTTGTGGAATATGATCGTCTCGCTGGTGCACTATCTGATAGTGGTCGTGGTGGCACAGGCCAAGTTTCATGTAGTCCGCATTGTTCACCATCTCGTTACAGACCACAGCTCAAAGTGTTGGAGGTTTCTTTGGATAATTTGCCTCATCTTATCCCTCCGGATTTCGTCAGGTCGTCTCGCACTAAAGGGTCGGATGTTCGTGACAAGGGAAAGGTTGTGAAGGAGAGCTTGGGAACAGTGGCAACTGTGAAGGGTGGTGTAGGCGTGATTCCTGATCTGGGAAAGCTAAATCCGGATGTGCGGATAAGCATGTTTGCACCAGACTTGGTAAGGAGGAGCACTCAGGTCTGGCACCAAGAGGTTGATGTGGAGTATGCTTCGAGGAAGCATATAAGCAGGCGTCACAGCTAACTGATGGATTGCAATTCGAAACCCGAGGAGGATACTCTAGAAGTGTGTATGGATAAGGGTTTAAAGTACCTTATGCTGGGTATCTCTCACTTCAGCCAGGTGGCCGTTGCTGGGAAGAAAGTCGAGGCGGCTCGTGAGAAGGTATACACCATGGAGCTGTCTTCTCGCACATGCAGACGCTATACTCTGATGCACTTTATGAAATTGAGTGGCTACAGAAGCAGACTGTGGAAAAGGGGCTTGAGCAGTCAACCGTGGTTGCCGAGACTCAGAGGGCTTGTCTAGAGGCCCTTGAGCGTGAACTGGCATAGGTGGTGTTCGAGAGAGATAGACTCAAACAAGAGTTGAACCAGGTCTGCCGAGATGCGGAGGCTGCAAAGGAAGTTGTGGCTGAAACACGTTTTGAACTGTGGTATCTTGCTGAAGAGCATGCTTTGAAAGAGGCTGATTAGGTTGCTTAGAAGCAACAATTGGAATATGATGTGGAGTTCAATGTTCGGGAGGCAAGGAAGGCCGAGGAACAGCTCGAATTGAGATGGCATGAGCTCAGCGTTGTGAAGAGTAGTCTGGCCATAGAGCAGTCTCAGGTTGACGCGTTGATAGGCAAGTTGGAGTTATTGGAACGTAAACTTGCTGATGCAAAGATGCGAAAGGAAGAGCTTCTGCAGGAACAAGGCAAATGCAAGTTTTGTTGGGTCGTACACGGTAGGCTGAAGTTGCTAGCGCTGATGAAGGATGAGCATCCGGAATGGGATCTCGGCCGCTATAAGAAGATGTCATATGTAGACTTGTCTGTTGCCTTTGCGTCATCGGACAAGGAGGACAGTTTGGATCCTGATGCCCAGGCTGTGGTGCGTGTGGACTCGACTCCTGCTCCTTCCCCCGCTAAGCTTAGCTCTTCTATTTCTGTACCTTCTCCTGATAAGGAGTGAACTCTATATTCTGTACTCATTTTGTTCGACCGTTAATGAAAGCAGTTTTACATGTTTTATGCTCGTTGCTTCTATTGTATGTTTTTCATTTCTCCTTGTCGTTTTACTTTAGCATAGGCTGGTTGAATCATTAGGACGTCGAGTGGTCTGTTTGCTGCCAGGAGCTTGATCGTTTTCATTGCGAGTGACTCGGAGCCGCTGTTGCATAGTCACGTACAATGGCGGGAACGCTGCGGACAATTTAGCCTTGGCTGTTGTTTTTTCCTCGATCACTACACCACAGTTAGCTATTAATAGCACTTGATAATAGCGTTTTTGTATTTGGTGCTATGTAAAGCCCGGTGTTAATGACATTTCAATAATAAAATGCTATGAAATAAAAGAGCGGGATTTTAAAAAATAACACCTCTCGTTTCTTTTCTAAATTTTTTTAGAAAACCGCTCCTCTCTCTTTCGCCAAAGACAAAACTCCCTTTCGCTCTTGTTGACCTCTCTCCCTATCTTTTTATCTCCATCTCTCTGTGTATATGTGATGTTTTTCTCTGCTCTCTCCATTTTCTTTGACTTGGTAAAATGAATCAGGAGAAATCTTCATATAAACCTAAAATCCCTAATTTTCTCTCCCTCTCTAGTCTCCATTGCGCACAAAGAAGAGAACCACCATCGACGCCACTTGCATCCGCCGCTCCACCGCCTTCGCCTGCTTCAGGTGAGTTCTTCTTTGTTTGCAAATTCCAAGGAGGGGAAGGATCAGAGAAGGGAGGGGGATGGGGAGGTGGAGAAGTAAGGTTGAGTTGAATCAGACTCCGAATGTCGAGATTGGGACTGCTGATTTGGTGAGTTGATGATAGGAAGAGTCATTGGAGGGAGATGACGATGTTGGATTAGGATTCGATTGATGTTTCAGGGTGGAGAGAGTGGTGGTGTTTGGGTTTAGATCTTTGTGAAGGGACTTGTTCTTGAAGGTTTTGATGACCAGCTAGCGAGAATCGAATCTCATAGCTAAAATCTAGAGTTTGCAATTTTTGAGATTGATTTTTTGTATACTAGGGGTTGATTTGGGGTGAAGGGGCTCCCATTTTGCTTCAATTTAGTTTAGTTAAGCAGACTTAAGTTCGGATTTGGTGAGAGATGTGGTGGAGGGTTTAATGTTGGCACAGACGAAGAAGAATTGACATATTTTAAGTAGATGGATAAGAATTTTATTAGTGTTTAGCTCATATGAGCATGTTAGTTTGTTTATTGACTTTTTAGATAGTTCTGTTTTTTGTTTTTTTTTTCATGGAAGTCGTGATTTTATTTAGAATACATGAATTTGTAAAAAAAAAAAAAAAAATCATGATTTTGTATATTTATAGTTGTCTTAGTTTAGTATTGAGTTTTAATCATCTTGAGCAGAATTAGAGATTTGATAATTTGGTGTAGTATATAAGAATCTTCATTTTTTTTATTGCATCAGATAAAATTAAGGGGGCCCATCAAGGTGGCTATGGTGTTTGATTGTGGTAAACTTTACCAAATGGGGTGCACTTAACAGAAAAAAGCTTGGACTGGGTGCAGGGTAATTTATATTTGAGCGTTTTTTTTACTTTGGTCCTCAGTAATTTATGCCTAATTGAGTCTAGTACTCGTTTTAAAAATTAATCGAGCCTAACCCCCAAACTAACGTTGACTGCCTCAGTCAATGTTAGTCAAATACGTTGATTTTCCATGACTGTTTCAATATTAATAAAATTAAAAAATACCCTTTACTTAGATTGCATATGCAATGTACATGTTAGGTCTAAAATAACAACATTCATCCAACGACTGAAGATCTCTTTACAAATCATGAGAACATCCAACAAATGACATTCATCTCCATCACCCTAATGAAACCAACCCAAAATCAATACTACTCACTTTAGCAAACATCCATTTAAATACATCAAAAGATTTTCAAATTAGATGTGAACTAATCCATATTTTTATTAAATAAAATTGTTTTTTTTAGCAAGTTGTCGGGCCCACTGAAAACAAAAAGAAAAAAATTGTAAAGCTGGTGGTGAGAGTCCTGGGTTGACTTACAAGCTCTCTACACCAGGTTGGGACAGGGAATGAGAGATCTAAGGAGAGTGGCTTCTAGTGTTTTGAAGGACAAGCAGTGGTTTTACTAGATCCCAGAACCACAAAATCAATCCCTCCCCTCTCAAAAAGCCTTGAACACAAACAGGGAAGAAAAAGATAAAATGGTTGATATAGTCTTGAATCTAGTCATTGAGAATGTCAACTCCTTAATCCAAGAGGAGTTTGGTCTAATTTTGGGACTTGAGGATGACACGGAGAAGCTTTCTGGTACTTATCAACTGTAAAAGCATAGAAATAACATGGATATAGAATTCAAACCTACCCATGGTTCCTAATTCCCATTTTATTCCCTCATATTAGCCTCGAGTTCCATGCAAGGGAATAATCCCCTTGAAACACTAACTCGAATTTTTTACTTGTTTATAACAGGGAACTAGAATTTCTTAGGATATTAATGATGAGTGAAGTGAATACCCAAATCCATCTCATATAATATGAAAATCTTTTGATGTATTTAGAAGGATGTTTGCTAAAGTGAGTAGTGTTGATATGTCCCCATAATTTGTAAAGAAATGAAAGTAAGTTGTTGGATGTCTTCATGTAAAGAGATATTCAGTCGTTGGATGAATTTTGTTGTTATTTCAGACTTAACATGTGTCTTGCATATGAAGTCTAAGTAAAGGGTATTTTTGAATTTAATTAATATTGAAACAGTCATAGAAAATCAACATATTTGACTAACATTGACTGAGGCAGTCAACGTTAGTTTGGGGGTTAGACTCAATTAATTTTTAAAACGAGTGCTAGACTCAATTAGGCATAAACTAATGTGGCCAAATTAACCCTTTATATTTTTTAAAATATTTTAAGTCACAACGTGCATAGTATGACATGAAAAAGCGAATATGAAGCTTACCACAACTTGTATTGTACTACGTTATATTAAAGGATGCTAATCCTCATATTTAATCACGGCTTGCTATTACGACACAAAATGCACGTTGTTAAAAAGGTGATAACCTATTACGCTATCGGATTGGAACGTTCAGATGTGTGGCGTGATGTTTATTACATGATGTCCAATGCACGTCGTAGAAAACCAAATATGTTGTAGTGTGTTCGTTTAGATTAGTATTCTAGTTTGAGCTTGTCTATGAGTTGTTGAAGAATTATTTGCAATGGACTTTCATAACTACTGGATTTCTAGTGCCATCACAGTCAAAAGAGCCAACACCTCCAATGAGTCTCTATGGTGGAAGATAATTCACGTATTTTCATATTTATTGAACGAGTAAATCATACATCATGTAAACTAATTACATAAGGTTTTTTATGTAACTCTCTATACCAATAGGTGTGTTGGTTCAATTGTGTCTTCTGGGAGCAGGTACGTAGTATTTCATTTGCTATAAGTAGAATCTCAAATTGGCCATTTGAGAAATCCAAAATATTAGCAATTCATATTACAACAACAACCTAGCACACAAAAAAGGAGTTTACATTCAAATCAAACAGGTTCTTTCCTGTTCATCTCAAAGTCAATTCTTATTTCTATTCGCTTGAGTTTACATCCTAAAGTGCATTAGGAACAGAGACGAATTTTTTGTATCTTGGGAGACTAACAACCATCAATGTTGCACCGTGACGGGTCAAATATTTTCTTAAGGACATTGCATTAAACAAGCCTTAGATTATCACATCTCCTTACTGTTACAAATTGTATCCAACAATCTTAAGACAATAGATATAATCTGTATCAATGTCAAAATTTCATACAACTCTTGCCAAACATATCAAGAGTAATAAAAACTCTACTAAAATCCAAAGTCCGGAACTTTAATCAATACGTGTTTGGTTTTCAGACTTTAAGTCTGTGTTGTATACTATACGTAGCTATACATATCTAAAGCACTAAAACTTTGGTCAAATCCAAAGTACATATTTTGGTCAAAACGTGTTGGTTTACAGACTTGGAGTCCTTATCATCTACTGTTTAATACAATAAATTTGTATTTGTGCAAATTTGTTCAACACATTGTTTTGTGTAGTACATGTTTTTATTTGTACATCTAATTTCAACATACCATTTGAATAGTAAGTTCTAGAGTTTACATTAATTTAGAACTTTATCAATATTACTATTTTTATTATAGTAATTTGTACAAATTAGATACAGAGTTTATAAATTAGTGAACTCTTATTAAGATATTGTTTTTACAGTACTTAGTCTAATTAATCTTTCTGTGTGACTAAATTTAATTTATTTGTATTATTACTAATAACAAATAAATTGTGTTTTTCTGTGAATTAAATAGAAATATGGGAAATAAAATGGAAACCAGTTTAATTGCTGGGGTGACCTCTAGAGTCACTAAAGTTCTTGCACATGATAGGCCAGAGAAATTCAACGAAGTTGATTTTGAAACATGGCAGAACAAATATGTTGTTTTACCTAACAACATTGGATTTGGAAAAGTTTATTACAAAAGATGAACCAAAGCCAAAGGATGGAGAAACCCAAGAGGGCAACAAGGAAGTGTTCCTCGCAATTGAAGCTTGGAGGCATTTTGACTTCCTGTGCCGAAACTGTGTGCTGAATTCGCTGGATGAAGTTTTGTATAAAGTCTATAGTACTATAAACAGTGCAAAGGACCTGTGGGGGCACTACAAGAAAAATGCTCATTAATAGCATTTTAGAAAACAATGTGTGTGCCGGAGCTATAATAGATACAGGGTCTATTATAGCGTTTTAAAAATGCTATTGTAAGTTTACTATTTATAGCGTTTCTGAAAAGCTATAGTAACAGTATTTATAGCGTTTCTGAAACGCTATTGTAAGTTGACTATTTATAGCGTTTCTGAAACACTATAGTAACAATATTTATAGCGTTTCTGAAACGCTATTGTATAGTTACCAATAGCGTTTCAGAAACGCTATTGTCTTCTCTCACGTAGTATTTAACAAATGCTATTGTATTAATTTTTATAGCGTTTCTCAAGGCCCTTTTTTCTATAGCACTCATCAAGTGCTATCAAATGACTTTTTTATAACATCTTATAAGTTTTATTTCTAGAAAATAAAAACCAAAATGTGTCGAACACTTAAACATTTTCATGAACGGATGCAAAGTAATGTAATTAATAAGATAATGTATTACATCGAGTCACAAAATCTATCATATAATAAAGATAATGTAATTAATAAGATAATGTATTACACTTAAACATTTCTCAACTCTCTTACAGTACGCATCTCCCGTATTTCTGCTTGCAACTTGGCAATAGTCTCAGTTGCATCTTGATTACCTAATCTATGACAAGCAACCTCTTTCTGTAGTACCTCCAGAGCCCGATTTGCTTCTTCTCTAAGCTGTTCCTGGAGGTGCTCAAGTTTACGGATTTCATGCATAAGTGTGAATGGAGCAGTTGATGATTGCCTCATTGATTGTCTCATAGTTTGCCTCCCCATTGTACTCCTTGTTTTATCAGTGTGAGTAGGTTCCTTGCTGTATTGTTTTGGTGATGATGCGCCAGAAAATGAAAGACATTTCTTCACTGTAAGAGGGGATTCGAATGGCTTCATATTCTGAATGACCATCAATTAAAAGAAAGAAATGAGTAAATAGAAGAAGAATAGTGTAGGATATAAGCAAGTGACTTCAGTAAGCTAATATGTGTTAATAAAAACCAATTTTGGTATAATGTGGGTAGAATATAAGAAGTAATTGGCAATGAGGCACACATGTAATCATCTTAACGCTTACTCCAAGATCAAGAGCCCTTCTAATTGTTTCCGCACTATCATGGCGAGGAGGATCAAACAAAGGGAGAAGGCCAACAAATTCCCAGGGGCCACCAGGACTCTCTTTCGTACCAGTAGGCACTTCCTATAAAAAAAAAGGGATTACCCGCTTGAAAAAAACTGAATCTGATAATAACATTCTGAAGGAGTTAACTAGTAGTCACTACAACACAAAGTCTAACAAGACATTTTATACCGTCTTGATTGAGTAAATTGTCTGTTCCACAACTGCTGCTGCTTCCGAGTAAGCAGCTTCCCCATGAGTTGCTAACTTGTTTATGATCACAGACATGAATTCCCCAGAAATCACAAGAAAATGAACAATAGCTACCATAACAAGAGTAAGAAGCCAACCCCGAATAAATGCTATCACAAAACCACCTACAAATGTCGATAACAGTTGAATAGACTTTTATATCGTGAAACAGAGATATGAGAAAATGATGACGCTGCGCTAAGTAATTATAGAATACTTGCAAAATCAATAAGACATAAATAAAACTATCCTTACTTCATGTACGAAGCATAATATGATCCACTATGTAATTGAGGGTTTCTAGGAGATTTCAACACTTGTGACTTTAAAAACCCTCTCAATAGATCAATATGTAATTGAGGCTCATATCTCATTTACAACCCCATTCAAAACACGGAATGTCACATATGTAAACTGAACAAGATGATGCTATATCACAAGACACACACTTGTGATCATTTTAACATTTACCCCAAGGTTCAGGGCCCACTTTATAGTTTCAGCACTGTCATGGCGAGGTGGATCAAAGAGAGACATAAGATTAATAAACTGCCATGGACCTCTGAGACTCTTTTTCCTTCCAACTGGAATTTCCTGTTTCATACCAAGACAAAACACCCTGAAGATTAGTATTCAGTAAACAATGTAAGTTATTGAAGGATAAAACTTATTTACCAGGTAAGCTACTGCAAGTGAACGTAGGCCTCGGTCAGCAAACTTATCGATCACAGCATGAACTCTTCACTCTATATCTGACTTGTTGTGAGCAAGATTCAGAATCTGCAAGACATAATAGTCAGAACAAAGCATGCATAGACCATACAAAATACTTAAATATATAAATGTTTATGAAAAATACCTGCTCAGGAACACCTTTGCTGACTCGATGCATTTTTCCATACTATCTATATAAGTCAAAGTTGTACGCTTGTTGGTAGGATTAAATGGGAGGAAATGGACCTCTTGAATGCCAGCCCTTGCCTGTTGGTAGTATTAATACAGGGAAAAAAGGTTACTCAAATAGGATTGACAGACTCCATAATCAATCAATTTGCAGAGGAAAACTCTTATGCATTCCTTTACCAAAATGAGGTCCACTACAGGAAGAAATTCCACTTGGTGTGTCACGTAAATTATGGTCTTATCTTTGAGAATTCCCATGAGGCATTCCTACATAGAGTTCATATATAATTGAAGAACTTTAGTAAGAAATCATCTGAGTGAGCTTGTGAACATATCAGTAGGGAATACTCATTTATTTATTTTCATTGGAGACTCGGATTTTCAGAGACAATCTGACCACATTTTGAACCAGGTTCTTTTAGAGGTATTTGATTACTGAGAGTCAAATTATATAGAAAGTAGTATCTTTATAGTGCAAATATAATCTCATATGTGATTTGAGTGCTAATGTTTTCACTAGGAAGTGAACAGCAATCATGGAGATGCAATATTTGAATGGATTCACGAACAAACTAACCTCAAATAGTTGAGTGCCTGTATGAGCGTCCACTGCACTGAAAGGATCATCCAGAAGATATATATCAACATCCTCGTAGACTGCACGCGCTATTTGTAGCATTTGCTTCTGGCCTCCACTCATATTAATACCTCTTTCTCCGATCTCTGTTAGGTCACCACACTGGAAAAGTTCGAAATCCTTTGTCAAAGCACAAGCTCTAACTTTCTGTCATACTTGACACTGTCATAGTGATTCCCAAAGAGAATATTCTCTCGTACATTTCCTGTCATTATCCATGGGAATTGAGGAACATAAGCTTTTGTCCCACTGATCTTCACCATCCCTGAAGGTTTTGGTATCTCTCCAAGTATGCATGAGAGGAGACTAGACTTCCCTGATCCAACGGTTCCACAAACCGCGACTTTCATTTCCCTCTTAACTTTTAAGCGTATCCCTTCAAGTGTTGTGCTACTTGATTCTGGGTCCCAACTGAATTCCCATTATCAATCTCTACATCAGATTTAGATTCATCCTTTGGAACAAACATGATTGCATCTGATTGAATTTCATCTTCTTCGAGATATAATGTTACTCGATCTAGTGAAACTTTAGCTTGTGCAATAACCGAGAGTAAGGTAGATTAAAGATTGGATCTTGTAACATTTGGAATGTTGCCAATGCAGATAACACACTGCAAAGAATGCATTGATTGCTGCCTTCTTCCCGACAAACAGATAAATTGAATAACAAGCTTCCAATGAACACCAGCTGAAGAAGTATGCTCAACTCTTCCCAAAAACATGGTGAGCTCAGCTGTAATCTTGTTTTCCAGTTCTAAACAAGAACTCCTTCAAATGATGCAGTTAATTAAAAAAAATGATGTTATATGACTTGCATAATATATATACGTTCAAGAAGAGAAGCTATATTACACCTAAAAGATACGTGTATTTTTAGTATATGGTTCAAATGGACCTTCATTAAATAAACACAATTTGTTCTTGGCTTCAACAGAAAATGGCTTCAAATAAAAAATGAAAAAACTCTGAAATCCATTCGTCTATAGTTATAAAGGATGGAAATACTTCCTGTCACTTGAACAAAGATCTTGTTCTACTCGTTGATGCAGTGCATTTTGATGAATACGACTACAAATTTTCATCAATCTTTGGCGACTCTTCCCCAAGAACAAAGGAAAGAATTAGCATATCTTAATTTATGGTCTCTAAATTAATTTTTATTCAACTTCAATTCTTAAATTCAGAATTACAAATTGGGGCTATTTTTATAGTTAGGAATGATGGAAATACTTGCTCTAAACACTTGAACATTGATCTTGTTCTAGTTACTTGTATTGGCAGATAGGCTCTTTTTATTTCTTCATTTTTTCTATTTTTTCTTCATTGGAAGACAAGCTCAATGACTTCTAAGTAATAATACGGAAGCATCTCAGGAAAGAGCTCTTAAACCCCAAAATCTCATTATAGTTTAGAACAAGCGAGTATCAGTGCTCCTAAAATCATTGGATTACGAAGTTTATTAATATGTATGTTAGACCCTGTCTTCCTTATTCCTTGAAAAAACTACCTCAGCGGGGTTTTCTTAGTTTACCTGTTTCTAGGAATTTATAACTTGTCCAAATCTCATCTCTTGTTTGCGCTAGTGTTGGTTTAACAAGACTTAGCAGGATACACTTCCAATTCTTTAGAAGTGAATCTCCACAACCATTAAAGTCAAATCTATACATCTCAGATTCCATTCGAGTGTGAAATCAACTCTGCTCAAGTAAGTTCTATGTTGTGCTAACATATAGCATTAAATGTATAAGTAATTAAGTGAAAAAATGTCATCAGAATTAAGATACAGAGTGCCACTCTGCATATATAATTCAACCACTGTTGATATGATTTCATTTTGCTATCTTCGAACACAACTAGCATTGTCATAACTAAGAAACATCGACAATAAAATGCCCTTATCAAGTTCAAACTATGCCGAATAAACAAAAAAAAGAATGATTTAATCCTCCAATTTATTGTGAATCTAAATTTTCAAAATAAGAATAAACACTAATGGATGTTCTATCTATGCCATTTGTGTTCTTTCTGACATAACACATAAATGACAACTTGAAAACACTTTCTAAATAGCAAAAGTGAAGAGAAAAAAACAATCTTGCACACTCAAATTGTTGTAGATGAAATAATAAGAAACTAAAATTTAAACAAACAAATTAGGGATATTTCTTTTGTTGGTTTTCTATTGAGCAATCTACATACTCTATGAACTTTTAGAAATAAAACTTCTAAAAAAGTTGTAAAGTTGTTGCAATAAGAGCATGCTTGATGCATCAGTACTATTAAAACCAAACATGCATGCAATTAGGTGATGCGCGCAGATGAAACTACAAGAAACTCAACAAGGAGTAAATAAGTAAAACACTATGCAAACTTAGATCACAAACAGTTATTGGTTCATCTATCCGCGGTTGAACAAACTATTTACCCATTTAACAACTAAAAATCCAACGTAGTTAGAAACAAATGTTCATCTATCTATATATCCATATAAGCACAGGGCGTTATATAAAAAGAACCAATATGAAAATTACTCATGGTTGTGGCTCGATAAGGTAGGGATACATGCAAACATGCATTCACTACATATTAGTTTAGTTAGAGAGGCTTACTTGATCCAACACTATCGAAATCAATCATGTCTGAATAAACAGATGGAGTCTTTCAACTCCTCTAACTGTGGAGCCTCCAAGGATGATCCTGCAGGTGTACCCTGTGGTAAGTAACCACTCAATGAGTTGAGTGGTGATCAAAAAATCCAATTATATGCAGGAAATCAAAGTCAAGCCAAAGGGGCAACCAATTATCATGAATTAATCAAGCAATTGAAAACCCAACAACAAAATCAAACCCAAAAGCAAAAGGGGAAAACTCACCAGTACCGAACAACTTTACATCTAAAGCACCCGGTGGTGGTAGCGCATTAACAAACAGCACATTGAGTTTGGCGAATGGTGAAAACAACTCTGTACTCGGATGCAGCTTCAAGCTCGGCCTTTGCCGCCTACTCTAATGCCATGGCCACAAGGCGCATGATCTCCTTTTTCTCGACCCAATTCTTCCATTTCTGCCTGATTAAGAAACTCACAATTGACACAAAGAATAAGAAGAGAATGAAGCTAAGATCTGGAAACCCTAGATCTCTGAGAACCAGCATTGATGGTGCACCATCGATGCATCCAATTCTGCCACCACGATCAGTCGCGAGTTCTCATCGTCACAACTCCTCCACTTCGGCTCAAATCAACTCACCTTCTTTTCACTTTGCTTGCTTGAAGAGGCTTTTGTTCCTGAGTGAGTGAAATGGAGAGGTGAGAAAAAGAAATTGGAGAGATGAAAGAATGGTAGAATCCAGATCCAAAGGGAACCAAAGCAGAAAGAGATAATGGCGGTGGATGAGAGAAAAAGAAGATTGAAGGAGCACATACATGTTGCTTGCAGAAGATAATGGAGCGAAGGATTGTTGTGTTTTTTCGATTTTGATATGTTTTAGGGCAACAACAAGAGCATGATGGAGGGAGATGTCTTTTTTGCTTTTGGTGAGAGAGGTTTTCCGAAAATATTGAGCAAAATCGAGCTCTGTTTTTTTTTTTTTTAACTCCTACCCTTTTTTTCCACAGCGTTTTTAATATTGAATTGTTACAAAAACTGAGCTTTTGAGTTTTTCATACCACCAAGTTCAAAAACGCTATTATCAAATGCTATTGATGGCCAAATGTGGTGTAGTGGGGCATTGGAAAAAAAGTACAAAATGGAGGATGTTGGACTAAAGAAATTTGTCGTCGACAAGTTTATGGATTACAAAATGACTGATGGTAAAACTGTCATTCTCCATATTCAAGAAATTCAAATTCTCATTCATGAAATGCAGGCTGAAGGCCATGTCATCAGTGAATCTTTCCAAGTTGCTGCTATTATTGGGAAGCTCCCTCATATTCGGAAAGATTTCAAGCACTATTTGAAACACAAGCGTAAGGAGATGATTCTTGAAGACTTAATCATCTGCCTAAAGATTGAGGAAGACAATCGAGGAACAGACAAGCACACACTGGTTGATTCAAAGGTGCGGTGTTCCTCGAAGAATGGGGGAAGTGGCGTAAACCCCAAAATCTATGCGAACTTTAAAAGGTTCAAAGGCTCTTACAATGTTTGTGGCAAGAATGAGCATCTTGCTAAGGATTGCCAAAAATGCAAGGATGAAGACAACGAAAGGCATTCTTTTCCAGCAAACTTGTCAGAAGCTCTTGCATGTCTTATCGAAAGGTTACACATTAGCGCCAATGTACATGAGGTTAACCTCGTTAATCATCCTCGCACATGGTGGCTTGACACCAGTGCCACCGCCACATCTGCAGCGATAAGACCATGTTTTCAACTTATGAGAAGTTGAATAACGATGACAAGGTCTTCATGGGAAATGAATCAGTCTCGACAATTGAAGGCAAGGGAACTATGGTATTAAAATATACCAAAAACAAGAATGTCACGATGAAAGACGTTTTGTATTGTTCCAGAGATTAGAAAAAATTAATATCTAGTTCTCTTCTAGTAGAGAATAACTTTAAAATAGTTGTTGAGTCAGGGAAATTTGTCCTGCTCAAAAACAAAGTATGTGGGACGTGGTTACTTTACAGATAGTCTTTTCAAGGCCAATGTAATGGTCATTAATAATGCAAATTTTGTTTCTTATTTGATAAAAGGAAAGATAAAACCTTGAAATACATGATACCATGCTTATCAACTCTGGCCTACCAGAGAACTTGTGGGGGAAGCACTTCATATGGCAAATCATATTTTAAATTGAGTGCCCCACAAGAAATTTGATCAATTACCATATGAGATATAGAAAGGTAGACAATCATCCATAAATACATTAAAGTGTGGGGTGCTTGGCGAAAGTTTTTGTTCCACCACTGAAAAGGAATAAACTATGAGCAAAAATCGTTGATTGTTATTTTTTTGGAAATGCTGAAAATAACAGTACATACAGGTTTTTGGTGTTTAAATCAGATATCAATGATATTCATGTTCATACTCTTTTTGAGTCTAGAGATGTGGTGTTTTTTTAGGCTGTATTTTCTCATAAAAAGGATTACATAGAATCAACACCTCGTATGACTTTCGAGTCATCTAGTGCTCCAAAAAGAACACATAAGGTGTCAAATGAAGGGAGTGAGCCAAATATCAATTCTAATGAAAATAGAAATAATAACTTCCTTATACATAGCAAGAGAGCTCGAAAGTCCAAAACATTTGGTACAAATTTTCTAACTTACATGTTAGAAACAAAGCCTCAAACTTGTAAAGAATCAATGTCTACTCTTGAAGCTTCTTTCTGGAAGGAAGCTATAAATCGTGAGATAGAATCCATTATGCACAATCATACTTGAAAATTGGTTGATCTTCCTCCTTGACATAAAGAAATTGGGTGCAAATGGATCTTCAACCGTAAAATAAAACCTGATGGTTCCATTGATAAATACAAGCTCGATTAGTAGTTGATGTTGTCGATTTTCGCTCCCTGCTTTGAACTTGACCTACAAACCTGCTGACCTGCACAAGGAACGCACGTGAGCCACGAACCACCATTGTGGTGGCCGATGGCACTCCGATGCTAAAGTCAGACAGGGGTCTGAGGAAGGCGTAATGTTGTAAACAGAGAATTTGTAGTGTACCTTAGCTTACCAACCTCATGTCTTATTTATAGTATTGGAGTCTTCGTTCGACCAAACCATCTGTGGCGTAGTTTAGAGTAGGAGATCTTCATGGAGATCCTTCTCTAATTAGGAGTTGTGTTGTAAAGGGGAGTTTTCCTATTAGCCTTGTGCTCCTAGATACGCGAGAGATAGTTTCCAATCAGAGAGTAGTCCATAGATAGAAGTTTCCATGTGAGACGTATACTCTGGTATTTGCTTCCTAGTTGGAAGCAAAGTGTTGTTGTCTTGCTTGTCCGAAGCCGATCCTAGAGATACTTGCCTTAGCAGGGCTTACGAGTATTTAGGATTGTAGTGAGACGAGTGGGCTTAGCAGGCTGTAATGATTTGGGTCCGTCTGGCGAACTTCATTATGTGGGCTTAGAATTTCTTGGGCCAGATCAGTGTTGAGCTGACGTTTGGGCCTATTATATCTCAAGATCACCATTACATGTTTACGGCATAGAAGAGAGACCGTTTTGGAGTATCATCAGCTACTCCCCCGAGTTAGTAGGGCGTCTAGTCGGTCCATTAAATCTTTGAAAACTAATTGTACCATCATGATGATTGAACTCCAAGCGTTGTCTCGAGCGGCGCATATCATTAATGAATACGCGATTGCTCAATGAGAAGAAGTACGGTTTATATTCTCTATAAATAGCCATCGCTTCAAGGAGGATCTCTCCTATTTTTTTCTGCATCGTTCTTTTGTGCGATTGTGCTTTTGTAGAGCTCGATTTGCACTTTCTATCAATGGCAGATAATGTTGAACTTACTTCCAAGCAGTTGTCTTTTAATTGCCTCAAACGTTTTGAGTATAGCTTGGCTGAAGTTGAGTTAATCAGGCTTCAGAGCCTGTATCATATTCCAGGGGATGTGGAAATCATTCCTAGGCTTGTGGCTAGGGCTCCATCTTCACCCCCTTAGGGGTACATATGGTTGCACCGGGGCATATTTGAATCTGGGCTTCGGTTCCCAGTGCCAGACGATGTTTGGCACTTCTTCTTTTCTCTCTGCATGCTTCCCGCTCAAATGGCTCCAAGCGGGTTCGAGATTTTGATTGCGTTTCTTCTTAGAGCGCACGATGCTGACCTTCATTTAACCCCGGGGAAAAGTTCATCATCTGACCACCATTTGGATGGATTCTAAAGGCCTTTGCATACTGAATAACCCCGTTTGCTTGCGTCCAGTAGCAGATGACATTGAACCCTGGTCGAAGTATTGGTTTTTGGCCTCTGCGAATTCAGGTTCGGAGGTCGTCGAGTCCCCAGATACTTCCAGTTTGACCTTAGTAAGTTTCTTCATTGTTGTCTCTTCATTTCGTTCTCGGATGTAGTGTTGATTTGATATGTCGTTTCTTTTCTTGGGGAAGTTCGCGGCTCTGAATCTCACTGAGGAGGAAAACTGATAGAAAGGGAGTTTATCAAACTCCCATTGATGTTTGTTGAGGATGTCATAATGTCAGGTGATGTCGTACGAAGCAGGTTGCTACGATGCTCCTATGATGTTCTTGTTCTGCCAGGTTCGCCGACCAAAAAGATCGTCAACCGTTGTTCGAGGAAAAGGAACTTGGCCATACTTAGTCCGACTAGGTTGGCAGAACTGGAGGCGAGCGTGCCTCCTGTTGTTATTTTGAAAAGGAGGCAACCCTCTAGCCATGCAGTTTCTTTTTTCGAGTCGTTGTCCTTGCTAGAAAATGAGAGCACGAATTACCTTCGTTTGCTCAGAGGCCATTTCAGAGGATCATCGTCTCTCGCTTGATATTGTTATCCTTCTGCTAACTTAGAGGGGGGGCACATTGGACCGGGTGTTGACATTGTGAGTCACCATGGGTCAGCGGCGGAGCCTCGCACTTTTGAGTCTCATGGTTCTGTTGTGTTGCACCCTGATGCTCACGGGAGAGTTCTTGCTATGAAGAAAACTTTTGCGGACCTGCAGGTGTCATATTTGGATGCTCTCTACCGGGTGGATTCCTTGACTGGTCAATTGCAGAATTCTGGTGCAACCGCAAACTTGGGGGCGTGCGAGCCGCAGTGTCTGCGTCTAAGGCAAAGTTTGTGAACATAAGGGCTCAACTGAGGTCGGCTGAATCTGACTTGGCTTCAACCCATGCCGAATTGGGACGGGCTCGTGCTGAGTTGGAGTGCTTAGACATTGCTATGGACAAGTAGTCATCCAATCTACAGGCCCAGGTTGCTGAGAGGAAGCAGGCAAAGACGGAATGGGCCGCCACACGATAATAGCTTGAGTCTAAAGTCGTTGAGGGATTTCGCCGTGTTCGTGAGGCTGAATGTTTGCTGTTAGAAGAGTGTTCGCACTATGTCACCTTGGTAGGCGCGGTGGATTTCGACACTTTGGGACGAAGGCCACAAATATCTCCAGAGGTCATTCAGGGCAAATTAGAGCTTCTGAAGCTTAAAAGAAAAGAGCACACCGGCATCGACCTCGACTTTGTCTGTTATAGGAGAGCCGCTTTTAGAACCATTGAGCAAGAAAAAGGTACTGGCTTTGCGAGATAGGCTGCTGAGGAAGTTGTTTCTCCCCTTTCTGCTTTGAAATAGTTGTAACGTACTTCTAGGGACAAAAGAAAGACAAAAATTTAATGAAAGTCGTGTTTTGTAACTTTGCTTTTTGTCTTGTACTCTTGTGTCATTGTGTCTTCTTTAGAAGTTTTGAAGGCCGTGGAATTAGTACTTTTGGGCCCTGAACGCTGGCAGATCGTTTGTGTTTGTCAGTTGGGACGTGTCGAAATTGACTGCTTTTGGCTGCTCTCGTTTATGGGTGACCTGTTGTGGTCCCTAACAAGTTGCCTCTACGAGCCGTGGCACCTCTGAATATACTTGTATCTATCATTGTTCATGTATTGTAGACTAGGCGTCGAGATGCTCCAAAAATCGTTGCATTTCAAGGATTATTGGTTGTTTGGTGAGTCGTCATTATCAGGCGTGAGTGCGCTGACTAGACTCCCACTTTCTTGGCCATTATCATCCGCGCACAGCAGACTAAGCGTTGGGCACCAGAAACCTTCACCATCAGTCGCGAACTGACTAAGCTTACCTGGTAAGTTCGGCGATCATTGTCTGTTGGGAAGCAATGATCGCTTGGTGAGTTGTCGTCATCAGGCGTAAGAGTGTTAACTAGACTCCTACTCCCTCGGCCATCGTCATCCGCAGGTAGCGGACTAGGCGTCGAGCACCAGAAGCCGTCTTCATCAGTCGCAAACTAACTAAGCTTACCTGGCAAGTTCAGCGATCATTGTCTGTTGGAGAGCAATGATCCCTTGGCGAGTCGTTGTCATCAGACGTAGAGCGCTGACTAGACTCCCACTTCCCCGGAAATCGTCATTCGCGCGCAGTAGACTAGGAGTTGGGCACCAGAAGCCGTCATCATCAGTCACAAACTGACCAAGCTTACCTGGCAAGTTCGACAATCATTGTCTGTTGGAGAGTAATGATTCCTTGGCGAGTTGTCGTCATCAGGCATAAAACACTAACTAGACTCCCACTTCTTCGGTCGTCGTCATCCGCACGCAGCAGACTAGGCGTTGGGCACCAGAAGCCATCATTACCAGTCGTGAACTGACTAAGCTTACCTAGCAAGTTCAGCAATCATTGTCTGTTGGAGAGCAATGATCCCTTGGCGAGTCGTTGTCATCAGGCGTAAGTGTGATGACTAGACTCCACTTCCTCGATCGTTGTCATCCACGCGCAGCGTACTAGGCGTTGGGCACTAGAAGTCGTCGTCATCAGTCGCGAACTGACTAAGCTAACCTGATAACTTCGGCGATCATTGTTTGTTAGAGAGCAATGGTCCCTTAGTGAGTCATCATCATCAGACGTAAGAGCGCTGACTAGACTCCCACTTCCTCGGCAGTCGTCATCCGTGTGCAGTGGACTAGGCATTGGGAATAATCTCTCAGGTCTGTTCGTGACAGACAGTATTGAAAGTTTAGTAAAAGCAAATACTTTTATTGATAATTTTTTTGAGATGCTCCACATTCCATGGTCGTTTAAGTCCGTCACCGTTTACATCTTCCTACCAGTACGTCCCCGACCTGTTGACCTTGGTTACCTTATAGGGTTATTCCCAGTTCGGGTTCAACTTTCCTGCGCCAGCTTCTTTGGTGTTCTGCTCGGTTTTTCTGAGTATCCAGTATCCCACTCTAAATTTGCGTTTCTTGACCTTCTTGTTGTAGTATTGCGCTATTCGTTGCTAGTAGGTAACGCTCAAGACTTCGTCATTATCGTCTGGTCTAAATTCTTCCATTCGGAAGGTTGGCATTTCGAGTTCTACCTGGACCATGGCTTCTGACCCATATGCCAGGGCGAAGGCTGTTTCTCCAGTAGGGATTCTTTTGGTTGTCCGATACGCCAAGAGTATTTCTGGTAGCTCTGGAACCCATTTTCCTTTGGCCGCATCAAGCTTCCTCTTGATTGCCTCCAGGATTGTCCGGTTGATAACCTCGGCTTGGTTGTTGGCTTGGGGTGTCCTGGCGAGGAGAAATGGTAATTGATGTTCAAACTTTTGCATAGTTTTTTAACCTTGATACATTCGAATCGAGTTCCGTTGTCGCTGACCAATACTCTAGGGATGCCAAATCTGCAGACGATGGTTGCTCATATGAATTTTTATATCTAGACTTGCCCTATCTTTGATAGGGGCTCCGCTTTGACCCACTTGGTGAAGTAGTCGACTGCAACAAGAAGGAAATTTTGCCGGCTGATGCTGGGAGGGGTCCAACGATGTCCATCCCCCATTGTGCGAATGGCCACAGACTTTTCATCGGCGTCAGTGGCGAGGTAGGCATGTGTGTGTACGACGTGAACCTCAGACATTTGTCACATTTACGTATAGTATGTTTGGCGTCTAGTTGCATCGTCGCCCAATAGTTTCCTAGGATTAAAGCTTTGTGGGTGAGGGTTCTCCCACCTGGATGATTTCCGCATATACCATCGTGGATCCTTCCCAGGACCTGATCTGCCTCTAGAGGTGATAGACATCGGAGCAGTGGTCCCATCATTGATTTTCTGTATAAGTTGTTGTTTAAAAGAGTGTACCTCACTACTCTATTTTTTAGTCTTCTGGCCTCGACTTTCTCGGTCGGCATGGCTCAGTTAGCGATACATTCGAAGATCAGAGTCATCCAATTCAGCGATGCACTTGTAGCGCAAATATCTCTAGGTTCTTATTCGTCTAGGCTTGATTGTTCTTGATATTCGATGAGACCATTTGAGACTTTGACAGAGGCATCTCTGGCTAGCGCGTCAGCTATTTTATTGTCATCTCGGGGGCATTGCACAAGCTCGCACCTTTCGAACCCGCTCATTGCGCGGAGTACCTTTTCGCGGTAGGCTATCATGCGAGGGTCTTTGCTGTTGAAACATCCTTTGACCCGGTTGACTACTAGCATTGAGTCAATGTATGCCGTTAGGTGATCTATCCTGATCTCCAAGACTAGCTTTAGGCCGGACAGGAGACCTCATAATCAACTTCGTTGTTTGAAGCAGAAAAACCGAATCTGATGGCTTTTTCGATAGTGAAGCCTCTTGGAGAGTGGAATGTGATCCCAGCTTCGCTTGCTTTTCCTATCGACGATCCATCGCAACGCAAGGTCCATTCTTGAATGCTTGAATATGAGGTCTGAAGATTTGTCTTTGGTTCTTCCCCGCCGGTGAACTCGACGTTGAAGTCGCCAATGCATGGGCTTTGATTGTGGTTTTTGGAGGATAACTTATTTCAAACTGCCCGAGTTCTACTAACCATTTTATCATCTTGCCGGATAACTCTGGTTTGTGCAGTAATGTGCGGAGCGGGTGCTTGGTTAGAACTGTTATAGAGTGGGTCTAAAAATAAGGCCTCAGTTTTCTTGAGGATACAACCAGTGACAAGGCTAACTTCTCTAGGTCTACTTAGTGTGCCTTTGCTTCCATGAAGGTTTTTCTGGCATAGTACACTGGTCTCTGGATTCCCTGGTCATCTCGTACAAGAGTTGAGCTGACGGCATGCTTGGAAACATATAAGTATAAGTAAAGTGTTTCCCTTGTCGCTGATTTTGAGAGTAGCTCAATGCTCCCCATGTATGCTTTCAGGCTCTGAGAAAGGCTTGTTCGCACTCTTCGTTCCACGAGAATCCTTTGCTTCCTCTTTGTATTTTAAAGAAATGAAGGCATTTTTTGGATGATTTAGATATAAACCTGTTGAGTGTTGCCACCCTCCCAGTCAGGCTCTGAACGTTTCTAATGTTGGCGAAGGCTTTCATGTTGAGAAAGGGCCTGAATCTGTTTTGGATCAGCTTCAATTCCCCTTTTGTTCACTATGTAGCCTAGGAATTTTCAAGACTCAACTCCGAACGTACACTTCTATGGGTTGAGTTTCATCTGGTATTTTCTGAGCTGGTTGAATGCTCAGTGAGGTCTCCTATGTGGCCGGGGTTGCAGAGGCTCTTGACCAGCATATCGTCAATATAGACCTCCATATTCCCATCAATTTGTTTTTTAAAAATTTGGTTTACCAGTCGTTGATATGTAACACCTGCGCTCTTCAAACCGAACGACATCACCCTGTAACAGTATATTCCTCTCTCAGTTATCAAGGAGGTCTTCTCTTTATCCGGGGGGTGCATTAATATTTGATTGTAGCCTAAGTAGGCGTCCATTAAGCTTAGTAAGTTGTGCCCAGATGTGGCGTCCACGATCTGATCAATGCGGGGGAGCGGGAAGTTGTCCTTCGGGCAAGCTTTTTTTAGGTCCGTGTAGTCTATGCATACTCTCCACTTCCCAGTTTTTTCACCAAAACGGTGTTTACCAGCCAGTTTGGGCATCATGATTTCTTTATCATGTCCGCGTTGACTAACCACTACACCTCCTCATTTATGATAGCGTTTTTCTCTGGCGTCACGAGCCTATTCTTCTGCCATATGGTTTTCCTTGTGGGGTCCACCTCTAGGCGATAAGTGATTATTGACGGGTCGATTCCCACCATGTCCCGCATGGTCCAGGTGAAGACTTACTGGTTCCGCTGTAGCAACTCTGTGAGTTGTTCCGCCAATTCTTTGCACATGCGGGAACCTATTTGAATAGGCCTACTGTTAAGATGGTTGTCAAGGTAAAACGTGGTGCTTTCTTCCTCCGGTTGACCGGCGTCGGGTCTGCTTCGGGGGCTTATATGAGCTTCATCGTCTAGGATAGGTTGTTCTATCCCGGCTTCTCGGGCAAGATTGAGAGACATCTTGGTCGCGAGACCAGCTGTTAATTGATAATCACTCAATAGGGCAATTGTTTGGTTGCCTCGTAACGTACCGACTATTTGGTTTATCGAATACTTGATGCATTGGTGTAAAGTGGAGACTTTCGCTCCCATTTGGTGTATCCAAGGTCTCCCCAGGATAATATTATATGTGGAAAGGGCATCGATCACTATGAAATCTTGAAACTGTTTTTAGTCGGTGTCTCTCTCGTGACTACTGTCAGTTGTATTTTTCCCACTGAAAAACACTTTTTGCCGCTGAAATAGATCATCGGATGGTTATCAGGGGTCAGGGTTTCTTTTATTAACTGCATGCTATATAATGTGCGGAGAAATAGAACTTTCAACGAGCTTTCGATGTCCACCAAGGATATCCTTACTTCCCAGGTTGCCAGGGAGATCATTATCACAAGAGCGTCATTATGTAGGAGTTGGACACCCCAGAGGTCTTCGTCTGTAAAAGCTAGTAGCATGGGACGATCATGCCTTTGGGCGTGCGATGTTCATCGCTCGCCGCATATCACTTGGATTTTCATATCTCTCAGATCTCTTTTCTTGGATCTGTTTGATAGTTCGGACTCGGAACGGGCCCCATGAAATACGTGCGTTGTGCCTACCGATTCACATCTTTCATTTTTTGAGGAGGATTTCTCCCCGGGCTTACCTTTACTCTTGGTGGTACGTTCCTCCTAGAAGGTGATGTAACTTTGTGCTTCCTTCACCAAGTCCGCAATATTTGCTGGTGGGTCCAGAGTTAGGAAGTTGTAGAACTTGTCGTTCCTCAAACCATTGGTGAAGGCTGTGATGGTTGTTGCATCGTTGCACACGTTGAAGGAAGTTAAATCGCTACTGAAGTGCGTGACATACACTCTCAGTGTCTCATCAGGCTTTTGCTTCATCGACTTGAGCGTATTCATCGTTAGCAGGATTTGTTGTATATAAGCCGATCTTAAATCCGTCTCAGGGTCTGTCGTCTCTGCTGATGTTCATGGAGATTCTTTTCTAATTAGGAGTTGTGCTATGAATGGGAGTTTCCCTGTTAGTCTTGTGCTCCTAGATACGCGGGAAATGGTTCCCAATTAGATACTAGTCCATAGATAGAAGTTTCCATGTGAGACGTATACTGTGGTATTTGTTTCCTAGTTGAAAGTAAAATGTTGTTGTCTTGCCTGTCCGAAGTGATCCTCGAGATACTTGCCTTAGCAAGGCTTACGGGTATTGAGGATAGATGTGAGACGCATGGGCTTAGCAGGCTGTAATGATTTGGGTCCGTCTGGCGGACTGCATTGTGCGGGCTTAGAACCGCTAGGGCCGAATCAGTGTTGGGCTGGCGCTTGGGCCTATTATATCTAGAGATCATCATGACACATGTACGGCATAGAAAAGAGACCATTTTGTGTATCATCAGTAGCTAAAGGGTATAGTAAAAAAGAAGGCTTAGACTATTTTGACACTTATTTTTCGGTGACAAGGATAACATCAATTAGGATGTTAATTGCCATCGCACCACTTTACAATTTGGAAATTCACCAAATGGATGTAAAAGTTGTGTTCTTGAATGGAGAATTAAATGAGGAAATATATATGGATCAACCGGAAGGGTTCCGAGACAAAGGACAATATCACAAAGTATGTAAACTTGTTCGATTCTTATATGGTCTAAAACAAGCTCTCGAACAATGGCATGAGAAGTTTGATGAAGTCATGTTGAAAAATGGATTCAACATAAATAAGTGTGACAAGTGTGTCTATATAAAGAAAATCAATAATGCCTATGTGATAGTTTGTCTTTATGTTGATGATATGCTTATCTTTGAGACTAATAGTCAAGTTATTAAGTGCACCAAACTTATGCTTACTAAACATTTCGATATGAAAAATCTAGGTGAAGCTAACGTAATTTTGGGAATTCAAATATTGCGAACACCTGATGGGTTACCTTTGTCTCAATCACATTGCACTGAGAATGTAATAGACAAATTCAAACAATATAGAATCAAGAAATCTAATAATCCATTCCATCCATCCCAAGTGCTACTTAAGCATACAGGTCCAAGTGTTTCACAACTTGAGTACTCTCGCATTATTGGTAGTTTAATGTACATGATGAATTGTATGAGACCTGATATAACTTTTGTTGTGAGCACAATAAGCAAATATACTTGTAAACCAAGTAAAACTCACTAGCATGTTTTGCTTAAGGTTTTAGGGTATTTAAAAAAATACTTCAAACTATGCATTGCACTATGGTAGATATCCTAGTGCCCTTGAGGGATACAGTGATGCAAATTGGATTTCGATTATGAATCAGTAAAATCCACCAATGGTTATACGTTTACTATGGCAGGCAGTGTGACATATCTTGGAAATCTTCTAAACAAACATGTATAGCTAAATCCACAATGAAATCTGAGTTCATAGCCTTAGACAAGACTAGGAAGAAGAGGAGTGGGTTCGTCAATTTTTTGAAGACATTCCATTATGACCATAACCAGTACCGGCCATATGCGTACATTGTGACAATCAAGTCTTTATATGTAGAGCTCACAATTTTACGTACAAACGGTCGATAATGATATATACATCGAAGGCATCCTACCGTGAGGAAGTTGCTATCGAATGACATTATGTCCATTGATTTTGTGAAATCAAAAGATAACCTAGTGGGTCCATTTACTAAAAATTTATCTAGAGAGCGTATAGACTACACTTCGAGGGGAACTGGTTTAAGAACCTAATACACACGAATTATCATATACAGAAACCTTACTAAGCGATTGTAGATCCCATGGACTTAGTTCAAAAGGAAAACTAGTGATGGAATATAATACTCTTCCATTCCTATGAAGCACCAAGTGCAAACCTACTGTGATCAGAAGGATAAACAATGATATATTGTTTTTAATGACGTTTATATCTTGCAAAAGGCAAGTGGGGGTATTGTAGGATACTTCTTATAGAAGCAGTTACCTATTTAAGTGTGAGCTAGGTCGGCTCTACGAGATTTTTATCAAGCTGAAATCTCTAGTAGCACTTACAGAACCGAGAATTGTTCAAGACTAAAACAACCGAGAATAAAATTTGAATGGAATAATGTCATGTAAAGTTTATTGATTGGTCTTACATCAACAACCAACAGTTCAAGGTGAAATAGTTCACTGATCAGTTAAGTAATTCCGATACATTTTTACTAAGGAAGGTATAAAGTGAAAACTACCTATCCTGATGTGGCATTAATCCACGTACTCTTGAGATGTCATGACTTTCTCATTCAAGTGGAGGATTGTTGCAAATTCATGCATTTCCATATTTATTGAAAGAGTAAATCGTACATTATGTAAGCTAATTACATAAGGTCATTTATGTAAGTATCTAGACCAATAGGTGTGTTGGTTCAATTGTCTTCTGGGAACACGTACGTAGTGTTTCATTTACTATAAGTAGAATCTCAAATTGGCCATTTGAGAAATCCAAAATATTAGCAATTCATCATTACAACAACAACCTAGCACATAGAAGATGAGTTTACATTCAAATCAACACATGTTATATTCTGTTCATTTTTAAAGTCGATTCTTATTTCTATTTGCTTGATTTTCTGTCCTAAAGTGCATTAGGAACAAAAACAAATCTGTTGTATCTTGGGAGACTACCGACCATCAACATTGCCCCGAGACGGGTCAAATATTGTCTTAAGGACATTGCATTAAGCAATCCTCAGATTATCACTTCCCCTCACTATTACAGATTATATCCAACAGATAAAATGTCTATAGATGGTCAAAAATTGGGTGAGAGTGCCCTAGAATTTGTAGCACCCATTATTGAATGTCCAACTACAAAGGATAATATATAGTACTAGGGTGTCAGCGGGATCTACGTACACGGATATTCAGTACTTTTTATTTTATTACAACAATTCAATAATAAGAAAAAAATATTATTAATTTCTAAACAAAATAGTTGTATATAATTTTAAGGGCATATGTATAGTTTATAAATAAATAAGAGGCTTTAAATAATTTATGTTATGGGCATTAGATATAAATAATCAATGTTTGAGAGGGGTTGTTTAAAAAGTATGAAATGTGGAGTGCAAAATGAAAAATCCAAAAGTTAGATGTAAGGGCTTATTTTTTATAATTTATAGATAATTAAAGTGCTTCAAATAAATTATATTAGGGGCTTAAGCATAATTATCAAATATTTACAGGGGCTGGTTTTGATTGTAAATAGTTTAAATTTTGAAAAGTAAAATGGTAAAAATGTGTAATAGTGTTTGGGCCTATTTATAATTTATAGATAATTAGAGGGCTTCAAATAAATTATGTTAGGGGCTTTGGCGTAATTAATGAATTTTGATAGGGGCAGGGTTTGATTATAAATAATCTGAATTTGGAAAGGCAAAACTGTAAAAAAAAAATCTAATAGTATTTTTTTTAATTAAAAAACACAAATACCCCTGGAACTATTTGTTGGTATTTGGTTTTATATGTAATTATTAAAAATAGGGAAGGGCAAAATGGGAAAGTAAAGTTAGAATTGAAAACATATTTTTTACTATTCCTTTGGGAAATATGAGTTAAGCAGTTTAGATAAGCCCGTAGGTAGCAAAGCCTTGAAGAAGTAACGACTGGGAAACGAGCAAGACAACTTAGCGTAAGTGTGTATAAATGAAAAATGCCCAAATATTATAGTTGTGGATGAAAATTTCTATCGATCACATGTTGATCACGCAGAGCAATCTGCATAAGAAAGAGATTAATTCTGAACACCGGTGTGGTGCCTGCCACGGGGACTCCGATGCCAAAGTTAGAGAATTGCCTTTAGGAAAGTAATTATTTCTTTGTATTTGAAGAGAAAATTGTGAATCAAGAAAGAGTAACCTCCAAATGGCTTTGTGTTTGGCTATTTATAGATGCAGAACGAGTAAATTGCTGGCAGATGATTGAGACACGTGGCAGATGAGTGAGATATTTGCTTGCAGGTGGTTGTAACTTCTCTTAGGTAGTGAGTCATCTGCTTGTGTGGTCTGCTGACCACTTGATTAAACTTAAACGAATTTAAGTAGTCTTAAGTAAGATGCTTTTATGCATTGAATTACCCACTCACGGAGAGTGAGAGTGTCATCCACTACTGAGGTGTGATCCTTTATTGAGGCATTTTGTTTGTGTCCACTTGACTAAACTTAAACGGATTTAAGTAGTCTTGAGTAAGAAGTTTTTATGCATTGAATTGCCCACTCACAGAGAGTGTCATCATCCTCTACTGAGATGTAAATAAATGTTTGTGTTTCTGAATGTCTTCTGCAGAAGGACATGTAGAACGAATTCTTGTATTCCACTATTTCAACTGAAGAAGGTGTGTTCTCTACTGAGAAACAAATTGACATATTCTCTACAGAGGTATATGTAAATATTTGTTTGGATTTGTGTTGCATAATCTCCTTTCATTGATAGCGATCTCTTCAGTCAAGGTTGGTTCTTCTCGTGGATAATTTGATTGACTGGAACGAATAGCTTTGTATATGTTCTACATGATGAGGAGTCACTTGTTGAAGAGATAAAATACAATAAAGAGATGAAATACAATCAAGTTTTTCTTATATGTACATTGCATTTTTTTCTTCTAAAAAGCTAAAAAAAAAAAAAAAAAAAACTAGGACTCCTCAACTTCAATCCACTTTGTGAAATGGTCGGTTGCCACAATCATCAGATTCTTCTACGGTGGAGAGTTTGATTGAACGGAACGGTGAACTCTGTGTATGTTCTACTGGCTGAGGAGTCTCTTGTTATTTCATCTCCATTGGGCTCGATTGTTGGATGGAAGGTTGCACTTGATGGTCTGCCAAAAGTGGCAAATCTACTACCAGTGGTTGTTCGGCTAGTGCGGCCGAATATGTGGCAGTGATGATGACCCTATACGGGCAGATGACCGTTAAACATTATTTTTGCTAGTTTGTTTCCCACTATTGTGTTGAAAAAGAACTTCAAAAATAAAAGTGTTTGTGAAAGAAGATTTAAAATGAATGAATAAAAGTTTTTTTAATCAAAGGAAGACATTTTGCAATTAGTTTGATTCAAGCTCTCATTGAAAGCACAAATTGTGGATGCAAATTTCCACCGAATTGTGTGTTGATCACGCGGAGCAATCTGCATAAGATAGAGATTAATTCTCGACACCGGTGTGGTGCTTCCCATGAGGACTCTGATGCCAAAGTTAGAGCAATGCCTTTAGGATATTGATTTCTCTGTATTTGAAAAGCAAATAGTGAATCAATAAAGAGTTACTTCCAGATGGCTTTGTGTTTGGCTATTTATAGAGGCAGAACGAGTAAATTGATGACATATGAATGAGACACAAGGCAGATGAGTAAGATACGTGGCAGATCAGTGAGTCATCTGCTTGAAGGCGGTTGTATATTCTCTTAGGTAGTTGTAACTTCTCTTAAATAGTTGTAACTTCCGTAGATAGTTGTAACCTCTCATTGGTAGTTGTAACTTCCTGTTTGGAGACATCTCTCCTGCAAGCTTGTGTGCTTAGCAGAGCATGGTAATCAGCACCGAGCACTACTCCTCTGCTGAGAAAAGAATGTTATACTGAGTTGTATTGAGCTCATACTTGGGCTACATTGGGCCCAAACTTGGGTTTTCTCTACTTGTAATTTCGTGGATAACTTTCGGGCTTCTCGAAAACAGCCCAAATCTTTCTGCTTCCTTATCCTGTTGGGCTATGGATTATTTTTGGCTCCCACAATAGTTAATGAGCAATTTCCACTAATACATGAACTCTTATAAAGGGATGCGCACAAAAGACGTGGAACTTGAACAAGCACATAATACACAACTCATAAAAATTGAAGCAAGAAAAGTAGAATTGAAGAACGAAGGTTTAGAGAATCCTCAATGGCTATCTTGACGGTTGTCTAGATCTAAATGTTTGAATGCGTAAAGTTGTAATACAGCACAAGAAACACAAAATACAAAAATGCCCAACACATAGGGATGGCAAAGGGGCGGATTGGGGCGGATTTAAGCAAATCCATCCCCGCCCCGCTGAGGATTGCGGGGCTCAAAATCCACCCCGCATATCCGTTTATTAGTATTTTTTAAAACCGCATCCGCCCCAGATGGATTTGCAGATATCCGCCCCGCCCCGAATATCCGCATAAATAGGTTTCTAGGTGGGTTTTGAATCTCCGCCCCAACCGATCCTCCCCGCCTGACAATAAAATTTTACATAGGTTTTAGTTTTAGTTTTTTTTTTTTTTTTTTTTTTTTTTGAAAATGGTTTAGTTAATACTTACTTTAGGGATAAGGGTATTATAGTAATTTGAGCAGTATAAATGGATATCCGCGGGGCGGATATGGCTAAAACCGTATCCGCCCCGAATAGTCAACGGATACTGTTTGGATACCTGAAACCACCCGAAAATCCATTCAGCCATATCCAAATCCGCCCCATACGGATTGGGTGGGGCGGATATCCGTAAAAATCCGCCCCACTGCCAACCCTACCAACACAAGGGGTTCCAGTAGATTTCATTTCATTCAATATATTAGTTTGAATTGATTATCATTTACTAGATTTCATTAGTGTTCTAGTTTATATGTCATTGAATTACAACTTTATTTTAAAATGTCAAATTCCACATATAGAAATTAGAATGCCAAATACAACACAAATTAAAATGTAAAATATAATACTCATAAAAACTCAAATCTCGAATACATACACATAGAAGTAAAGAAAACATCGAAAGTGTGAATATATAAAAAAGCATTGAATAGACCTCAGTCACTGGCGAACGTGAGAACACTATCAAATATGTTGAACCACGTAAGCTTTTTGTTGCCTCTTAGTGGCATTTTCTAACATTCCATGTTAGCATGCCACCACTTATTGATCGATGTGCCTGGTATGTGGCAGTTGCTCATTGGTCAAAGATTTGGACTCGTTGTCGTCGCCAGAAAAATTACTGACACCATTAATAACTTGGTGCTCAAGTATTTTCAAGGAACTTGTAATTGACTACACAATCACCCGAATAGAAGAATCCTTTAAACATAGCAGTCTGCTCTACGTATCGAGATACACAATTCACGTTTCTCATTTATTTACATGAGATTCCAAATTTTGAGGTGTTGAGAAATGAGTTTATCATGTAAGCAAAATATTTGATTTTAACAAATTTAGACATATATATCATCTTTGACGCTTTGAATGATCAAATTGATAAAATATGTTCAAAAAAAAAAAGGAAAAAGAAAAAGAAGATTACACTTTTGAAAGTAAAAAATTCTTCCATGGAAAAACAAGAAGTAGACAATTCATTTTTTTGATCATACGACACATCATGAAGAAACACCAAATTGTCAACATATCATTTATAGTTGAATAATTAAGGGAGGGAGAGGGAGAAATATTGAGAAACAAGAATATTGAGTGTCGGGATTAGGTCTATGCTTTTTAAATATTATTTATATTATCCAACTTATGAGGACCATTGTCAGAGGACAAAAAGATTAAAATCAAAGTTATGAAAATCGAGACAAGACAATAAGGAGAGCCGAAGCAAGTCAAGTCAATTCAACCAAGTCAAAAAATAATTATCTACAAATGACTCAAGACTTTAAATTCTCTCATGTGACATGTTTGTGGATGCAACTTTTCACTAGATCACGTACTGATCACGCAAAGTAATCTGCATAAGATGAAAAAAAATTCTTGACAATAATGTGATGTTTGCCGCGGGGACTCTGATGCCAAAGTCATAATAGTGTCTCTCAGAAAAATATTTTTTTCTATGTTCTTAGAGAGAATTGAGATTTAGAAAAGTGTTACCCGAAAATAACTTTGTGTTTGGATATTTATAGAGGCAGAAGGAGCCAACTGCTCGTAGATGAGTCAAATACGTGGCATGTCGGGAGCCAACTGCTCGTAAATGAGTGGGACACGTAGCAGGTCGGGAGTCAACTGTTCATAGACGAGTGAGACACGTGGTAGGTTGGGAGCCATTGATGATTTTAACTTCCAATTGATGGTTGTCACTTTCAATTGATTGCTGTAACTTCTTATTGATGGATGCAACTTTCGTCGTCGGTTGTAACTTCTAGTAGATGGTTGTAACTTTCAGTAGATGGTTGTAACTTTCGTAGACTGGTGTAACTTCCCGTTAATGGTTATAACTTCCTGTTCGGAGAGACCTCTCCTGCAGGTTCGTATGCTTAGCTGAGTACTATGGTTAGCACCGAACACTACTCCTTTGCGGAGAAAAGAGTGTTTTGCCAAGTTGTATTGTCCCAAACTTGGGCTTTCCGTACTTGTATCCAATTTGGGTTGTATATCTTTCGTGGATAATTTCCGGACTTCTTGGAAATGACCCATATTTTTGGGTTTCCTTATTGTACTGGGTTTAGAATTATTTTTTGCCCCCACAAATGCCCCTCATCTCCTATGCTTTTGAGCCGACTGTTTTTATTTTTCTTCTTACTTAAAAGCAGATGAGATGAAATTTCACTGAGGAGTCCTACTAAAAATAGAAGTAAAATGCCCTGATCTTGTCGGCTTATTTGTCTCCATCGATGAGGCTTCTTCCGTGATTTTTTAAAAACAGAGTGGAATTCCAATAAATTTGCTAGAGTTGAGGTCGACTTCTCTGATGGGGAGAAATATCTCTTAAAAGAAAAAAGCAAAAAAAAATATTCTTCGATTGGCCTCCTTGGTTGTGAGGAAGCTATCTGTGAAACATGAAGTTTCTTGTGCTGTTGAAATGTAGTATGCTGAAGACAAAATGATTTGCCTATACAATTTTCTACTAAAATGAGGTGATATGCTGGATGACTCATACATATTACTTTTTGAGGCTCTTGGACTTTGTCTATGTAGAGGATCATCCTTAGGTGCTTTGGCATTAATTCACTAGATGTCGTAGACCAACAAACAAGAACTCATATTCTGCTTCATTATTGGAGGTTTTGGAAACAAGTGCGATGACTTGCTCTACCATTATTCCATTGGGTGTAAATAAAACAAGTCCTGCTTTGTCACCCTTGTGATTTGACGACCCATCCACACATAAATGCCACATATGTTTGGGATGACATGTTCGTGTTTCAGCACGAGTTGAGGAGTCTTCCTTCATTGAAAGATGTGACACCGATCTGCTAAGGCTTGAGCCTTTATAGTTGTCCTCGACCGGTAGATCAAGTCGAATTGGTTTGCCTCTGTTGCCCATTTCATGAGTTTTTGACAAGCATCTGGGAAGTTGTGCCCCCAGCTCTTTTCTTATGAGGGTTGAGCTGACTGCTACATTTGAAATTGCCATTTTTATCGAACTTATGTTGAAGTAATTTTGCATTTCATTCAACTTTGCTTTTATTTTCCAGGCTTAAAAATATTTTCATTAAGTGTACAAAAGCATGATTGGCCTCCTTCATGAGTTTCCAATATACTAAGTCGGAAGTTAAGCATAACTCGAGGATTTCAAAATTAATCATGGATTAAAATCTGTTTATCTTGAAAATTGCATGGAAATATTGTGTGATTTGCTAACCACTTGACAAAAATGAATTATAGTAGTCCTGAGTAAGATGTTTCTATGCTCAGTGATTGATTAATTGAATTACCCACTCACGGAGAGTGTCATCCTCTACTATGGTGTGATCTTCTACTTAGGCATTTTGCTTGTATGGTCTGTTGATCACTTGACTAAACTTAAAATGATTTAAGTAGTCCCAAGTAAGATGTTTTCATGCTCAGTGATTGATTAATTGAATTAGCCACTCACAGAGAGTGTCATCCTCTACTGAGGTGTGATCCTCTACTGAGGCATTTTGCCTGTGTGGTCTGCTGACCACTTGACTAAAACAGATTCAAGTAGTCCTAAGCAAGATGTTTTTATGCTCAGTGATTGTTTAACTGAATTACTTACTCACGAAGAGTGTCATCCTCTACTGAGTTGTATATAAATGATTGTATTTCTGAATGTCTTTTGCTAAAGGACATATGAATAAATTTTTGCATTTCACTATTTAAATTGAAGATAGTGTGTTCTCTGTTGAGAAGCAAAATAACATATCTTCTACTGAGGTATATGTAAATATTTGTTCAAATGTTTTTGCAGGATCTCCTTTTATTGGTGATAGTCCCTTCACCCAAGGTTGGTTCTTTATCTCGTGGAAAATTTTATTGATGGGAACGGAAGAACTTTGTATGTTTTACCGGATGAGGAGTCCCTTGTTGGGGAGCGTGCTTTATGCTTATAACCCTTGTTCTTTTACTCTCATTTTGATTTGCATTCTTTTGTATAAGTAAGCTATCTTTCTTGGATGCATCCAGTGCCTTAGCACTATTTTTTTCATCATCCCATAATGCATAGTGTTATGTCATGGTGAAGATTTCTACAAGAGTTTTGCCTGATTTCATAGTCAGCTCACCAGTTTCTTGCGAGCAGACCCTTCTTGAAAGCTAAGGATGCAATTTGATCATCACATCCAACTATACTCATTTTTCCACCTTGAATCTTCTAATGAAGTCTCTGAGTAATTCATTTGACTTTTTCTTCGTGTTGAAGAGGTGGTCAATATGTTTTTTGATAGTGTGGTAGGATGAATACTCTTTTATGAAGACAAGGGAAAGCTTTCCAAAGTTGTTGATCGACCAGGGGTCAAAGTGTGGAACCAATTTTGGGCCACTCCTTGTAAAGTTATAGCAAACATAAGTGGGTCATCATTTTTGTGTAAAGTCGTGACACTTTGGAAATGCTTCAAGTGTCTCTCAAGATCATAATCTCCTTTGAGAGGGGTAAAAGTTGGTATGGTAAACTTTATCGATGGAGGACCCTTCCAATGTCATTTTGTAAAAGGTGAAGTGTTTACCAAGGCAACCTCTCTGCGTAGATCATCTCTGGGTTTTCCATGACTAGTGAGTTCCTCAACTGTTTATTGACCATTTGTGCTACATCATCAGCTCCCAAGGGCCTGGGTGCATCCTGCTAATTGAATGTGCGGCAAGGCAGCCTAAGCCGCTCAACGACATGGTGGTTTCTATTTCAGTTATTAGCTGTTGATGACTCCTCATATTCAGAATTTGGTATTCGAAACAAGTTAATGTAATGATCCATATTTGGTAATCTGTACTGGTTTACATCCATCGAGATTTTGTCTTCTGTGCCGACCACTCATATCTTGCATCATATGCAACCTTAGCTTTGAGTGCACAGTTGCTTGGGAGCCCAATCTTGAGAAGACTCATGTTTGAGGCTTGAGCCTAGAGTGCACATTTGCTCATGGCCCTAATCTTGAATGAATGTTTCCAAAGGAATTATTTCCCCTCACTGGATGATTAATTCCACTCTCACGAACATGGTTTGTTGACAGACGACGATGTGTCTTCTGTCTTGGTTGTTTATTCACCAATCGCTTTACCACCTGAGTTTGCTCCTCCAATATATTAGTCAAATTAATGACCTGACTTGCAAGATTTTCTTGTTGTTATATCTCAATTGGGCTTGATTGTTGGGCGGAAGATTGCAATTGATGATCAGCCAACAATAGCATACCTACTACTAATAGTTGTTCGGTCGATACTGGTTGAACCGGTAGCAGTGACGGCGACACAATACGGGCATATGATTGTGCAACATTATTTTTGCTAGTTTTGTTTTGAGTTCCCACCATTGTGTTGGAAAATAAATTCGAAAATAAAAGTGTTTATGAAAGAAAAATTCAAAGTGAATGAACAAAGAATTTTTTTTTTATCAAAGAAAGAGAGCTTGCAATGAGTTTGATTCAAGCTCTCATTGAAAACACCAATTGGTGGATGCAATTTTTCACCGAATCACGTGCTGATCACACGGAGTAATCTGCATAAAATGAAGAAATTCTTGACACTAATGTGGTGTCTACTAAGGGGACTCTTATGCCAAAGTCAGAATTGTGTCTCTCAGAAAAATATTTATTTCTCTATGTACATAGAGAGAATTGAGATTCATGAAAGTGTTACCCAAAAGTAACTCTATGTCTGGCTATTTATAGAGGTAGGAGGAGCCAAATGCTCATAGATGAGTGAGACACGTGGTCGGTCGGGAGCCAGCTGCTCGTAAATGTATAGAACATGTGGAAGGTTGGGAGCCAAATTGCTTGTAGACAAGTGGGACATGTAGCAGGTCGGGAGCCATTGATGGTTGTAATTCCAATTGACGATTGCAACTTTCATTGATAGTTGTAACTTACTGTAGATGGTTGTAACTTTCGTCAATACCTGTAACTTCCCATTGATGGTTATAACTTCCCATTTGGAGAGACCTTTTTTGTAGGTTTGTGTGCTCAGCTGAGTATAGTGGTTGGGGCCGGACACTATTTTTCTGCTGAGAAAATATTGTTATGCGAAATTGCATTATGACCACACTTGGGCTTTCTATACTTGTATCCGATTTGGGTTGTATATCTTTTGTGGATAATTTTTGGGCTTCTTGAGAATGACCTAGATTTTTGGGCTTTCTAATCATGCTGGGCTAAGGATTATTTTTGCTCCCACAATGTCCACGTGCTAAATGGACAAGTGTATTTGAAAAAGTATTTTGCCCATGTGTCTGTGAAAATCTATTTTGTTTAAAAAAGATATATGGCCCAGGAAAAGTCGACTTTACCTTTAAGATGTCACTTCAGCAAACGACCATTCTGAATACACCAAAAGATGTTCTAATTACTAAAAAACATAACTTGACGATAGAGAGGTCGACTTCACCTCCTTTAGTTGAGCTTAAAATAGGGTTCTACACCATTCTCTCAAACTATCTCTCTTGAAACCCATTTCTTCAAACCATCTCTCTGAGATATCCATTCACCCACTCAACACTCTTATCCCTTGTGAGAGATAATTTTCAAACTTGGAGAATGTGTGTGAACAACCAACAAGTAAATAGTTTTAGTTTCTAAGCTACCTACAAATTTGATCACCTTTAGAATAGATTTCACCTTGACTTCAAATCTCACAAGTCATACACTCACAAGGAAAATCACTCAGAAACTAGGAGTAAATATTAAAAAAAAAATCAAATCGTTTGCATACAAGATTTTCTATGAAAACGGTTACAAGAAAAAAATAATTGATCTCATGCAAAGGAATACTATTGACTTGAGAACATTGACTAAAATCTATAGATCCTCCTAAAATAATATCCACATTAATTAATCATTGATCCCTTAAGATCAAATAGGACTTTAGTTGGGTTGTAGTGGGTTACGCTCAAGGCTAAACAATAGCAGTCAACATGGATTACAAAATTGTTTGAGAATTATAACCCTTTTTGTTTGCACTTGGGTGTCAATTGAAGACAAAAATCAATGTAGCGCTCCATCAAATCTTTATCACTTCATCATCAAAAAAAATTCCTATAGTGTTTTAGAAAAAATTTTCCATCTCTTCATGGTTTATTTGGTTATCTAAGAAGAAGAGAGAAGATGAGTGAGGAACAAGAGTTAAAGGGAGCTTTGTATTGGTATATGCCCCATTTGAGGAGTTGTTGAGCCTTCAACTACTTCATTTCATCTTAAATTTGAAGTTTTTTCATCATCCATTATGTGAGAGAGTGAATGTAAAATAGTATTTAGCCTTAGCTTCTCTATTAGATGAACAAGTGTCACTAGAAGAGAGAGACCCTTGAGTGTTAGCTTGCATAAATTCGCTGTCACCCCGTTTGGATTCTTAAACCCTTAGAGTAGATTCGTATGAGTGTCACCCCAATGATCCCAAACAGGTGGTAAGTTTTGATTATGTAACGTCCCATGATGGTGTGATCATTGGCAAATCGACAAGTCTCACCGAACACAATCATAAAACCAAACTGTATCTCATAAGACCAAGTTATATCTCATAAGACCAAGTTGTATCTTCGAGATCCTAAGAAGACGCCCGTAAGACTTGGTTGTGGTTGCATCTCATTGGTAATCGCCAATGCATTCGTAATACTATAGAGCCTTTGGTTCGTGTCAATAAGTCTCGTACGAGTGCATCGATTAGACATTTCCAGGTTGTGAAATGTTGAATTAGAGTGAGTTTCTCATTTGATAAGTAATAGAAACTTGCGAGCCCTATCTACCGAGGAAGTAACTGTTCAGAGTCAATCAAACTTCGGCTTAGGTGAACCTCGTTATATTGGTGTATTTGTTTAGTTTGCTTTCTTCTCCCCATGACTCTACTTGTCTTGACTTTTCATTGCTTATATTGCTTGTATATTCAACTTGCATGCTTAGGATTTCTTAGGGGAATTTTGCAAAAGGTTTTTTCCTTGATATTTATTTTCAAGTGAATCAACTAAATTTGTGAACCTTGTGGTGTTGACTCTCCTTGAGTCACAACAAAAACCTTCAATAAGTTTAGGCGAAGATCTTCGAAGTCAAATATAACAAATTTGATTTTTGAAAATTTACCGCCCCCCCCCCCCCCCCCCCCCCCCCCGTCCTAATCGAGTTAACCTAGTGTTTCTCACAGCTTGCTGGGTATTGTAGCGGATACGTTGCACTTTCAAATGTAACATTTCGAGAGTTTTCATAATCCTTGATGGATTTCAGCAAAGCTGCATAAAACCTCGAATCATCTTTAAAAATGGAAAGATCGAATTTCTAAGTTAAAAAACAGTAAAATTAAAAAATTAGTTGTTGGAGTACACAATACCTTCAATAATAACGTGTCCATAATAGTCCCACCCTTTACACCTTTTAAACATATTAAATACAGACATCTCATGGTGTAAATCTTTCGTTACCTTGAAAAGGTGGAGATGAGAATAATATCATGGGAATAATATTTATAGTATGTAGGTAATAAAACCTACTATGTGTATTTCAATGGTCATCACTTTTATCGATTGTAATGTTATTAACATTATTGATTTTTATTTATTTTTCTTTGATATTAATAATAAAGCTTGTACTACAATTTACATGGCTCGCAGTTCACAAGTGGGCGAGTACATGAGTTGGAAGGCGGGAGGATTTGACTTAGAAGGAAATAAAGAAAGTGGAAAGTTAAGAGGAAGGGTTGTCCAATTAGAGGGAGGCACAATGGTAAGTCCAGCTATGGAATGAGATTTCACAAAATCTAGCGAAATTTCATTTTTTTTGAAATTACGAAAATAAAAAGGGCAAAATAAATAATTAAATTTTTTTAGGGTTTTTTTTTTATTATAAATTTTGGAATTTTTTCGTAAATTTAATTTTTCGTAAAAATACAAAAATCAACTACCAAAAATTACACTTTTAAGGGTATTTTTGGGGTTTTTCGTAAATTTTGGGAATTTTTTTCTTCTAATTATCATTTCTTCTAATTATTTATCTGTTTGTATCTATATATATATATATATTTCATGTATCCCCGAAATTCTTACGTTTTTTCTTTATGCATCAAAATATTTTTTAAAATCAGGAAACCGAAATTAACTTGAAAATGAAATCACAATTCTTAGTTCCAGTAAGAGAATCTAGTCAATTACGTCGAACAATGATTGAAAATACTTGCAGAGGGCATCCAAAGGAGAACAACCAACTTAAGGGTTAGATGTGGATCTGAAGATGGACAGAAGCTTAGTCAACTAAATAAGGGAGCAATTGGAGCCAGATTGTACGGTCTAGCAATGTCAGATGAAAACGACTTAGGTTGAAAATGTATATCTCGACAAAGGATGAAGCTTTACATGATTTTCTGACAAATCATTAATTGCACATGATGGGGCATGCATGTAAGGAAGGTAGTATAAAAAGAGGCACCTTAGCCAACAAGGTAATGACTTGGATTCAAGGGATCTCTGAGAAAACACTGAAGTTCTATATCTGTTGGAATTTCTTTCAACTTACTTGTCGGTTGTTCACTCACTTAATTATAGGAGCCAATGGGGTACTAGCTCAGCTAGTAGGCTTTAGCGGATGGTATCACAAGACCAAAGTTTGAACCTGCCGGCGACATTCGGGTGGGATGGGGAAAAAAAACTTAATTATCGAAGGCTCATTACACGAGGATAACCCGTGTTTGTGAGCTGATTGCAGGTTCGGAAGAGCAGTGATCTGTGGAAGGGAAGAGATATCAAGCTGAGTTAGAAGTCCAATGGGCATATCGTGTATCGTGAGGAGCTATAACAAGTTGAGCCTTATTAATAGGACCTTTTGAAATTTTGTTCAAATCAGGCCTTTAGCCCAATTCCCTTGCAGACAAAATTAAAAGCACAGGTGCGCGTACTACATGATCCAATATTTACATATGGGTTATTTGTGCTTATCCGCATAATAAATAGCTAATTAAGGTTTACCCCCCAAACATATCACTATTTCAATTTCCCCTCAGACTAGTGGTCCACGTGCATTGACGGTGAAATTCTTTACGTGTATTAATTTTAGGGTTATTTTCCATTTGGCCCCAATTAGTTTATGGCTATTCCTATTTGACTCCCATTAATTTTTGTATCCTAGTCGATCACCCATGACTCTGTGTTCAACTACGTCGACTAACAAATTCCATCAAATTTTTCAAAAAGTCCAACTTACCCTGCATGTGTTTTGCACATGTTTTTACTAAAATCACATAAATCATGTTTGATCCAACAGTTAGGAAAATAGCATTTGGATCTATTTTTTATTTTAATTTTTTTATTAGAGAAGATGGGTGCCAATTAAAAGTTATATACAAATCTAAATCATATGCACCTGTTTTACTAAAATCACAGAAGTCATGTTGCTTGATGATCATGTTTAATCCAAGGGCTAGGAAAATAACATTTGGATCTATTTTCAATTTTAAGTTTTTAACAAAGAAGATGCATGCCAATTAAAAATTATATACGACCCTAAATCATATGCATATGTTTTACTAAAATCACATAAATCATGTTGCTTGACAATCATGTTTGATTAATTAGCTAGGAAAATAACATTAGAATTTTTTATAATTTTTTTAACAAAGAAGATGGGTGCCTAATAAAATTTATATACATACTTACATCATATGCACATGTTTTACTAAAATCACATAAATCATGTTGCTTGATGATTATGTTTAATCTAACGGCTACGAAAATAGCATTTTGATCTATTTTTTAACAAAGAAGATGGGTGCCAATTAAAATTATATACAAGCCTAAATCATACGTACATTCTTTATTAAAATCACATAAATCATGTTGCTTGATGATCATGTTTAATCAAACAGCTAGGAAAATAATATCTGATATATTTTTTAATAAAGAAGATGGGTGCCAATTAAAAATTATATACAAACCTAAATCATATGAACACGTTTTACTAAAATCACATAAATCAATATATATATATCCAAATGCTATTTTCCTAGCCGTTGGATCAAATATGATCATCAAAAAACATGATTTCTATTATTTTAGTAAACACATGTGCAAACACATGCATGGTAGTTGGTCTTTTTGAAAAATTGGATGGAATTTGTTAGTTAATGTAATTGAACACACGGTCGTGGGTGTTAGACTAGGATAAAAAAACTAATGGGGGACCAAATGGAAAACAACCCTTAATTTTACTTACCAAAATGCCCTTAAACAGAAAACCCCGAGATTAACCTCGAGGTACAAATACATATCTGGGAAAAAATGAATGGGTAAAGTAAATCCCATAGTTTGGCATGTACCTTGAGAAAATCTTGTGAATAAAATACAAAACCATACCTTGAGATACGAGTTCATCTCAAGAAAATGTTATATTAAAAAGAAAGAAAAAGGCCTTTCTTCCGTCAAAGAGAGGTGGGGTGGCAATTGGGGGTGGTGGGTTGTTAGCAAGGGTAGGGAGCTAATAAAAAGATAAGGAAGGGAGCACATGGTGGGTGGTTTCACACAAATGAAAAAAAGGGAGGGTGGTGGGGAACTCAATCAGATAAAGAGATAGAGAGGAAATAGGAGGGTGGTGGATCGGTGGGTGAATTTAGAGGGAGGGAAAGAGGAACGATGGAAAAGGGACAAGTAAGAGAAGGGGTGGCGGTCGGTAGATAGGGTGGTGGTGAAGTACAAAGAGAGAGAAAAAAAGGAAGGGGCTTCAATAATGAGGTATGAACTGTAGATGAGAGATACAATAATAAAATGGCTCCAACAATGGGGCGGTGACATGTTGCGGAGATAAAGTGCAAGGGCAAAGAGAAAAAAAGAGGAGGGGGCTTCGACACTGCGATGGTGTTGATAAACTATAGATAGAAAAAGAAAATGAGACGGGGGACTAGGCTTTAGCGATCATTGGTGAGTGAATTACATAGAGAGGGAGATGAAAGGGGAGGAGGGCATGGGTTTGAAAAAAAAAAAGGGCATGGGTTTGGGAAATGATGATTTTTGTTCAAGTAACTATAAGATTTTCCACGAGATACCAAGGTTGAGATTCGTGAACCAAACCGACTATGGTCAGTTTCAAAAATTTCTAACTGAAATCGAACCGATCATTAACAAAATCGAACTGATTTATGCAAACCATAACCAACCAAACCGACCGACTATTTTGAACATATTATATTATTTTTATATAAAATATAATATTATTTATTATATATTCGATCGGTTCGGTTTTGTCGGTTAAAATCAAATAGAAACCAAAAATCGAACTGACCACTTCGGTTTTGAATTTTTTAAAATCGAAAACGAACTGAACCGAACTTAAATAGAACCGATCGGCTCGGTCGATTTTTTTTTCAACCTTATGAGATACGATAATTATTTTGTTTGGATCATTTGATTTTCTTTAAGATACGTTGTTCACTATAACACATTCAATCTCAGATTTAGATTTGTCAGAGGTATTTTTTAATCATCAAAATCTCACTATCTATGCACTATCTATGCACGTGGATCGCTAATCCAGAAGAGGACTCAAATAAGTGACCCTTAAAATTTCAACTTAGTTTTAACTTAACAAATTAAAAGAGTTTTTTTTTAAATACTTTTTAGGATTTGAGATGAGATGGATACCCTAGGGGTGGGCACGGGACGGGATGGGACGAGATATACCCATCCCTATCCCATCCCGTTCATACGGGATCGAGACGGGACATGATGGGAAAAACCTCATCCCGACTTCGTCCCATCCCAAACTGGTTCGGGACGGGATGGGACGGGATCAGCGTGCTAATCTGGAGAATACATTTTGAATATATTATCAACTTACATTGAAATGTGGAGCACCTTACATTGCATTTTATAATTTGCTTAGCAACTGTGAAAATGGAAACACTTTTGGTGATTTTGCCACTAATGGTTTTGAACTTCAGGTACGTGATTATTGTCTTTCTTATATGATAGTGACTGTATTTTTTACAAGGAAGAGGTATAAATCAATGAACCAATGAGGGCTTTGAAGAATGCAAGTAGTGCTATATTCGAAGAATGCAAGTAATGTTATATGCTGCAAGTTGGAAGTCTGCAAGTTGGACTGATGCAAGTAGTGCTACTTAGTCTCTGCAACTTTCTTATTGTTTTGGTTATTTGAGTGCAGTTTAATTTCATGAGCAGCTGCAAGTACCACTTAGTAAAATATTCATGTAATTAAATGGACAGTAACTTACTTGAACCAAGACATAATAATTTAGTGTTGATTTTGGGGATGCACATACAAACGTTTGATTAGACTGATATGATCTAACTTTGTTTTGTTAAAACTCTGCAGATTTGGAAGCAATTCCCTCAGAAATCTATGGCAGAAACTAAAGATATGATCTAAATAATTAAATAAAAATATTAATAATTAATATTAATAAATTAGTTCGGGACGGGACCGGATTGACGGGATTGAAAATCTTCATCCCATCCCATCCCATTCTAGATCGGGACGGGACTTGATCGGAATGAAATTATTCAATCCCATTAAGACCCGAAAAAATCGGGACGAAACGAAAACGGAATCGCGGGATAGGATGCCCACCCCTAGGATACCCCCAAAAGTTCCCCCCAAAATATAAAGAAAATGAAGATGCCAACTTAAAATAGGGGTATCTATTGGGATCCCTTAGGAGATGCTCTTACATACATGCTCTCCCATTTCCCTTAGCGCAATAGCTGAGAATGCAACCCTAGAAGTTTCGAGTAGGGGGCCTAGGGAGGAAGAAAACACGCTCTAAAATCAAACACAGTAAGAGTCTCTCTCTCTCATCTTTCATAGTTTGGTTCGCTTGCTTGTATCATTTCCAGCAATGAATCTAAACTTAGGGTTTGCTCTCTTAAACAGTAGAGGTACTTGAGTCTTTGAGCTTCTGATGTTGGAAATTGGGATTTAGGGTTTCGATTGTTCTGTGCGTTGTAGGTTTCTGCAAGTTACTTGCAATGGCAACGGAGATTAAGGCAGCCACAGAAGATGTGAAGATGGATCTCTTTGAAGACGACGATGAGTTTGAAGAATTCCAGATTGACGAAGGTATCTTCGCCTCTCTCTCTCGATATAGTTGTGTAATTGCTACTATAGACATGGCGGTGAATACAATAACTTATTATTATTATTATTATTATTATTATTAATTTTTTTTTTTAAACTTCAATTTATTAGTCTGGAAAAGAAATATCCATCAAGTTACTCTCAACAAAGTGCTAGATTTGGAGGTTTTCTAAAATCTGGCAGATGAGGACGCGAGTCTCGTCTGGCACAATATGACATACGAGAATTGAAAATTTTCATATGAGACTATGATTCTAAGTTAGTTTGGAAATTGTACGACTGCAAGAGGACTAGAGAATTTGATATACCGATCCTTAGCAGTAAACTGACCTGACTTGTTGTCCAGATTCCAAGTGTCAACATAAGGACTGAACATGATGGAACTCAACCGTTCAATCAGATGGATGAGGTTTACCACTTCCCAATCACTAAAACCTCTTCGGAGACGCCACCCTACTGTATTGATGAGTAGAAGAGAGATCATTCCCAACTTTTTCAAAGAAAAACAAACAATTCAGCACCTATGTAGTCCCCGGTGCTAGGCAAGGCAAGGCAAATCCATGTTAAAAATAAAAAAGTTATTTAGTACTAGCCTACTAGGTCGCTTGTTCAACTGCTTTTGACAATTATTATTATTATTATTATTATTATTATTATTATTATTTTCATCATCGTCATCATCATCATCATTTAAGTGTCGCCTAGGCTAGCGAGTCGGTGATGGTCTATGTCACCCGCCTAGTAGTCGACCAAGACTACAAAGGTTGGCACACTTCTTTAAGCAATTTGTCCTCGATGCATGTAACTAAAAACCATATTTATCTCCTTTGCTGAGGTTGAAATTGATATGATGAGGAAACTTCTATTTACGATCATAAATTTCTTTTGGAAGAGCACATCCATACGAGTTGCCAAATATCTATAAACGTCCACAACCGTTCAGGCATGCTCGTTGAATATGTATATATATATGGTGTACTATCTCAAGAAATTTCTCGAGATTTTCTTGAGTTCCTTGGTGAGTGAAATTGGGATAGTAGTTCAAACACAAGGAACAAAGAAGGGCCACTTTGTCACCCTTGGAGATGTATTCCATTTAGGTGTTGCCTAGGCTAGCGGGTCAGTGAAAGTCTATGTCACCCACCTAGGCGTCGACCAAGGCTACAAAGGTTGGCACACTCTTCTTTAAGCAGGTTATCTTCGATGCAACTAAAAATCAAATTTATCCCCTTTGCTGAGCTTGAAGTTGATATCATGAGAAAACTTCCATTTATGATCATAATTTCTTTTGGAAGAGCACATCCATACGAGTTGCCAAATATCTATAAACCTCTGCAAACCTTCAGGCACGCTCATTGAATATGTAGAAATTTATTTATTTATTTATTTATTTATTATTATTATTTTTGGATTTACAAAGCATATCTCAAGAAATTTCTTGAGATTTTCTTGAGTTCCTTGGTGAGTGAAATTGGGATAGTAGTTCAGACACAAGGAACAAAAAAAGGCCACTTTCTCACCCTTGGAAATGTATTCCAATTGCCAAGTAGCTAACCTAGATTGAAATCTTAATGTCTTTTTATATAAGTTCAAAGCAAGGATGCACAGACATGGGCACATATGTCGTGTCAAACACGGCCACAACATGCCAACTCGGCAATTTTTCGAAAACTAGGACTCGGCGACACGTCATACATTTTTTTTATAAGTCATACGAACATAAACAATAATCTAATAAAAAAGAATTTAAGTAAAAAAAAAGTATGAAGATGAAAATGAAGTACAAATTATGCTCGAAAAGAAAAAAAAGAACATGAAGAAAAAACATAGAGAAGAAGATGTAAAAAAGTGGAGAAGAAGATGACACTCTGTCGCAAAAAAAAAAAAGCAAAGTAGAGTAGAGAAGAAGTCGAGGAGATAAGAAGCAAATGAGAGAAGAAGCATAGACTCTATGCGTCATTGCCCTCTTTATCTTGCATCACAATGAAAGTTTCACTTTAGATGGATTAACAACCTTCAACTTAGGTGGTTATATGCCCATGTAAAAGTAAAAAAATAAAATAAAGTTAGTTGTCGAGTCTTTATTGTGTTCTAATCAAGTTTTGGGTGTGTTGGAGATGTGTGCGACACATTGACTACACTGACCATGTGTATGAAAATTGACCATGTATCGGAGGCGTGTCGGACAAGTGTCGGTATTGGATACGTGTCGGATACGTGTAAGACAAGTTTTTCGAGGACTCCGTGCTTCTTGGTTCAAAGGCATTGAAAGACACTTTGCACACAGATTACAACCAAGGCCGAGACATCCAACCAAACTACCCCTCCTATGTCTGATTTGTGAAAGTCAACTTTAAAGCCTAACACTACAGTAGACAAGGTTGCATGGACACGGATAAGCGCGTCATGTCAGACATGAACACGATACACCGACTCGACATGTCATAATATTTTTTTTAGTAAGTCATAAACATAAATAATAATATAATAAAGTGCCTTTTTAGAATGTGTTGAAGAAGAAACTTTGTTGCAAGAAAAAATAAAGTAGAGAAAAAACATAGTAGAGGAAAGTTCAAGCAAATTGGAGAAGAAGAAAAAACATAGAATATCTCTATGCTTTAGTGGCTTTTTGCCATATTTTTCTAAAATCACAATTAAAAGAGTCATTTACTTCAGATGGATCAACAACCATTATATTAGGTTTATATTTTCAAACATCTCATCATCATCATCAAAGCCCATTCCCGATATTTTCGGGGTTGGCTACATGGATTTTGGTTCTCCAAGCAATGCGGTCTTCCTACATATCCTCCTAATCCAAGCTCAATGATGTCTTCATTCACAGCCTTCATTCAAGTTTTCAACGGTCGTCCCCTCCGTCTACACCCTCCATTAACTTGTCAATCTAGACACTTTCTAATTGGCGCCGTGATTAGTATCCTCCGCATGTGACCAAACCAAATTAAACGCCTTTCTCAAATTTTAACCTCTATGGGCGCTACACCTAAGTGTCACCTAATTATTTCATTCATAATTTTATCCTTACGGATTTTACTACACAACCACCTTAACATACGCATTTCTGCTACTGCCATCCTATGCGTATGTTGTCCTGTAGTTATTTGCAAACATCTAAAAGTAAAATATAAAACAAAGTTGGTTTTCGAGTCTCGACTGTCCTGACTAAGTTCCGAGTGTATCGGAGGCGTTTCCGACCTGTTGACCACATTGACATGTGTCTAGCACCTATCGGCATGTTGACCAAATGTCTGATGCGTGTCGAGCGAGTGTCGGTGTCAGATACGTGTCACGGATTCGACAAATTTTCGAAGAGTCTGTGCTTCCTTGTCAGTAGAAGAGTTCATTTATAGAAAATCATTTGAGCTACCATTGGATCCAAAAATAAAACTGGGGTTGATGGAGTGGATGTTGATGTCTTTGGTGGTGGAGCGGGTTATCCTTGTTCTGTTCCGTCTTGATTAAGATTGGAATTACATAATGAAATGTTTGACATTCTGGATTATTGTGTCATGTGTGTTCATGTTGTCTGTGATGTTATGGTGTCAAAATATGAATTTTAAGGGTGTGTATTATACTATTAGTTGATTATAGGTCATATTTTTTTACTTAAATTGTCCACTTCTAAAACCTTGGTACTCAACCCTCAAGGAGGTTCTTGTTGGGCAAAATTGGTCCCCTATTATGACTTTTACCTTTTATTAGGTTTTTGGGGGTTCAGTGATCCTATTAGGTTTTCGAGATAAGTTTTCTTGCCCTAGAGATGGCATGTGGGCAGGGCAGGGGCGTGGGATAGGTTTCACATCCTCGGTCCTCCCCCCATACCCTTGATTATTGCCTTATTTGAGTGTTATTATGCTACACAAGAATCATTTTAGAAAGTAATTAAATAATTCAAATATTTTTTCCAAATTGGTAGATAGAAGGGTTCTTAACGAAGCACCAAATAATTTTTCCTTTCCTTTGGTATGGAAATAACTAATCCCATAGTTTTCAAATCGTTTCTCGTATCGTGTCTCAAAAATTCAAATTTAAGTTACATATATTGTAACATATATCATAAGATATATGAAAAATTAAATATAGTATATTTATATTTAAGCATATAAACGACACAAATATGACATTTAGACAAATAGGTCAAAAAAACACTTTCATTCATGTAATACTTGTATAACGTATGCACAAATAACTATCAATATTATGCAAAAGGACCAAAAAATATATAAAAACATATGACCCTAGGCACCCAAAAGGGTCAACACATGTCCAATGCCCACCATATACAAAAGTGGGTAAGTGTTAATTTTAAATACTAAATAGATATTGATACTCCTAATATAATGATAATTAGTAACCAAATAATCTAAATACTAAATAGAAACTCCAAAGAGTTTAAAAAAACAAAAAACAAAAAACAAAAAAGCAATACAAAGTTACCTAAAATGGCCACCGATGGAACTCTCATGTGGAAGCTTAGAGCTTCTGCCAAACACGTGCACTACATGCTCCTTTGAAAAAGAATACATTCGTGAAGATGGATCATGATTGCGAAGATGTATCACGATTTTTAAGTTGTGAGAAGTGAGAAATGAGGATTTTGGTGATTTCTCAGCATGTGATTTGTTATTATTATTATTATTATTATTATTATTATTATTATTATTATTATTATTATTATTATTATTTTAAAATGCTTTCTTAGAGAAGATGAAGTGGTGTATTATCATGGTAAAGGAAGAGAAGGGCCAAAAGTGGAAAACAAGCAATAATTAAAAAAAAGTTTATTTTTTAATTTAAAAAATTGGGGTCTTGCTGATACACGATACATGTGATGTATTGCCCCCGTACATCGGATAAACCGATATATACTGTTCGGTACGAACCGGTACAGTATATACCAGTATACTGATCGGTACATCCGAGATTAATAACTATGACTAATCCCTCTGGGTTGTTCTCGTTCCTTTTTATAAATTATTTATGGTGGATCTTGTGCGGCACACTTTCTCATGCATTGATGGTTAGTGTAGAACTCGTCCTTGCTAACGTTTGTGTTAGTTGGGTTATGCTGTGATCTATTTTGGAAGTTTGGTTGGGTTGGAAGGGGTAAGCTAACCTCTTTTACCATTTTTTGACCTCATTTGCTTCTTTCTGGTAACATGAATGTGACTTTACCTTCAAAACAGGAGAAAAATGTAAATAATCATGCAATCTTTCCATGGAGACAGTTCAATGAATTAAGATGATATTAAAACTAAATGGGTAGTCCTGTGACCTTTGATCATCACGAGTTACCTCATTTTATACTGGTAAGGAACTGCAGTTAAGAGTGTTGGTGATCTCATGGGCTTATGAAGTCTTAGAGAGTGGTTACTGTCCCCTGGGTGCTGATGATACCAAGTATATTATCGAGTCAGGTTATAGGAATCTAGCATTAACTGTATTCAGTTTCCTACAAATATTATTAACTGAGAATGAAAATCTACCTCAAAGCCTTTTCATTTCTTACAACTCTTTGGAGGAAAAAAAAAAAACCCCTTTGAACCTGTTTACCTATCTTAAGTGCACATACCAGAATTTATTTTCTAATAATAAAATTCTTTTGCAATCAAACCTTGTCAGTATTTTTTTTAGGATCCATAGTGTTTATCATGTGATTGAAAGGAACTTGATTATTGTATCAAGACTAGTGCTTTTCTTGATCATTGTTGGTGTTTATTATCATCATCAACAGACTGGGATGACAAGGAAGAAGGAAATGAAGCAACTCAACAGTGGGAAGATGATTGGGATGATGATGATGTGAATGACGACTTCTCTCTGCAGCTGAGGCAGGAACTGGAGAGCAATGCTGGAAAGAAGAGTTAAGTTCACAATCCATTGGCACAATAATCTCATTGCACCAAACTGTTGTTACTCTGATATGACGCAAGTTGGTGGATGATCAAATACTGTTCTGTAGTGACAACTACTATTCTGTAGGTGAAGGATTTGCTCTTATAAGCTGTTGTACTCTTGATCTTAGCTATTAAAACTCACTTCTTAGTTTTTAGTTCTCTGCTTTATGTGTTTGCAAGCATTCACACCTTTGGTTTGTGTCTGTGATATTGGCCACTTTTTAAACACATCTAAATTCTATATATTTTGAAGCTGGGAAGCACTAAAAAATTATATACCAGTGATCGGTATGTTAGACCTTGCACAGTTTTCATTTTCTAATGTAGCATCTCATATTGTCATTTGCTTATATTAGACAATATACATTGCTGTGTTGGGTATAGTGGTATTTACTAAATGGTCATATTGGATGGTTTCCCCTTGAAAGTTTTTGACTCAAAGCTTGGAGACTGTTAAGGGCTGGAAGTTGGTAAAAGAAAATGAGGATAGAAAGGTAGGATTTTGGTGGATATTGCCATATAAGTATGGGACATATATAGGATATAAATAAAGTATTTAATCTGTAACAGTAGATTGTTTGCTTGCAAATTTACGAGAATAGCAAGATTTCTCTAAAATGATGATTATAGACCATTCTAAGCATTACCGTGAAAGTTATTCGCTACGCTTGATGTTGTTTTCCACATGCAAGATGTCACTAACTTATTGCTATTCAAGAGCTGGTTTCACACCTAGAATATTCTTTTTGTTGTGTTTTCCGTGGGTAATGACACCGACCATGCTTGATAATTGCAATGATGGATTCCTATAGATGCAAAATAAAAATTGTGGGTTAAATCAACAATGGTGGATTAATATAGATGCAAAAAAAAAAAAAAAAAAAAAAAAATTGTGGGTTAAATCTTGGAATGGAGATTTGTGTTCAGCTTTAGTTCTCCAGATTGTTGTCCCTTCCTTTGTTATTATTGCTAGGGATATCCAGGGATGTCAATTGTGACGGGGATGTGGAATCCAGGGATTGTTGTGATGGGGGGATTTGAAATCCCGGGATCACATGCAACCGGAAAACAGTTGACCTTTGGAAAGATTCTGGGGTGTATTGCGTCTCTCTTGCTATGGGTTTGTTTGGTTTGAACAAACGAGGATCTTGTGCTGTTGGGGATTGGCTCAGCAATGTCTTGAAGGAGTTCAATTGAGCAATTTTTCCTGTCAATCGGAATTCTGTGCATCGGACCTATCTGCCTTTTAACTTTTGTATTTCACATCTACATGGCTGCAGCAAATAAAGTTGTGTGCTCCCTTGTACCTGTTTTCCGTCCTTATATTGGTTATGGATTTGAGGTTTCTTGGTGGCTATTGTGCTTAGGAAGCCAATTATAGCTTGAGCACAAGGAGAGATGGATTATTACTCGAGGATTCTTACATTTGGTGGTGTCATTGTTTGCTCATCTGTTCTGAATGATGAATATGGCTCAGTGAGTCGCAAAATGTATGAATAGTATTACAGACCTACTGTGAGTAGCACCTGTTCCCTCATCATTCAGATTCGAACTAATACTCCACTAAGCACTCAATAGTTGTTTATTGATTTATGGTAATAACTGTCATAACTAACAGTGTTACAAACAAAATAAATAAATGTAACGTATCAACAGAGAGAGGAGAATACAATGGATCACTAACTACACGTCTTCAATGAGCAGGTCTAGTGTACGCCAGGATTACCCACCTTCTTCCATGGAATTTCTCCCTAATTCTCTCATCTCCTTAACAACCTTTTTCGTCACTTCCTTTCCCTGTTCTCCTTCCATCAGCTCCTTCACATTCTTCTCTATGCACTCCCACCCTACGATCCGCGAACCGACTCACTCTTTGCCAAGACTCGGACGCCCACACCCACACCCACACCCACACCCACACCCAGGTTCTCAACCAGCATCCTGGCGTTCAAGTGTTGCTCTGCTATCATCGGCCATGCTAGTATGGGCACTGAAGCACATATACTTTCCAACACTGAGTTCCAACCACAGTGACTCATAAACCCACCCCTTCACACTTTTTTTTTTTTTGAAAGCAAGTAAGGTTTTAAGGACCCCTTAACCTTTATTTAAACGAAGCACGAGGAAATACATAAACAAACTCTCACAAGAGAGAGTATTCACCGATACAAGCCTAACCTATAGACAAAATCATCCTTTGTACCGATTGTTTGCTTTCAAAGGTCTATTGGATCTTCGGGGGCAGAGGCTAAAGTCGTTGGTGTAGGCATTAGGAAACTTCTTTGCAACCGATTCTATAATCACATCATCACTAGAGAGGTCCGGCTCATGCTCTTCTTCAGAAGCTTGATAATTTTCTTGTCTCAACTTACTGCCTGTGCAGTTCTTGACCACTTCCAATGCATCTTTTAACCACGTGCATTCTGCTATCACTGCATCGCTGCCACGTTCCGCAATCGGTTCTTGAGTTGCCAAGGGAACTTATTTTCCCTTATCGTATTCATATATCATCATTAAGGCACTTTCAACCTTAGTAAGCGAGACATTGTCTGTCAATGCATTCAGTTCTTCTTTGGTGAGATCTTTAACATTGCGTTGGACTAATGTATCAACAACAACATTGGTATGGTCTTTCTTCGCACCTGACCTATTGGTAGCTAGCATACTGTTGACTTTTCCGGCTACATCTTCCTCAATTGAGCTAGGTGCAATTTCATTTGAATGCTTACTTCCCTGTTTTTCCCCCAACTCCTTGCAATTCGTTTTTGCTACCCGAGCTTCTTCTATCATAGTTGTTGCCTGATTTTCTTCTGATACAACGATCTTGATGGCTTGCACATTATGGGCAAAGCTTTTGAGCATAGCTTTGTGGTATCCGACAAATGTTTTGTTTCTTAAGGGGCATATCCACAATTTGGGTCAATCTTCTCTGCTGAGATCTCTGGGCTGATTTTAATGACTTAGTATCTCCACTTGGTCAACCCATTGATTCACTACTAAACCCCTATCTCCAACCCTCTCTTTAAACCCCCCCCCCCCCCCCCCCCCCATCCAGTACATCCACATAATTTGATCGAACAAACCATAAGAAGTTCATCTCAGATCTCTCAACTCCAACCCGTCTGCTTTCTCTCTCAGTTGTTCCACGCAAATCTCTGTTTGAGTCCCAAACGCCACATACAATACACATTTTTCATTCGGAAAATGACTTTTACGGCCTACTTCTTTATAAAATAAATCATTTAGATATTATAGTTGATGTAATGGCTAATTTGTGCCTACTTTTATACTTTTATGACCAATAATGACTATTTTATTAACCCAGGTTAACTCATAAAGTTATATGACATCTTGACACTTTTTAAAAAATAGAAAACCTAATTTTATACTTTTATGACCAACAAAGACTATTTTATTAAAGATTCTAATTTTTATTTTTTTTGTTATTTTAACTTTTTTTTTTAACCCTTAACCCCTCCCAGCCCATGCCGCTGGTAGGAATTGCTAAGGTTTGGTAAACTTTTCATAATGCAATTAATGATGATTATAAATTTAGTTTTAATTGGTTAATAAAATAAATTTGATTAACTTGTCATAAATTTGATTCGAAAAGTTTTAAGGTGGTACCCGTGCATACTTTTCTTGATGATGATTAGAAATTTGGTTTTTAGTTATCATTGCTTCTTATTCCATGATTTAGTTAATAAATCAATTTTCCCACTATCGAAATTTGATTTCATATTCTTCAATGCATGGGTACGTGTAAAATAATAAATTTTATTCTTTGTCTCTTTTTAGTCACAAGTTATCTACCACAGAACATGATCATAACCTCATAAATAAAATGAGAACCAATATTGAATAAGATAATTTCATGTAAACTAAATAGTGACAGAAAGAACTATTAATTGAAACAAAAAATTGTTTTTCAAACCCAAATGTCGAATACAAACACATTCAGAGTGACAAAACATTCATGAATAAAAAATGCTAACATGAAAATATTAATGCAGTCATTTGTAGCTAACAAATGACATAAAATAATTGCTCAAGCTGCAGTTAAAGAAATTATTTGTACAAATAATGGGAGGGGTTAAGGGCAAAAATAAAATAAAATAAAAATAGAATCATTAATAAAAAGTCTTTGTTGGTCATAAAAGTATAAAATTAGGTTTTTTATTTATTTAGGAAGGGTAAACATGTCCTATAATTTTATGAGTTAACCTAGGTTAATGAAATAGTCATTGTTGGTCATAAAAGTATAAAATTAGGCACAAATTAGTCATTACATCAAATACGGTATCTAAATCGTCTATTTTGTGAAAAAGTAGAACTTAAAAGTCAATTTACGTTTTCCATTTGCTAATTTCTCATCAAGCCACTAGATCCAAACATGTTTTTCTTTGGGCTAGGCCTTAGGCGGAGGCTTAGCTAAGCAGAGAGGCCTAATACACCAAGCCTTTGGACCGAATTCTTTGTTCCAATAGTCTATTAGGTACCTAGGCTCCAACTCGGAGAAACTATTTGAAACATAACCTTGGCTTTGCATGTTGGCATGAAGTCGAAGTATGGACCTTTTTGGTTCCTGGTCATAAAATGGATATTGGAAAACGTTCTTAGTGAACTCAAATATGAGATGATTGAGGTTACCTGAGGTAGAATGTGGAGAACTCGATCAAATTCAGGTTGCATGAGTGGTAGCATTAGCAAATGGGAGGAAAAAGGCCATGGACAGTGGCGAACCAGGATTTTAGTGGGGGGGGGGCGCGAAATGACAAATAATTATTAGTTGATAATAGTAGTTATCAAGGGCGGAGCCAAAAAATTTTCCTACCCGAACCAGTAACTAATAAAAAAAAATACAACTAAAAGTACATTGCATATACTAAATTGAATTCATTGTAATCTAATTTAAGTCAAAATAAAGTCACACCATTGATAACATTAGCAAGGGAAAATGAGCATAATAACAAAAATATATACCTAAATCACAAAATAATTAGGATAAGTATCTAGTTGAAGCTTGAAAATACGAAATTTGCGAACAAAATAAGATCCTAATACAATTTCATAAAAAAAATAGTTTATGTGAGCCTCAAATTTTGTATGAGTTGGCTATTAATTTCTAATAATTTTTTTGGAGGTTTTATACTATTTGTGAACAAACAACTCATTATTTTTAATGTTTGCAATTACATATAAAACTCACTGAAAAAAAAAAGTAGGGGCAAGTCACAATGACAGAAATAGTAATTGTCAATAGCCATTGATGCAGTCGTTTTTCGCTCCCTGCTCCAACCTAGTTCCCGCTGACCTGCACAAGTAGCACATGTGAGCCACATACTACCGTGGGATGGCCGATGACACTCCGATATTAAAGTCGGACAGGGATATGAGGAAGGTGTAATGCTGTAACAGGGAATTTGTAGCGTACTTTAGCTTACCAACTTCATGTCTTATTTATAGAGCAAGGAGTCCTGGTTTAACCAGGCCATCGTAGGCGTAGATTAGGGAGGAGATCTTCATGGAGATCCCTTTCTAATTAGGAGTCGTGCTGTAGCAGGGAAGTTTCGTGTTAGTTCTATGCTCCTATATACACGGGAGATAGTTTCCAATTCAAGAACATTCCGTAGAAGGGAGTTTCCTTGTGTGGAAGATACTATGGTGTTTGCTTCCTAGTTGGGAGCAAAGAGAAGCTGTAGTTGCCCGTCCGAATCAGATCCTCGAGATACTTGCCTAAGGAGGACTTACGGATATTGAGAACAGTTCTGAGACATGTGGGCCCAGTGTGCTGCGTGAGTCCAGGTCTGCCTGGCAGACTGAATTAAGCGAGCTTAGAACCACTTGGGCCTGTTCAGTGTTGGGTTGATGTTAGGGTCCGTATTTCCTCGAGAATATCACGACACATGTACGACTCAAGGGTGTGACCATTTTTATGTATCATCAGCTACTCCCCCTTAGTTAGTGGGCCGTCACATCGGTTCTCTAAGTCATATCTTGAAGGGATGCGCCACTCATGATGATTGAGCCTGAATTATTGCTTGAACCGCACACCGCATTAATGGCACGTGCATCGGTTCGACGAAAAAGAGGCGGGAAACCATAATCTATTTAGGTCATCTATAGTGTTGAGTCTGACCCTTCTACTTTACTTGTTTTTGAAGATATTGTTCTGAAAGGTTCGTTTGTCTTCTTCATGGCTCGAGAAAACTTTCTTGATGATGTTGTTCTGGCTAAGGGCCTAGAGTTTTTTGAAGACTTGTTGCTGTCCGAGCCTGGTCTTGTTGAAATCTATACAAAGTTTGGAGTCCTGAAGACTTGACGTTGTACCTTCTGACGGGCGATCAGACGCCAGACTCCTCCGACCGATTTTATCTGTTTACATCGAGGGATGCTTCAAACTAGGGTGTGTTTTCCGGTTCTAGACGTGATTTGGGAGTTCTTGGATATCTTAGGGATTTCTTTGGCTCAGTTGGGACCCAATGGATATAGGATCATCCTCATGATTATGCTTAGTGCTAAGGAGGCCGGCATTAGTGTGACCCCACGAGTGATTTAGCTGCTGACCTCTCTTCGACTGCAGAGCAATGTTGTTTGCAAGATGAAGTCACCGAATTGCTTCATTAACCTTCCTGAAGACTTCAAGTTCTGGCAGAAGTACTGCTTTCTGCCCCTGCAAATTAGAAATATTTTTGATGTAAGGGTCATCCGCTTGAGCAAAAATTCAGGCTGTTTTGTAAGTTTAACTCCTTCATTGTGACTTTGATGTTCTTGATAGCGGGCCGAGTGATCATTGCTTGTGTGCTCTTGCAAGAAGGTTTCCCACTACTCCTCTTACCTTAGAGAAGCAAGCCACCATGGAGACATTTCGTGTCATGCCAAAAAGAGAGGCGGTTGATATCATAAAAATTTCCAATTTCGTTCGGAGTAGGCTGCGGGACAATTGGCACGTCGCCGCCACACTGTATCAAAAGTCGCACATTAAGCTGGAAGATGAGGCCCATTTCAGGAAGATGAAGAATGGTAGGGCCAAGACTCCCATTCTATCTGATGCGGAGGATCCGTATGAGACGCTTGCTTCCTTTGTGAGGAAGAAGCCTCACGTTAGAACTGGGTCGTCTTTGGCACGACCCGCTCTGTGTGAGTGGAGCACTAGTCCGCTAGGCCTGTCAAGGCGGAGACTATTGTTTCCGGCTTGGAGAAAGATTATCTGCGGTTGGCGGGAGTTGCCGACGGGTCTAACCTTAGTGTCGCGTAGGTTGAGGCTCTGAATGACCGTCTGGTGTAGGTTGCAATGGTGGCTTCTGCTAGTGCTGATTCGCATGGGACCATTGTTGTTGGAGGGTCCTGTGGAGATTCGCCTGAGGTGGTAGAATCTGATCGCCCTACTACTGATTCGCCTGAAGGTGGTCGCGGTACCGGCCGTGTCTCTTGTAGTCAGCATTGCTCACTGTCTCGTTCTAGGCCACAATTGGAAGTGTTGGAGGGTCCTTTGGATAATTTGCTTCCTCCTCCCCCTCCGGATCCCATTGAGTCGTCTCGTAATAAAGGGTCGGCTATTTTTTACAAAGGAAAGGCCACCGAGGAGAGTCTGAGGACGGAGGCAACCGTGAAGGGCGACACTGGCGCAATTCTCGATCAGGGAAGGCTTCACCCAGACACACGGATAAACCTGTTTTCACCTGACTTGGTAAAGATGAGCTCACAAGTCTGGCATCAAGAGGTGGATGTAGAATATGCTTTGAGGAAGCACATAAGCAGGCGCCACAACTGGTTGATGGATCATTCTCCGAAACCCGAAGATGATACGTTGGAAGGATGCAAGGATAAGGGTCTAAAGTACCTTATGCTGGGTATGTCTTATATGAGCTACGCAGCCGTTGCTGGAATGGAAGTCGAGGCGGCTCATGGGAGAGTATATACCTTGGAGCATGTCTTATCTCATATGTAGCTACTATATTCTGATGCGCTCTGTGAAATTGAACGGCTTAAGAAGCAGTACGAAGAGTTGCGGTTGGATCAATCAACCGTGGCCGCTGAGGTTGAGAGGGCTCGTCTGGAAGACTTGAGCGTAATCTAGCCGAGGCAGTGTTCGAGAGGGATGGACTTAGGTAGGAGTTGAGTCGGCTCTGCCTAGAGTTCGAGGTTGCCCAAGAAGCTGCGGCTAAAGCGCATTCCGAGCTGCTGTCTTTCACTGAAGAGAGTGCTTCGAAGGAAGCTGACTGGGCTGCTGAGAAGCAACAGTTGGAATCCGATGTGGAGTTCTATGCTCGAGAGGCAAGGAAGGTCGATGACCAACTCGAACTAGGATGGCATGAACTCAGTGCTGTGAAGAGTAGTCTGGTCACAAAACAGTCTCAGATCGACGTGATGACTGGCAAGTTGGAGCTACTTGAGCATGAAGTTATTGATGCAAAGGTGTGAGAGGAAGAGCTTCTCCCTGAACAAAGCAAATGTGAGTTTTGCTGGGTTGTTCATGGCCGACTGGAGCTGTTGGCTCTGATGAAGGATGAGCATCCGGAGTGGGATCTTGGTCGTTATAAGAAGATGTCGTATGCATACTTGTCTGTTGCCTTTGAGTCGTTGGGTGAGGATGACGGTTTGATCCCTAACGTCCAGGTCGAAGCGCGCATGGATGCAACTTTTGCCCCTGTTTTCACTAGGCTTAGCTCTTCCGTCTCTGTACCTTCTCGTGATTAGGAGTATTTTTGTGTGCTTGTACTCTTTTTTGTTTCAACCATTAATGAAATTTTTTTTCTTTGTTTCATACTTGGTGTCTTTATTGCATGTTTTTTGTTTCACCTTGTCGTCTTACTTTGGCATAGGCTTGTTGAATCAATAGGATGTTGTCCGGTCTGTCTGCGGTAGAGAGTTTGACCGCTTTGTATTGTGAATGACTCAGGGTCATTGCTGCGTTGTTATGTCTGATAGTGGGCACGTTGCGAACAATTTAACTAGGGGTTGAGTCATCCGAGTTGTGTCATGTCTCTTAGGTAAGCTTCTTGAAGTTTACCTTGTTTGCCTAACTAGTTGGTTGTAGCTGTTGCTGTGGGCATGCTGTGGTAGTCGAATGTATGCGTTAGAGCGCTTGTGTCGAGTCAGGTGCTGTAAGCTCGGGTTGGCATCCTAATTAGCTTTTATCTGAGCGTCGGCTATACTATCTTTGTACCGACACGAATAGGTTTTTCTGATGTTAGAATGTCAATTCGTTTGAGTGTGAAGGTGCTGACTCAACTAAATTCATGTCTGTGTCCGCTGTCTTGGAGGAAAGTGGAGGTCGTGTGGAGACCTGTTTGAGATTCCCAGCTTTCGAATGATTTATGTCTGAGCTATGCGGAATACAGATTCAGGGAGTAAAGGTTTGGCGACCAAGCTGAAGAGCAGTGGTCCCGTGGCAAGCCATCGGAATTAGTTCGGGACTGACTAAGCTCCCACCTTCTGAATCATTTATGTCCGAGCAAGGCAGACTACAGATTCGAGGAGTAAAGGTTTGGAGACCAGGCTGAAGAGCAGTGGTCCCGTGGCAAGCCGTCGGAATCAGTTCGGGACTAACTAGGCTCCCACCCTTAGAACCGTCGACGCCCTCCCCGCGCGGTGGAGGCTACGAATTCGAGAGAGGTTTGGCAACCAGGATGAAAAGCAGTGGTTCCGTGGCAAGCCATCGAAATCAGTTTGGGACTGACTCCCACCATCAAAATTATCTACACCTGAGTGCACCAAGCTACAAATTTGGGAGGGTTTGGCGACTACGCTGAAGAGCAGTGGTCTTGTGGCAAACCGTCAGAATCAGGTCGTGGCTGACTGGGTTCCCACCTTCTAGACTATCTATACCTTCGCAGTACGATCCACAAGTCCAGGTTTGGTGATTTGGCTGAAACGATGAAAAGTAGTGTTCCCGTGGCGAGCCATTAGAATCAGTTTGGGACTGACTAGGTTACCACCTTCTAGACTATCTACACCCTCGCAGTGGGGCTACAAGTCCAGGTTTTGATAAGAAACTTTCATTACTAGTCGTCACCAACTAGGCTTACCTAATTAGGTTCGGCGATCATTGGCCGCAAGTGAGCAATGATCCCTGGCGAGTCATCGTTACCAAGTGTGATAGCGCTGATTAGACTCCCACTTCCTAAACCATCGATGCCCACCTTGAGCACACTAGGTGTCGGGTTGAACTAGAAGCCGGCGTCATCACCTTCAGCTGACTAAGCTTGCATGGTTTGAAAGAAGGTTCCGCCTTCTGAGGGGCGTGCGAACCTAGTGGTTCATGGTGTGGACGAAGTTACCTTAACTCAGTGAGTGGTAAAGTCCGTATGTTAGGGTTGACTAGGATCTTCAAGTGCTCGTGCCAAGCATGCGACAGGGTTTTGTTTGAATAACAGGCTGAGCCCATGGGCCCGTAAAGGAAGGGCTAAGGTTTCCTGTGCAGTGCGTTGCGTGTACGGCGTGGATCACGTGGTGACACGTGTATGGCGTAGGTTGCCTGACGGTTGAGTATCGGCTACTCTCCCTCAATTGATGGGGTTGTGTGCAACGCTATTAATTGATTGACGTGGTCTGCGCAATTTCCTTGGGAACCGTCGTCTTCCATTTTTCCATATGACATTCAATGCTGGAGTGCCCGCTTGGTGAACCATTATGTCTACATAATGGTGTTTTCCAACCATTGTAGGCAACATTTTTTGTAGAGCTTATCTTCTGTAATGTTCTCGCCTTAAGAAAATGCTTTGGGTTTTCCAAAGGCTGAAGGTGGATCTAGTATCTAGAGTCTCCGAAAGTTCTGGCGTTCACATCGATCGGGCATGATGATAGTTGCTAGTATGCGTGGTCACCTGTTGTGGATGGGCACGTAGTTAATCCGCTGAGGTCTCGTAATCTCTTTTCATATCACGGAGAAGTAGTACGGATTCTCTCCCAAGGGAAGAGTTTGTCTTTAATGTGCAGGTGCCTTATCGTTGTTCCTGAATGTTTGATCTTTGATATAGCATCTGCGTCTTACTCTGTGGTGGTTGTCTTTGCCACTTCTCAATTTACACCGTCGTTCTCTTGAGCTGGAAGTCGGCATCTGAGTTGAAAGTGGAGTTGGACATGGCCTGTTGGAGTGGGCCATTGATTCCCAAATATTCTAATCCCAAGTTCACCTGATACTTGTCCCAAGTTCACGAAGTGTGAGAATTGGGTTTGAGTTTTTGTCGGTGCTCCTGGTTGTTGATTTTGTACCCTTGCAGACCATATTTGATGGCGGCATTCCATGGAGCGCTATTTCGCTTGCAGGTAGCTTGCCCTGGATTGTTTGTGTCGCTTACAAGGTCACACAGTTTGAGCAAGTCCTCACTCCATGTTGATCAAATGCCTGCAGTATGTAGTCTTTTGTATCCGCCTCAGGGCATTTGCAGTATGTAGTCTTTTGTATCCGCCTCAAGGTGCTTGTTATTACATCTTTCCAATAATCAATAGAGTTTTTTTCTGAAATTCTTTGTTTATTTCTTAAATGATTGTGAATCACATAAGTCTCTTAAGAACTCTAAACTCAATATTGACTATGGAAAGGGAAATAAACAACTTAAAGCAAACTAATTGTTGACAGAGAGAAACTGATCCTGACCTTGAAGTGAATTCAGATTGCTCTCGCGGATCGTTTTAGCGAATTGTCGAGGCGTTGCATAGGCCACTGAAGAGTAAAACTTGCAGAGGGGCGAATCTCCGGGCCGACGGAGTGTTGAGGGGATGTGTTCCCGCTTGCCATTGCTTTCTTGTCTCGTCGAGTGGAAGAGCTTGTTGCTCCTGTACCGCCTGAAAGTGATGTTAGTCACCGTCGTTTTTCCTGGCACTGGTTCGAGCTGCTCTGCAAGACGTAGTTGAATCTGAGAGCACTCTATTTGTTTCAGTGTGGCGTAGTGGTAGCCTCGTGCCGTAGGTTGGTCTCCACGTATTGTTCATTTGGAGTGGTTAGCAGTATACTTAACACACTGGTGAAGGGTGGAGGCCACTGCTTCCATCTGGTAGAGCCATGGTTTTCTCAGGATTAGATTGTAAGATGATGGTGCGTCTACCACCATGAAGTCCAGAAATAGGACCAACATGAGCTGTGGTTCACGTGCTACCGTAGCTAGTCTTATCTTTTCAATGGGGAAACATTTCTCCCTGCTGAATCCGATCAGCGGGTGTTTTGAAGACGTTAGGTTTTCCTCATTGAGTTCCATGCTGCAGAACGCGTTGTAGAACAAAATGTTAAGTGAATTTCCTGTGTCAACTAGAGCTCTTTTTAACTCTCACCTTGCTATGGAGATCGAGATGACTAAGGCATCATTATGTGGCTTTCGAGCTCCTTCGAGGTCCTTGTCCGTAAATGTCAAGGTGGGAATAGGGCTCTGGACCCTTGAGTGGCAGATGTGTTTGTCCTCACCCACTGATTGTGTCCGCATATCCAATAGTGCTCGTTTGCGGGACCTGTGTGACTAGTCTTCATTTGGTTCGACTCCATAGAGGACATATATTATCCATGGAGTTTCCTTTTCTATTTCTTTAACTGACTCCTCCCTATCCTTTGTCTGCTTCACTGGCTTCTTGGACTGCAAGAACTCTTTCATTTTGCCTTTGCGAACCTAGTACTCAAACTCTTGCAGTCATTGGTGTTGTGGCCACTTTCTTTGTGGTACGTGCAGTACTTGCCGTTGTCGTGCTTGGTGAGCTCTTCGCGTGTCTTTGGGGGCCACTTCAGTTCCTCCCAATTTTTCATTGATTTGAGTATGTCCGACAGGTTAACTTTTAAGGGAGTCACTGCTCTAGATCCAACGTAATTGGACGATTTCTCCAGCCTGAACCGACCAGGGTCTTGCTTGTTGTTACCGTGCTTCCTCTTGCTTCGTTCCACATACGGGGGTTTCTTTCCCTCCTTCTTGTCTTTGTGCTCAGAGGGCCTCCTGTCTCCTTCAGTTTCCCTCTTGGCGGTCCTTGACTCCTCCAGAGTAATGTGTCGCTGGACGCTCTTGAGGAGTTCTGCCACGTCTAGAGGGGGCTCCAAGGTAAGGTCCTCAAAAAGCTTTCCCTCTCTGAGGCCCGCAGTGAATGTTGTCATAGTTGTATCATCGTTGGACCCGTCGATGAGGGTCAGTTCGTTGTTGAAGCGTGTGACATATTCTTGGAGCGTCTCGTTGGACCTCTGTCTTAGAGAGAGTATGTAGTGCGTGCCTTTTGTGAAATGCTGGCTTCCGACGAAACGTGTCAGGAACTCCTTTGCCAACGTTTTGAAGGAGTCGATTGATTTTGGTGGAAGGCTGTGGAACCGCGTCAATGTAAGACCTTTGAGACTAGTGGGAAAGGTCATTCACATTACTGATTTATATCCCTTTTTAAGGGCCATTACGTCCTGGTAATGGTGCAGGTAGTCGAAGGAATCGATGGTTCCGGCGTAGGAATCGAGTTTTGGAGGAGTGAACTTCCTCGGTAGGGCCTCGTTCATGATTCGGTCCACAAATGGCGGGACGGAGAGGTGATACAGTACGTTCGATTCGTGCGTCTCCTTGTAGAGGGGGTTCCCAGGGCTGAGCCTTTTTGCCCTGGCGTATAACTTAGTGTTAGCCGTGCAGCCTCCTTTAGTCCAATAGGAACTGGTGGGTGCTTGGCTTTCCTGCGCTTGCTCCCTATCGTCTGCTGGAGGCGGAAGTCCGTGCTCCCTATCGGCGGGTGGTAGATTCTGATGCGTGAGAGCCTTCACCGCTTTGGTGATCCGCTGTATTTGGGATGCTAGCGTATCGACTCTTGGATCTGTCGTTACTGCGATACAGGAGCGTGAGTTGGCTGTGTGTGCAAGATAGAAGCTGCTGAAGGAGGCGGTATAGGGATGGTCGAAACGTTCGACGTGTCCCCAGGTTCTCCGTTGTTACATGACCTGGTGGTCACCATTTCTCTGTGTTTTGAAAGGAGATGATGCTTAGTGTAAAGTTACAAGCTATGTCGTCCCCACAGACTGCGCCAAACTGATGCATTCATTTTTCGCTCACTGCTCCGACCTGGTTCCTGCTGACCTGCACAAGTAGCACACGTGAGCAACAAACCACCGTGGGGTGACCAATGGCAGACAAGGATCTGTGGAAGGTGTAATACTGTAACAGGGAATTTGTAGCGTACTTAGCTTACCAACCACATGTCTTATTTATAGTGCAAGGAGTTATGGTTTAACCAAGCCATCATAGGTGTAGATTATGAAGGAAATCTTCATGGAGATCTCTCTCTAATTAGGAGTCGTGTTGTAGGAGGAAAATTTCCTGTTAGCTCTGCGCTCTTAGATACGCAGGAGATAGTTCCTAATCCAAGAACATTTCGTAGATGGGAGTTTTCCTGTGTGAAAGATACTCTGGTGTTTGCTTCCTAGTTTTGAGCAAAAGTAGCTGTAGTTGCCCGTTCGAAGCAGATCCTCGAGATACTTGCCTAAGGAGGGCTTACGGGTATTGAGGATAGTTGTGAGACGTGTGGGCCTAACGTGCTGTGTGAGTCGAGTCCTCCAGGTGAAATGAATTGAGCGAGCTTAGAACTGCTTGGGCATGTTCAGTGTTGGGCTGATGCTGGGGTCCGTATTTCCTTGAGATTATCACAACACGTGTACGGCTCAGAGGTGTGATCATTTTTTTGTAAAAATGTCAAACTTCTAGCCACTACGCTATCAAAGACATGTTAAAATATTTGAATAAAGAATTATGATATTGAATTATATATTATATAATTAATTTTTTATAAAGCTAAGTATCTCTGAAAAATATTTTGAAAATTGTGGGAGGGGGCGTCTCGCCCCTTAGTAGATCCTTCCCTGGCCATGGATGATAATTTGTCAATGCGTTCTATACCAGATGGAAGTTCTGGAACATTCTGAGGGAAGTGGACTTGGATGACTGAGGCAAATGTCACAAGTAGGGTTTGACGGACAAGAGAAGAGTTGGACGGGGTGGTGATGAAGGTTACTGTGAGTCCACATCAGATAAGGAGGCGTGACAGGTGAAGAAGTAGGATTATGCAGCCTTTGGACATGAAGGGAAACAGAACGATATGAGTAGATAATGAAGAAGCCATGATCTTCCACATCTTTTGGTGTTCTCATACTGTGAATTTGTTGCTACAGGTGTTTGCTATTTATAGACTCTGTGTGGCCTGCTAAGCGTTGTAGCCTTCTTTGTATTCAAAGCGTGAACTCTCCAGAATATTACTATTATCTGCTATGTACAAACAAAGCATCTCCCTCTATAATCTGTTCTAGAAAGACGCAGACCAAGTCGTTCACGTGGGGTCTTATAGTTTTTAAGAGAAACATTGTTCTTATTATATGTAGTTTAAGTATTTCAAAAAAGAAATGTATTATTTATTTAAGGTTATATCTGAAGAATAAGAAAACCTTAGGAACTGTTTGTTGGCGGAAAAGACTGATAAATACCAATGCGGTATCAGTTATTTCTCTGACTTGAGAACCTCTGCTGTGCTTGTTGCGCATTGAACTTATTTGGTTTTCTTCCATGGGAAATGGGCTTTTCTTAGTTTGATAGTTTACTACTTTGTTGCCAGAAAGAAAATTTGTTTAGTAATTTAGAAAAAAAATTGTGCTTCAGCTTAAGATTCTCCCTTCAAATTTTTTTTTATTTTTTTGTCTGATTCCTTTTTCCCAATTCAAGTAAAAAAAATGTGTAGCATGACATCCCAGTTCAAACTTTCTAATCTGACTGAAATAAAACCTTACATAGTTCAGGCCTTCAGGGTAAAGTACAAATGTTCTGCTCCATGCTGCAGTGACTAACTTGTCTATCGATAAAATTTGAATATAGGAGCAATTCAAAAAAGCCATCCAAACCTCAATCCAGTGATTCTGGCGTATGGGTTCATGTATATTTCAATGAACGTGATATATGGTTCCTAAGAAGAAACAATGAACTTATTTCTAAAATTTAAGGTGGCTATAAGTCGTGCTTATGTATATGCGTGTTCAAACCTGTATCCCCATATTCCCATCCCTGTTTTTTTGTTCGATGCATTGTCATGTCTTTCTAGTTTCTACTTTATGATACCTAAAAATGCTTGTAACCCGCTGAGTTTTAAGTTCCTCCCTAAATGCCAACAAACTAAAATTTAGTCTATTTCTCTCAAAAGAAATTTCTTGAGTGTGACCAGACAAACAAGGAAAAACTAGGAACCTGAACTGTTAAAAACTGAAACCATAGAAAAGAGTAAGCTATGCTTACTTTGGTTGTTGAAAGAACCAAAATGGAACAACACTGATTAAGACCCCTAGGATAAACAGACAAACAAACCACCCATTACTTATTGTTTAGTCGGTTGTCTGATGAGAGAATTGGTCATACGTTTGTTGTTTTGAATTTTGGCATGGCAATGGCATGCATGTCAACTGCCTGGAAATTACGTTGGGCAGACTAGAGATTGGCATTGTCTTATGATTAAATCAATAGATTTAATAAATAAATAAAAATGCATCAATTGTTGGTTTGTCTTCAAAATCCAAGCTTCTTCGTGTTTTTTTTTTTTTTTTTTTTTGTTACAGATTCACAGCTTAGGCCCAGCTCACCTAATATTCAATGAAAATATGCATAACAATGTAAACTGTTATTTTTACCTTTGGTAAAAACTTGGAGATAAACTAATGATTCAAATCGTTTATTAATAATAGTGACCACGGTATTAACAAAAAGATATTTGAGCATGTTGATCTACAACTTCTAATTTCATGAAAAAAAAAATTACAAATTGATAAATTTTGTTGTAAATAAGCCCTTTCATTAATTGATTCCTGCCACAATGATGATGTCCCATGATAAGCCCAAAGATCATTTCGGTCCATTACTATTATCCCTAGACCTCAGGTCCTCAACTGTGCTGAAGTCCATGATCCAGAAATTCAAATGAAGTCCATTGCTATAGCTGAGACGTGAGAGGCTCTCAAAGTTGCAAAAGTGGGAAACGTTCAATGTTCATCTTATAATTCTGTCTTTCATATTATTATTGTGTTAAAATTTGTAATTAAACTCTATTTCTATGATAAAGTCAATAACCATTTTTTCAATATACTTGCATTAAAGGTTTCCTTGGCATTTGCATATTGTACAAGTCTTTCGTAGCAGCTTTCAGTACAAGATTTCAATTTCAATGATTTTAACAAACATGTTCTTAGATGGAGTAAACAACAGGTCAATGCGGGATGAGACCCATATGTAAATGGCAAACACACTAGTAGAAAGACAAGATCAATTACCAGCTATAAGTCTTAGTTACTCATCAATACTCCTATTAGATAAGATGTGGATTATGATGTACTTGTGTGGACCAAAGAGAAGAAGGGAAGGAATACTAAGATCAACTTACAGGGACAGGTAACAGATTTTAGCTTCTTCATCTAGACATCAGAAACTATTAGGGAGCGGACCAATCCTTATAAACCTTCATGACAAGGTCATCTTAGTTGATGTGGGACTATTCATGCCAATTTTATCCCAACAATCTCCACCTTTGGCGTGAACGCCACACATCTTACATTCATCCACCTGTCTACAACATCTCGAAGTACACCTCCTCCTCGAGTGTCAGGTGTAACCACAATCCTGTGGATAGTACTCGATGTACGGGCTCGACTATTTCCAGTGTTGTTGGCTCCACCTAGTCGCAACCATCGCACTAACTCCACCTCGTCCGAACTTGTAGGATACTTCCTCTTGGCAAGGATCCGGAGTCTAATCTGGATAATTCATATTGCAGACCGCACACCTGGCTCGCTACCCTGCGCCCGATCCCCTGAACAATGTGCCGCCTGCACCTCTACCTCGCCGAGTCCCAACCGAACCATCAACTCTTATAACACTTGTTGGAGCGTCGCACAAGTGCACATGCGCGCACCCGTTGATCCACTATACATAGAAACGATATTATCCCCAACTTAAACACCACCTATTGGGCTTTCCATCCGAGCCTAAGTGGTGTGGGGTTTTCCTCAAAAGGCCTTGTTGCTATTAGGGAATAGACCAATGGTTATATACTAGTATGACAACCCAACTAGAAAATTTTCTATTGTCTCGTACAAGGAAATTTCCTATTTTCCCCTACAAGGAAACTTTCTATTGTCTCCTAAAAGGAAACTTCCTATTGTATCCTACAAGGAAACTTCCTATTTTTTCATACAAGGAAACTTCTTATTCTCTCATACAAGGAAACTAAAATATATTCAGACTCTACAAATCTCAACAAGAATAGGAAAACTTATTTATGATATTTGGCACATTTAGGTTGATGTTGCCATGGAGGACTTATAAAGGAATACTCACACTAAGAGACATCCAAATATTGTTGTGGAAGACTTATAAAGGAATACAAAGAAGACATCCTTAGGCAACATCATATAGCAGTCGACATCATTTGTGCACTTTGCAACAATGAACATGAAACTATTAGTCATGTTGTGTTCAAGTGTCCTCTTGCTGCTCATGTTTGGAGTTTGTCCATATCCCCAAAACATGAAAAAGTGTCACTTTGCAACATGAGAATGATCTTTTAGAATATTTGTGGAACCTGATGAGACATCAAAATAGTCGTCCAATCATAGTTGAACACGTGGCACAGGTCAACCCTAATGGGGGAAGGCCCTGACAGACCAAGCCCAGGCCAAGTCCAAGCCAGACCCATGACAGGTCCAAGTCAGTTTCTATTCAATCCTAAGTCAAGCGCCCAAACCTAGATCATGCGAATCTCGAAGTTTGGCCTAGGATTGTAAGGCCAAAATACATATCCTTGGACTAGGGTTAGCCCAAGGTCCACTTAGACCGCTCGTGAACCAATTAGGCATCGAGTGCTAAAGAGAGCCAAATACCAGAAATGATTGGCCATAAACGGGTAAAGAACCCTCCATGGGTATATTCTGATGAAGGAAGATCCTAAGTGAGATCTCCACCATCCGTTACGTATTCAAAGGTAGAGTCAATGAAGGAGTAAAGATTCTCGTTATATAAGGTGAACAAAACGGATGAAAAAGGGACATAGATACAACCTTAATTTTATCATTCTAATTCTATCCTTGTTCAAGAGCCTGACTTTACCATCGGAATGTCTATGGCCACCACAACAATGGTCTCTAGTTTACCTTTGCTAATTTTTGCAGGTTAAAGTCAATAGGGAGAAATTTGGACGCATCAGGTTGGCACCGTCTGTGGGGAGTGATAGTTTTTCTCAAAACAAGGCACAAACTATGTTGAACCGATAGAATCCTGAAGCATGGTTACCAGCACTAGATCTAGTGCTAATAACAATAACATCGAGCTAACCAACATTCTAGCCGAATGAGTTCCACCATAGGACTTGAACTCTCCAACCAAGGAAGCCGAACAACCACAAGGCCCTGCTCCCGGAGCGATCGTGATAGACTCCCATATAGATCAGAATGTGGTCCATATGAATCATCCTACTCGGGTGGTCGAGAGGCTTGCTCAGGAACGATAAACGCCATCAGATACTGATGGGAACCCAGACAAGTCTTTGGCTCAGGAAGACAATAGGGAACGCATTCATGAGAGCGACAACGTCCCTATTGAAAACTAGAAAGCCAATTACAAGGGGAACCTAAAAGAAGGAGTCCGATGAGACTAAGAGCCAAGGGCTGACATGACTATCATCGAAAATCCACTTCGACTGAAGGCTACCAATCCGGAAGTCCTGTACAATTCACAATCCCTCCATTATCTGAGAAGATAATGAATGTGCCTCTACCAAAGAACACCGCCCAAAACTCGAGTTCTATGATGGAACTACAGATCCACTTGACCACTTGCACCATTACCACCACGTGATGGAACGAAAGGAAGGTTTAGAGGTCATTTGTTAGACCTTCCCTACCAGCCTGAAGAAGGTAGCATTGACTTGGTTCCATAGCCTCCTTCCACAATCGATTGATTCATTCCAGGCTTTGGTGAAGGCTTTCATCACCTGATTCGTAAAAAGCCAACGAATCAGAAAGGGGCCCCATTACCTGCTCATTCTCAAATAGAAGCACGATGAGACACTCAGAGAGTATGTAACTCGATTAAATGACGAGTTGACTATAATTGATGGTTGCAGTGATGACAAATCCATCATGCCTTCACTTCCGGCCTCTAGGGAGGCCAGTTTTATAATTTTTTCACCTTTGAGCTGCCAAAAGACATGGCGGACAAGTTGAAAAAAATGCGCAAAAATACATCACCCTAGAGAAAATGTTAGCGACCAATAAAGGAGGCTTAAGGAATTCGTGGGCTTTGGTGAAAAGCAATCCCGAGGGAAAGAGAAGGAAGAGTCTTTATAGGAGGTCGAAGAAAAGACTATAGACATAATATATGTCCACACTGTGCATGCAACGAATCAGAACAATCCAATTGGTCAAGGAAGATAGCGGTCTGAGAACTACAATCCAGGTCTCGCTACAAAGACCACCTTATCCAGCATGTCTGAATAGAACACCCAGCCCCAAATCAAGCACCCAGCCTCGAATCTAACATTAACAATGAAAGACATGCAGGGATCCACTCCCCCCATAATGACGCCCTATTTATATCAATCGGAATAACAAGGTGGAATGTCAAAAGATCATTGGTGTACACGGGGAACTTAACTAATGTCATGCTTCTGGAAGCGTTCCGCAAGATGCAACGCTGAAGGTAGCGACCAGGCCATGATCGACTTTAGTGGAGAGCGATGTTATATGGTCGAAAGCATCAGATTGCTCATGGTAGTAGGGGAGTCTGACCTACAAAAGGCCTTGTTGACAGAGTTCGTACTTGTAGACACCCCTTCTACACAATGTAATTCTGGACAGACCTTGGCTTCTTCAAATGGGAGTGGCGGTCTCTACTCAGCATCAATGCTTTAAATAGACCGCCAATGACAAACTGGGGATGATCAGGGGAGACCAGTCTGCAATAAGGGAATGCCATTACGTCGCAATGAAATGATCGGGCAAATAGCTATTATAGCCCGAGTCTCCTAGAGAAAAACCAACGACTAAGGACTTATTGGTTTGAGAGCATGAGTAGAAAGATTTTTTTTTTTTTCAAAAAGATCATGGAACGTAGAACACTCAAAGAAGTATTATCAAAATAAGGTATTCTCCATTAAAAAAATCCCATTTCATATACAACTCTATACCAAACTAGCTGAGGACCATGATGGCGTATAACAGCCAAGTCTAGTCTTATTCAGGACGACGACAACTTGCCGGATTTAAATGACATAGTCTATCAAAAGGACCAAGATGACGCAGAACGACCGAGTCTAGTCCTATTCAAGACGACGACGACTTTTCGCATCTAAGTGACCTAGTCCATCTAAAGGACCACGATGGCGCATAGTGGACGGGTCTAGTATCATTCAGGATGACGATGAATTGACACATTTAAGTGACCTAGTCCGCCTAAAAAGACCATGATGGCGCACAACGGTCGAGTCTAGTCCTATTCAGGATGACGTCGATTTTCCGCATCTAAATGGCCTAGTCCGCTCAAGTCTAGTCTGTTTGGACCAAGATGACTTTTCTGCAGCTTAAGTCCTTTCAGGATTAAGTTGGCCTTATCACAGAAGTCTAGTTCGTTCGGACCAAGATGACTTCTCTGCAACATTAAGTCCTTTTCTGGATTAAGTTGGTCTTATCACAAAAGTCTAGACCGTTCGGATTAAAATGAATTCTCGACATCCTAAATCCTTTTCATGATTAAGTTGGCTTTATTATAAAAGTCCAATCCTTTCGAACCAAGATGACTTCTCTGCAGCCTAACTCCTTTTGAGGATTAAGTTGGCTTTATTATAGAAGTCCAGTCTGTTCGGTCCAAGATGACTTCTTTGCAGCCTAACTCCTTTTCAGGATTAAGTTGGCTTTATTATAGAAGTCCAGTCTGTTCAGACCAAGATGACTTCTTTACAGCCTAAGTATTTTTAAGGATTAAGTTGGCTTTATTATAGAAGTCTATTCCATTCGAGCAAGATTACTTCTTTGCAGCTTAAGTCTTTTTCAGGATTAAGTTGGCCTTATTACAGAAGTCTAGTCCATTGAGACCAAGATGACTTCTCTACAGCGTAAGTCCTTTTTAGGATGAAGTTGGCTTTATTACAGAATTTTAGTCCGTTCGGACCAAGTAACTTCTTTGCAGCCTAAGTCCTTTTCAAGATTAAGATGGCTCATATTATATAGAAGTCTAATCTGTTCGAACCAAGATGACTTCTATCTAGCCTAGTTCTTTTCAGAATTAAAATTGCTCATAGTACCTATCTAGTCTTTTTTCAGGATTAACACTTGTATTTTCTATGTCTAATCCATTCGAATCAAGATGACTTTCATTCAACTTAGTCTTGTTCCTGATTAAGGTGGCCTCAATTATCTAGGTCCACTCATTACTGAAGAGTCTTGGTGACTTATAAATCTACACTGCCTAGTCTGAATAAAGATCAAAGTGGCAAGTATGCAAATGTTAACGCAAATATGAGACAAGGAAAATATGAATGCCATTGATCAAAAGAAAATTCATCACAATAACTCCGCTCAAGGGGCAGGACCAGACTCGACAGCAGAAGACAAAGTGGGACCCGCTTGGGCTCTAGAACGTCAGGATCAACAACAGGCTCTGGGACGTCAGGATCAGCGATCGACTCTAGGTCATTTAGGTCAGCTTCAAGGCCACCCGAAGAAGGGGAAGAATCGTTTGCTTCCTCAAAGTGTCCATAGGCTAGCATCCTATAAGTAGAGATGCCCCAGTCATCATGATACTGATCAAACAGCTCTTGAGCCTCTTTTAGCTGAGTCTCCAGATTGGACTGGGCAACCACCGCTTTATCCAAACTCTCTTAAGCCTTGTTCAGCCGAGTCCCCAGACCGGGCTAGGCAACTATCTGCCTTTTCAGAAAGTCCACTTCAAAGAGAGCGTTTGAAAGCTTTCACTGCTGCTTAGCAAACACCCTATTTAAGGCATAAACTCTACTTCAGGTAGTTTCCATTTAAGTCCCCATCATGCCAGCATAGCTCAGGTGGGTCATTCCTAGATCGCGAAATACATATGAAACTATCAACACTAAGCATAGTAGAAACCAGAACAGAAGTCGGAGTGTTTTTGTCCTTGATCCATATGATCACCCGTAGCCCTCTTTGACAGTACCACTCGGTTGATCAACCAATAGAACCAATCTTTCATGTGCTAGATGGAACCTGCTATGTGATCCACTTTATGATGCCAAACATGCTTGCTATCATAGCCAATGTGGAGAGCGCTCGAAACAAGAAACTGGCTCGAGCGACAGTATGGACGACCTCGGGGTCAGGGATCAGTTCAACTCCTCCTCTTGCAATGTTTGAAGAGGAGGGAAACTCAGAAACGTCGTTTCCCTTGTTAACAGTAGAAGGAGGACGAGTTGGGTGAGACAGGCCTTGCGAATCAAGATGAAAGGAAGGAGACTCGGGAAATTGCTTAGTCCAAGGATCAACCGTCCTTAACACCGGGGTCAACGAACTGTGCCCCACCTCACCACCTTCTAGATCCACAAACGGATCATAGGCAATATCTCCCAAAGTAGACTGTTCTGATCTGAAACTGACAGAAGCTCTAATCGTAACCCGGATGAGTTTGTTTGAAGCAATATCAACCTCTTCCTTGCTCATCTTGTTGGGAACATCTATCCCCACATAACGAGACAACTACTTCTCCATGACGGTCGACAGAGCAAAACGAGTGGAAGGAACCTGCTCAGCAGAAGATTTCAGAGCTCTCTAAATAGGACTATCTAACTCGGTCGTTGCCTCTCTACTCGTCTGTTTGGGAACATCAACCACAACAAGCTCCCTCTCCTGGGCAGTCAACGAGGTGGGATGAACAATTTGGTCCACTTCAGTCTTTATCTTTGTGTAATGAAGGACTGGAGAAACCAGTCCCTCTAGAACATTTCTCTTCGAAGAGCTAGGCATCTTCACAAATTGAACATGGCTTTGTACAATTATACATAGCCCTCATTCGGTAGAGTTTGGGAGTCACCTACCTCAAGAACGGACAATTTCAGATTATCAAGAATTTGAAACTGTCGACGAAGTTCGACTAGGTCCCCCTTAGTCATCAGCGACTCCCTAAAGAAGTTGAGGCAGACCATCTGTCAATCTGTGGAAAGTGGTCTTTTTTCATACATGATTGAAATAAATGAAATTTTACGCTGGAACCGACTTGAAAAGTTTGGAGACGAAACACAGTTCAAACCTCTGGGAAGTAAAAAGATCAAACTCCCCCAAAACTAGGCTTATATAGGCTTAACGTGTGGGATAAGAAATCACCCAACATCCGCATCAGCACTAGCTGCAGCAAAGAAATTGAAGAGATGCCGAAATATGCCATCATGGCATCGTACGGGATCCCACATACAACGAGCTAGTGGCCTTGTGCGCAACCCCACTAACTAAAGGGAGTAACTGATGAGAAATCAAAACAGTCGTCCAACCACAGCTGAACATTTGACACTGGTCAACCCTAATGGGGGAAGGCCCGAACAGACCAAGTCCAAGTCAGGCCCATGACAGGTCCAATTCAATTTTTATTTAGCCTATAAGCCATGTTCCAAAACTCAAATCATGCGAATCTCAAAATTTGGCCCAGGACAATAAGGGGCCCAAATACAAACCCTTGAACTAGAGTAGGCCCAAGGTCCACTTTGACCACTCGTGGCCCAACTAGGCATCGAGTCCTAAAGAGAGCTAAATACCAAAAATGATTGGCCATAAACGGGTGAAGATCCCTACATGGACATATTCTTATGAGGGAAGATCCTAACCGAGATCTCCTCACTTTATTACGCATTCATTACATAACGTGAACAAAACGGATGAGAAAGAGACACACATGCAACCCTAATTTTATCAGTCTAATTCTGTTCTTGTTCAAAAGTTTGATTTTACCATCTGAGCCTTTGCCGCCACAATGGTGGTTTCTGGTTCACCACTGTTTATTTTTACAAGTCGAAGTCAAAAGGGGCAGATTTGGACGCATCGGAACCTTATGCTCAAAGCATTGTAAATAGACAAAAAAGTTTGGTCACAACAACAGTTATTATAAATCAGATTTGGGAAGGCAAAAGTAAAAATAAAAGTCTATTTGATGGTAAAGAGTAATGTTCTGCAAACAGCTAGAATAGCAAACCATCTTGTTCTATCTTCGAACAAAGCTGCTACCCAGTTGTGGGGTGGGGTTTTCCTGCGACAAGGAAATTCCTCCTCACCCCCTCTTCCGACAAAGCTGCTACCCACTTTTCCCTTACACACACCCATCTTCTATTTCTTTTCTTCCAGGTATCATATAATGGCATCCTTGATCCTAAATTGGGTTTTATTTTTATTTTCTAGTATTATGTTCATACTCCACGAGACTTATCGAATAGCCAATTATCACTCCATCATAGAATGCAACACAACCAAGTCTTACTACCTACTTGGGATCACCTGTGATACTTACTCGTACGAATCCACTCCATGGACTCAAGAGCTCATTCGGGGTTAGTTGAATTTAAGCAAGCTAACACTCAAAGAGATTTTTCCAGTGATGTCTATCAAAATAAATGGATGATAGAAATTATAACTTAGATATCTCACTTCTTTATAAAGTAGAAGTGAGGTTCACCAAAATGAAGGTTGGGGTGACAAAAACAGGTTTCTAACTAGGGCTTTTACATCTGAAACAAAGTAGTTGTTTAGTTTTGGTTAATCTCACAACTTAAGCCTTAGATCTCTATTTTTTTTTTTTTTGAATCTAACTCAAACATGATATGGAGAGATGGAGAGATTTTCTCTTGAACAATTGGGAGAGCATCTTAACGGATTTGTTTCTCTTGAATAACTCTAACTAGTTTATCTTGAACTCCTAAGTGAATGAAGGCAAATAAGGATGCAACTATTTATAGACTGAACTTAGAAGGTTGAAGTCAACTTCACTGTCTTCATATTTGCTTTTTAGAATGCTAGATTTAGAATGTCTCTCTATTATATCATAACGGTCTTTTGCTAATAGTAAAACAAAAGCTTTCTCTTGGTCACACACCATTGTACTTGACATGGATTTCTCCTTTAAGCACATGGGCATGTCTAAAGTGAGAATATTCATTTTTAAGAGAATATTCATTCTTATGTGAGAGGATGACCCAAATTCAAAATTTTAATTTTGTTTCCCACACATATTTACCTCAAAATTACTTTTGGCACTTCATTTGAATTTTTGCCATCCATAAGCTATTTTTGCCTTGTCTTCAAATGCTACTTGGCATTTTCCACCTTCTTGAACTCCAACTATCTTGGACTTGTCTTCTTTAAGATTTAGCATTGTTTGACCGATATTCTTATCCTTTGACTTTGGTATCTTGAATTGACCAATCTTCGTATCTCTCAGGTGTAGTGACAAATGAGCAAGGTGCGCTGTTGCATCGCCTAACTGTAATGTTAAATAAGCAAGGGTTTTCCCACCATTCTGGACGAGGGCGGGTAAAGAAGCTAGTTTAGGCTAGAATTAAAGATAAAATTATTAGAATCTCTTGGAATGTAGGGACCTTGACGGATAAGTCAATAGAACTAGTAGACATCCTGCATAGGAGGAAGGTAAACATAGTTTATCTCAAAGAGACAAAGTGGAAGGGGAATAGGGCTAAAGATTTAGGAGGGTTTAAACTTTTCTATTCTAGAATAGATGGATCTAGGAATTGGGTGGGAATAATGGTAGGTAAAGTTTTTTGGGATGTGGTAGTTGAAGTTAGGAGGTTTGGGGATATAATCATAAGTATTAAATTAGCATTAGTACTAGAGATAACGCATGTTATTAGCGCGTATGTGCCTCAAGTGGGTTTAGACGAGGAGACTAAGAAGGGCTTCTGGGACTCTTTAGAGAAGTTAGTTAATGGAATCCCCTCTTTCGATAGGGTTTCCCTAGGCAGGGATTTGAATGGCCATGTCGATAAGGATAAAGTTGGGTATGAGAGGGTTCATGGAGGTCAAGGCTTTGGAGATCGAAATACTATGGGGATTTCTATTCTAGATTTTGCTCTAGCTAAGGATTTTGGGATCGTTAATATTTTTTATATGAAGAGGGAAGATCACTTGGTGGCCTTTGAGAGTAGGCAAAATAGAAGTCAAATTGATTATTTTAGTGTTAGGAAACACTATTTAAAATAGGTTTAAATTTTGTAATGTTATACCGGGGGGTGTCTGACAAACCAACATATGCTATTAGTCCTTGATTTTTGTCTTAAGAGAAGGGGTCATAATACCAAAGGACAGGTTAGACCGAGAATTAAGTGGTGAACCTTACAGGGAGACGTGTGCTAGAAATTTAGAAAGAAGATTTTGGGTGGCAGTAAGTTACAGAGGGTTAGGAGATTCTAGAACCAAACGATATGATTAGTAGCTTAGATCTTTTTAGCAAACCGAATAAGATAATGAATGCAGGAAGAGTTAGAAAATGCCAAAGGAGGAGGTAGCTATGATAAGGAGACATGCTGGTGGAACGTCGATGTGCAACAAGCCATTATGAAAAATAAAAAATGTTTTAAGGAGTAACAAAAAGATAGATGCCTAGAGTCTTATGAGCTCTATATGTAAGCTAAGAGGTTGAGTAGTAAAATGGTAGGGGAAGCTAAAAAGAGAACATATGATGATCTGTATAATAGGCTACGTATAAAGGCAGTGGAGAATGATATCTTCAAGATAGCTAAAGCGAGAGAACGAAAAATTAGGGATCTGAGTCATGTTAAGTGTGTTAAGCATGAGGATGAAAGAGTTTTAATGCAGGATAAAACTATTTTAGATAGATGAAGGGATTACTTTTGGAACCTACTTAATGGGACACATGTAGGGGAGTTAAACTTAGAAGAGTATGCTTCACCAGAAGGGAGGCATTGCGTGTTCCATCGCAGAGTTAGTGCCAAAGAAGTAAGCAAACCTTTAAAAAGAATGAAGACAGTTGGATTGGATGATATACCAATTGAAGCATGGAAATGTTTGGGAGCAGTTGGGATTCAATGGCTAACTAGGCTTTCAATAGGATTTCGAAAACTAGAAAATGTCAGATTCGTGGAGGCACAACATTGTGGTACCAATTTATAAGAACAAAGGGGATATTCAAAACTGCCCAAACTATAGAGGAACAAAACTTATGAGTCATACAATGAAACTTTGGGAGATGCTCATAGAGAGAAGACTTAGGAGTTTAACCATTGTTTCGAAGAATCAATTTGGATTTATGCCGCGTAGGCCTACCCATCGTCTTGCTTAGGAAAATTATATAAAAATATCGAGAGGAACGTAAGAGCTTGCATATGGTTTTTATTGATTTATAGAAAGCCTACGATAGAGTCCCTAGGGAGTTAGTTTGTTGGGTGCTTGGAAGGAAGAAAATATCTCAATGTTATATCGATATCATTAAGGATATGTATGAAGAGGCAGTAACAAGTGTTCACTCAGTAAGCGGGATGTTCAGTGAATTTTCAGTATCAGTAGGGCTACATCAAGGGTCAACCTTAAGTCCATACCTCTTTGTTTTGGTCATGGATGAGTTGACGAGACGTCTTCAAGAAGATGTACCTTGGTGCATGTTGTTTGCAAATGATATTGTCTTAAATGATGAGACTAGTGAAGGTCTAGGTCGGAAATTAGATAGGTGACAGGAGTCATTAGAGAGTAAGGATTTTAGAATTAGTCGTTCGAAGACATAATATCTAGTGTGCAACTTTGGTTTGTGAATCAAAAGGGAAGAGTAATTCAATTGAGATCAAAGGCGTGGAGGTTTTAGAGTGTGAGGCTTTTTCGATATCTAGGATCTATAATTCAAAAGAATGGAGCTATTGGAGAAGATGTAGACCATAGGATTAAAGTTGGTTGGACGAAATGGAGAATGACATCAGGAATATTATGCGATAAAAGGATGCATGCAAGGTTAAAAGGAAAATGTTATAAGACAATTATTCAACCAACCATGTTTTACGGTTCAAAATGTTGAGATACTATAGAACAACATACACATAAGATGGAGGTAGCATAAATGCGTATGTTAAGATGGATGTGTGTAAAACCCGTAAGGATAAAATGAATGAAACAATTAGGAGATACTTAGGTGTAGCGCCCACAGAGAACGAAATTATATAAAGGTGTTTAACGTGGTTTGGTCACGTGCGGAGAAGACCTAGCATGACGCCAATTAGAAAATGTCTAGATTGGAAAGTTAGTGGAGGGTGGCGGAAGGGACGCCGTTGAAAATTTGGATGAAGGCGGTGAAGGAAGACATCCTTAAACTTGGATTAGGCGAGGATATGTTGGACGACTGCATCGCTTGGAGAACCAAAATACATGTAGCCGACCCCGAGTGTATCGGAAATAGGCTTGATGATGATGTTGACGATAATGATGATGATTATGATGATGATGATGATGATGATGATGATGATGATGATGATCAAATGATTTAATTTCATTGATCAAATGATCCAATTTAATCGATCAAATGATCTAATTTATCGATCACTCATAACCCAATATGCATGATTCTATAATTCAGTCAATATATTTTTACAATAACACTCCGCTTAACCTATATTGGTTTTACAAACTTAACCATTATTGTTCTTGCTCTAATTCACAAAGAACATTTTCACAAGCATCATGTTCTGCACAGCTTGGGCATGGATGACTTAAGCAATGACACTCTCATCATTTCTGATACTGCTTTCCATAAGGGCAAGCGTGAAGGTTCATTTGGTTTCTATGTAGAAGATGGAGATGATCGAATAGTAGCCATGAATAAGGGATGGTGTCAAGTAGGTACAAAATCGAGTTTCTAGCCGAATTGGAAGGCATTGAGAGGCGTGTTATGAGGTTTGAATGAGAAGGATATCATGGTGGAAGTGTTTCTAACTGATTGCAATGGCCTAGCTTCAACAATTAAAGGCAAAGATGACTACTTATCTTGGTGTCAAGCGTACTTTGGAAGAAAAACATCAAACCAACGCTCAATGTGTTTTGTTTCTCCTATTCAATTTATATTAGAAGGTCATGTAACATTGTTGCACATCATCTAGCTAAATTTGTGTACTTATCTAGTAGTAGTATTAGTAGTAGTAGTAGTAATTCTGAATTCCTGGAAATAGGATGTACTTTGGATTTAGATGCTTTGCTTGATTAATACATATTTTGGTTATTAATTTTTTTCTTTATGCATTTATGGTCTTTGTACCATATCTTTTTTTTTTCTTTAAAATGTTAGAAAACTACTAAATCAAAATAATAGTTTTGTAAAAAAAAATGTTTTTCTAATTAAATTATAAAACTTATTTATTCGAAGCAAAGGTTTTGAAGATGAACACAAATCACTTGCACCCAAATCACATGCTCTAGTTCATGGATTAAAGATCATATCTTGGATCTACCTTAAGAAGAAATTAAAACATCAATAAAAATAGAAAAAAAATATTCCTACATCCTCCTCCATTAGAGCTCCCTCATCTTCTCATATGAGGACAACACCACCATCACCCTGCTTGATGGATTTTGGATTTTTTTTTGAAAGAAATGACATTTTCGTCTTAAAAAAAGCTATAATTAACTTTATGGAGTTTCTAGGGAATTTTGCCTAGGGTTTGTTTTGTACTCATAAGATTTTTAGCGGACCTTTGGCTAAAAGCTTGATAAATGAAAAGTAATTTGATAGAATCGTAACATAATTTTGATGTGACTTGTCGAATGATCTATATATGTCCTAGAGATGTGTGAGGTTGTTCATCCATCCGTGTCCGATGGGATCTCACCATAGAGTCAGGCGGATACAAAGTTTTGGTAGATAGATTTTTCTATCATATTAAAAAAAAAATTGTGCATTGATTGTCTGGGCAAAAATTACCTTTGACTTCTTTGGATACCAACTAGAAAATTGAATAGTGGAGATTGGTTGACTTGTGATCTCTGGATGAACTGGAACATAAATGGGTTACCTTCAAAACCACTCCGACCTTTAAGCTAGTAAGAGCTCAAAGTGTGCAAGTGCTAGAATTGAAAAGTTTGCATACCTCAAAGTGTTTGTAACATTCCTTTTTGTAGTTGCTTTTTATATAACTGTCAAATTATTGTATTTAAGAGTAATTGATGACTCTATTTGACTGGAGAGAGTATAATAGGTGAAAGTTAAGCCTACCTTTTCTGAAATCATGGCGATGGTAAGGGTTATCAAGGATAGCCAACAGTTGTCGCAACTTAATAGTTTGACCGGAAGTCAATGGTTAGTAGACAATGACTTTAACCTTGGGAGTGTGTATATGATTGCATAGGGTATTAGTAGTGTGACTTTGATCTTACTCGTCATACATCTCACTCCATCATTTTACATGATTCGATGCATATGTAAGATGGGTCCACACAGTGACCTAAACTATTGAAATCATCTGTATCAAATCTTTATCATTATAGATTTCTCATTTATGTTTTGCAGATGATCTTATTGCTTTATTTAGAGTTGATATTAGCTAAGCTACGGCTTAATAAATTGGCACCGAAGCACATATACTTCCATGACCGAGTTCTATCCACAATGACTCAAACCCATGAGCCAGGATCTCTACCAAGAGTCAATATCTTTACCTGATCAACCCAATCACTCACTACCAGTCCCTTATCTCCAACAGTATTCCTTAACCCATCTAGCATCTCCAAAGGCACTGATCGAACCACCCATAAGAAGTTCACTTCAAATCTCTCCAACTCCGTCGCCAATTCCACTAGTTGTTATTAACTAAACATTGTTTGATATCCAAATGCTACATACAATACGGACAGTCCATTTGCCAATTTATCATCAACCATTGAATCCAACTTGGCTTCTCCTTTGATAGTGCCTTCTTAGATGGCTCAACTAGGCAGAGAGGCCCAAGACAAAAAAGATTTTGTTTGAGATTGGTCCTTCAAGCAGCGTATAAATTTGGACTCAACTCACAAAAACTATTAGCAATATAACATCTGCTTTGCATATTTACCATAACTTGCTCCAAATGGAATTTTGACAGTGGGCAATTCGGTTCGGGTCTATAAGCATTCGATCAAAATCATTCTTTGTGAGTTTAATCCCAGGGAAACTTGGCATGGCGAAAGGCTCATCAGCCAACTCAACACTCACATCAGGATGCTACAGAGGAAAAACTATGGACATAGACATGGCGTGATTACTAATCCATAGTAGTACCTGGGTACCCCAGGTTTTGTAGCGGAATCTTGAATCCAACTAAGGAATCCATCAGAGATGATGGCGGTTACATTGGGCAGTCTTTAACATTCGATCAAAATCAGGCTGTATGAGTTTGGTGGGGTTCACTAAAAGAGGGAAGAGAGACATAGATGCTAACTGATGAGACATTAAACAGTCACCCAGCCACAACCACACATGTGGCATGAGCCAACCCAAATACAACAAGGCCTCAGCGGTCTCAAGCAGGCCCAAGCGCGGTCCAACCCAAACTCACCCAAATCACCATTCAGCCCTAAGTCATGCGCCCAAGCCCATATCATGCGAGCCAACATGGTGCAAATCTTGGAGCTTGGCCTAGAACAATAAGGCTTGAACACAGATCTTTGGGCTGTCACAAGCCCAAGATCTATCTTGTACAGTTCTTGATCTAGTCAAGTACTGGGTCCCAAATAGAGACAAGTGCCAAATGCAACCCAGTCTTGGACAGGTAAGATCCTCAGTGAGATCTCCTCCCTCCATCATGCCTCAATGATAGAGTCAATGAAGGAGTGAAATAATTACTATATAAGTTGAACAAATGGATGAGAAAGGTATGCACTATCAATCCAATTTACAGTCTACATCCATCCTTTCTCAGTCACTTGACTTTAGCATTGGAGGGCCTTCGGCCACAATGGTGGTAATTGGCTTAATGTTGTTCATCTTTGCAGGTTAGGAATAAATCAGGATGAATTTGGAGGCATCAGTTTGGCGGCTTCTTTTGGAACTAACGACAAGTTTCCCTTGAAACAAAGACACAAACTCTTTTAAACCAGAAGGTCTTGAGACATGGCTGCCAACACCAGATCCTGGGTCAACAATAACGATGTCGAGCCCGAACACGCTTACCAAGGAAACCCTGTGACTAGGTCAGATCGATCCAACCGAGGAGATAGAGCAGTCGCGAAGCCCAGCCCTCAAGGAAGCGATAACCGACCCTTGCATAGATCAAATTCTACTCCATATAAATCATCTCATGCGGGTGGTGGAGAGGTTTACAAAGGCCACCACCAGAGAATGGCGGAACCCAGATAGGACCTTGTCCCAAGAAGATGCCAGGGAACATGTCCATGAAAGTGACAACTTCCCAGTCGAGGATAAAAAAGCTGACTAGGAGAGGAATCTGAGGAACGAAAAAGGCAGCGAGAATCACGCCTCGAGAACAGACAGGACCATATTCGAGATCTTATTTTGCAACGGCCGGTCCCAAGCCCGGATAAAGGAGGAGGGTTGGTGTTAGGCTTGTGATAGCCAACCGTAAAAAACCCATCACATCCCTTTTCATGGATATTGGTTCAAAAAGATTAATGCAGAAGGATAGGGCGTCCCCCGCTATAAGCGACGCGCTGCACCTACGCTCGGGTGTAGTGACAAATGAGCAAGGCGCGCTGCAGCGGCGCCCGGCTGTAGTGTTAAATAGGCAAGGGTTCTCGCACCTTTCTGGACGGGGGCGAGTAAAGAAGCTAGTCCAGGTTAGAACTAGAGATAGAATGATTAGATTAGCCTCTTGGAACATAGGAACCTTGACGGGAAAGACAATAGAATTAGTGGATGTCCTGCGTAGGAGGAAAGTAAACATAGTTTGTCTTCAAGAGACAAAATGGAAGGGGAACAAGGCTAAAGATTTAGGAGAAGGGTTCAAACTCTTCTATTCTGGTAAAGATGGCACTAGGAACGGGGTGGGAATAGTGGTAGATAAAGTTTTTAAGGATGCAGTAGTCGACGTTAGGAGGTTTGGGGATAGAATCATAAGTATTAAATTAGCTTTAGAACTAGAGATAGTGCATGTTATTAGTGTGTATGCACCCCAAGTGGGTTTGGACGAGGAGACTAAGAAGGATTTTTGGGACTCTTTAGAGGAGTTAGTTCTTGGAATTCCCTCTTCCGATAGGGTTTTCATAGGCGGGGATTTGAATGGCCATGTCAGTAAGGATAGAGTTGGGTATGAGAGGGTACATGGAGGTCAAGGCTTTGGGGATCGAAACACCGCGGGGATTTCTATTCTAGATTTTGCGTTAGCTCAGGATTTTGGGATCGTAAATACTTTTTATAAGAAGAGGGAAGACTACTTGGTGACCTTTGCGAGTGGGCGTAATAGAAGTCAAATTGATTATTTTCTTGTGAAGAGACACGATTTAGGTAGGTGTAAAAATTGTAAGGTTATACCAGGAGAGTGTCTGACATCCCAACATAGGCTGTTAGTTCTCGATTTTTGTCTTAAGAGTAGGGGTCGTATTGCTATAGAACAGGTTAGACCGAGAATTAAGTGGTGGACCTTACAGGGAGACGTGTGCCAAAGATTTAGAAAGAGGATTTTGGGTGGCCAGTCAGTTTCAGAGGGTGGGGAGAATCTAGAACCAAAGGATAGGACTAGTAGCGCGGATCTTTTTGAACATTTGGCAAACCGAATAAGAAGATGTGCGAATGAAGAGTTAGGACAGGCCAAAAGAGGAGGTTTCTATGGTAAGGAGACATGGTGGTGGAACGCGGATGTGCAACAAACCATTGCGGAAAAGAAAAGATGCTTTAAGGCGTGGCAAAAAGATAGGTGCCTAGAGTCTTATGAGCTTTATAAGCAGGCTGAGAAGTTGAGTAGTAAAGCAGTAGGGGAAGCTAAGAAGAGAGCGTATGATGCTCTTTATAATAGGCTAGGTACGAAGGAAGGGGAGAAGGATATTTTCAAGATAGCGAAGGCTAGAGAACGAAAAACTAGGGACTTGAGTCATGTTAAGTGTGTTAAGCATGAGGATGGAAGAGTCTAAATGCAGGATAAAGCTATTTTAGATAGATGGAAGGATTACTTTTAGAACCTACTCAATGGAACACATGTAGGGGAGTTAAACTTGGAGGGGTATGCTTCACAGGAAGGGAGAGATCGCGTGTTCCATCGCAGAGTTAGTGCCACAGAAGTGAGAGAAGCTTTAAAAAGAATGAAGACAGGGAAGGCCGTTGGACCGGATGATATACCAATTGAAGCATGGAAATGTCTGGGAGAAGTTGGAATTCAATGGCTAACTAAGCTCTTTAATAGGATTTTGGAAACTAGAAAAATGCCAGATTCATGGAGGCATAACATTGTGGTACCAATTTATAAGAACAAAGGGGATATCCAAAATTGCTCGAACTATAGAGGGATAAAGCTTATGAGTCATACGATGAAACTTTGGGAGAGGGTTATAGAACAAAGACTTAGGAGTTTAACCACGATTTCAGAGAATCAATTTGGATTTATGCCAGGTATGTCTACTACGGAGGCCATCTTCCTGCTTAGGCAAACTGTAGAAAAATATCGAGTTTGCATATGGTTTTTATTGATCTGGAGAAAGCATATGATAGGGTCCCCAGGGAGTTAATTTGGTGGGTGCTTGAAAGGAAGAAAGTGTATCAATGTTATGTCGATATCATTAAGGATATGTATGAAGGGGCTGTAACAAGTGTTCGCTCAGTAGGTGGGATGTCTAGTGAATTTCCAATGACAGTAGGAATACATCAAGGGTCGGCGTTAAGTCCATATCTCTTTGCTTTGGTCATGGATGAGTTGACGAGACATCTGCAAGAAGATGTACCTTGGTGCATGTTATTTGCAGATGATATTGTCTTAATGGATGAGACTAGTGCAGGTTTAGGTCAGAAATTAGTTAAGTGGCAGGAGGCTTTAGAGAGTAAAGGTTTTAGAATTAGCCGTTCAAAGACGAAGCATCTAGTGTGCAACTTTGGGTGTGAACCAAGAGGGAGAAGTAATGCAATTGAGATTGAAGGTGTCGAGGTCCCGGAGTGTGAGGCTTTTCGATATCTAGGGTCTATAATTCAAAAGAATGGGGCTATTGGAGCAGATGTAGACCACAGGGTTAAAGCTGGTTGGTTGAAATGGCGAATGGCGTCAGGAGTATTGTGCGATAGAAGGATGCCTGCAAGGCTAAAAGGGAAATGCTATAAGACAATTGTTCGACCAGCCATGCTATACGGTTCAGAATGTTGGGCTACTACGGGACAACATACGCATAGGATGGCAGTAGCAGAAATGCGTATGTTAAGGTGGATGTGTGGTAAAACTCATAAGGATAAAATTAGAAATGAAAGAATTAGGAGATACTTAGGTGTAGCGCCCATAGAGGAAAAAATTAGAGAAAGACGTTTAACTTGGTTTGGTCATGTGCGGAGGAGACCAAGCACGGCGCCAATTAGAAAATGTTTAGATTGGCAAGTTATGGAGGGTGTAGACGGAGGGGACGACCGTTGAAAACTTGGATGAAGACGGTGAATGAAGATATCATTGATCTTGGATTAGGTGAGGAAATGTGGGAAGATCGCATTGCTTGGAGAACCAAAATTCATGTAGCCGACCCCGAAAATCTCGGGAATGGGCTTTGATGATGATGATGATGATTTTGGTTAGAAGGGATTGATCAAGATGTCCTGTATGATCTTATTGTCCCTCCATTCTCGGAGGAGATCATGAGCGCACCCTTGCCAAAGAAGCTCGTCCCTTTAAAGCTCGAGTCCTATGACGTGGCGTCTGATCCATCGAACCACTTGTGCCATTACCACCATGTGATGGCATTGAAGAAAAACATAGAAGCCATCTTGTGCAATATTTTCCCTATCAGCCCGAAGAAGGCTGTACTGACTTGGTTCCACAGCCTTCATCCAAGATCCATCGATTCATTTTAGGTCTTGGCAAAGGCGTTCATCACCCATTTCGTAAGGAGCCAGAGAAATAGGAAGGGCCCTACTATCTGCTCAATCTCAAGCAAAAATATGGTGAGACCCTAAGGGAATATGTTACTTGTTTCAATGATGAGCTGACTTTGATAGACAGTTGTAGCTATGACACGTCTGTTACTGCTTTCACCTCCGACCTCCGAAGAGGTCAGTTTCTAACTTCCTTATTCTGGAACCTCCAACGGACATGACAAATTTGTTGAGAAGCGCTCAGAAACACATCACCTTAGAGGAAATGTTAGCAGCCAAAAAAGGGGGAGAGAGTGAGGCTAAGCGTTCCCGGCTCTAGGGATAAGCATCCTCAAGGAGAAAAAGAAGAATTCGTATAAGAAGTAGAAGAGAGGGCTCCCAATATCATATGCATCCTTCATAGTGAAAATGAGAAAGGGGAACACTCAAACCATTCAATTAAAATATCGGTGCGGGAAATGCGAGCGAAGTCCCATTATGAGAAACATCTTATTCAAAACATATGGGAGGAGAAAACAGTCTCGAATCTGGACGCATTCCACAAAATCTAGCTGACAGAAATGGACTTGACACTTGCCAACCAAGCCATATACGACTTCAATGGGGAAAGTTGCTACCCCATTTGAACTATAAAGTTGCAAATAGTCATAGGGGAAGCAGACCCGCCAAAGATCCTGATGATAGAGTTCTCGATTGTGGATGACCCCTCCGAGCACAACATGATCCTGGGACGACATTGGCTTCTTCACATGGAGGCGACAATCTTCACGCAACACAAATGCCTCAAATATCTTGCGGACGGTGAAGAAGGAACAATCAGAGGATACCAGATTGCCACTCTAGAATGCTACTACGCCACAACCAAGCTTCCAGGAAACAACCCGATGTAGTCCAAACAGATGTATTCAGACAAAGAGGCCCCAAATGCAGATGTAGATAACACACCTCCACCTTAGGATGCTGAACATCTCTCCAGCTCATGAGGGAGGCCAAACACCGGATAACCAGAGGAAAAAGTTGTCACCTTATACTTGGACAACATGGATAACACTAAAGTCATCTAGATAGGCTCCAACCTCAGCAGGACGCTGGCAAACAACCTAGCTGCGAACCTAAAGGCGAACCAAGATGTATTCACTGAGATTGAAGGAATGGTGGGAATCAACTCCTCCATAATCACACACATGCTAGCAGTCAAGTAATACTTAAAGCCCGTTACGTAAAAAAGGAGGCCAGTGGCGCCCGAGTACAATCAGGCCATTAACGAAGAAGTCAAAGGCTACTGAATGTTGACATGATAAGGGAGTCATGCTACCCAGATTGGCTCACAAACGTGGTCTTAGTAAAGAAGTAAAACGAAAGTGGAAAGTTTGTGTCGACTATAAGGACCTCAACAAGGCTTGTCCAAAGGACAACTTTCCACTTCCTTGGATAGACCAGACAGTCAATGCAATGTTTGGGAATATCCTTATCAGTTTCATGGAAACATACTCCAACTACAATCATATCAACATGCCCCCGCTAGATTAGAAGAAAACTTCTTTCATAACGAACAGGGGCACATACTGCTACAGGGTGATACCATTCGAACTAAAAAATGCGGGGCCCACATACCAATGACTGGTGAACCAGATATTCAAAGGATAGATTGGAACGATAATGGAGGTCTACATCGACGACATGTTGGTAAAAATCCTCCATAGTCTCGATCACCTTGCGGATCTCCAAGAGGCATTATCCCGACTCTGTAAATACCGAATGAAATTGAATTTTCAAATATTTCCTTCAGGGTACGATCAAGATAGATATTGGGTTGCATAATAACCGAAGAGGGATAGAGGATCAAATTCAAGCTCTTCTCGACTTGAGATTACCCATGAACATCAAAGGAGTTTAGAGCCGAAGGTGGTAGCCCTCGACATGTTCATCCTTAAATATTCTGACAGATGCCTCCCTTTCTTCAAAATCCTATAAGTCAATAAGGGATTCAATGGAGCGAACAATGTGAACATGTTTTCTGAGACCTAAAAGCGTACATGGGAAGCACCAAGATGCTCTAAAAAACCATTTCGGATAAGACGTTCTACCTATACCTCTTAGTCTCGGAGCACGCCATCAGCTCAGCCCAGGTCTGAGAGGAGAAGGGGATGCAGAAGCATGTCTACTACATCAGCAAAACGTTTGAGGGGTTAGAGACTAACTATCCCAACCTGGAGAAATTGGCATTAGTATTAGTAACCTTCTCCAGGAAACTTAAACCCTACTTCCAAGCTCACTCAATAACAATCCTTACTGAATACCCACTTTGGTCAATATTGCACAAGGCAGAGCTCTCAGGAAGAATGGTCAAATGGTCAGTAGAGCTAGGACAATTTGACATCCATTATCCTCCAAGAACGGCCATTAAGGTGAAAACGATGGTAGACTGCATCGCCGAGTTCATTGGAATAGGATAATAATAGTCAAGCTGCTAAGAGGGAAATGAGAACCCCAAACTACCCCCACAAGTATGGATTCTGCGATGTGACGGGTCATCCAATGAGAAGGGAAACAGTGTCGGGATCGTTATTCATACTCCAGAGGGGATCACTCTTAAGAAGGATATCAAATTGGACTTTCATGCTTCAAACAATGAGGCGAAGTACGAGGCTCTCCTAGCTGGGCTAAAACTAGCCAGAAAAGTCAGAATAAAAGAGGTCACAGTGTTCAGTGACTCTCAATTGGTGGTCAACTAGGTGAACAGTGAATTCAACATGGGATGATGGCTTACTGCGAGAAAGCAATTAACGCCAAGAAAGGGTTCAAGAGAATTCTACTCCACCGATGTTCCAGGGTGGATAACCAAGAAGCCAACACTCTAGCCAAGACAACTCCAGCAGACTCATAGGGTACCAGGTAAAGTCAGCTCTGGAGGAAGAGGGACCCTATGAGGCCTTCTCCATAAGCGAGGAAACCAACTGGATGGACCCCCTAGTCAGCTACATAAAAGATCGAGCTCTCCCAGAAGAAAAGTTGTAAGCTGAAGAATAAGGCAATCTGGTACACACTCCTTAATGACAAGCTGTACAGAAGGTTAGCAACTGGCCCACTGTTCAGGTGCCTAACCCCCATCGAGGCTTACTATGTCCTCAGAACAATCCATGAAGGAATCTATGCGAAATACCCCGGAGGAAGGACATTGGCCCACAAGGCCCTCACACTGGGGTACTACTGGCTCAAAATGAAGTAGGAAGCCAAAGACCGGGTTCATAAATGTTACAAATGTCAGAGGTATGCATTGTACACATGTATGCCTGCACAAAACCTTGTCCCAATGACCAGCTCGTGGCCTTTTGTACAGTGTGGGGTGGAAATTGTAAGCCCATTCCCCATCTCTGATAAGAAGAAATTTCTCCTTGTGGCCATCGACTACTTCACCAAATGGGTGGAAGTAGAGTCGCTCTCACAGATCGAAAAGAATCAGATTGAGAACTTCCTCTACATGTTAGAAATTTTGACAACATTGGTTAGCGACAACGAGACTCAGTTTGAAGGCAAAATGGATAAAGAACTTTATGCAAAATTGATCATCAATTACCACTACTGAGTGCCAAGGTTTCCCAAAGCCAATGGACAAACGAAAGAAGAAGTCACCAACCGAACGATTCTGGAAGCAATCAAAAGGAAACTCAAAACAGCCAAAGGGCTCTGGGTATTTGAGCTTCTAGACATCCTTTGGGCATCCCGTACCACAAAGAGGACCTCGATTAGAGAAACACCATTCACGTTGGCCTATGGGTCCGAAGCAATGGTTCTAGTAGAACTAGGAATCCGTACATTCAGAATGGAAGAGTTCCGGTTGGAGGACAACGATGAAGCTTTGAGAGTCGGACTAGGTCTACTCAAAGAGCGAAGAGATGGGGCTTCCACCGAATAGCGACCTATCAGCATAAGATGGCCCATTATTACAATAAGAAGATCAAAGCTCGAGAGTTCAATGTCAGTGATTGGGTGCTAAGAAAAACTCAGTCGAGCACGAAATACCTAGGGGAAGGCAAGCTAAGCCCGAACTGGGAAGGTCCCTGTAAGATGACTACAATTAATAGGCCCGGGACCTATTGGCTGGAAAACCTTAGTGGAGAGCGTCTGAAAAGACCGTGGAATATAGAATACTTAAAAAATATTATCAATAAAGGTACTTTCTTTAAATTTCATTTCATATGACTCCATGCACAGGACCGAGTCCAGTCTCATGACGACTCGCCGCACATAAGTAACCTAGTCTACCTAAGGAACCATGGTGCTACATAGCAGACCGAGTCCAGTCTCACGACAGCTCACCGCGCTCAGATAACCAAGTCCGACCAAGGGACCACAATGGCGCAAAACGACCGAGTCTAATCCTGTTTAGGATGTCAACAACTCACCGCACTTAACTCATGACGACTCTGGACAAACCAAGGGGACCACAATGGTTCATAGCAGTCGAGTCTAAGTCCTGCTCAGGAGGTCAACAACTCACCGCACAATAGTGACCTAATCCGCCTAAGGGACTATGGTGCTACATAGCGGACTGCTTACCGCGCTCGAATAAACTGCTCCAACCAAGGGGACCATAATGGCTCACAGTGGTTGAGTCTAGTCTTGTTCAGGATATCGACATCCACCTAAGGAACCACATTTCTACATAGCAGACTGAGTCTCGTCTCACGACAGCTCACCACGCTTGGATAACTTGGTCCGACTAAGGGGACCACAATGACGCACAACGACCGAATCTAGTCCTTTTCAGGATGTCGACAACTCACCACACATAGGTGACCTAGTTTTCCTAAGGAACCACAATGCTACATAATGGACCGAGTCCAGTCTCACGATGGCTCACCGCACTCGGATAACCTGGTCCGACCAAGGGGACCACAATGGCGCATAGCCGAATCTAGTCCTATTCAGGATGACTACAACCCGCCGCACATAGGTGACATAGTCTGCCTAAGGAGCAGCTGTGTTGTACAACAATCGAGTCCAACCTCACGACAACACTACCACTATGTACTCCAGTCTGCACGGACCAGGCTAACCCCCGTCTACCAGGGTCCTATTAAGAATTAAACCGAGTTGTCTCACGAAATCTAGTTGATCCACGCTAAGATGATTTCTCTTATACTTAAGCATTGTTCATGAGTAGTTGGTTCAGTGGTTTCTTTTTCATTATTGTTGTCCGATCGAAGTTCATTGAAGCCTATGAAGTCTGCTAATGCCTAAGCTATTATTGCAGTCTGAGGAGCATAACTGAGGTTGAAGACCAAGCTCCACTGCCCATTCACCATTCTTTCGAACAACTCTGGTTTGTGTTGTACCTACCAAAGTGGTCGTTCAATCATGACAGTGATGGGGTGGGCTTGGAAGTATGGTCACAGTTTTCTTGAAGATACGACCAGGGAGAGCGCTATTTTTTTCCAGAGATTGGTAGTTAAAATTTGCGTCCACAAATGTCTTATTGACATAGTAGACTGGCTTTTGTGTCTCGTTCTCTTCTCGTATCAGTGCCGAACTAAATGCATGTTCAGATACTTATGGATACAAGTACAGTGTTTCAACTGTTTTTGGCTTTGATAGTAGTTCAGTGCTCCCCATGTACATCTTCAGGCTTTGGAAAGCCTTTTCACATTCTTCACTCCACTTGAACGTTTTGTTCCCTTTCAAGATCTTGAAAAAGGGAAGGCATTTGTTAAGGATCTAGAGATGAACCTGATCAAGGCTGCTATTCTACCATTGAGACTTAATACATCTTTGATATTGGTAGGAAATTGCATGTTGAGGAGTGCTCGTATCTATTTTAGAGCAGCTTTGATCCCTCTCTGATTGACCATATACCCAAAGAACTTCCCTGATTTTATTCTGGACGTACAATTTTCTGGGTTAAACTTCATTTTGTACTTTCAGAGCTTAGAGAAGGCTTGCTCGAGGTCTTTGAGGTGGTCATATTTACGTAGGCTCTTGACTAGCATGTCGTCAATGTACACCTCCATGGTCTTGCCAATTTGATCTCTAACATTCTGTTCACCAGACGTTGGTACGTGGTTTCTGCATTTTTTTGTTCGAATGGCATTACTCGGTAGCAATATGTACCTTTTTCTGTTATGAGATATGTATTCTCCTAGTCCGTTGGGTGCATTGTATCTGGTTGAAGCCGGACTATGCGTCCATGAAGCTTAGGTGTTCGTGTCTGGAAGTGGCATCCTCTATCTGATGTATTCGTGGGAGTGGAAAATTGTTTTTCAGGCAGGCTTTTATTTAGGTATGTGTAGTCTACACATACCCTCCATTTCCCATTCTTTTTCTTGAACAAAACTGTGTTTGCCCGCCAGTCTGGGTAGTGGAATTTCTTGATTATCCTGCATTCATTAAGCGATGCGGCTCATCATTGATTGATTGGTTATGCTTTGGGGCAACTGGCCTTCTTTTCTGTCGGACTGGCTTTTTATCTTGGTTGACTTGCAACACGTGAGTGATGACGGAGAGCTCAATACCTACCATGTCCTTAATTGTCCAAGCGAAGACATCCAGGTTAGCTTTCAGCGGTTGGATCAGCTGCTTAGTTAGTTCTGGGTGAAGTTTTATGCCAATCCGGATTGTTTTTATTCCTTATTCACTGTTCGGATGGATTGGTGTTGTTTTTTTTTGGGTTGTCCAGTATTTGGTCAGCTCTTGGATTTACTGGAGCTACATTGTCCTCTGTAGGTCGTGATCCATCTGTAATCGACCAGGTTGTTGTAATGGCACCTCTAGTCATGACTGTGATTGCTATATGTTGGGAGCCTTCATTGATGCATACTGATATTCACGTGAAACCAGCTGATCCCCTTGATGACTCCAACGTTGTTGCTGACGTAATACTTCAGGCATTGGTGTAAGGTGGAAGATACAACACCCATTTCATGCAGCCAGGGTCTTCCCAGAAGCATATTGTAAGTTGAAGGCACATCAACAATGAAGAAGTTCGTTAATAGGACTCATTGTCTCCCTGGTGTTCCTACTACGTCTGGTAGTCGGATCAGCCCAAGTGGGTGGCATTCTCCCCACTGAAACCTACCATAGGTTGCTCAATAGGTGTGAGTCATTCTTCGTTGAATTGCATCTTGCGGAATGCTGTCAGGAATAAGAGGTTGGCCGAGCTATCCGTGTCAATGAGTACCCTTTTGACTTCCCACTTGGCTATAGAAACATATATCACTATGGTGTCATTGTAGAGGGAAATGAACTCTCTGTGCATCCTTCTCAGAAAAAGTTAGAGTTGAGTTGTCAATTCTGGCACGTTGAACAAAAAGGTCTGGATGTCGTATCCTCGTCCGTAAGTCTCGAATCGATCGCTTTCGTGATCGGTTAAATCGTTCTTTTTCTCTAGATACATCGTGTAAGATGTACATCAGCTTTCTGGACTGTTCATTCGACCCCGTGGCATCGTTTGCTTTCTCTTTCCCTTTTGGACTGCTTGTTTTTCAACCCAATAAATTCACTGAGTCGTTCATTCTAGATCCAGTACTTGATTTCATTCTTTAAGTTGTAGCAGTCTTCCGTGTTATGTCTGTGGTCCCTGTGGAAAAAACAGTATTTGTTCTTATCTCGTTCTGCCGGATCTCCCTTTAGTTTGAATGGCCACTTGAGGTCTTCCCAATTTGCCATGGACTTAAAAATAGTTGTCAGATTTGTTTTCAAAGCAGTGAACGGTTTGTACTTTGTGTTGACCACGTGTGTCGATCGTTCATTCTAGCTCTTCCCAATTGCAGCTTTCTAGTTTCTTATTTGCTGAATTTAGACCTGTCGTTGGTTCGATGTATTTTCGATTGGTCGTTTTCCTCCGGCAGTCTATCATTTCTTCTTATCTGCTTTCTCTTTTCCCGATTCGTTGGGAATGACCTTTTCTCGAACTCATTTTTCTTCTTGGCGACCAACATCTCCTCAAGGGTGATGTATTTTTAGCAGTTTTCAATAAAGTCGCCATGTTTATCAGAGGATCCAAATTCAGAGAGTTGTAAAACGATCAACTTTTTAGTCCGGGTGTGAAAGTGGCTATGGTTTCGTCGTCTCTACATCCATTAATTATAGTTAACTCGTCGGCAAAATGAGTAACATACTCCCTGATAGTTTCATCAGGTTTTTGCTTGATGTGAATCAAATAGTGAAGAGCCTTTTATTATCCGTTGACTGCCAATGAACCTTGTGATGAAGGTCGTGACCAATGCTTGGAAAGAATCTATTGATCTAGGTGGAAGGCTATTGAACTAACTCATTGTTGTAAACGTGAGGCTGGTCGAAAAAGTTTTGCACAAAATGGACTCGTGTTTTTCATTGTCATCATGTGGTGGAAATGTCGTAGATGATTCGATGGATCAGTGATGCCATCATAAGTTTCAAACTTTGGCATAGTGAACTTTTTTCGCAGAGGGGTCTTCATGATTGCGTCGGAGAATGGTGGCCTGGCCAACTTGTAAAACATTTTGGGATCTATAACTCCGATCCTGAATGGAATTTGTGGGAGAATTGCATCAGTCTAGTAGCCATCTCCCTGTGATTCGCTGCCTTCGAAGTTTGTCCGTCGAAACTCTGTAGGAGCTTTATGATTTTCTCGAATGTGGTTGGCAGAATTTTGCTGAAGTGGCATTCAGACATGTTCAGTTGGTGGAACACGTTCCCGAGTGAGCTTTTTGACCACTTTAACTTTATAATCCATCTGGACCAAGAGTTGGTCCACACGAGGATCTGTCATTGTACCTTCAGATGTCTGGGATGGTTGGGCCACCATAACGTGTGGTGGTACTACATTACCTTGCATAATTGATTTTCCCAGTATTGGATTTGAGATATGCATGCTTGGTAATTCAGTTTCGATGGTGGAAGGATTGCCTTAATTGTTGCCAAGCCAAGAATTTGTAGGATGTTCCATTTGCACCAAATCTTTATGTTTTTTATTTGCGCTAAGGAAACTACAAACAAAAGATTTTCTTTAGAAGAGGAAACTGTCTTTTCCTACAGACGACACCAAACTGATGCGTCCAAATCTGTCCTCCTAAAAATCCGACATGCAAAATAGGGTTAGACTGCCAACGACCACATGTTTGGTGGTTGAAGGCACTCTGATGCTTCAGTCAGTTAATCTGTGGGAGGAGATTAAATTTGGACAGAGTATAGTTCAGTTGTGTTTTTTCATCGATTGTCCCCTTTACCTTATATAATGTGCGTAGTTAAGTCCATGCGCAACTTAAGCATGTAGGGCGTGATGAGAAGATATGTTTCTTACAATGGTCTCCTCCTTCATTGAGATACGTCCTTGGGGGAGTGATTACCGCTATGACTTTTCTCCTGCAAAATGTCACTCTTTTCTAAGGGAAGTGATCCCTTGGACTTAGACTTGGGCCTTTAATTATGGTCTATTAAGGACCTGTAACACCTTATGTGGGGGGACTCCGAAGCTGGCAGGCTACCTTGTGTCGACGGGCTCTAAGGCTGGCAGCTCCTTGTGTGGGCGGGCTCAGAAAGTTGGTAGGCTACCTTGTGTGGGTGGACTCAAAGGCTAGCAGGCTACTAGGGGGTTATAATCCAACATAACCTGGGTGAGGGAAGGATATGTGCGAGTTTGGATCCACATGACACAACGCGTTTTAAAGTCGTGCGGTTAGTTAGGTTGGGTCTTGAGCAAACAATATTATACCATGTGGATCGGGTCGTGAAAGAATGTTGAAGTGCATGTTGACAATATTTTCCGAATGTTGAAGTGCATGTTCTATCATATTCTTTCATGTGGTCATGACAGAATATTGAAGTGCATGTTGTATCATTATGGTATCACGGGGATCGGGTCGTGGCAGAATGTTGATAATATTGTCATTTTTGGGTTTTAATGACCAAGCATGTCTTTCTAGGCTTCTGGGACCGAGCATGTCATCTGTGTTGAGATTGAAGTGCATTTTCCTCGTGATGGATTGCCTTAGCCACGCATTCGTTGTGATTAGAGGTTTATTTTATGTATCATTAGAGACCATAACAATATGTATAGTCGAACAAGCCATTGAGATGGTGTTTTTCTTTTTTCTTCTTCTTTCCCTCTTGTGTGGATTTATGATGAATGAGCTCGCTATGCTCAACATAATATTGTATGTGGACCTAATTTTGTTCCTTATATTCAAATAAAAAGTTTATTTTGACTAATTTGTTTAATGGCTTAAGGGACAAGGGTGGATGTCCCATTTCAATGACCCTTTCGATGATTAATCACTTAGAACAAAAGCCGAAAGCTTTTGTCATTTATTCCTTTGTTTCATGATTTATTCCCTCCCTTCTAGCATGCATATATATGGGAAGAGTAAGTCTAGCCAAACATGTTTGCTCGTGTTTTTTAGCCTTTTCTTGGATTTTTTACACTTTTTACCCCCCCCCCCCCCTCTTTAAAACACAACCGCAAACACCACTTATAGAAGGGGTGAAATTGTAAAAAAGCCAAAAATACCCAAAAGAGGCCAACAAACAAGGCTGGCTAGAATTGTTGATATGGGAAAGGAAGGCTAGTGCCTAGTGTTGGTTACAGTACTTATTTAATTTATGTACAACCTAGTTTTGGTCTAAAATATATATAATGATGCGTATATGCCTATAAATGGTCTAAATGCCTTAACATAATTAACTTCCCAAACTAAAAACAAATGCATGATCTTGAATTAATTACATATTCGTTGTGCACGTATTTATTTTCATAGAGGTCCAAATGATTCCAGATACATGTTAACATGGCAAAAATCACTTTTACCTTTGAGAAGGTAGTTAAAAAAGACGAAATGTGGTTCATTGATATTAATTGTAACATATGACAGTACAATGCTGAAATGGGCTTTGATGATGATGATGATGATATGACAGTACAATGCTGAAATCATAACCATGCATGAACAAATGATTAGAACATACATGAAGCATGAATGCAATGCATGAGAGAATTGAAGAAGAAGATCCGACCCCCGATCAACCATTAAGAGCATCTCAACCCATGTGTAGAAAACAAAAGCTAACATTGAGGTTTTCCATCCTCAGATTTGTATTTCCATCCAATCCGCTCATTGTTGTTAAAGGGTGTAAAATTTGTTATTTTTCATTCTGCGAAGAAAAGTCAATAGAGTTGTTGGAATTCTTCTTTCTCAATGTAGAGAATATCTTATCTCCCTCTACTTTGATTGTGCAGACAAAGTGGAGGGGGATAAGGGTGGATATTTCCTTCAATGTGTGGATTCATCCACCCTTGGCATGTGTGGAAGTAAAATTTTTACCTTTTCCTTCATGGGTAGAAATGACATTTTGAATTGAAAGCCAAATTTAATGCACCATGGGTGGAGATGCTCTTACACTCAAACTGTAATTGGTTCTTAATGGTCTTGTCTTAATTATTGGTCAGCATAAACAAGGAACGTGATTTCTCGAAATATGTCAAAATTTCACCGAATATTTCTTATTTTGAAGTTACCGAAATCTGTCAAAATTTTCCTGAGAAAAGAAATAAATATTTTTTAATCTCTGTATATTTTAACATATTATAATGTTATTTTAGTATCAAAAGTTTGTTATGTGAATGATTCTTATGCAATATTCAGTTTGTATGACACTACAATTTGTGTGAGACTTTTTATATAGTATTTATAAGATTAAAATGCATAATTTATATTGTTAAATTTGAAATCACGACCGAAAATTTTCCCTTTTTTTCTACATAAACGAAACATTTCTTAAAATAACGGGTCCGAATTTAACTCGAAAAACAAAATCACAATCCTTGGGCATAAGTGAGAGAAAATACCGGTAAATCGTAACACATAATGTAAAGGATTTACTAATTACATGTCCTGCCTATAACAAAAGTGTTGTCACAGAGCCAATGATAGCCTAGTTGGATGGTTAAGGCTGTGGTGGTTTAACCCCCACGTCTTGGGTTCTATACCCACCAGCGGTACGCACGCTCGCCAGACAGCTTAGAACTCTCTCGAACAGACTGACAAAATTGTTCAATCGTCATGGTCCTGACATGCTCATACCTAGAATGTGGTTCTAAAAATTGATGGAATGAATTGATGGTCAATGAATTGAATGAATCGATTGTCAATTGGAGCTCTCAGATTTCTTCTTCGGCATTCGAAGGTAAGTAAACCCTTTAACCCCCTTTTCATCTCATCATTCTCCATCCCGTAAGGTTGCAGTTAGGGTTCCTCAAACCCCCAGCAGCAGCAAAGCAAGTTAAATTGAAATCAATAATGGTCCACTACAAGAAAATGGCAATTTAGCGGCGGCTATTTAGTGACGGTCTCGAAAAACCGCCGCTAAATACTTTATTTAACAACGATTATTCAACCGTCGCAGAATATTGTTGTTTAACGACAGTTATAATTAAGTGCGACATTTTAAACCGTTGTTATAAATAAAACATCAATTTCTTTAAAGCAAATGTTAAAACTCGCTTGCTCGTCCGGTTCTGAGCCCATCCATCCTAATTTCCTGTCCCTCCCCCACCTCTCAACCCCTTCACCATATCCTCTCCCCTCCCCAAACCCTAACTCCCTACCGATGACGATGAGTGAAATTGTCTCATCCAACGTTGTTTGCTTACGAAGAGAAGCTCTGATGACGACCGCCCCTCCTCTCCCCTCCAACATTTCACTTGATTCTTTCTTCGATCGATAGATCAAATCCGCTTGAAAGCAGGGAATGTAGATTTGTATGTCTATTCAGATTCAAGATTTGGTGGATGATACCGCGCTTTGGAAGCAGCGCGAGTGACATCCCCATTGAAACCCAAATTTTGCTCTTGGAAATGAGGAAAGAGTCGACCCTTCTGGAGGAAACCGCCGACTCAACTGATGAAAATACATTTTACATTCTGATGTTGCCCGTGTTGGATGCTAGATTCAGTGCAAGTTTGCAGGGAAGTTTTGCTAATGAGCTTCAAGTATGCATTGAAAGTGGTAAGTGATACTGTCAATTTTCTGCTCAAGTACTGATTGGTATCTGAAACTCATTGTGTGTATAGGGCGCATATTTGGTTCTTGTTGTATGTCTTTATGGTTGATTGTTTCAGGGGACCCTAATGTTCAAACCTCAGAAATTTTAGAATCTGTTTTCATCAATTCCAGGGACAACCCATATGAGTTCCTGAAAGAATCTATTAAGTGAGTTTTTTCAAAATTTTAAAATCATTTTACCATTTAATCTTCTTGTAATCAATTTGTTTTCAATATATCTTGAACTGTTTGTAGGCTATTAGGGAAGTACAAGGGTACCTTCAGTCACATTGATAACAAAAAGGTTTGTGGTAAACTGAGCACAATTTCTATACACTTTTTTGATGGCTTGTCAGGCTTGACGGTTAATAAAACTATTGTTCTCAACTGAAAAATATCTGATATTTAACTATGTCATGAATTAAATGACAGATTCCAGAAAATTTGGATTGGTTTGGGTGGTGCACTTGGGATGCCTTTTACAGAGATGTCAATCCACGAGGAATCAAACAAGGACTTGAAAGGTTCCAAAGAGATATTGAATTTTTTTATCTGAGCTGAACACTAGTAAACCAAGGAATCTTTGTAACCTTTTTCAAACCATTTTGTCTTTCTATATGCAGTTTATCAGCAGGCGGCTGTCCTGCTAGATTTCTCATCATCGATGATGGTTGGCAACAATCTGTAGATGGATTTCGCAAAGATAATGAACCAGCTATTAACGGAACTGAGTATGTGTTTACCCCTACTAAGACTAATGAGTCCATATGGGTTGACTGATCTACATCACTTGATTTACATCTGCTGGTTAATAGGTTTGCAGAGAGATTAGTTGACCTCAAAGAAAACAGAAAGTTTAGAAATAGAGAAGTTGAATGCGACTGCAATGATCTAAGTCAGTTTGTCAAGGCAATCAAGGAGAAATATGGAGTGAAGTAAGTTTGTGATCAATTGATTCATAGTTTCTATTATCTTTTTGTTCTGTTAAGTAATTTTTATTTTTGGTCTTACAGATATGTCTATGTTTGGCATGCCTTGGTTGGTTATTGGGGAGGGCTCCGTCCATCTGTTGAAGCAATGAAGAAATACAATCCCAAGATTAAATATCCATTGCAATCCCCCGGGGACACCGGGAATGTTAGGGATATAGCCATGGATAACTTGGACAGATACGGGGTTTGGCTTATTGATCCCTCAAAGATTTACGAGTTTTACAATGACCTTCATGAATACCTTGCTAAATGTGGTGTAGATGGAGTGAAGGTAGATGTGCAAAATGTGATAGAGACAATGGGAACTGGTTATGGCGGACGGGTGTCACTGACCAGACAGTATCAACAAGCACTTGAGTCGTCAATTGTCAAAAACTTGAAAGACAATAATCTAATTTGCTTCATGTGTCATAACACGGATTCTATTTATAGGTGTGCTTTTATTCTGTATGAAATTGTTACCACTAAGCTAATTTACTTACATTTCTTCCTCATATTTTTTTCCCTGATTTCAGTTCAAAAAAGAGTGTTGTTGCCAGAACATCAGAGGATTTCATGCCAAGGGAGGTAACTTTCCAGACTTTGCATGTGGCCTATGTTGCATTCAATAGTCTTCTACTTGGGGAGATATTTGTACCCGACTGGGACATGTTCTATGTAAGTTTTTACATCATAAATCTTCATCTCTTTTCAGTCATCTCAATGTTCGGTCCATAAAAATATAAAATAGTTGGATAAAGTAGGCTTCTCTTCATTGGATCACACTTAATAATTTGTACTTAGCGGTTTGCCATGAACACATAGCCATGCTTCCGGCCCTTCAATAATTATCTAAATGTTCTTAAGAATCATTGGTTACCTCTTAGCAGTGAGAACTGTTGAATGATAACTGCTTGTTTCATAATTGCAGAGCAATCATGCAACAACAGAGTTCCATGGTGCAGCTAGAGCAGTGGGTGGTTGTGGTGTATATGTAAGGTAATCAGATTGCTCGTTATTACAGTGCTATTGCTAAGATAAATAATTATTGGTTGCACAACTTGTGTTTAAGATTTTGTGATTATACAAATGACAGTCTTCTATATAATTTTTTTTTTTTTTTTTTTTTATAATAACCTCCAGTGGGGAGGGGCAACTATGGGATGCCAGACCTTTATTACTTATCAAAAAAAGAATATTACACACGCTACGGGGGTACATGACGACTTTACCCGTATTAAGACCAAAAGAAACCAAAATTACAGCCTCTACTAAACCATGTGCCCAAAATACATAGAATAAAACTGAAACCAACAAATACAAAAGCAAACACCAAAAATGCGGCGCTGAAATCTGTGTCGCAACATTGCAGCAGATTTCGGATTATAAAAACATCAACCAACAGGCCTTGACCCCAATCAACCATCGCCATCTGCCGAAGCCGCACAACTCCGCAGCAACTAGAAGCAGCGAATATCCCCAAACTGAAACAGAGACACTCTGTTTAGCGACAGAGTGCCCTGCCAGATCAGACCAGCAGTTCAGAGACACTCTATATAATTAAATGTACATGGATTTGTTCTAAGAGCGCGGTATGCAGGTCGACCTACCAAGGATTGCTTATTTGTGGACTCAGTCATGGATGGGAAGAGGTACATGTTTGCAACATCATTCTTTGAACTTTGCTTCTGTCATCTAAGATTGTCACCTTGTGTAAACTGCTTTTGCATTTGTCTTTCAAGTATTAAGAGTGTACACAACTTACAATATGCTCATTATGATATGGCAACTTGTTGAAGATTTGGAATATGAACAAGTTCTCGGGAGTTATAGGAGTATTTAACTGCCAAGGGTCAGGCAGGTGGCCATGTAGAAAAAGAGCGCAAAATGAACCTTTGACTCAATATAGTCCTCCATCGATCACTGGGCATGTCAGTCCCACTGACGTTGACTTCCTCGAAAAGGTTGCTGGTGAATTCGGATCATATGCAATTTTGTTCATAAGTTTGTAATGAATTTGGATCTCCTTTCCATTGCAGCCATATTCACCTTTTTCGTTATCAACGGTTCTAGTTGTGGATTTTATCAATTATTGCCAGTTCAATTGTGAATGTTATAGCTCGTAGACAATGTTTAACAAAATGATAATATGACCATATGGGGCATAGATAATTGAAATATGATCTTATTTTTAATTCATTGTTCTTGGATTCTTTTGTTTTGGTTTTGTGGTGAAATGTTCTCATATTTTTTTTGTGATTCCCCAATGTAGGAAGAACATGATCAGTGATGAGCACCAAAGCTTGTGGAGCATTTCGTACTTTAGTTTATTTTAATCTAACAATTTAGTCATTCTACAACTTCGATTTTGGTTGTTAGATGTGAGCATTGACAATATGTAATAATTTAATTTGTAGTTTCCCCCTAGATCATGTAATATTGATTTTGAAATGAAATTAAGGTCTTTCTTCATGTATGATGATGGTATCAACTGAGTATAGTGTCATTTATATTTGCTTTTTTATTTAAGCCTAGAAGTTGTGCACGTGTTGGATAGATTGCACCCTATGAAAAGATAGTACTGAAGGTTAAAAACTGTTGTTTTTTTGGTAAAAATAATTTGAATATCAAAATGAATTAGCGGCGGGTGCAACCGCGCAATGTGTTCGTCTATTTTTGCGGTGGTTACAACCGTCACAATGTGCTCATGGAAACTGCTGCTAAAAATCAGAAATAAATATAGTTAAGCAGGTTTTGTCGACGGCTATAACCGTCGCTAAATAGCATATAGCGACGGTTTTGCCAGTGGTTGTGTACAACCGTCGCTATATGTTTGTTAGCGACGGTTATGCCAGCGGTTGCTGAAAACCGTCGCTGAACACTCTAGTAACGCCTTTATTCGCGACAGTTTCTTAACCGTCGTTGTATTATGTAGCGGCGGTTATAATCGTCGTTGTATGTCTTTGGTGACCATCGCTAAAATACAATTTTCTTGTAGTGGTCCCCCAACAATAGAATGATAACATTAAGGGTCTATGCAGAGTTATTATGTATGATTTATTTTTCCTTTTCTTTGGAAATATATGATATAATCTTTCCATTCAACAATTCTAGCCAGCCTTGTTTGCTGGCCTTTTTTTGGCTTTATGTTTTATAATTCTAGCCATTTATAAGTGGTGTTTGTGGTTGTGTTTTAAAGAGGAGGGTAAAAAGTGTAAAAATAACCAAAAAAATGCTCAAAAAGGCCAGAAAACATGGTTGGCTAGACTTACTCCTTTCCATTATAATATCTTTTTCTTTTAGTGTCAAAAGAATCAATACGATTTTTAACATTTAGCCTTGATTGTTCTAAGACTGAAGAAGATCGATGTGTGGGGCCTCGGCTGCCATAGATCACTCAAATTTTCCCACTTCTTTCAAAAGGGATCCAACTTCCATTAGTACCAAAGCATGCCCTTCATGTGAGTCCAATCACAACCAATTGTCATCTTCTCAACCTATCACCCTCTGATACTGAATATATGATAATGAAAAAGGAACAAAGGTGTGCTTCATCTTTATTAGTTTGATCAGAACTAGACTTCTCAAGAAAAAAAAAAAAAAAAAACGGTGGGCATAATAGATCATGACCTTCAAATTTATTTGGCTTAGACAAGAAAATTAAGTGATTAAAAAGGTAGATGAAAAAGAATGTCGTTTAAATCTTAATCTTCTATTAAGATTTCTCAGTCATTTCATAACATAGAAAATACTAACATTTACCCAACTAGCATTTTATTAATTATATTCTTAATCTCTAGCATTTTATTCAAGTATTTTATGAAAACTTTTATTGAATTGAAAATTTTAACATTCAACTGTATTATTTACTTTTATTACAGGCTTTTACTTATTTTCAAATACATACAAAGCCCCTTGGAGCAAAAAGAAACAGAAACCACAAAGGTAAAGGCGGAATCTTGCATGAACAATTGCATTTTAATATAAAAAAAGGAAAATCCTTACCCTGGGATCAAAAGGTCCATTTCCTAATGCCATATGTTGGTTTCGTTCTCTCATATTTCATTATTTATTGCAGACAAGTGAAAGCCTTTATGACTTAAAGCTGAAGGAGTCTGTTCCTGTTGTTACCGCTTCAGTCAATGCCTCCAAAACATCTCGCTCATATAGTCTTGCAGCTTCACGCTTTAAGTATGTAGTGAATGTCCAATTTGCGAAATTATTTTGAATGGGGCTCTGATGCGATTTCGGGGACAGCCTTGGTATTAAATATTTCAATTTATTCATTTTAATCTCAGCCGTTCCCATCTAATAAGAAGAGATCTTGACCATTAAATATCAAATAGGGAGACGGCTAGGGCTCCCATGGCTGCTGCGCAGCCGGCCAAGAGGGCATCCTCTTTGGCTGGCAAGGACGACCAGACTAGGCGCACCTTTGCGCAAGTTCTAGGTAAATGCATGAGTGACGACTTGGAAGAGAAACCGACGGAATCAACGAGTTTTCGAAAGGATGGCAGCCCGACTCTTTTGCTAAATGATTCCGACGTTACAAGGGGTGAATCCCATGTTTCTAACCACATGGTGGTTTTGAAGTTCTCAATGATTCGGGACTCAATCTACAGATCTTGGGGTATTTCGGGTGAGTTCATCATGGGTCTTATATATCAAAGCATGTGGCGGTTTATTTACAATCGAAGATGAAGTCAAGAAGGTGTTATCTAAGGATTCGTTCACTATTCGGGGAGTCAGGTACAAAATTTTTCGTTGGCATCTGGGTTTTAGCCTATGCGAAGATCCGGAGTTGGCCTCGATTTGGGTTGAACTACCGAATCTCCCTTTAGCCTTATTTCTTCTGGCAATCATGAAGGCAATAGGAAATTCGTTTGGCAACTTCCTAAGGATTGATGATGGTACAAGATATTTTGTCTGACCAAAGGTTGCACGCATGTGTGTGGAGATGGAGGTTACTAAATCTTTACCATCCAGGATTTGGTTAGAAAACCCTAAGTATGGTGGTTATTGGCAGAAACTAGAATACCCAGGATTTAAATATTGTGAACAATGCGCATTGATTGGCCATGAAAAGGATTGTTGTAGAAAACTTACGGGTGGAAAGAAGGAAAATCCTAGGTTGGAAGGTGATAAAGCTAAGGAAGAAACTAAACCTGAAAAGGCAAAACAAATGAGGAACGAGGAGAAGCAAGGGCAACACGATGTGAAGCAAATTTATGTTTCCATTATTAAAATTTTGAAGGATGATAAGGAAAAGATTGGGACGAGTGGGGCGAAGGATAGTCAAGAAGTAGAAATCATGAGTTCGCGAGAAGGTGAGAGGAATTTAAAACCCTCGGGTAGTGAACATGCACAACTAAATTTGAAGAATAAGTTTGCGACTTTAGTTGATACGTCGACAGAAGATGAGAATATGGTGGGTGAGGAGGATTCCAGAAACGTGGAACATAGCATCTCCTCCTCCAAAGAAAAGCCATTAGAAAGGAAGTCACTTGGGGACACAGAACAACTACATGTGGAAACTACACAGGAAACACTAAGGGAGGCCGGTTATTCCGAAAGTGATATAAAAAAAGCGTTAGTGAAAACAACGGGTTCAGCTGGGAATAAATCTTTTATGATGGAGGGTATTAAGATTGAAAGTTTGAGGAAGAATACGTCCTCTAACTCGGGTTCGGTGAGCACTAAAGTGGCTGTAATTCGTAGAAGATTCAATCTCTCGAGCTGGAATGGAGGGCTGCACTGGTCATGCACATCCTCACATTGGTGGTGGCTCTAGTGAAGATTGTGGCTCTAGTGATGTTGCCAGGGATGCATATTGGGTTGTCGACGGAAGGAATCGTAGTGGTGCTCAGAGTGAAGCTCGCAGCGATGATCAATGCGGACACTGTGGAGTTCACGGGGCTCACATCGGTGCTCAAGGTGATGCTCATATTGGTGCTAAAGGTGATGCTCTCATCGATGATCAAGGTGATGCTCACATTGGTGTACATGGTGCTGCTCAAAGGGAGGTTCAAGATACTCACATTGGAGTTCAAGATGGTGTTCTAGGTGGTGTTCAATATGGTTTTCAAGGGGGTGTCCTAGGTGGGGTTAAAGGTGCTGAGAACAGTGAAGGTTATGGTGCTCATATTGCAGTTCATAATGCTGCTCACACTGGCGTTCATGGTGCTGCTCACAAGGAGCTTCAAGATGTTCATATTGGAACTCAAGGTAGTGTGCTAGGTGCTGAAATTAGGGATGGCCATGGTACTCATAATGCGGCTCAAAATGTTGCTCGCATGGGTTTTAAGGGTGCTGATTACAAGGAGTTGAAAGATGCTCCCATAGGATCTCAAGGTGGTGCTCAAGGTGCTGCCAATCGTGATGGTCAAAGTGCTCACAATGGGGCTCAAAGTGCTGCTCACGGCAATCCTAACAGCGATGCTCAAGTTGGGGTATGTTGTCGAGCTACCAAGGGGGAAAGAAATCGGGCTATCAAGGGTGGTCTCAATGCTGGTAATAGCAGGTTGCGGGAACACAAAGTAGGGGATTCACATCGTAGTGGCAAAAAATAAGGATGCGACACGTTGGTGGACATGGTAGTGACTGAAGCACCCAATTTTGGCCATTCTGAAGTTGTTGATCTGTTCAAGAAGGGCCCCGAGATTGGTAAGGATGCGAATATGGGTGAGTTCTTAGACAAAAGGGATTCAAAGTTCAGTCTGTCTATTGCGAACTTGGCACCTAATGTTCGGTCTCAGTCGAAGCAGGCCATTTCGGTAACTCCGGTTCCATTAGTGGAAACCTTTGGAAGTTATGGTCGTTCAGAGGTTTTAGTTATTCGTCAGGCTAACAGAGAAAACGAACAGGAGTCCGATACCAACAATTCGGATGAAAACAGTTCGGATGAAGAAGATTTGGATGAAAACACCATCAGGTCAAGAATAGTGTCAGGTCTAGAGAAAGACCACAAACGATTAATGAAAATATTCGATAAGAGGAATATGACAATAGAAAATACGCTGGATTACGACTGCTTCAAAGACTTCAAGGTTTTTCCTCGAAGATCATCTAGAATGAAGAAATGTAACAGTAAGTACAGGCTTTGATCTAGGGGTTTGGTCAGTCTAGATTTGATATATTTGTCTAGTTTCTGTTTTTCCTTCCCACTTTGTTATTATATCCCGTTTTGGGACAAGTAATTAAGGTCTGGCATCCCATAGCTGCCTCTCCATAGCGGAGATTTTGAATTTAAAAAAAAATATATATATATCCAATTTGCTGATACGAATGCAGGTGGCAGACAAGTGATTAATCATGTTTTTGCACCAAACACTTCAAGCTTCTTTGAGGACTTTGGGATGGACAGTGGATTTCAGAAGAAATCTAGCTCTGGTTCCTCAGAAGCGCAGGTAAACTATGTTAGGTGTGCTAGGTGTGCTTTTGACTTGCATTTTCTTATCATGGTTCAATTTGTTTGAGAAATCGATCTTTTTTCTCATTGCATTTCTAGGTGCAAAAGAACCTCCTGATTTATTCATTCACGATGAAATTACCAGTATTCCATTATGCATGTGTATGTAGCTACCTATAATGGTGCAACAATATTGATCACTGCATGTATATAGAGTTGATATAAACCCTTCTCTTTCCTTTTTTTTCCATTTTTTTTTTTTTTTTTTGGCTATTGCTTGCATTTGAGAAAACATATCAAATCAGCAGATGTACATATCGGTGCCTTATCTATCATGTAGATTGAACACATGTGTAGCTACTTATGATGGTGCAACAATGTTCACGCTACGTGTATATAGAGTTGACGTAAACCCTTTTCCTTCTTTTCTTTTCTTTTTTCCTTCTATTTTAACTATTACTTGCTTGCATTTAAGAAATCCTATCAAATCAGCTGATGTACATATTGGTGCATTTTCTATCATGGAGATTGAACACATTCAGATTTGCTTCAGTGCTAGCAAGTATTGCCACGCCAAAGAAGTGTACATTTGCAAATTTCTTGTATTTATCGTTCTAATTTCAGAGATCAAAAGCTGCAGAATAGCTGGCAGTGTCAAAATTGAACTCTTTCAATTCAGATCATTTGTCCCGAATAGGATGCCGAGATTCCTGCAAAACCTTATTTGCCTCCGATGACCAAATTTTGATGGGGATGACCTGAGTCAGGAAATTCTTATTGTTATAATTGATGTGTTGTTGCAGGTCAGAACCCTGCTTAAGATCAATTCCCATGCCAATACCAGCTCTTCTATAGGAGTACGGCTTAAGGATCACATAGATATCCATTTTGAGCTGTTCATGTTGGGTGGGATTCCTATGTATTGAATAAACAAATTGAAATTCTTGAAAAAAAAAAATTTCTTTCCATCTGCACATATTAAATTTCTTCGTTCAACTACTTTTTTGGGTTTCAGTTATCTTTTAGAATCAAAGGTTTATGAACAGTTTGCCATTTCTGAAGATATTTTGAATGAGACACTTGGACATGCAACAAAAATAAGGCTGCGTCTCAGAGAAGAAGCTGCATACTACTTGGAAGCGTCGAAATTGAAAGTGAGTATGATTTTTTTTGTATAATTTATTTATCATCATTTGCTTTGGATTAAATTGAGCTCTTTGTATAATTTATTTATCAGCTTTTGCTTTGGATTAAATTGAGCATCAGATTGTTTGATGACCCTAGCTAGATGTAATCATGTAAAAAGAACTTGAAAATGATCCTTTTATGGGTTAATTAAGACTATGAACAATTTGTTTGCTTTCAGATTTGTAGAGGACGTGACCCCAATACCAACTGGCAGCACCTGTAGAAAGGGTGAAAGAAGATGAAGACTGTATAGGGTGAAAGAAGAGAAAGGAGGTTGTAACTCTCTTTTACTGCTGGTGGTGGCGAATGGTGTTTGTTTTGGTGATGATGTAAGCTTTATATTTAGGTTGAGTAAGATTTTTGTTTAGTTAGACAGATAAATGTTGTTGTTTTGAACATTATTTGAAGTCTTACATAAATGAAAGAACATGATTGTCATCTATACCTTGGCTTTTTGCTTATGTTGAATGGTGTTTTTTATACATTTGCTTGATTGGCATGTTTGTAGTGATGGTTGATGAAATAGCCTTACAAACCCTTTCATCGTAGGTACCACCTCTAATAAGCAGCCGAGTCTTTTATATGAAATTTAGGGGTTGTGATGCAGTAACTCTAAATGCAACATTAGGACGAGAAAAAGTGGTGTTTTGTCTTTTGTCTTGGCGGCAACGGTTAAGGATTATTGCTATCAGAACTATACTATAAAATTGGCTCAAAGGATATTTCTTCTTACTAATTATGAGTTGATTCATTTTTTACATGTCACAACTTGCACTTAGTTGTCTTTAGTTGGGTTGGAAACAAAAATGTTGGGGAGTGTCGAAGGCACGACCCAAAAACCAGGGGACATGTCAGTGTGTTGGCACGGTTGGTACACTAGTGGTTTGTTAATGTGTTTTTGCCACTAAGGTACATCACCAGTAATTTTGTTTTGGGTTATTTAGACTTTACACACCAAGATAAAGGCTAGCTTAGAGCATTTCCAATCATCCATCTAAACAATCCCCTATAATAGCTCCACTTCCAACCTCCCCCTAAATTTAGGGGGAAGTTAACCATCCCCTATATCTCATATAATAATAAAATATTCTCAATATTTAATTTTTAAAATTAAAAACAAATAAAAAATAAAAACAAAAGTATCTAAATAATAGTATAATTAAAAAAGTAATTATTAATACTAATTTATACAATGATAAATAATTAATTAAAAAAGTATTAATAGTATAATTAAAAACAAATTAATACTAATTAAAACAAAAGTAATTATTAAATCTAATTTAAATAATGATAAAAGTATTAATACTAATTTAAATAATAGTATAATTAAAAAATTAATTATCTAAATAATGATATAAAAAAATGAAAGATATATTTAAATAATGATAAAAAAAATTAGTTATTAATACTATTTTTTAAAAACTCCCAAATTTTTTAATTAGTCAAATTTAAATTAAGTTCAAATTAATAATAGTATAATAAAAAAAAAAGGGAAGAGGAGGAGGAGGAGGAAGATAGGTGGTGGTGGTGAAGGGAGGATGAGGGGGAGGTGGCGACGGCGGTTGATGGAGAAGAAAATGAGATAGGAGAAGAGGGGTTAAGGTTTTTTTTTTTTTTTTTTTACCTTTTATTGGTGGTGTCCTTCAGCAGATGGTGACGTCCTTCAGAAAGTAGGGTGTTTGTGGTGTCCATCAGGAAAAATGGTGCTATTATGTAGCAGAGGCCTTGGGTTAAACATAATGTCGAGGGAAAAAAAATCATTTAAAAAAAATTAGGGTTATTTTCCATTTGACCCCCATTAGTTTATGGCTATTCCTCTATGACCCCATTAATTTTTGTATTCTAGTCTAATACCTATGACCGTATGTTCAACCACGTTGACTAAACGATTACATTCAATGTTTTTGAAAATACAAACTTACCCTTATTAATTTTTCAAACCGAACAGAAAACTGTTTTCTTTAGGGATGGCAGTGGAGCGGATTCTCACGGATATCCGCCCCACTCGCCTTGTTTGGGGCGGATTTGGTAAAGGGTCTATGGAGGTTGGGGCGGATATGGATTTTGAATCTGTATCCGTTTATTAATCGGGGCGGATACGGATTTGACCATATCCGCCCCACGAATATCCGTTTAACCGGTAAAATTACAAAAATATCCTTCAACTATATAAAGGGATTAAACCCGCATTTCACATTCCCATGCTCTCTTTCAGTCTCTCTCACAATCTCACATATTCTCGAAGCCTCTCACAATCTCTCACATTCTCGAAGCCTCTCACAGTCACAGCGAAGGCCGAAGGGTGGTCGAAGGACGAAGGCTCGAAGCCTCTCACAGCCGGTGGTCAAAGGACGAAGCTCTCCCCTCCCTTTCCCGCCTTGCTCTTCTTCCTCTCCCCGATCTGCACGAAAAGTTCTGAGATCTGATCAAATCAGCCTCCCACCTCCATATCAGAGATCTGATCTGAGATCTCTGATCTCCGTTCTCTGTTCTTTGTTCTCGGATCTCCGTTCTCTGAGATCATATCTGATATCAGATATCAGAGACTTTAGATCGATTTTTTATTTTTATTTTGTAATTTGTTATATGGTTTTTTGTAATTTTTTTTTATAATTTTTGTATGTATGAATGATGTATCTTTTACTGTAGAAGTAATGTATGTATGAATGAAGAAATGTTTTTAACGGATATTTGGGCGGGGCGGATATCCGCCAATCCGTGCGGGGCGGAGGTGGTTTTTAAATAAATTTATAAACAGATTGGTGGGGCGAATTTGGGGATCCGTTATTCCTGACGGGGCGGAGATGAATTTGCCCAAATCCACCCCAATCCTCCCCGTTGCCATCCCTAATTTTCTTAAACTCACAACTAACCCACCACACAAACCCTTCTCTTCTCTTTTCTCTCCCTCACAAACACTCTTCACTCTTTATGTAATCTCTCTCCTTATTTTTCACTTTTCTTTCCCTCACAAACCCTCTCCCACTCTCTGGTAGAAGGGGTGCCAACTATGGTGGTGACGGAGGAGATGAATATGTAGGTAGTGGCAGTGGAGTTGAATAAATGGGTGGTGGTGGAAGAGGTGAATAAATCGGTGGCGGTGGATCTTTCGCACAATCAAGATTTGGTTTTTGAAAAGAAATGGGCAGTGGCGATCGGTGGCCAAAAGATTGTTGTTGGACATCTCTCAGATAAGGCTTCTCACACTAATCATGATTTGGTTTGTAAGAAGAAATTGGATCTTTCGCACAATTGGAAGAATGAAAGTGTTTACTTCTGTGGCTACAAAACTGTTTTGCCTGATGAAGAGGGTGATGAAGGATTTGGTTTTGACAGCGATTCTAATGAAGAAGAATCAGAACAAGTTGTAAGCCTGAGCCCATTGCTAAGGAAGAAAAGAAGGAAGTTGTGTGCACAAGTTCATGAGGCTTTTGTGATGTTGCGTATTTACTTGAGAAATTAATGTTGTGATGCAGTAGAAATCCTTTGAAGGAGGAACTTGTTACTCACGGTTTAATCATTAGTTTAAAGGTGGAAGCTAGGTGATTGGGTTAATTCTTTAGTTTTGCTTAAAAGCATCCTTGATCAACATAATTTTTAGAAATATAAGATTGAAACTACAGTAATCGTCCCTTCAAAGTGTTTCATTGAAAGTTCTCATTAGAGCTTTAGCAAAATTTGGGGCTTCCATTGCCTTGTAGTCTTGTTTGGCCTTGCATAGAGTGTTCCAACCAAAATGCTTATTGTTAGACTTTTATTCATTAGAGGGGGATAAGTTAGGGGTTAGGATATAGGGATTGCAGATTCTTGTTATCTGATAGGCATTTTTATTTTTTTTAATTCTTGAGGAATTATCAGTATTTGGTTAGTGAAGGTTGACATGAGATTTCATCCGAACGTGAATCAGACATAATTACAATGAGGAATTAAGCATCAATACTTTAGGTTTAGTTGGGTATGAGATATGAATTATGATCTTGTGATGTAGTTTCTGTAGTTGGGGAATGTGGAATTACTTGTGTTTGAAAACATTTCCTCTGATTTATCCCTCTCGATTGGGTCCTCAATTTATCTCTATATGCTTGTTGTTTTTATTTGACTTGGAAGATTAAGTAAAAAAAAAACTACATCTCTATATAATTTTAGTAATGCAGATTGTATAGTTAACTTCCACAAAATATTCTGCAGAGTATCTAATCTAATTTTGTCAAGTAATGTGATGATAATAATATGTGCAAATTTGTAATAATGGATCACATTCGTAGGCATACTTTATACAATTTGGAGGACAATATTATTGTAAGATAGCACGGCGTGGTAAAATATCTCCTATGTCAATCTTTTGATTAGTGTTTTCTTGTTGTTTAGGCTGCTGCAAATATGAATACAATAGCCTCTTACTTGTTTGTTGTCCGTTAATAATCTAAACGCCATCAAATTGGAGCTTTTGAACCACATCTCATCATCTCTTAATAATGCTAAGCCAAAGGTGAAAATTGCTGATCCAGAAATGGAAGAAGATGGCGAGGATAATTCTGATGAAGATAATGTAGTTAAAGGTTATCATCCAAGTATATTGCTTTTAATTATATTTGGTGTTGATTCTTTTGACAGGATTAAAAAATGATTATAAAAGAGAGAAAGATAGAGAGGGTGCATTTTTTTTTTTGGAAGGCGAGCAGGGTTTTTTATAGGATTTCAGAATTTATTAAAAATCAGAACTGGTCAACACACCATAAACTGATAAAGATGTCGTAAACTGGGTTCTAACCAAAGATCAAGTGGTACCATCTGCCAAGCTCCAACCGTTGAGCTGTCATGTCATTCGCATAGAGAGGGTGCATTGATGTGAGAAGAAAGAGAAATTGAAAAAAGGGAGAGGATCCGTTGGGAAGAGAGAGAGATTAAAAAAATAATGGAAAGGGGGATTGAAAAAGTAGAGAAAGGGCGGGTAGCTGGGAAGAGAGTGATAGATTAAAAAATAGAGAAATGGTGAAATTGTAGGAATAAAAAAAAAAGAAAAAATTGTTTGGTTTGGAAAATCACATGTAGTTGTTGGGTAAATTTGCATTTTTCAAGTTTGGATGAAATTTGTTAGTCAATCATTAAACACACTGTTTATAGGTGTTACACTAGAATACAAAAATTAATGCAGGCCAAGAAGGAATAGTTATAAACTAATGGGGGCTACATGGAAAATAACCCAAAAATTTAATTGTTCTGATGGCCAATATAGGGGGCAAATACAATATTTGTCTTATTTGGGGGGCAAATGAGGTAAAGTCTAAATAACCCTTTTGTTTTTCATTTCATTTTACTACTCTAATAATCTTCATAAATTAAGGTATTGGTCAAATAATTTATCGATAATAAACTAAAAAGTGGATTAAAAAGAAGTAAGTATTATAGCTTTGTTTGACTTAATTAGTAATAGAATATCAATTTCCTCTGTAATAACCACTTAAAGGTAAGCAACACGGGGGTTGGGTGAGGGTCCTGATGGTCATCAATCATGATCATTTGGACTTTGCAGCCTTCAGATTTCGTTGAATATATATAACCATATTTTGTGATTTCATTATTCGAAACAAACAAAAAAGTAGAAAGTATATTACAATAGAAATAATAGTATGTGGGTGTGGGTCTAATATGTGCCAAGACGAGACGACCCACCCTCTGCTATGGCCTTTCCAGCCAACTCACCTATCTCATCGGCTTTTCTTCTGGCGTCTTTTCCTTTTTTTTTTTCCATCAACTATTTTGACATCTTTTATATACACTTTTGACCTACAAAACCACGTATTAATCCATTATGAGAAATGACACATACACCCACATCCATCTCCTCTTCCACTACCATCCTAGCATTTAAGGAACAATTCTACACAGCCCGCCCTTGTGGCTTGTTCTTGGTCCGGACCCTCTCAAGCATGTGTCATAGGGAGGGTGTTTGCCACGTGAGGCGACCTCAAACCTCACAGAGCCTCAAGAAGCAGAGCTTTGAGAATCAGAGCTTCATCCTCCTCCTCCTCTACGAAGTTGAAACCCTCAAGAATCAGAGCTTCCTCCTCCTCGTCCTCTACGAAGGCAAGTTGGCTTGATCTTGAATGAGAGTGCAAGCTGGATCCTTTCTATGTTGAATGAGTGGGTTTTGCTTTGGAGGATCTGCTTTACTTGTTTGCTAAACAGATTTTGGGGTTGTAGCTTACCAGCTTCTTTTTCATTTCTGCAATTATGATCAAGCAGATACTTGGTAGGCTTCCTCGCAAGCCGTCTAAATCTTCTGAGAGTCGTGAATCAGGGGTGAGTTATGTCCCTTCTAATGCTTCTACTAGTTCAAGAAGCAATGATCCAGCATTTAACAGGTCGGGGATGCCAAACAATACCGCACTGCAGCCCTTCACTGGTTTGTTAGTCCATATGTGCACAAGCTTAGATGGCAACCAGGTTCAGATAGCTTCAAAGTTGAGATGATGACATGGTGGTGAGGAGTTGGTGCAGGTCCATGTGGTTGGATTCGAGCTAAGTTAGTCAACTGTTGTCATGATCTTGGAGCTAGATGGAGTTACAAGATGGATCAGATATGGTCAACCACTCATGAATCTTTGTGATTCATAGTTTTTATTCATGTTGCAAAAGTTTCGTTTTGACTTGTAACTTGCGATTTTTATGCCTGTAACACTGATTTGTATTAAGATTCTTCAAGAGGATATGGCAGTTGTTTATTTTGGAAGATGTTACAAATGGAGATTACAGCCACTAATACTATCACAGTCGGTTGTCTTTTGATATGGATCTTTTTGCGGCAAGTCTGCAGTTAGATAACAAATTTATGGTTTTAGGCATGTCTTCACCATCGAGGGACTCGAATTATAGTTGCTTTGGAAAATTGAAACTTGTCTCATTGCATGATGCTTGTACCTATTCCTATGAATGTGCAAAAGCATTTGGGAATTATTCAGTTTTTTCGCATTCACATACGCATTCACATAGATTCCAAGGTTTTCCCAAGAGAGATTTCCCAACACAACCTAAGCTTAAACAGGCCAATTTTTGCAAACTATTGAATCTTAAATACCCAGTTTATGCCCTTTCTTCATTGGTCTTTTGAGCTCTTTAGTAATCAATCAGTGTCAATGTTGGCCACCAGTGCATTCTATGATCATCCTCCCCATGGAGCTTAAAAACCCAGGATTATTTCCTCTCAAGCATCTATACCTTAGTCTCATTAGAAAAAGTCTCCAACCGAAAACAAGATAAAACAAGTTCAACTTCGCAAAAACCAGGAGAACCACTAAATTAAAAAAACATCTATACCTTTCTTTCATTAATAAACATCTTCGTGTTTGACCAAAAAAAAAAAAAAGTACATTGGAAACGTAAATACCTTGCGAAGAATTGCAGGCACATCATATTTACAAATACGATAGGGTTTTGTCGATACAGTTTTCTCTAATAAGCAAATGAAGCTGAGAATTCCAGATAATTTGCAGACTACTGCATCAAACTGCTAAAGCTTTGCACCACTTTCACAGTAACTTATTTCAATGAAAAACCAAAGTCTGATTAATACTGCTTACTGTGTCTACAAAAATTCAAACATAGAAGGGATTCGGAAACAACATAATGCACAGTTCATTCAACTCATCCCTACGGGGGTACATTACGACGTTACCTGTATTAAAAACCAAACAAAATTAAGAACAAAACATGTCCTTAACACAGTTGCCAGAATACAAAACTAATACGAACAAGATAAACTTAAAACACCAAAAATAATTGAATCCAACCCTTTGCATCCTGAAAGGAAACAAAATGCAAAACGACCCATCCGCAACACCAAGCAAGCAGCATGTATGCGTCTGACTGCACCTTGGCTCGCAGCAAGATTGAATCATGTAACCATGTAACCACATCATTGGCATGGGTAATCCTACTGAAAAATCAGTGCCCGTCATGAATTTTGGATTGGATGGTTTCTTTAGAAGCTGAAGATAATCAACTTTTGACACTAGAGCTGAAATCTCAACCTGATACTGATCTCCAACTCGAGGAAGTCTCTTTGGATCCCCATACATGTTCCTGTCATCTGGAGAAGATACTAACTGGTCAGGAGGCACATCTTCGTTTATGCAATCACCTGAATTATTCTCTCGAACAGAATCCTTCTGTCAAAACAAATAATAGCTAAAACTATGAGCCCGAGGACACCATAATATAGTAACAATTTTAAAACACTCCATAACAGATCCTCATTTTCAAAGATATAGAAGATGAAGCAAGATTGAATCAATCATTTTCTGAGTTATGTTTGCAGCTACAGATCAGTTGAATCAAACTATGGTGAAGAGAGAGTGAATGGTTTCTGAAGGCAGCTATGTAACAAAGAAATTGACTTGTTTATTGATATCTAACACAGGTATGAGGTGTCAGAGATGGTGCCATTGAGATGTCATCTTTCACCAATTGTTATACAGAAAATTATTAAAATACAGAGTTACGCCATCTTAAGCTTCAGAAAGTGTCCTGGTGTGGCCATGTTTTTGTATCTGTGTGGGTAAGTTTATGTATGTGTGTATTCCACACAGCACATACAAAGTCGTAGTACAAACACAAGGTGTTGCACAACAAAATATATTACACACCAAAATAGTGAGTGCAGTCTTATCTTGTATATTTGTTCTACCAATATCACTCCACCTTCTCTTCATTAGTTGTTAAAACAATGTCCACATTTTCTTCATTTTGCAGCTATAATAGCTAGTAAGAATAAGATCAAACCAATCACATTTAACTTATACTTCATTATCATAATTTAAATATCCTTCCAAGCAAATGTAAGGGGAAAAACCAACTTATCCCAGTTTTCAGTTGATAGTCTCAATTGTGAAGATTAAAGTATATCCAAACAGCTAAGGGCAAAAAACCTTCCAATGAATTCAATTAGATTTGCACTGTTACTTGGGGGAAAAGAAATTCTTTTATGTAACATAAAACTCATAAATCAGACCTGCATTCTGAAGATCAAAGATGGTTTGAGCTGAACAGTATTCTAGCCATAAAAATCCCAATTTTCCTTTCTACAACTACAGGACCAGAGCAAATACTCAAGAAAAGTACCACAGATGATACAGATAAGCATCAAGTTACTACCTTTACTCATACAGATTGGCCTCTAAAGACAATGAACACTCCAAATCATAAACTCACTTGGAAACACAAGATAACAACAAACCCCAATACCATTTCAAACCCCTAAACACATGCCCATATCGAGAAAACGGCAGGAAATCACATAACAATCCAAAATTAACAGAAAGCCAACAAGTATGTGAATGTCAAGATATCAAACACCACATAATCTCAGCATAACCACCATTCAGATTGCCTGCTATTACCAACAAATGCATATAACCCATCACCTGAATTTCACACAAACACAATATTACAACCAACGAACAGCCAAAACAATCCCACATTCATCCATACCACAAAAACACCACGAAACGAAAAAAACAGCACAAATCAAAAAAAGAAAATGCAAGCTAAGGGCATACAATACTCACTGATTCTTGAGGGTTTCTCCTTCGTAGAGGAGGAGGAGGAGGAAGCTCTGATTCTTGAGGAGGAGGAGGAGGATGAAGCTCTGATTCTCCAAGCGATGGTTTCTCCAAGCTCTACTTCTTGAGACTCTGTGAGGTTTGAGGTCGCCTCACGTGGCAAACACCCTCCCTATGGCACGTGCCTGGGAGGGTCCGGACCAAGAGCAGGCCACAAGGGCGGGCTGTGTAGAATTATTCGCATTTAAGTGTAGCTCTGCCATCATGTGCCAAGCCAAGTATTGCACCAAGCATACATACTCTCCAAGGACAAGTTGGTATTCAATGACCAATAATTCTACACAGCCTGGGTAGCACGCTTGGGTTGCTGCCTGGACCCTCTTGGGCACGTGTGCCTGGGAGGGTCTTGGGCACGTGCGCCTGATTTGGCTCCAAATTTTGATTTTTTTCTTCAGTAAAGTTGGGAGAGAGAGCAAAGAAGAGATGAAGAAGAAATTTGAGCTATGTTTTCTTCTACTGTTTTTGCTCCCCTTCACAACAATTTCCTCTTCTTCTTTTTCATCGTCGAACTTTGAACCCTTACTTGCATTCAAGCACAGTTCATGGGACAATTCCAAGTCCCTCACCTCTTGGTCCATCTCAACCCACCCCTGTTCTGGGTCATGGCTTGGGGTCACTTGCAAAAACACCTCCAATCTACTCGTAATCACCCGAATCGTTCTTGAAAACTTGGGTCTCACTGGTTCTATCAAACCCTTTACTCAACTCACCCATCTCAGACTCCTAAGTCTCAAACACAACGACCTTTGCTCTGTTTCAGCAAAAGAGGAGGAGATGGATTTCACTCCATGGAACAAAATGAAGCTTTTTTTACCTCTCTTACAATAATTTTTCTACTTGGTTTCCTTATTTACCTCTCTTACAATAATTAAATAGGTGGAAAACAGGGATCATCAGTCACACTGCACAAAGATTTTACATTCACCTTTGCAGTGATAAAGATTGTTGAGATTTATATCTTACCAAGTACAATATGCAATACCCAGGTCAATTCCAACAGAAAACCCCACGGCTAGTAGTACATTTAATGAGACCATCAAAGGCATATGGATGCCTTTGAGGATGTTTTTCTTCTAACCTAACTTTTCAAGTCCACTGTTAAACAACGAGAGATTGCGGACTTCTTTGTTTTGATTGTTGTGTTATCAGTCATGGTGCCTACTCTTGAGAAAAGAAAAAAAAAACAGTTCTACAACATGATTTCTAAAGATCACAAAAACTTCTATAGTAGTGAACATATGAACTACCACCCAGTACCCATAGTATATCTCTTCTAAATAGCAAAAACTTCTATATATACGTCAATATATATCTCTTCTAAATATCTCTTTTATATCACCTAGAAATCTAATGGAGTTGGCTTTAACCTTGTGATGTTTTACTTGGCCTACAAACTTGAAGTTACTTGGACAAGTTTATGAATGGGTTTGCTCTCCAGAAGTGATTTCTTTCAAATGTACCCCAAAATAAAACTAAAATCAGTAATACTGCAAAGCAAAGTGTGTTACCATTACCATGTAAGAGAGAGTGCAAGCTTCCATTGGGGAGGAAATCGTAGACAAAAAGCAGCTCATCAATGGAACAATAATACCCTATAAGACTCACTATATTATTGTTTCTCAATCCACCAATCTCTCTCAAAAACCCTTCAATCTCCTTCTTCTTCTTCATTTCTTTCGTCTTTCTCTTCACCACAACCACATCCCCATTGTCCATCATAACCTTGTAAGTAGTCACCACACTTCCCTTCCCCAACATCTCCGCCGAACCCTTCAACAAATCATCCACTCTGAATCCTTTACACCCATCAAAGCACACCATTTCATCATACATTCCATACTCTCTCTTCTTCACCTCCCCATTTTTCTTCTTCCCAAACGCTCCCTTCCCAAGTGTCCTCTTCCCACAGAAGTAGAAAATCACAACACCCACCAAAACAACTGCACAAGCATAAATTATTAGAATCAAAACCATTGTTCTCCTGCTGAAGAATCCCTTCCCTCCATGTTCAGTGGAAGGAATCTTAATGGGAATGGGTTCATTTTTATTCGATGAACACTTTTCTTGTAATGGTTCCCCACATAGATGCTCATTTACAGCAAAACTCGAAAAAGGAAACGAAGACAAGTATTCTGGGATTTTCCCCAAAAGGTGATTGCTTGATACATTGAAATCCTTGAGTGCTAAAGGGTTGAACATACATTATTAACCTCGGTGGACGAAAGGGTACAATTGTTGCTGGTAAATTCCCCATAAACTAGTTTGATTCAAGACGAAGGGTGAGCAAATGAGGTAATTGGGCTAATTCATAAAAGGGTATTGAACCAGAGAAGTTATTGTGAGAGAGATCGAGCCTTCGAAGGCAAACAAGACTAGACACCCCAAAAGAAATCCAGTAGAAAAATTATTGTAAGAGAGGTAAAGAAGCTTCATTTTGTTCCATGGAGTTAAATCTATCTCCTTCTCTTCTGCTGAAACAGAGCAGAGGTTGTTGTGTTTGAGACTTAAGAGTCTGAGATGGGTGAGTTGAGTAAAGGGTTTGATAGAACCAGTGAGACCCAAGTTTTCGAGAACGATTTGGGTGATTACGAGTAGATTGGAGGTGTTTTTGCAAGTGACCCCAAGCCATGACCCGGAACAGGGGTGGGTTGAGTTGGACCAAGAGGTGAGGGACTTGGAATTGTCGTATGAACTGTGCTTGAATGCAAGTAACGGTTCGAAGTTTGACAATGAAAAAGAAGAAGAGGAGATTGTTGTGAAGGAGAGCAAAAACAGAGCTCAAATTTCTTCTTCATCTCTTTTTTGCTCTCTCTCCAGCTTTACTGGAAAAAAAAAATCAAGTTTTGGAGCCAAATCAGGCGCACGTGCTCAAGACCCTCCCAGGTGCACGTGCCCAGGAGGGTTCGGGCAACAACCCAGGCGTGCTACCCAGGCTGTGTAGAATTATTGTTCAATGACATAAAGAGAAAGGTAATAGAATCACAAAAAATTAAGAATGAAAAGACATCACCTAGCAGGATGAGATGAGATTCAATTTCTCAACATCCCAAAGAGAGTTAATGGAAACCGATGATACATCAAATAAGCCTCTAATCACGATCGTACACGTGGCAAATATCATCCATCACAAGAAACATGCACTTCGATCTCAACACGGATAATAGTCCTGGTCCAAAAAACCCGAAAATGCATACCCAGTTGTTAAAACCCAAAAGGGTCCTTGATAATAGATCACAATCAAAGGCCTGAAACCAGGACCAACGGATCTATTCCCTTAAAGAATAGAGACGTTACAAAGGAGATAAGTCATGGCGGAAATCACCCCTCCCAAGGACATACCTCAATAAAGGAGAAGACCAATGTGAAGAACGTCTCACCCTATTACTCTATGTTTAGGTCACGCAGAGAGTTAACGACGAACATTATATAAGGTAAAGGTATGCAAACACAATTGAACTATACTCTGTCCAAATTTAGTATTCTCCCACAGATTAATTGATTTAACATCGGAGTGTCTTCAGCAACAAAAAATGTGGTCTTTGACAATCTAACCGTGTTTTGCATGTCAATTTGGACGCATCAGTTTGGCACCATCTATGGGTAATGACAGTTTCCCCTTCTAAGAAAATCTTTTGTTGGTAGATTCCTTAGCGCAAATCAATAAGAGAAAATTTTGATGCAAATGGAACAATCTACAAACACTCAGCTTAGCAACAATTAAGGCAATCCTTCCACCAGAGAAACTGAATTACCAATCAGGCACATCACAAATTCACCACTGGAAGAGCCAATTATGCAAGGTAATGCAATTCCACCATGCGGTATGGTGGCCCAACCATCCCAGACATTTGGTGGGACAATGACAGATCCTCGTGTGGACCAACTCTTGGTCCAGATGGATTATCTAGTTAAAGTTGTCGTAAAGCTCACGCTGGAGCATGTTCCACCTGTCGAACACATCCAAATGCCACTTCAGCGAAATTTTGCAAATCACGTTCGAGATAACCATGAAGTTCCTGCAGAACTCCAACGAACAAACTTTGAAAGCAATAAACCGTAGGGATATGGCTTCTAAATTGATGGAATTCTTTGAAAAGTTCCATTCGGGATCAGAGTTACAAATCCCAATGTGCTTTAGAAGTTGTCAAGGCTACCATTCTCCGATGCAATCATGAAGACCTCTCTGCCGAAAAAGTTCAATCTGCCAAAGTTTGAAATTTATGACGGCGGTACTGATCCGTCAGACCATCTACGACATTTCCACTACATGATAGCATTGAAAGAAAGCACGAAGTCTGTTTTGTGTCGAACCTTTCCGACCACCTAGATCGATAGACACTTTCAAGCATTGGCCACAACTTTTTATCACAAGGTTCATTTGCAGTCAGTGGACTAGAAAGGGCCCTCACTATTTGTTTCATATCAAGCAAAAACACGATGAAACTATCAGGGAGAATGTTACTCGTTTTACTGACGAGTTAACTATGATCGATGGATGCATCGACGACACGACCATAGCCACTTTCACATCCGGACTAAAAAGATGGTCATTTTACCACTGTCTGAATCTGGATCCTCCGAGAAACATGGCGACCTTAATGAAAACTGCTAAAAATACATCACCCTCGATGAGATGTTGGTCGCCAAAAAGAAAAACGAGTCCGAGAAAAGGTCATTCCCAACAAATCGAGAAAGGAGAGAGGAAAGAAGAAGACATGATAGGTCGCAGGAGGAAAATGGATAGTCAAAAAGACTTCAGACGGATGACAGGTCTGAATTCAGCAAACAAGAACCCAGAAAGCTGCGATCAAGAAGAGCCAGATATGAACGGTCAACGCACGCGGTCAACACAAAGTACAAACCGTTCACTGTTTTGAAACAAGTCTGGCAACAATTCTGAAGTCCATGGAAAATTGGGAAGGCCTCAAATGGCCACTCAAACTAAAGGGAGATCCAGCCGGACGAGATAAGAACAAATATTGTTATTTCCACAAGGACCATGAACACAACACGGAAGAATGCTACAACTTAAAAAACATAATCGAGTATTGGATTCAGAATGGGCGATTCGGTGAATTTATTAGGTTGGAAAGACAAGTAGTCCAAAGGGAAAGAGAAAGCGGACACTGCCACGGGGTCTAATGAACAGTCCAGAGAGTTGATATACGTCCTACACGGTGTAGCTGGAAAAAAGAGCGATTTAACCGATCACGGAAGCGATCGATCCGAGATTTACGGACGAAGATCCGATTTCAAGACCTTTTCTTTCAGCTTGCCATAATCGATCACCCAACTCTAACCTTCTCCGAAAAGGATGCATAATGAATTCATTTTTTGCACAATGACGCCCTGGTAATCTCGATTTTTATAGCGAAGTGGGAGGTCAAAAAATTACTAATTGCCATGGGTAGTCCGACCAATCTCCTATTCCTGATAGCATTCCGCATTATGCAGTAATGAAGAAGAACTTACACCTATTGACCAACCCATGGTAGGTTTCAATGGGAAGCAATGCCACCCACTCGGGCTAATTCGCCTACTAGTCATAGTAGGAACATCAGAGAGACAACGAGTCCAGTTAACGAACTTCTTTGTTGTTGACGCACCTTCAACATACAATATGTTTTTGGGAAGACCGTGGATGCACGAAATGAGTGCAGTATCTTCCACCTTACACCAATGTATGAAGTGCCATGTTGGCGACAATGTTGGGGTCATCAAAAGGGATCAACCTGTTGCATGCGAATGTCACTATGCATCAATGAAGGCCCCCAACATATAGCAATCACAATCACAACTAGACGAGCCATTACAACAACCCGGTCAATTACAGATGAATCACGGCCTACCAAAGGACAATGCAACTCAAGTTAGTCCAAAAGGAAGGCCAAACATTGGACAACTGGAAGAAGAAACAACATTAGTCCATCTGGACTGTGAAAAGGAAAGAAAAACAATCTGGATTGGCACAAAGCTTTACCCAGAACTAACTAAGCATCCGATCCAACTGTTGAAAGACAAACAAGACATCTTCGCCTGGACAATGAATGACATGGTAGGCATTGACCCCTTCGTCATCACTCACAGGTTCCAGATATGAAGCCAATCTGACATAAAAGAAGGTTAGTTTCCCCAAAAAGTAACCAAGAAATCAACGAGAAGGTGTATCGCTTAATGAATCCAGGGATGATCAAGGAATCATACTACCTGGGCTGGCTGGCCAACACAGTTTTGGTAAAAAAATGGGAAATGGATGGCATGTGTAGAGTACACGGACCTAAACAAGGCCTGCCCAAAAGGTAGTTTTTCACTCCCATGAATAGATCAGATAGTGGACACCATTATCAGACACGAACTCCTGAGCTTCATGGATGCATACTCTGGCTACAACCTGATACAAATGCACCCACCGGACTAGGAGAAGACATCTTCTATAATAGAAAGAGGTACATATTACTACCGAGTGATGCCATTCGGAGTAAAGAATGCGAGAGCCACATACCAACATCTTGTGAAGAGGATGTTCAGAAATCAAATTGGCTAGACAATGAGGTGTACATCGACGACATGCTAGTCAAGAGCCTATGAAAAGTTGACCACATCAAAGATCTCGAGCAAGCCTTCTCTCAGCTCCAAAGTACAAAATGAAGTTGAACCCAAAAAAATATACATTTGGAATATAATCGGGAAAATTCCTCGGGTATATGGTCAATCAGAGAGGGATCGAAGCTTGATCCAAAATAGATACAAGCACTCCTCAACATGCAACCACCTACCAACATTAAAGGTGTACAAAACCTCAATGGTAGGGTAACAACCTTGAAAAAGTTCATCTCCAGATCATCAGACAAACGACTTCCTTTTCAAGATCTTGAAAAAGAACAAAACGTTCAATTAGAGTGAAGAATGTGAAAAAGCTTTCGAAAGCCAGAAGGCGTACATGGGGATCACTAAACTACTATCAAAGCCAAAAACAAGAGAAGCATTGTACTTGTATCTATCTGTGTCCGAACATATAGTAAGCTCAACACTGATACGAGAAGAAAACGACACACAAAAGCCAGTCTACTACGTCATTAAGACATTTGTGGATGCAGAAGTTAATTACCCATCTCTGGAGAAACTATCACTCGCCCTAATTGTGTCTTCAAGAAAGCTACGACCATACTTTCAAGCGCACCCCATAACTATCATGACCGAACGACCACTTCGATCGGTACTGCACAAAGCAACGTTGTTCGGAAGAATGGTGAAATGGGCAGTAGAGCTCGGTCAGTTCGACATCAGTTACGATTCTAAGACTGCAATAAAAGCTCAAGCATTAGCAGACTTCATCACTGAGTTCAAAGGCTTCAACGAACATCGACCGGACAACAATCAAGACAAAGAAATCACCAAACCAACTACTCACGAATGGATCATGCGCTGTGACGGAGTATCCAACAAGAAGGGGAGTGGAACTGGAATAACTCTATACAACTCAGAAGGAGTGATGTTGGAAAAGGCAATAAAATTCAATTTCAGAACCTCAAACAACGAATCCGAGTATGAAGCAGTGATAGCCAGATTACAATTGGCCAAACACCTCGAAGTAAAAGAAGTCAGGGTTTTCACTGACTCCAAATTGGTTGTCAACTAGTTGAACGACAAATTTCAAGTCAAATACGCATAATGAAAGCTTACCATCAAAAGGTAAGCAAACTGATCGAAAGCTTCAAAGCAATAACCATTCAACGATGCGCAAGAGCGGAAAATAAAATAGCAGATAGCTTGGTTAAGGAGGCATCACGTGCAGAAGAAACTGATAATCCACTTGTCACAATACAAATGAGTTCAATCTTGGAGAGCCAAGCACAAGAAACGTATACAACGGATCAGGAGACTAATCGGACAACTCCAATCCTAACGTACATTCAAAACGGCGCATTACCAATGGATAAGATGGAAGCTTGTAATATGAAATAGAGCAACACAATACACACTGATTAACGACAGACTCTATAAAAGGTCTGCCACAGGTCCACTGTTAAGATGCCTTTCACCCAACAACGCCGACTATGTTCTATGAGAAAATCTCTTTGGTATATATGGGCACCATCCAGGAGGGAGACATTAGCCCATAAAGCCTTGCCATTGGTATACTACCCACCGACAATGCAACAAGATGCAAATGAAATAGTTTGAACTTGCGACAAATGTCAACAATTTGTTCCGTAACACACATGCCAGACTAAAACCTAATCCCAATGAGTAGTCCATGGCCAGTTGTGCAATGAGAAATGGACATAATAGGACTGCTCCAAGTGTCCAACAAAAAGAAGTTTCTCCTCGTGGCAGTAAATTACTTCACCAAATGGGTTTGAAGTAGAACCACTGGTAAAAAAAATAGGAGAAGCTCAAATTGAAAACTTTTTCTGAAAAGACAATATGCAGATTTGGAATCCCCAAAATAATTTTTCACTGACAATGGAAAACAATTCGAAGGCAAGAAAGTCAAAAATTGTGTCAAATCTTAAACATCAAACAACACTTCTCATCACCCCCATCACCCCCCCCCCCCCCCCCCCCCCCCCCCCACACACACACACACACACACAAGCTGACGAACAAGCATAGGTGACCAACAATAAAAATTCTAGAAGCAATAAAAAAGAAGCTTGTAGCAACAAAAGGATTGTTGGTGTCCGAATTGCAAGACATCCTCCGGGCCTACAGAACAACGAAGAGGACTCCGATAGGAGAAACACTGTTCGCACTGGTATACGGGTCTGAGGCAATGTACCAGTAGAAATTGGCATGCCAACATCCAGAACAAAAGAGTTTCAAATGTAAGATAACAACGAAGCATGCATGTTGAGCTGGACTTTTTCAATGAAAAACAAGACAAAGCTTCAATCAAAACAGCAGCCTACAAACAAAAAATGGCCAGCTACTACAACAAAAAAGTAAAACCCCACACATTCAACATCAGCGACTGGGTGCTCAGGAAGATCCAACTCAATACAAAGGACCAAGCGTGGGTAATCTGAATCAAAATATGGAAGGACCATACAAAGTGGTGAAAATCAACATACCAGGAACATACTGGTTAGAAGATTCGAAATGTGAACAACTAAAACGACCATGGAATGTTGAACATTTGAAAAAGTAATATCAATAAACTTCCAAATTTCAAGAACCCTTCGCCTCAAACTCAATTAATTTGATCCAGTCAAAACAATAAATTTAGACTAGAAACTTACTTGCAAATCTTCTAGCCCGACCAACACATCGGATCAAGAAGTGTACTTAAAAAAAATCAGGACACATAAGTCAGACTTATTTCAGGCCCGACCAACGTATCAGACAACAAAGTGTTAGGGGTGGCCATCCCATCCGGCGATATAGATCTCGTCCCGGTCCCGTCCCATCTTGTTCCAATTTTTATGGGTCCTTTTGGGATTGATGAAACTCATCCCAATCATGTCCCATCTTGTCCCCATCTAGAGTGGGATGAGATCGGATGAAGATTTTCAATCTCACCATTCCCGTCTCGTCCCGAACTTTTTTATTTCATATTTTTTGTTATTAATTTTAATCAAACTACTCTTCCAAAAAAAGTTTACCAAGTCAAATAGAACTCATGAAAATTTATGTTTTTTCACATTTTAGTTTAGTTATAAGACTATCCTTGTAGAGCATAAAAACAAATGATGGTTTGGTTGGGTTTAGTTTATGTAGTTGGAAATTTGGTCAATGAGCAATATTTTTCATTTTTGATTTCATATTAAGATAACTTGAGAACTTATATCATTCATACAAAATACAATTAGGAGGAATGTGCGATGGAATTTTATATGACATTTTATATTGTTATGGTGAAAGTTATATGTACATAAATTAGGCATTATCAGTGTTTGCGTAATGTGAGGTGAATTGTTTTTTGTTATTTTTCATTGGAAGACTATTTAGTACATGCTCATTCCGTCATGTCCCGTCCCGAACCCGTTTGGGATGGGATGAGGTCGGGATGAGGTTTATCTCATCCCGGTCTCGAATGAATGGGATGAGAGAGGGATGAGGTTCATCTCTTCCCATCCCATCCCGTGCCCACCCCTACTTAGAAAAGTCAGGACAAATAAGTCAGACTTACTCATAAATCTTTTGGCCCAACCAACACATCGGACCATGAAGTCTACTAAAAAAAGTCAAAACCCTTAAGTCAGATTTACTCATTAATCTTCTGGCCCTTCCAATGTATCGGACCGCAAAGTGTACTTAAAAAAGTCAGGACGCATAAGTCAGACTTACTTGTAAATATTCTGACCCTACCAATGTATAAGACCACGAAGTGCTAGGGGTGGCATCCCATTCCACGATCTCGATCTCGTCTTGGTCCCATCCCATCTTGTTCCAATTTTTTTGGGTCCTTTTGGGATTGATCAAACTCATCCCCATCCTGTCCTATCTCGTCCCGATCTAGAATGGTATAAGATCGGATGAAGATTTTCAATCTCGCCAATCCCGTCCCACTCCAAACTTATTTATTTAATATTTTTTGTTATTAATTTTAATAAAACTACTCTTCTAAAAAAAATTTTACGAGGTCAAATAGAACTCATTAAAATTTATGTTTTTTCGCATTTTAGTTTAGTTATAGGAAAATTATCCTTGTAGAGCATAAAAGCAAATTATGGTTTGGTTTAGTTTATGTAGTTGGAAATTTGGTCAATGGGCAATATTTTTCATTTTTGAACTCATATTAAGATAACTTGAGAACTTATAGCATTCATACAAGATACAAATAGGAGCAATGTGAGATTGAATTTTATATGACATTTTATATTGTTATGGTGAAAGTTATATGTACATAACTTAGGCATTATCGGTGTTTGAGTAATGTGAGGTGAATTTTTTTTGTTATTCTTCATTGGAAGACTATTTAGTACATGCTCATCCCGTCCTATCTCGTCCCGAAACCGTTTTAGATGGGACGAGGTCGGGATGAGGTTTATCCCATCCTGGTCCCGAACGAGATGAGAAAGGGACGAGGTTCATCTCGTCCCATCCCATCCCTTGCCTACCACTACGAAGTGTACTTAGAAAAGTTAGGACAAATAAGTCAGACTTACTCATAAATCTTTTGGCCCGATCAACACGTCGGACCATTAAGTGTACTAAAAAAGTCAAAACCCTTAAGCTAGATTTACTAGTAAATCTTCTGGCCTTACCAATGTATCAAACCGCGAAGTGTACTTAAAAAAGTTAGGACGCATAAGTCAGACTTACTTGTAAATCTTCTAGCCCTACTAATGTATCAGATCACGAAGTGTTGGGGGTGGGCATCCCATTTCGCGATCTCAATCTCGTCCCAGTCCCGTCCCATCTGGTCCCAATTTTTCTGGGTCCTTTTGGGATTGATCAAACTCTTCCCCATCCTGTCTTGTCTGGTCTCGATCTAGAGTGGGATGAGATCGGATGAAGATTTTCAATCTCACCAATCCCGCCTCATCTCGAACTTATTTATTTATTATTTTTTGTTATTAATTTTAATCAAACTACTCTTCTAAAAAAGGTTTACGAGGTCAAATAGAAATCATGAAATTTTTTTTTTTTCGCATTTTAGTTTAGTTATAGGACAATTATCCTTGTAGACCATAAAAGCGAATGATGGTTTGGTTTAGTTTAGTTTATGTAGTTGGAAATTTGGTCAATGAGCAATATTTTTCATTTTGAATTCATATTAAGATAACTTGAGAACTTATATCATTCATACAAGATACAATTAAGAGCATTGTGAGATGGAACTTTATATGACATTTTGTTTTTTTATGGTGAAAGTTATATGTACATAAATTAGGCATTATTAGTGTCTAAGTAATGTGAGGTGAATTTTTTTTTGTTTCTCTTTATTGGAAGACTATTTCGTACATGCCTTTCAAAAAAAAAAGACTATTTCGTACATGCTCATCCCGTCATGTCCCGTCCCGAACCCGTTTGGGATGGGACGAGGTCGGGATGAGGTTTATCCCGTCCCAATCTCGAATGAACAGGATGAGAGAGGGATGAGGTTCATCTCGTTCCATCCCATCTCGTGCCCACACTTACGAAGTGTACTTAGAAAAGTTAGGACAAATAAGTCAGACTTACTTATAAATTTTTTGGCCCAACCAACACGTCGGACCATGAAGTGTACTAAAAATGTCAAAACCCTTGAGTTAGATTTACTCCTAAATCTTCTGGCAATACCAATGTATCGGACCGCGAAGCATACTTAAAAAATTCAAGACGCATAAGTCAGACTTACTTGTAAATCTTTTGGCCCTACCAATGTATCAAACTACGAAGTGTTAGGGGTGACATCCCATTCCGCGATCTTGATCTCGTCTCGGTCCCGTCCCATCTTGTCCCAATTTTTCTTGGTCCTTTTGGGATTGATCAAACTCATCCCCATCCTGTCTCGTCCCAATCTAGAGTGGGATGAGATCGAATGAAGATTTTCAATCTCGCCAATCCCATCCCATCCCGAACTTATTTATTTAATAATTTTTGTTATTAATTTTAATCAAACTACTCTTCTAAAAAAAGTTTACGAGGTCAAATAGAACTCATGAAAATTTATGTTTTTTCGCATTTTAGTTTAGTTATAGGAAAATTATCCTTGTAGAGCATAAAAGCAAATGATGGTTTTGTTTAGTTTATGTAGTTGGAAATTTGGTCAATGAGCAATATTTTTCATTTTTGAACTCATATTAAGATAACTTTAGCACTTATATCATTCATACAAGATACAATTAGGAGCAATGTGAGATGAAATTTTATATGACATTTTATATTATTATGGTGAAAGTTATATGTACATAAATTTGGCATGATCGGTGTTTGAGTAATGTGAGGTGAATTTTTTTGTTATTCTTCATTGAAAGACTATTTAGTACATGATCATCCCATCCTGTCCTTTCCCATCCAGTCTTGAACCAGTTTAGGATGGGACAAGGTCGAGATGAGGTTTATTCAGTCCCGGTCTCGAACGACTGGGATGAAGTAGGGATGAGGTTCATTTTGTCCCATCCCATCCCGTGTCCACCCATATGAAGTGTACATAGAAAAGTCAGGACAAATAAGCCAGACTCACTCACAAATCGTTTGGCCCAACTAACACGTCGGACCATGAAGTGTACTAAAAAAAGTCAAGACCCTGAAATCAGATTTACTCGTAAATCTTCTGGCCCTACCAATGTATCGGTCCGCGAAGTGTACTTAAAAAAGTCAAGTCGAGTATGTTGGACTTAATTGTAAACCGTCTGGCATGACCAACATGTCGGACCACGAAGTGTACTAAAAAAGGTTAGGACGTATAAGTCAAACTTACTTGTAAATCTTTTGGCCAACCAACGTATTGGACCATGAAGTGTACTTAAAAAAAGTCCGGAAAATTAAGTCAGACTTACTTACATATCTTCTGGCCCTACCAACACGTCGGACCACGAAGTGTACTTAAAAAAGTCAAGACGCATAAGTTAAACTTACTCGTAAATCTTCTGGCCCTGACTAACATATCACACCATGAAGTGTACTTAAAAAAGTCAGGACGAATAAGTCAGACTTAATCATAAACTTTCTGGCCCAACCAACATGTCGAACCAAGAAGTATACCATAAAAGGTTAGGACGTATAAGTCAAACTTACTCGTAAATCATCTGGCCTGACCAACGTATCGGACCACTAAGTGTACTTAAAAATCAGGACGTATAAGTCAGACTTACTCGTAAATCTTCAGGCCCGATCAACATATTGGACCACAAAGTATCCTTAAAGTCATGACGTATAAGTCAGACTTACTTTGAATTCAACCAAGTCTAAACTACTAAGTTAGACAAAGAGATATATGAAACTCAAACAACAAAGTCAGGTTACGTCTACGACCATTTCTAAAGACATAATATGTCAGAAGAGACATGCAGATCGGAGAACGATCATTACGAAAAAATAAAAAGAACACAAGTATCAACAAAAAAATATTTTCATTCATTTTATATTTTGGTACATCCGAGAAGGAAGATACAACAGTTGGTGGGGAGATAGTCAAAGTAATCAAATAATCACTTGTAGGGACAGTTGGGGGAGGTTGAGCATTGACTTCAACAGCATGATCAGTGGGAGGAGATGGAGTCTCTTCTTCATAAGTAATCAAACCCTTCTCTTCAGCAGATGGTGGTAAGGAGACATGGTGTCAACGACAGCGGCAGGATCTGAGGGAGGAGAAAGCAATTGACCTTCGTCAGCCAGATCACTTGGCGGATCTAGAACATATTCCTCATCATCATCGTCCTCAAAGACTTGGTCTGCCAAGGCATGGTATTTTGACATATCATGACCTTCCTCCTATTCAATAAAGTCGATTATGTAAATCCTGCAATTGACAACCTTCTTTTAGTCTGCTGCTTCTGCAGCCCTCAACCTATCTGTAGCCGCTGAAAGTTCATTTTTGGTCGACACAAGTTCTCCTTTAACTGTGGAAAGCCTCGCAGAAGTCTCTGCTTAACAGAAGCAAGCTAAGCGATCAGCTGCATTACTTGTTCCTCGGCGGTCTTACAACAAGCATAATGCTCATCAGTAGTATGCATTGTTTCATCACGACCAGCCTTCTCACTGGATAACTCCCTCTTGACATCATCCAACCGATCTCGCTGACTATTCATCTCATTCACCGAGACACCAAGTTCAGCAGCAAACTTGTCTTAAGCAGACTCCATTTCCTTCACCAAAGCCCAAGCAGCATCAACAACCTTGTTCTGCTCAGCATGTTCCGCCTTCAGCTTATCAGATTGGTGTAAAACGTGAGAAAGCTACAATGCATGCCCCGCCGTCTTCTTTTCCACGACTATCACATGATCACGTGCAACCTTGTAATCTGATCCCATCATCCCAACATAAGTGAGATGATTCATCCCTTCCATTATTTGTCTAAGACCTTGGTCGAGGTGCTCACTAGATTGACACACTGGCATCGAGACTTTTTCCACCAACCATTTATGCCAATAGGTGATGAGATTATGTGTGCTATTTTATGGTCTATCTCAAAGAACCAACTGAACTTCTACGAGTTAATACGGATCTCACCAGGGATGGGCTCATTCCAATCAATCCGTGGATGAATGTAAGTGGGATCTAAAATAATTGAAGTCCCGCCTCTGTTCGGTTTGATGGTTGGAACGATAGTGATGGTGGAAACACCACTATTACCCTTCATTTTCAAAATAGTAGTGGCATGCATGGGACGAGCAGGAGAACAAGCAGTCAACTCCACTATATCCGTAGTTCGAGTTGGAGAAGGAAGAGGAGACTTGGAGTTTTGACCATGGTCAACTTCAACATCTTCAAAAGCAGAATTGTAATCAAAATCAGCAATGGTCTTCTCAATGTTTGGATTATGAGACAACTCCATTGCAAGCCATGTCATCTTATTATTGCTGACACGAACATCATCACCAAAAACTTGGCGAGGTCGAGTACACCAGTAGTAGAAACAAGAGTCTTCTTGTACTCGTTTAATGGATGAGAAACTTCTACCTTACTTCTCTCCACGGCTAGATTCAGGTCTTCATCTTTCAGAGCAGCAAGACGAATATCGTCTTCATCACCTTTGCCATCGAAATTTGGGCGAGAAACAGCTCGAGCAGCCTCTGGAACAGAACCATCAAGTCTCTTTCGCTTTAAAATACGACCAGGGCTAACCAAAGTGCTAGAAATCGACCTATTTGACGGGCTGGCAAGCCAAGGAGCCTTCCTCTTCCTAGTGGTCGAACCAGCACCACCAAGAACAAAAGAAGCATCGAGATCTGTAACTTTCTCGGTGAAGCTCACTTTCTCATCAATGCTAGCAGGCTTTGTCAGAGATATCGACAATGCCAGCATGAGCAACAGTAACTTCAGAATTTCAATGCTCAAGAAACTCATTATGCTTCGTTTTGTTCATAGTGCACAAACCACTACGTTCGACGATATCCAGATCAAGAAAATCTTCCAAAGTAATATGATGAAGCTAAAGACACTGCTCATAGACTCCCTGCTCCATTACAGTCAGATGCAGCTATTCTATTTGCTGGGCTCTCAAAACGTCTGCAAAATGGGCTGGTTGTGAAGTTTGAAATATGCTGACTCCGTGGATGAATAAAACCAAGGCCTCGCCCAGGACTTGTAATATCCTTAAGCTTTCTCATACAAGTAAGCAAATGAATAAATCAAATACGACTATTGCTTACCGAAAGCCTCACCACATAGTGCAAATTCTTCTCGTTCAAGGGAATGCGGGATAGAAGGGCTCTCATTATGGTTGTAATCATCACCCTCCAGCCCTTGGAGCAATGCCCAAAAAATCCAAATAAGCCCAGAAGATCTTAGGAGCTGGAAGTCGAAGACCAGACCTGAACATTGCAGGATAAAGTGTAATGTAACCAGGCCTCGGACGAACAGGGCTTTCATCAATCCTAGGCAAAACAATCTCCAAATCAGATGGAAGAAATAACGTCTAACAAACATTATCTAAATTTCGTTGTGTCGTCTACCTAGGTTCGAAAAATGCCTCACAGGTAACATGTTCATCCCCACTCAAAACTCTGTTAGAAGCCATGAAAAAGAGATTGTGCAAGATAAAGAATGAATAAATGAGAAAAATAAGATTTGAGAAAGGAGATAGCGTTAATAAGGAAACATACGTGTCCTCCACCCTTTTATAGGGTTGGGCAATGAAAAGAAAACTAATGGGAAGACGTGCGAGATATGATGGGAAGCGGAATAAAAACCGTATGGGCAACTGTTAACGACATTTAATGTTGTGCAGAAGAACAATGATAAATTTGAAAAGCCAACCGCCGAAGAGTTAGTGGCACGCAAGCATGCCCACTAACTAGGGGGAGTAGCCGATGATACATCAAATAAGCCGCAAATGACAACCATACATGTGTCAAAGATCATCCATCACGAAGAACATGCACTTCGATCTCAACACAGATAATAGGCCCTATCCAAGAATCCCGAAAATGCAGGCCCAGTCTTTAAAGCCCAAAAGGTTCCTTGATAATAGATCACAATCAAAAGCCTGAATCCAGGCCCAACAGATATCTTCCCATAGAGAAGAGAGACATTACAAAGGAGATGAGTCATGGCGGGAATCACTCCCCCAAGGACGTACCTTAATGAATGAGGAAACCATTGTGAAGAACGTCTCATCATCACACCCTACATGCTTAGGTTACATAGAGAGTTAATGACGAACAATATATAAGGTAAAGGAAACTTTCGATCAAAGGTATGCAAACGTAGTTGAACTATACTCTGTCCAAATTTCAAATTAATTGACTTAAGCATCAGAGTGTCTTCGGCCATAAAAGAGGTGGTATTTGGCAATCTAACCCTGTTTTGCAAGTCATATCTTTAGGAAAACTGATTTGGATGCATCACGAACATTATTATCAGAGAATTGGAGGATCATTCTTCAAGGTTCTCTCTAATACCTCATTGGACCAAAACAACTCTGGCAAACTCTTCTTATGGAACTCCTCCCAATGGAAAAACAAAAAAAAAACAAAATCCAAAGGGAAGGGAAAGTGAAAACTTGGGAACTCAGATGTTTACACCAAATAATTTTAATAAAGTTGGTTCAAATCACCTTGATATTGATGTTGATTATAATTTGGAAAAGTCATCAAATAACGATGCCATGAGGATATCAACAGCCATGTGGAAACTTTAATGATCATAACTTGGAATGCGAAGGGATTGGGATCTCCCTGTACATTCCAAAACTTAAAAGGCCTTCTCCCAAATATCCAAACCCGACATCTTATTTCTGTTTGAAACCAAATCATCTACTGCTTCTATGGATCAATATTGTCATAAGCATGGACATCGACATGGAGCTTATATGGCAGTAGATGGATTCTAAGGGAGACTTGCTCTTTTATGGAAGGAATGTATATTCTCACAATCATCTCCTTTTCATAAATACTTTTTCAATTGTTTTATTGATGATTATCTCTCCACTCATAGATGGTATATTACTTTTGTTATGGAAAACCAAATATTAGACTTTGACCTATTTTGTAGGACGCCTCATCATCAACTCTTTGTACAAATAAAACACAACCTATATTTATTCTTGGTGATTTAAATGTTATTGCATAATCAAATTTACTTGGAATAATAAAAGGAAAGGGGTAGCAATGACTAGTAATAAGATCCACCATCAACACTTTTGATTTAGATCATAGAGCTTTACAGATCGACCTTGCTATCACGCTCACCTCGGACCCCAACAAAATTTTCCCAATGTAGACAAAACATCCTACTTGTGACAGCCAAATGTCACAATTATGGCTTTGTAAAAAACACTCTCTCTTAGCGGTCAAATTCATGTTATAGTGAAATATATGAGCCAATCCCTGACAAAATGGAATAAATTGTGAACTCATAAATATCCAAGTCTCTATGAGGAAACTAAAAAAAATATTGATCAACTCTAAAATACCATTATTTTTTAGGAGAACTCCAATGCCCCCTTACTACTAGAAAATTATTTACATGATCTGTTTATTAGGGAAGAGATGTTCGGGGAAAATAAATCGAGACAACATTGAATTTTTACATGGAGATAAAAAAACACCAAGTATTTTTCACCTAGCCTCCAGAAGAAAAGAAACATGATCCTCAAAATGCGAGACAGAAACAACCAATGGCATATGTTAGGGCATCGTGCACTCCTTGGTCCACTATTCATAGCAACAATATTATTCCCAACTTAAATACCACCATATTGCGCTTACATCCTGGGCTTTTGTGGTGTGGGTCTTTCTCAAAAAGGCATCGTTGCTATTAAGGAGTGTATCACCTCCTTACAAATGTTCATTACAACTCCTTACTTGATGTGAAACTATTCAAGCCAACACGATCCAACAATACAATGTGCTAGATAAATGATCTAGATTAGGATCCAAATCTTTACCAAGGTAGCTAATAAGTGGTATTATAGTCGACAAAGTGGAAAGGCGGACATCAGATCATTTAAGGAGAATAGGCGTAGGGTAACGAGTCAGGTCCTGGTGGAGCGCATGTCCTTCAGTTTAAAGATCCAGGGTGAGGTTCTCGATCCACGCCAAGAGGGAGTGGTCTACAAGTCTGGACGTGGTAGAGTTAGTGCGGTTATTACTAGGTAGAGCCAACAATGCCAAGAATAGTTGACTACGTACACCAAATACTACTCTTAGGATCATGGTTGCACAAGACATTCCGGGAGGAGGTGTACTTCGAGATATTGCGAACTGGATGGATGGATTGTAGGATGTGTGATGATTCCCACCAAAGGTAGAGATTGTTGGGATAATGTTTGATTGAATAGTCCCATATCAAGTAAGGAAGAGTTGTCACGAAGGTTTATAAGGAAGTGGTCCACTCCCTAATAACAATAAGGTCTTTTGGATAAAACCCCACACTTGCGATGTTCTACTTGGCTCGCTCCTGTGCGCCTACTCCCCTTGAATAATGTGTTTGTCTGCATCTCCTACCTCGCCAAGTCTCTATCAAATCATTGACTCAGATGCCACTTGTTAGGATGTCGAGCACCTACGCGCACCCCTTGGTCCACTATACATAGCAACGATATTGTTCTCAACTTAAACACGACCATATTGGGCCCCCATCCATGACAACTCCTTCTTACTTGATGTGGAACTATCAAGCCCACAATATTCCAACAATCCCTACATTTGACGCGAATCATCACACATCTTACAATCCATCCGCCCGGTCCACAATATCTCAAAGTACACCTTCCCCTTGAATGTCTAGCATAACCACGATTCTGATAGTAGTACTTGGTATATGGGCTCGGCTATTCCCGATGTTGTTGGCTTCAACTAGTCGCAACCACCGCACTAACTCCACCTCGTCCAAACTTGTAAGATATTCCCTCTTAGCGTGGATCTGGCACCTTACCCTGGATCGTTCACCTAGAGGACCTGCACTCCACCTGGACCTGGCTTACTGCTATGCGCCTACTCTCCTTGAACGATGTGTCGCTTGCACCACCTCCTTGCTAAGTACCTGCCGAATTGTTAGCTATGATACCACTAGTTAGGGCGTCACACACCTGCGCGTACCCCTTGGTGCACTATACATAGCAACGATATTGTGCTCAACTTAAACAACACCATGTTGGGCCCCGTCCCTGGCCTTTGTGGTGTGGGGTTTTCTCCAAAAGCCTCATTTCTATTAGAGAGTGTATCATTCCTTATAAACATTTGTGACAACTCCTCCTTACTTGATGTGGGATTATTCAAACCAACATTATCCCAACAACATAGTCAACCGGAAAAAAAGGAATGTCTTGAACACTTATTTTTTGATATCATTAATTCTGATGAACAACACATAATCCCAATATTATCAATCTCTTCCACCTAGTGATCACCCAAACCATAATAATGCATTCATCGTTATTCCAATTAATGAAGAAATCAAGAACATAGTTTTCAGTTTAGGCAGTCATAATGTCCTTCAGTCCTGATGGTTATTATTCCTTATTTTTCAGCACTATTGGAATATAGTTGGCAAAAATGTAATCGAGGTAGTAAAAAAATTCCATACAATTGGATTGATGTAACCTAAACTAAATGAGATATCATCCCTTTCATCGCAAATACTACCAACCCTGTCACCTCTGACAATTATTTAAGCCTAAATGCATTTCCAATGTGTTCTATAAAAACAACATTTATAATAACTTCGCAAATAGAATTAAACCCTTCTTGACAGATTTATATCTCTCAACCAAGGTGTGTTTTTCAAAGGCAAGTCTATCTCAAACAATGTGGGGATTGCTCATCAAACTTTCTTCTAGATAAAAAAATTCAAAACGAAAAAAACAAAGATGGATGACAATTAAAATGGGGGACAAAGTTGAATGGTCTTTCCTTATTAACATGATGTCCAAATTGGGTTTCTCTAGTCAATAGAATTGATTTTTCTTAAAAGATAGAGACATCTACAAACCTAAAGTAGTATAAATAGACTCTTAGACATCCTAAAAGGGAGGTTGGACTTCAAGAGCTCTAGAGGAACTCTAAACTCTTCTTTTGAATTTCGTATTTTCATATAGTATTTAACTTCTCAGCAATGGTCTAAATTGATTGTCGGAGTCTCATAGCACAGGAGAACCCGTGTTTGCAAGTTGATTGCAGGTCAGGTAATAAGAGATCGATGGGAGAAGATATATCTTCCAAATCGAGTATCCCAAGCTCGTATTGAGTATCACAAGGAGCTGTGAAAATCTAGAACTAAACAATATCTAAACCCTACATAGAGCTTCATCTTTATGTTGTGTGAAATTGATGTTTCAAACCCCCTTTGATTTTAATGTGCAAGGCACCAAAGGAAAATTTTTTGCCTGGGGGACTTGCTTAATTTTTCCAGAAAAATATATACGAGAACGAGATAGCGAAGTTTTTTATACACATTTTTAAAAATTTTAAAACCCTAAACCCCTCCCACCCTAGATGTCGATGGCAGGGTTCGAACCCTGGACTTGTAATTTCATCCTCCACAGGCCTACCGATGAGTTCGTACCCCATTGCGAGGTATCGTAGAAAATAGGTCTTCTGACTTGTAGGTGTCGAGATGGAACTATGACTTTCTACCTTTCTCAACCATTTATAACTCGATTTGTTCATTCATGAAGTTGGACATTTGAAGTTGAAGTTGCATTATTAACGAAAATGCAAGTGAAACTCATAATGAGTTTAGTTGATGACCCCAATATGGTGCTAACAGTGGTGGTAGTTAGAAACAATACGATCTTCGCATCATTTGGTTCAATTCTAAGTGACGTCCTTATAGAGCTCAAATGAGGAGACCTTACCTTTTATGAGTTTCTTCTACTGAAATTTTTGTGTGGGTGTATAAATAGAAAATGGACTTTCTTAAAAAAAATTGTATTTTGGATGTCTGTGTAGAGGAGGATTTACTGGTGAAGATAAGAGCTTGCAGAGTCCATGGCGATGGTAACAAAGGCCATGAATATTGGAACATAAACAAGAGAAACCAAGTTAAGTTTTTGAGCAGTACTCTCTCTCAAGTGAATGTGAATCACTTAACGGAAAGAAAGTGAAAGTTGAATGGGTAATCTACTTGTTATAACCAGGAGGAAGTTGGCTGATGATCCCATTACCCAATAGTATGTAATAGCCATGAGGGTAGGCCCAAGAGGCATGGGCTTAGTGATGAGTGCATAAAAGTGCGCTATGAACACCACTTTTCTAAGTGTATTTGTTAGATTATTTGTTTAATTCAAGTATTTTTATAATAATTTTCTACTCAGCTACATGATATATATTTTGGTACTTGACAAATACTTTAATGGTATGCTAAAGAGGAAAAAAAAAAAACTAATTTCACGTGCAATGTCAGGTCTTTAAATATGAAAGTCCAATTTCACAATGATTTTTAGGTTGAAACCCATTAGGAAAGTGAACGAAATCAATAAGGAAATAAGCGTGTTATAAAAGGGGGTTTTGGGGCCCTAATCTCTTCCCTCTCATTGGCTGTGATCTGTGAAGAACTCTTTGGCTGAAATCTCTCTAATATGAAGAAGAACAGGGCGTGAAGCTACGATCTCCTCTCTTTGGCTGAAACTCGCCCTCATCGGCTATGATTTGGAAAAGAAAAAAAATGCCTGAAAACTCTTCTTCTTGGCAGCTGATTCGTGAAGGAGAGAGCTCTCATTGGCTGTTACTTTTGAATTGTAGGTTGCTACACAACGTGAAAAGTATCTTTGTCTATATTCTCCATCTTGCTGCAATCTTAATGTGAAAAAGGGAAGTGACAAAAAGAAGAAAATTCGCTATAAATTCTCGCTCGATTGACTGGCATGAAGAACAAAGAGGAAAACGATTTTTGGGCGTGATTAAACATTTTGCTGCGATCTCTCTCTTGGGTCTTGGCTGCGTGAGAAAGCTGTGGATTGCTTCTTCTTCTTTGTTGCTGCTTGCGTGAAGAAGAAAATAAGCTACCTGAAGGATTTATCCTTCTTGACTGAAGGTGTTGCTAGCGTGATTGTTTCTGGGCTACGACTTGATGTGTGATCTTTTTGCTGCTCTGTTCGTAGCTGCTGTTGAAGAAAAATAAGAATGGAGGAAGGAGGGAGGGAAAAAGAGTTTTGAATCTCTCCACTATTTGCACCCAACACTGTAGTCTGCACCACCACAGAGCACAATTTGCTTATTTTCTAAATTATCCAATGTTTAATTTAAATATTTGTTTGCATTACGTGTAACTAAACAATTTAGTTATGGATATATTGAAACACTAGTTATAACACCTTGAGAATTTTGACATGCCTTGATACACTACTTTTATGATGCTCAATTGATTAATTTTTTTATTTTATTTCACCATTCATATGGAATTTATTTATTATTGATCAGTATATGAATGATTTTTATGGAGATAGTTACATGGGTAATTTTAGATGACCGTGTCTTGTGTCTATGCTAAGTGACAAAAAGAACCAAGTAAAATTGGTTCTTGGAATTAATCAACATAAATGACCGAAATAGATACCGTGTTTTAGGTTTTGTGTTTTTGTCGATTTTCATTGATAACGTTTTTAAGATGCAACTTAGTAGATACTACTCTAAATATACTGAGAATAAAAAAAATTAGAGTAAACACCCATACCCTTAGGTTAGAAAAATTTGAATATTAAAATTTAGTTTGTATCATTGTGCATGTTATTATTTAAAGGAAGATGAGTAGTAGTGGATATCAAATCCCTAATTTATTTTCTCATTATTTGAAATCTAGTTTTACCTTTGTTTTCGTTTGAACATCATCTTGTCCTTGTTTTCAGTTTAACAATTATCTTTTTTTTTTTAATTAGATTTCATTTAAGTAGTGTTAGGAAGATGTTTTAAACATTATGTGTTAAAATGTACATTTAGAAAGTTATTAATTAGGTTAATATTTGTACAACACCGGATGCACTACATGATGCAAAAGGATCCGAGTCAGATGTCTGCAGAATAATCGCTATTCTGCCCGGCGTCACTACACCTCAGTGACACTTAGTAAAAAATAAATTTGACATGTTGTACTTACGCATGCCCACGTCACACCTCACCATCGGTCATAGCTTGGGCTCTTGATTTTTTTTTTTTTTTGGTTAAAACAGCTCTGGCGCTTGTTAAATTCATCTTAAAAAATTATTTATTTATATATTTTGTGTTTATGGTATATACAAAGATGTATCATTTCGAGAGCTTGCCTTGTGCACTCCAAATGTCACGGTCGGCTCTGCCAATACTAAGATTAGTCTAGGCAGCCAGGCCGGGCAACCAGTTTCATGCCAGCCTAGCTGTTTTTACAATTTTACTCATCTTTAAAACACAATCACAAAAGAAAGGGTACAATTGTAAAAACATTCAGGCCTGACATGAAATTGGCTGCCTAGAATTGGGGCAATACTAAATACCTCACCACCATCATCATCTCACACTCACAACTCACGCTACTACCACAGTACTACTACACCTCCACAAACAACACTCTTCCTCAAACCAAACGTCTCTCACCTCCGTAAACAACAACTTCTTCATTACACACAACACCAATAGCAACACCACCTATCTTGGGCATCCCATTTGCATCTCTTACATGTATGAGTAAATTACAGACCCAAAGTCCTTCACTGGAGGAGCTTGATTTGGTGCTTTTTACATAAAATAATTTGATAGAAACTTTGGGCTGTTGTTGGGGAAGTTGGCCGATGACTGTCATCGAGAACTTTTTCGGAATTGGGGATCAACAATCTGCCCAATATGCTGGTAATAAGGAATTATTTCTGTTATTTATTTTTGTTCACGTGCGCTCTATATATTTTTGTTTGTTTGTAATGAGTTGTTGTTTATTTGCTTTTGATAGGTTACTTAATTGGAAACAAATTTTGGCAAGTGGCAAAACCTCAACTCCACGGATGTAACCATTAAATCAAAGACAACGGTCAGTAATTCTACTTCCTCTAGTCTATCCTTTTGAAATCCATATCCCTTGGCTAACTTTGCCCAAGTTGATTTTTCCTAGGGCTTTTTCATCTAAACCGAACCGACTTAGGTCGGTTTTAAAATTTTCAAACCGAACCGACCATTACCAAAACCGATCTGAAACCGAACCGACTAAAATCGAACCAAAACCGAAATAAAACCAAACCGACCGACTATTTTAAACATATTGTATTATTTATATATAAAATATATATTATTTATTATATATATTTGGTCGGTTCGGTTTGGTCGGTTAAAATCACATAGAAACCGAAACCGAACCGACCACTTCGGTTTTGAATTTTTTAAAACCAAAACTGATCCGAACAGAATTTAAACCGAACCAATCGGTTCGGTTCGGTTCAGTCGGTTTGATCAGTGATGATGCTTTGTTCTAAAATCAGAGAGGATGTTAGGCTGAGGCTGACAGTTCTGGAAATGGTAGTCGAGGACACTCCGCACACTAGAAACTATTTCAGCAGATGGAACATTGATATCAGATACAAGCACAAAATCAGCTCTTGGCATGCATGGCATAGGCCGGACCCAGGGTGGGTTACAATCAATTCTGATGGATCGCTTAAGGACCGGAGAGGAGGTTACGGTGCTCTTATTAGGGATCACCAGGGGAAGGTATTAGCAGCAGGAGCAGGGTCTCATACAGGGCAGTCTGTCATTATGCATGAAATTCAGGGTATTAAGATTGGTCTCAAGATGGTTCTTCATGGGAACCATTCTAAAGTTAATATATGCATAGATTCTGCAAATGCTATCAAATATATCAACTCGAAGAAGCCTCCGCCTTGGGAAGCAAAGCATGTCACTAGAAGAGTCAAAGATCTGCTGAAGATGTTCGAAGATTGTAAAGTGATGCATGTTTATCGGGAAACAAATAGGGCAGCAGACAAATTGGCCTCTCTTATGCCAAATTCTTCTTTCATAGATGTTACTCCTAGCTCTTTTGCTGAGGACATGAAAAAAATCATTTTTGAGGATGCTAGTGGTAAAAAGTATATGAGATTGTAACCTTGTAACCTTGTTTTTCTTTTTCTTTCTGTGGTCTGGGGAGCCCATTTACACCCTGTGCTTGCCTTTCAAAAAAAAAAAAGTACAGGTAGTGTGTGTGTGGGTGCATGTGTGTATATGACTTGAGAGAAAGAAACATATAGTAACATATTAACAAAAAAAAGTCAGTTTAGAGAGCCAGGCCCATGGCGCCAGGAGAGAGCACGACTCATGGCGCCTCTCTCCTGAGCGCCAGGTCGTGCTCTCTAGCATTTTTTTTCATCTATTCTTTTTCATCTTCATCTTCATCTTCTTCTTCTTATGTTCTTCATCTTCTTATGTTATTTTTTTTATATCACACTCTCTTTCATAATCACGTTCTAGAGAGCTCCCCTAGTGCAAGGGGCTTGGCTCTCTAGAATTTTTTTAACAAAAAAAAAATGAAGAAGAATATCAATAAAACAATGTTCAGCAAATTGGCAATGAGAAGGTCTGTATCTAGCAAACTTCTCTTTCGTTGTTGAATCCCTCATTTGATTTATAGTATTATTACAACCCTATTTAATAATTGATGTGTCTAAATTTGTCTATGTTGATCTTGATGATTTAAAGCCATAAAAATGAATAACGGTGTTAGCCAAGGACCACCGTTGTGGTGGCTGAAGACACTCCGATGCTTAAGTCAGGTAACAATGCAAGGAAGAGTAAAGACTAGATGTAAATTGCAAAGTTTATGTGTACCTTTCTTTTTTCATTTTTCTCACTTTAAGTAGCGAATGTTCCCTTCACAACTATCGATGTTATTGAGAGTGTGATGGAGGGAGATTTCTTCCAGGATGTTACCTTGCATGACTGAGTCTCTTCAGCATTTAACTCTGTTTATGACTCAATGCTTGATTGGGATGAAAACTGATTTGTGCGAGTGGATCTCGTGCCTATGACAACTATGAGCTTAAAATTCGGGCCTTATTGTCTTGGGCCAAGCCCTAAGACCCGTGCCTCTTGGGCTGACGCGACTTGGGCACATGACTTACAGGTTGAACAACATTTTATGAATGGGTCCTTTTGAGACTGTGTCGAAGCCTTTCCCGTATTAGGGTTGACTTTCACCACGTGTATGACTGTGATTGTCTGGCTGATTGATGTCTTATCAATTACTCCCCCTAGTTAGTGGGTCTCTGTATTGGGCCACTAATTATCTGTGCGTAGGGGTTTATGTGAGATCATGATGATATACTTTGACACATTTTCGGCTTCTACGCTGCAATTATTGCTTATGCAGTGGTTTGGTTATTGTTTCTCTTGCAAGTCAAGTCTGTATAGATCATCTTTGAGGGAGTGACATTTTTCCCTCCTAGAGTTCCTATTTGTTTTTGCCAAGAATTCTCTTCAGTCAGGTTAAGTATAAACTTTCTTCCAATCATGACTATTGTTTCTCGTTTGATCGTTTCACAACTTGTAATGAGTTTTTTGGGACATCTTTGATGTCGGAGAGGGATCTCGCTGACCTTCGCAGCCGATATGGGATCTCTGATGCTCTAAGGTTGACGCTTCTGGGCAATAGTGAGTATCCGATAACCCCATAGGAGGGGTACATAGCTCTGTATTAGGTCGTGTTCAGAGTGGTCGTCCACTTTCCCGTTCTTGAAATTATTAGTAGGTCCAATGGATAAAGAAATTGAGAAGAGATAGGGCCCGTTTTCTAAACTGTCGTTGGATAGCTGTTGGATAGCCTCAACCTACACAAGTAGTTTTAGTTCCTGTCGTTCCATGGTATTGCTCTGACTCATATGGCACCCAATAGGTGGAGGATTCTGATTGCCACCCTGGCTAGGGTGAAGGCTGCTGGGCTCCACCTATCAGGAAGAGTAGTCATGGCACTTGTTGGCTGGTGAAACCTTTTTGTTTTAGCGAGCATTCAAAGGACACGAAGAATTGACAACGGTACTGCTTCTATACGGTCTGGATACTTTGACCACGAGAATCGGTTCGACTATCGCAACTTCAGGAACATCAGTAAGTCCTCTGACTTCTCTTGATGTTTTTAGCGTGATGATTATTGTATGTTTGATGTGCCACCTGTTTTCTCAACTAGGGAGCACAATGTTGTTGTTCTTTCTCATAAGGAGTGAGCTAAAGCCGACTTTCTCTCCTTGCCGTTCATTCCCCTTTTGTACGCTCCAATCCTACATTTATCAAGTGTAGTGGTTTGTTATCTGATGAGGTCAGTAGGGTGGGTAGAACACTGACTGCTCAGACTGGATCTTGTTTTGGTGCTTGAGCATCCGGGGCGCAAAAAAAGATTGTTGCGAGGGAGACTAGCTCGCCCAAGAGGAAGGCTATGGAGGGGTTGTTTTCCTCCTCTCGTAAGCCCAAAAAGGTCGAAGGTGGGATCTGCCCCGGTTACCCTTCCTGCTCTGTTATCTGCTATGAAGAGGGAACTTGTGGAGCATTCTCGGTCAATGGTACTTTACTGTACAACTGAGGAGACATTGCTTGAGCCCAACAATCTACCTCCTCGTCCCCCTGCCCCTTAGGTTTTCCATTGAGGAGGAGCTCTTTAACCTTGCTAGGGTGGAAGACCCCAGTAGTCTGAATGAAAAACAACTTGAGCGCACCAATGCTCATCTTCATGAGGCCACTCTGAAGCTTTCTACTGTGTTGACTCAAACTTAGAGCTTTGTGTTTTGAAGGGCATTTCTCGTGACCCGACGGCGATCCTAGGTGCTCAAGGAGGATCTTTCGGTCCAAAAGATCGTGCGGGTAGCCTATCTGTGTTGCCACTTCGTTCGAATCCTCGAGCTCGTTCCACTTTCTTATTGACTGCTACCGGCAAATGGAAGGGAGTGGAGGAGTTTCCTTCTTTCTCGGAGGTTGCAGTTGCGAGAAGGGTTGCATGACTCATCCCTGACCCCAAGGTTACGTTAACTTTCGCAGCTCGGGCGCTATTCACCTAAGCTCTGATGGTCACCATATGTGGCACCGAGAGGTTGATCAGAGGAACAAATCCATGCAGTTTTTTAGGAAGTTATTTTCTCATCTGATTGATCATCTTCCATTGGTGGAAATACCCCCTGGGGGACCATCTTAATCAAGGGTTGAAGCAGCTCATGCAGGTGAGTTAATACTTGTTTATTTGTTGTTGGCATTTTAATTGCTCTTTTCGTTTGTAACCATGTACTTGGTTTCTGATCAGGGAATGACCCACTTGACCTATGCTAGGATGTTGGGCACTAAAATGGACTCTCCATGGGATAAAGTTTATGCCATGGAGAGGTCATTTGCTGAGTAGCAGTTGCAACTTTCAACTGGCCTTTTTGAAATGGATTGTTGGGCAAGCAGTTGACCACTCGTTGCATCTTGGATGCTCAACTGCGAGAGGCCTGTGAGAATTTGGACAAGGCTTTGGCTTCTCAGGCTGACTTAGAGGTCTGGCTGAAAGGAGCCCAGGAGAGTCTGGATGAGGCCCCGGCTGCCTAGACCGATTTGACAACCGAGCTCGAGGGAGTTTGGGAGGATCACGACAGATTGGTAGCTAAGCATACGGAGGCTGCTAATCGTCTGGCATCTACCTAGAAGTCTGCTAATGAAATCCAGAATGTTATGGATCATGAACACGTTGAGTTTTCTCAGCAAAAGGAACTCCATGACGCTTTTCTGTTGCAAGTGTCCCAGTTTATTTAGGAACGGGACTCCGAGCACGCAAGCTGAGCGCAGGTTGGCAGACTGCAAATTTGCGCAGGTTGGCAGATTGCAAATGTGGCCTGTCGAGAGTGCAGAAGAGCTAACTCTATTGAAGGAGCTGTGGAAGGCCAAGGAAAATGAACTCCTTGAAGTCGCTGAGATTGCTAACTTCATCAAGGTTGTCGCCCGTAGATTGGAGTTGCTGGACTATATTCATCAAGATCGTGTGGAATGGGACCTTTTCGCCTAAAGGTAGGTGGCCTTCGCCCATTTTGAGGAGGACAATTCCTCTTCTTCCCTGCTGGATGGCCCTAAGGCCGATTCACTTATCGCAGAGATGACCTCCGGTCCTGCTGCCTACCCTGAGGCCATTCTAGATTTTGAATTGCAGGAGGATATTTTTTACTCTATTCCCGCTGCATTAGCAGTTTTTTTTTGGTAATGAAAGGGAAATTCATTAATGAGAAAAAAAATTCTTTTTCCTTTTATTGTCTGTGTTTGTAACTGTCGATTAGCCATTTTCATCCAAATCTTGCTTAGATTAGGTTGAGTAGACGGGCGTGTCCACCCCTACCATAAGTAGGGTTTAGTCTGGATTGGAACCTTTACTCAGCTTGTTCGGGCTAATAATCTGACAATAGTAATAACTTAATAATCTTTGAGAGTTAAGTTGTAGGGCAATCACCTTTGTTTGTCCGGATCATGTCCCCCTAGTGGGGTGATTACTGTCTTTCTAGTGGTTGAGCTTGTTCGGAAGTTGATTTTGCATTGAAGACTAGACATTCTTGATGGTTTCTGACTTTGTATAGTAGTTAGGTTGCTTGAGAAATCATCTCTTGCTGAACTGGAATTTGGTACGATATACCTGCAACCCTGAGGACTTTGAGTGGAAAGGGAGTCGTTTTTCCCTTTCTAGGCCGGGGTTTTATGATAGACCCTAGTCTTGAACATGAGTTGCACTGGTGACTAATTTTTGCCCGAACGGGCTAGATTCTTGTACTCTTCTAGCTCAAACTTTGAGAGGATTTGTGTTGGGAAGAATTCTTCTCTACCTATCTAGGTTAGACTTTGTAATAGACCTCAATCCTAAACAGGGTTGCTGATGAACCGTCTTTGCCCGAACAGGCTAGATTTCTATACTCATCTGGCACAATCGTTGAGAGGATTTGAATTGGGGAGAAGTCTTCTCCGTCTGTCCGGGTTAGACTTCATAATAAACCCCAATCCTGAACCAGAGTTGGGTTGCTGAGGAACCATATTTGCCCGAACATGTTAGGTTCCTATATAACGCACTAGGTCAATTATTGGGCGAGTCACCGGTATCCGGAACATGATTAGACACGACCTTTTTGTGCCATATTGGTCTCTTAGACTATATTATTTAATGCGGTGAGTCGTCAAAGACTAGACTCGGTCCGCCTCATCGGTGCCATGGTCCCTTAAGCTGTTGTCGTCCTTATTAGACTAGGCTTGGCAGTTGTGTGCCATTTTGGTCCCAGTGATCGGATCAGGCTTCATTTGAGCAGTGAGTTTCCGTGGACTAGATTCGACCTTCTACATCATACCTCGGTTCTTTGGCGGACTAGGTCACTTGTGCGGCGAGCCATTGCCGCCCTCAGTAAGGCTAAGCTTGGCCCCTTGTGGGCCATTTTGGTCCCCGTGGCAGGATCGAGTTTTTAGTGTGGGTGAGTTGTTCATAGACTGGGCTTGACCCACTTGCGAAGAACGGTATGTGGACTGAGTTATGTTCATAGATGTACTTTCGAGGTTCCAGAGACGGACTAGGTCACTTGTGTGGCAAGCTGTCGAAATCCTAAATAAAACTAGGCTCGGTCGATGTGCGCCATTTCGATCCTCGTGCTCAGACCAAGCCTTTGGAACGGTGTGTTGTCCATGGACTAGGCTTGGTCCGTTGTGCGGTATCTTGCTTCCTTAAGCGGACTAGATCACTTACGCGGCGAGCGATCACTGCTTTTAGTAGGGTTGGACTCGGCATCTTGTGCGCCATTTTGGTCCCTGCATTAGGACTAGGCTTTGTTTGAGTGATGAGTTGTACATAGATTGGGCTTGACCCGCCGTATCGTACCTCGGTTCCTTAGGCGGACTAGGTCAGTTATACGGTGAGCTGTCGTCAAGGGCTAGGCTTGGCCGCTTGTGCATCATTTTTGTCCCAATATTAGGACCGAATCTTCCCCTGTAGAAGGAGTTGAGTATGGAATGAAGTCGTTTTTAAAAAGATTACCTTTATTGATAGTTTTTCTTAAAAAATTCTACATTTACTCTAGCCACTCAGACTCTCTTACCAGTAAGCCTTTTGCTTGTTGGTTCATCTCTTTTTAGGGGAACTCAAGCCGTCATGGTTACTTACTCGATTGTTTCATTACCACGTAATGACATTTTGTAGCGGGAAACTAATATCCTTTGACGGTCTCTATCTCTCCGTTGACAAGGTATTTGAGGCACTAGTGTCGTATGGAAACAACTGGTCACATTGGTGAGGTCAAAGCCTTCCCATAATCGCATTGGATGTGGAAGGGGCATTTACCACGATGAACTTCATCATTAGGAGCTTTATTGGTTGCCCCTGCTCCTACAGGTAGGCTGATGCTCCTGACTGAGTAACTTTGAGTGTCGCTGAAGTCAACCATCACCTGGTTTTCCAGCTTCAACTATTCTTCTCTTAGCCGCATCCCACGGAATGCTTATAGGAACAAGATATTGGCATAGCTCCCCCTATTCACCAATGATTTTTTTCACGCCCCATTTTGATATTGCAATTGTGATAACAGAGGTATCATTATATAGGGAATAAACACCTTGCATATCTCGCTCGGTGAACGTCAGGTTCGAGGTTGGGTGCTCTACTCGGGCATGCTGGACTAGGTGGTCTCCACAGTGGGAACCTGTCCGCAATTTTTGGATTGCTCACTTTCTTGACCGGTTGGATTTCTCCGGTCCATTGTGTGCACTGTGCATGTGTCGTTTCTTCCTTATTTTCTAGGGCTGGATCTCGTCAGAATTCACAAATTCTCCGAGTCTCCCCCTTCCAATTCAATACTCTATCTCATTATTGAGTCTCTGACAGACCTGAATGACATGACTGTGGTGTGTATGGTAGCCACAGTACTTGCTCTTATCACGCCTTGAAAGATTGCTTTTGAGCTTGGAGGCCACTTGATGTCTTCTAAATTTTTAATGGCGGATAGGATTTTGGGAAAACTGGAGTTGAAGTGAACTCAGAGTGCCTTGAACCGATGTAGTTAGTAGCCCTGCCGCGTTTTGCCTTGTCGGACCCGGTTTTGCTGTCTTTTTCCTCCTCTTCGACTTGTCCTCTTTGCGCCTTTTTTCATCTCCTGTCACGGGCCTTGGGGGCCTATATGGCTCATTTTCACCTCCATTCTTTGCGGCCAGCATTTCCTCGAGTGATATACTTTTGCGCACTTTTCAGTAAGTCCGCTATATCCCTTGGAGTTCCAGGGTAAGGATGTAGAACTGAACTCCTCGGATGCCAAAAGTGAAGGCAGTGGCCGACATGTAGATGCTACAACAATCGATCAGAGTCAGCTCGTCGTTAAAATAATTGACATACTCTCTGAGTGTCTCCTTGTTTCTATTTAAGGCTTAACAGGTAGTGTGGCCCCTTCTTAATCAGTTGACTCCCATTAAATCTAGTGAAAAATGTTTTCTCCAAAACCTAGGACGAATTGATAGATCATGGTTGAAGACTGTGGAACCAGGTCAGTGTAGCCTTCTTCAGGCTGGTGGGAGAAGTTTTGCACGAGATGGCTTTTGAACTTTCTTTCAAAGCCATTACATAATGGTAATTACGTAAATGATTTGACGAATCCGTCATTCCGTCGTAGATTCGAGCTTTGGATAAATGAACTTTTTTGGCGATGGGGCATTCATGATCTCTCCAAGAACAGAGGAAAATATTGAGATCGTACAGGACATTCGAATTAATTTCCCTAATTAGAGTGGTTCCTAGCCATGGTCTTGTCTGTCTTTGGGGCGTGATCCCCCTTGTCCCTGTCACCGCTTAAGCTCTCCTGCCGGCTAGCTCCTTGCTCTTCCCGGAGAGGTTCTAGCTTTCCTGGATGCGCTCTTGGGCGTCCTCTCAGGTGTGGGACCTCCCTGGATTTTCACTATCTTTAGGTGGTTGTTGTCGAACTTGGGTAAGTTTATCCACCACCCGCGCTAGATGATCTATGTGAAACAGGATATGGTCTATGCGGGGGTTAGCCATGGCTGGATCGTGCGACTGTTCTGCTCCCTCAACCGGATCGATATGGTCCTTTGTCTGGGCTTCCCTGGCCGGAGGGTTGTCTGGTTCGGCGTTGTTGTTGAGTGTTCGAGATCTAGTGTTGGTGACCATGTCTCGATGCTCTGCTTAACTAGAAAGAAATTTATATGTTCGTTTCATGGAAAACTTGTTGTCTTTTCCCACAGACGGTGCCAAATTGATGTGTCCAAATCTTTTCTTGCTGATCTTGATGATCTCAAGCTTGCAAAAATAACCAACGCTTAGCCAAGGACCACCGTTGTGGTGGCCGAAGGCACTCTGATGCTTAAGTCAGATAACGATGCAAGGAAGAGTGAAGACTAAATGTAAATTGTAAATTGTAAAGTGTATACATACATTGCTTATTCCCGTTTCTCACCTTAAGTAGCTAGTGTTCCCTCCACAACTGTCTTTGTTATTGAGGGAGTGATGGAAGGAGGAGATCTCGCCTAGGATCTTACATGTTCATGATTGAGTCGCTTCACCACTTGGCTCTGTTTTGGACCCAATGCTTGATTGGGCTGAGAGCTGAGTTGTGCGAATGAATCTCGAGCCTATGACAGCTCTGAGATTCATGTTCGGACCTTATTGTTCTGGGCCAAGTCCCAAGACTCATGCCTCTTGGGCTGGCGTGACTTAGGTTTGGGCACCTGACTTAAAGGGTTGAACAACAAATTATGAATGGGTTCGTTGGGACTGTGTTGAAACTTTTCCTGTATTAGGGTTTGCCTTCGCAAAGTGTACGTCTATTATTGCTTGGCTGATTGATTTCTCATCAATAATAAAGAAAAAATGGAAAATGACTTTAGGGCCTAATTTTTAACAATTTAGACCACTGGTAGAGCCATGATTTTCATTCGCGGGGGGGGGGGGGGGGGGGGGGATCGATAGTATTTTAATAATATTAAAATTTTCTATTATGTGTTTTTCATTAACGTATATATTGCAGATTTTAGATTTACTAATCAACTCTAGGAAGATTTAATAGAGAAGAAACATCTATTGGGGGATGGCATTCACATGGATATGATATTGCTATAGCAAATTAAGTATAACGTCATATTCAATGGAAGATACAAATTGGATATAATGCACACACAACGAAATACCCTAAGATTAGGGGGATACAGATATCGCAAAATTCATGTCTAATGAAGAATGAGGGGAACACTCAAATTCGTTAATTCGATACAACACACATTTTCCAATGGCGTGGTTTGCTCAGATTGTAGATCTTGCTGATGATACACAAATATATTGTTGAATAACAAAATATTAAGAAACGAATAAAGAGATCTAGAGAAGAGTGATCTAAAGAGTGACACTGCCATATAAGTACCTTCAATTAATCAAAACATTTTAGAACAATTTACCATATAAATAGCCATCATAAGTAAAACTATCTCGATATAAAAAATAAAAAAATAATTATTATTCCTTCCAAATACAAATGGAGTGCCATATAAATACCTTCAATTTAGCAAAACATTTTAGAAAAATCTACTATATAATTACCCATTGTACAACAAAAGTAAAACTATTTGAATATAAACTATTTTAATTTTAAATATTCCTTCCAAAATTGTGCATTATTGCAATCATTAAAAAGCTACAAGTGCCCCCCTTTGACTGATTTTGAATATGAGAGGTGGAGTTGTGTTAAATGAGAAAAAAGGGAAAAGGGGTTTGAATTGTGTTTATTTTTGTTACTATAAAATTACAAAATTGTCCTAATAAAAGTTTTAATAGAGAAGATAAGAGAAGATATAGATATTAGGGGTGGGGGCAAGGAAGAAAAACAAAACTTTAGGGGAGCAAATAGTGGGAAAAATGGTAGGTCATACTAAATACTATAAAGGTTAGTCAAAATTTTCGAAAGTGAGGGGGCAGTGGCATGTATGTACTCCACTGCTTAAGACTTATAGTCAAATAATGAGATTTCGTGAAATTTCACCGGTAATTCTATTTTTTGGAATTCTGAAAAGAAAAACAGCGAAATTTTATTTTACATTTTTTTGAGGGATTTTTAAAAACAATTTGAGGGTTTTTTCGTAAATTTTGTTTTTATGTAAAAAAAAATCATCTACCAAAAGTTACATTTTTTGAGGTTTTTTTTTCAAAATATTTTGGAGTTTTTTCGTAAATTTTGAGGTTTTTTCTAATCACCATTTCTTCTAGTTTTTTATTGATTTTTGGAACCACCTCTTTGATTTTTTTAATTAGCATCTCTTCTAATTGTGTACTGATTTTTGAAACCACTCCCTAATTTTCTAATTATATATAGATTTAATGTTTCTTTTATTTCTTGGTATTTAGGATTCATTCAACGTGTTTAATATATTTATTTATTTGCATCTTATTTTTTTCACATATTTCATATACCCTTGAAATTCATTATATATATTTCATGTATTCTCGAAATTTTTACATTTACATACCAAAAAATTTTCTCGAAATATTTCTTAAAATCAAGATACCGAAATTAACTTGAAAAATGAAATCACAATCCTTGCCTGTAGTTATACCAATGGCTAATTAATCCTATTTTTCATTATTCATGACAAAAAGGCCTACTAGGTTAACCTTGGTTAAATATCAAATTAAAAAGACACATCTACCCATCCTAACTAGTTATCCACTTTAAACTTTGATGTAATCTCTCTCACAATGCATCTAGTTTAGAAACAAAGTCAAAGACAACTAAACTTAGTTTTTTTCTCATCAAACAAATCTAGAGAAACTTGTGAGCCCATCAAATCTTTCATCTTCTTCCCCAATGTCTAGTTTCCCCAACCAAAGATACTGCTACCATCCATGACTAAAGGTCCCAGCTGAACAATCAATAACCCAATTGATCTTTTTCTTTGCAGGACAAGCTTAAACTAACAAAAGAATCTAAGACTATAAAGTTTAGCAGTGTGAGGATATGTATATAGTTCTTCATTGGTGAAAAATATGCTTGTTGGATTCAAAAATTTATGTTGATCATGGTTTTGGGTCCAAGTTTGTGGGAGTGTATTGGAAATCGTTTAGGGTCAAGTCTTTCCGGCGAGTATTGGCTAGTTCGATGACGTAATTGATTTAGTTAGTAGGAAGGGAAGGTGTTATGTTCTATCTGCCTGATGATTTCAAGCAGTGCCCACATTGATTTTTATCAGAGGGGCCCTAGCATTGGAGGACATCATTTCACAATTTCATTATAGCCTCAACAATATTGTAGGAAACTGTGGGTAACTATGGGTAAGGTTTATGGTAGAAAGGCAAATTGGCAGTAGCCACTATTCCTTCAAGAACTTTGTGCAAAAACTTAATGAGATTTTTTTGAGTTTTGCATTCATTAGTTTATACCTAATAGAATTTGATCCGAGTTTTGAAAATTAATTGAGTCTAATAGTTATTTTCTGACGAAACCGTTAAGTCCACGTCATTGACTGGTCAAGACTAATTTTTGGACCATTTTGTCCATTATCTATTAGAAAATGCAATAACTTGTGATCATTCTTAAGTTTCGTCCACAACCATTTTAGCAGCAACTTCTTGTCTTACCTAGTCTTCTTCCATTGAGACCTCAGAGCGAGAGCAAGCTCTGGATCCAAGTTTGGATGCACGCCAAATTCAAAAGCCCTTGTCGTAACTACTACTACAAAACCGTTTCTACCTTCAACATCTTCGGTTCATATAGGTGTGCTGAAATTTTTCAAGAAAAGAAGGTTAGAACATTATTTTAAAAGTTGATAGAAATTTTTGTATTCAAATCTATCCTTGCTGATCTCGAGCCAGCAAAAATTAATAGCGGTTAGTCAGGGACAACCGTTGTGGTGGCTGAAAGCACTCCGATGCTTAAGTCAGATATCGGTGCAAGGAAGAGTGAAGAGTGAAAGTAAATAGAAAAGTGTATGCGTAGATTTCTTCTTCTTTTCATCTCCTCTTATAGCGAGTGTTGTTTCCTCAATTGTCCCTGCGATCGAAGGCATGATGGAGGGAGGAGATCTCGCATAAGATCTTACCTGTGCATGATTGAGTCTTTTCGATACTTGGTTCAATTTAAGACCCAATGCTTGATTGGGCTAAAATCTGATTTGTGCAAACGAATCTCAGACCTAGGACAACTCTGAGATTCATGTTTGGGCCTTATTGTATTGGGTCAAGGCCCAAGGCTCGTGCCTATTTGACTGACGAGACTTGGGCTTGGACACCTGATTTACAGGCTGAACAACAGTTTATGGACGGATCCACTTGGAACCGCGTTCAAGCCTTTATCGTGTTAGAGTTAGCCCATGCCATGTGTATGGCTGTGATTGAGTAACAATTTGATGTCTCGTCAGAAATCATTTACTATCACAAATACAATAACAATAAAATTTTGTGACATTGAGATTGACCTTATCAAAACATCAGACAGTGAACCAGGGAGGATTTGCATTATATGGTTGTTGCCACCATTGTTAACCCCATAATGGAGGGCCTCCAGTTTCTTGTGCTTCTCATCATCATCATCTCTGAAGTCAATGAAATTTCGAGCCACGCTATTCTTTCTTAGATTTTTCCCAATTTTGTCAAGTTCCTCCTCATATTTTACCAAACTGAAAGAATGGAAAATATGACTATAAAAAAATGGAAATCCCAAGTTTATGTCACCGATCACAAAAACAAATTACCAAGTTCATGACTATGATAAAGTAGTTTTTCATGTTAGAAATACCTTCCATCAAAATCAATGATCCTTTCTTATTGGTTTTGTTTTGCCGATGCTTAAGAGTAAGATGAATTACCTAGATCCCAGCTACAAGATCCATTTCACCACCTATTTCTTGAATAACCAATAGAATGCAAGCAACCACAACAAATAAGGATGAATAGTCTGCAACAAAGAAGAAGAAGAAGAAGAAGAAGCACAACAAAGAGACACACCAAACCTGAACCCAGTAAACCACACCTAATCACCATGTGACGACCACAACAACAACAACAACAAACACTCTGATTCATCTTCGGAGGCCAACAAATTAAAAGAATGTGAAGAATTGGGAGATGGGTTGTTGTTTTGTTCTCCCAATTTCTCATCCACTATTTCTTTGACAGATTTGGAAGATAAGGGATGAAATGACCCCCCACCCCCATTTAGAGACAAGCTAGCCCAACCCATTTTCTCTTTTCTCCATCCATCTTTCTCCATTTATGTTGTCTCCTCTACACCCAATCCTAAATACACACACAACTCTTAGAATAAGAGGTCTCTTTCTTATTCATAACTTCCTCTTTCTGCACTAGTTGATGATCAGCTTTGATTTCAACCTTTCCAAATTCTGCCACCAGTTCTACATCACTGATTTTCTTGGCCAAACACAGCTGGAGCCTTCCTCTGTTCTGTAGAGGAGGGTTAGTGAGAAGAAGGGATGATGATTGGGTAATTTGACTAGGGTTTTTGGGGAAATTTTAGGGGAAAAGGTAGGGGATTTCAAGGCCATTTTGTGTGGATTAAAATATGAATTTAGTGATTTCTGTTGTAAAAAAGGAGATGAAGTGAGGAGGACAGTCTAGGGTTGTGAATGGGACTATTTGTGCGATCGGTGAGGAGGAATGAGAGGAGAAAGGGAGGGGAGAGGCGATCGGTGGCGGGTTGGTGATGTGCAGCGATATGATAGGGAGAGGGAGAGGGATAGGGATATGTTGGTAGTGAATTGCAGAAAGGGAAAGTGAGAGACCGGGGGGCTCCTGCGCACAAATTACAACCGTACGATTTGATCCAACGATCTAAATCGATGAACTTAAAAAAAATTATTTTACAGATTTTTTACCAACTTTCCCTCTTTTTCTTCTCTCTCTTTTTCTTCTTTTTCTATTCAGCTCTTCTTTTTCACAGTGAACAACCACTTGGCGAGCCCCCCAATCCACTCCAACCTCCAATCCACTCATTTTCAGCTCTCTCATGAATTCTTCCTCCAAGTCTGCAACAACTTCCCTTATTCATGAAAATCAGTCTACAACTTCTTCCACTCACTCAAACCTATTGCTCCACATTTCATCTCCACAACCCATCTCTCCCCCTCTCTACCACCTCTCACAATGCTTTCACCAAAGCTCCTCCTCCTCCTCCTCTTCTTCTTCACCATCTACACCACCACCATCTCAGCCCAAGCAGACCAATTAAGCCTACTCCTCATGAGTGACGACATGGACCTAGAATGGTCCACACCCATGTCTCTAAACACTGAATTGGACGATGAGGTAAGCAGAAGGTCACTACTACATCTCGTATGGGGCTCTTTCAGCCAATAGAATCCCCTGCCCACCTCGCTCCGACAGATCTTACTACACTCGCAATTGTCACAGAGCTAGAGGTCCTCTTCATCCTTACTCTAGAGGTTGCTCTAGAATCACCCCCTGCAGGCGTTAGATCATTGTTTCTTCTTCTAAATTCACATCTTCTCTATACCTACATATCAAATAATTTTGAGTTCAGTTTGTAAGATTTGACAATGGGTAATTTTGAGAAATTGGGGTGTATTAGTGGGATCTCAAAAATTGTAGGTAGATATCGAGAAAATGTAATGTGGTTGTTGTAGGCATATATATATATATATATATAATGGTACGTACAATGGGTTCTTTAATTTTTGTATTTTGTTTAGTTTAGCTTGAAGTTGAACTTGATATATGTATTGTATTGTTTGTGCTTGTGAAATCTTGTTGAATGTATATTGTTGTTTTTCTTTTTAGTTTGTGCAATTAATTTGGTTTGCAAGATACGTTGGAGGAGGCTCACAAGCTTATGTTTTAAGCTAAATGTGTGGTGTATAATGTTTTAGACAAGAAGATCAATTGCTTTGTTTTAGTTAAGTAAGATTTAATTAATCAGCTCACTGCACATAGAGATTGGAAAGAGATGAATTAGTGAGGAAGTAATGGTGGTGGTCCCCGGAAGGACTGCAAATTCATTGAATGGTGTGTGTTGTGTTCCAAGGTCCAACTAATGGTCAGTGTCGGTTCGATAATAGATGAAATGTGGAGCAATGGGTTTGAGTGAAGTGGAAGAAGTTGTAGACTGGTTTCCATGAATAAGGGAAGTTGTTGCAGACTTGGAGGAAGAATTCATGAGAGAGTTGGAAATGAGTGGATTGGAGGTTGGAGTGGAGTCTTGACTCACCCGAGTTTCGTTGTTGGTAGAGGATAGTGTAGACTCGGAGAAGCTGAGCGGAGTTGATGGGTTGTGGAGTTTGAGTTTGAGTTGGGGGGCTCGCCAAGTTGTTGTTCACTGTGAAAAAGAAGAACTGAAAAGAAAAAGAAGAACAAGAGAGAGAAGAAAAAGAAGAAAAGTTTGTAAAAAAAACTGTAAAATAATTTTTTTTAAGTCCATCGATTTAGACCATTGGATCAAATCGTACGGTTGTAATTTGTGCGCAGGAGCCCCCCGGGTCCGAAAGTGAGGGGTTCGACTGGCAATGATTGGTGGTGGGAGGAAAAGAAGGGGGAGGGGATTTGGCATGCGGTGGGTGGTGGTGAGTTGCAGATCACGGAAAGAGAGGGAGGGTGGTTTAACCCAAAAATCTAGTCTTGACATCAGTCAATGATGTGGACTTAACAATTCCTTCAGAAAACGAGTGTTAGACTCAATCAATTTTCAAAATGAGGATCAAATTCAAAATGAGTGTAAATTGACCTGACTTGAATTTCTAGTTAATTTTATAGATGAACTCCAAAAGTTGATCAGCTCTTGTACGAGGGCAAAAGTATTTAGATTTTATATGGCATATTAGTGTAATGGAAGGTTATATTTGTCCTTTACACTTGATAATTAAGTTAATTGAATAGGTTAAGTCATGAATAATATCAAGTAGGTTTAATAGTCATTAGTATAACTACAGTTCTTAAGTGGTCTAAATTGCTAAAAAAACCCTCTAAAAGTCATTTTCCAAAGAAAAGAAGCACAAAAATAAGAAGGGCAAACAAACAAAATACAATAGGAGATCACAACAAAAGGAGTGTAAGCATGCTTGTGCGACATGGCAATGTCCATAGATATGTCAGACTTAAACTATAAGTGAAAAATAAGAAATGTCCCAATTTTTTTCATTAGGTCCAGGTGGAAACCAAAGATCTTGACCGACCGATCAAGCAAAACAACTCAAAAAAAAAAAAAAAAAAAATATCGTTAATTTCTTCATGCTCGTTCCAAGCTCGAAGTACCATTTGGACAAATAAGAATCTCCTTCCATACATGATTTCTTCTTCATATTTATCGATATTGGATCTATGGGCCATTACTTAGTAGTACATTTTGTGCAACAGTCCTTCCTATCTGATAAAAAATGATCCCATGATCCTGAACCGATCTTACATTGGATCTCAAATCCAAAGTTTGTCTATGAAGAGCGGATCGAATTGTATTACTGTTTATAATGGATTTCTTTTCAAGGGTCTATGTATAATTTACAAATAATTAAGGGCTTCGAATAAATGATGTTAGAGGATTAGGTATGGTTAATAATATTTAAGAGGGTCGAGTTTTTTTATCGTAAATAATATGAATTTGAAAGGGTTTAAAATGACAATAAGACCCTTGACCACTATTACCTAACTATTGGTTTTTTGTAAATAAGATATAGTTGAGAAGGCATTTTGGGCATTCCAAAAATCGGGACGAAATTTATGGCACTGTTCCTAAGGGAAGCTAACATTACATGGTACAGATGAGGATTTATTGTTGTTGTTATTATTATTATTATTATTATTATTATTATTATTATTATTATTATTATTATTATTATTATTATTATTATTATTAAAAAGTATAAAAAAATTCAAACATCACAAAATATAGAAAGAAAGAAAGGCTTGACGAGATAATAAAAATAGCAGAAAATACTAAGGTTTTAGGACCATTAAATATTGAGATAAGAATCAATATCTAGCATAATTAGACATAATAAACCCAAACATGTCTATACTAATATCATAAGGTAAATACTCTCCTATAGAGGTAGATACTCTTCTATAGATATAGAAGAGATAAATGAATTATTAAAACTAGGAGTAATAAGACATAGCAATAGTAGACATAAGAGTACAACTTTTATGGTAAGAAACCATGCAGAAATAAGAATAGGAAAAGTTAGAACGGTAATTAATTATAAAAGATTAAATGATAACACATACAAAGATAAATATAAAATTTCAGATAAAAACTAAATAATAAATTGTATACAAGGAAATAAAATATTTAGCAAGTTTGATTGTAAATCGGGATTTTGGCCAATAAAAATGGCACAACAATCTATTCCTTGGACAACTTTTAGTTCACCTGAAGGTCACTTTGAGTGGATAGTAATGCCTTTTGGCTTAAAAGTGCACCAGCGATATTTCAAAGAAAGATGGATAATTTTTTTTAAAAATATAGTGAGTTTGTATTAGTATATAGATGACATTTTTGTATTTTCAAAAACTTCAGACAGTCATTATGATCATTTGTATATAATATTCAACGCAAAATGGATTGATAATAAGTTAAAAGAAAATGGAGATAGGAAAATAATATACAGACTTCTTAGGAATGAAAATAAGATGGGTACAATAAAACTACAAGAACATATAGTAAAGAAAATTCTAGAATATTCAAATAAAATAAAGGATAAAAAACAACTTCAATCATTCTTAGGACTTTTAAATTATGAGAGAGAATAAATAAAAGATCTTAGTAAAATAATAGGACCATTATACAATAAAATGAAACCAGAAGGACAAAAATTCTTTAATTCTGAAGATATAAAAATAGTAAAAGAAAATAAAATAAATTTGTAAAAATTTATCAGAATTACAATTACTGCTAGAAAGTGACTATGAAATAGTTGAAACAAAAGCATGTGAAAAAAGATGAGGAGCAGTTTTGTTGGCAAAATCACAAAAACAAATTGTAAAAAATCAGAAAAAGATGTAGATATAGTTCAGGAAATTACAAATAAAAAAGATTATCTAGTTTAGATTATGAAATTTTAGAAGTAATATATGCCTTAAAAAATTAGATTATTTTTAAATAAAGAATCTACCATTAGAACAGATTGCGAAACAATAATTATATTTTTTTAAAAGAAGTAATGCTAGAAAAATAAATTCAAATAGATGGACTAATTTTCTAAACACTGTTGTAGGGAACGGGTTCAAGGTTGAATTTTAACATATCAAAGGAGAAGATAACAGCTTAGCAGATCATCTATCTAGACAGCTATATAGTAGCAAAATACTTTAGATCATGATGGCCAGACAACAGAGAATGAACTTTGGACAAACCTCATTATCGGTCTTGCCAAAGGGAACTAATCTATCTTTCAGACCTTTAGCATGATATCATCTAGATAATATTCAACAGTGCCTTTCTAGACAGTTTATGGAATTGATGCGCTATATTAGTAGCACACAACTTAATACCCTGCTTTTTTATTGTAGTATAGAATAAGTATGGATCGTTTTGGACCAGGGATTAGAGAGTTTGCCAACTAGCACCAAGAATAACTAAAAGACAACTAACAACCTAATTAAGTAAATATTGGGGGATTGGATTTTCTAAGATCATCATCATCCAAGCCCATTCCCGAGATTTTCGGGGTCGGCTACATGGATTTTGGTTCTCCAAGCAATGCAATCTTCCCACATTTCCTCGTCTAATCCAAGCTCAATGATATCTTCATTCACCATCTTCATCCAAGTTTTCAACGGTCGTCCCCTGCGTCTACACCCTCCATTAACTTGCCAATCTAAACATTTTCTAATTGGCGCCGTGCTTGGTCTCTTCCACATGACCAAACCAAGTTAAACGTCTTTCTCTAATTTTGTCCTCTATGGGCGCTACACCTAAGTATCTCCTAATTCTTTCATTTCGAATTTTATCCTTACGAGTTTTACCACACATCCACCTTAACATACGCATTTCTGCTACTGCCATCCTATGCGTATGTTGTCCCATAGTAGCCCAACATTCTGAACCGTATAGCATGGCTGGTCGAACAATTGTCTTATAGCATTTCCCTTTTAGCCTTGCAGGCATCCTTCTATCGCATAGTACTCCTGACGCCATTCTCCATTTCAACCACCCAGCTTTAATCCTATGGTCTACATCTTCTCCAATAGCCCCATTCTTTTGAATTATAGATCCTAGATATCAAAAAGCCTCACACTCTGGGACCTCGACACATTCGATCTCAATTGCATTATTTCTCCCTCTTGGTTCACACCCAAAGTTGCACACTAGATACTCCGTCTTCGAACGGCTAATTCTAAAGCCTCCTGCCACTTAACTAATTTCTGACCTAAACCTGCACTAGTCTCATCCATTAAGACAATATCATCTGCAAATAACATGCACCAAGGTACATCTTCTTGCAGATGTCTCGACAACTCATCCATGACCAAAGCAAAGAGATATGGACTTAACGCCGACCCTTGATGTAGTCCTACTGACACTGAAAATTCACTAGACATCCCACCTACTGAGCGGACACTTGTTACAACCCCTTCATACATATCCTTAATGATATCGACATAACATTGAGACACTTTCTTCCTTTCAAGCACCCACCAAATTAACTCCCTGGGGACCCTATCATATGCTTTCTCCAGATCAATAAAAACCATATGCAAACTCTTACGTGCCTCTCGATATTTTTCTATAGTTTGCCTAAGCAGGAAGATGGCCTCCATAGTAGACCTACCCGGCATAAATCCAAATTGATTTTCTGAAACCGTAGTTAAACTCCTAAGTCTTTGTTCTATAACCCTCTCCCAAAGTTTCATCGTATGACTCATAAGCTTTATCCCTCTGTAGTTCGAGCAATTCTGGATATCCCCTTTGTTCTTATAAATTGGTACCACAATGTTATGCCTCCATGAATCTGGCATTTTTCTAGTTTCCAAAATCCTATTAAAGAGCTTAGTTAGCCATTGAATCCCAACGTCTCCCAGACATTTCCATGCTTCAATTGGTATATCATCCGGTCCAACGGCCTTCCCTGTCTTCATTCTTTTTTAAGCTTCTCTCACCTCTGTGGCACTAAGAAAATTGGATTTTCTAAGATAAACTATGAAAATAACTGTAAAGATAATAGAACTAAAGGGATGGCAAAGATGAGAAAATAATTAAGGGTTTATCTCCACACACCGAACATATGCTCATAAATCAATATTCAATAATCACTTGCTAACTTGTGAGTGACAATACTCATGATTAACCATGATCGGCACTGCATTAATCTTATTATTTTTCCAAGTTCGTTGAATTAAACTTAGCGTTGCTTTCAAATGATTCTTATCATGCTATCTAATTGGGAATCGCAAGTTAGATAACAATCTAAGATCATTAAATTTTGTGTAAATTTTGAACACTAACTAGGCAATTACAAGTATAATCAGCATCTTGTTCTTACCTAGGTTTTTACTTAACCTTACCAACGTTCCTTGGTATTTACTACATGTGAGTACAAGATTATAACGATTAGGTGAAACTCTCTTATACTCTAGCCCCAGATCCTAGCATGCTTACTAAGTTGGCCACCTTAACAAACATACAAAGAAAAGTTCTCTATAAAACAGTTAAGCAAAACACAATCACTAATAGTAAGAAAGATTAAATTCAATTAATTTATAAAACACATGTTTGGGGCTTCGAATCCACCCTTAGCTAAGAGGAGTTTAGCTAAACATATTAATCATGTTCGAATAGCAATACATAATTAAATATCAAACTGAAACTATGAGAGAGGGCAAAAAAGCAAAACACAGTCGTCGTGCGTGGTCCGTGGTGGTGCGAGAAAGAGTCGGGTGCAAATATCAGAAAGAAATAGATAAAAATATCTTTTGACTCATATTCTTCTATGTTGCTTCTCCTTGACAGTAAATTGAAGAAGAAGAAGAGTGTGTGAGGCAGAACAGAGCTGGCGAGCGGGCAAGAGGATGAGAAGAGTTCTGAAATTGCAAGGAGGCGAAGAGGATGATGGCAGTGCTACGATTTGGGTGTTATGATCTAGAGGGAGGCGATGAAGAGAGGTCTGCGATGGTGATGAGAGGACAGTGAAGGGTCGATCGATGGTTGGGTTTGTATGATGGTTTGAATGAACGACAATGGTATGTGGCTATGATGGCGAGGTGTGGTTTCTTCAAAGCAAGGTATCATCCCTTTTATAATTGTTTTCTTCTCGGTTTCCTTCTTTGCGTGGTTTCCTTTTGCAATCAGTATTTCTAAATTATCAATTTGCTTCACTTAGCTTCCATTTTGGAATCTTGTAATTGGAAACCTACACAAACACGAAAATAGCAATTAGTACCATAATTAACAATAGCCAAAATTTTATATAGAGATTAAATCCACATCATTCTAAAATTAATGAACGTTCATAACAATGATATAAAAATTCACAATTAAATCAATCTAAGTGACTGTGAAACCCAAAAATCTCACTGGGTGCACTCTTTTCTTTTTCACTGATTGTTTGGTAAAATCACTCTTCCTATTCTAGTTATAAGTGAAAGCATTGATGTAAAAGAGAAAAAAATAGCTCTCATATGATATAACAAAAAAGAAAGACATTTTCTAACCTTGTTTTTTTTTTTTTCCAGATATATGATCTCATGGAAGGAATGCTACTACTTGAATGCAAGAACTAGTGACACCATATGCTCATACCTCATTCGAATCTCCACATCATGACATTGCAAGACACACTCAATCAAAATGTCTTAATTCAGGTTGCAAGACACACCTCATTCGGATAAGAAAATTACAAAGGGCTTAAAGAAATGGTGAAAGCATGCAATTAGATTAGAGACATTCGTAAGGAATCACATGGTTTAAGACATAACTAGGAAGATGAAAAGGAAGAGGTGACCTACTAATAATGAAGAGTTTCAGCCATTAATTTGTATGTACTGAAAATGAAAAGAACTGGATTATCTGTATGGATGAAATACTGAATGAATTTAGACAATGACTTGTGTCCCTTCTGTGACTTTGTAGCATTTTTTTTTTTTTTTTGCAACTCTTTCTTCTTGAACTGTCTACCATAAGGGTCTTCCCCCATACTTGTTTTTCAACATACCTTGAACCACAATAAAGTCTCTACAAATCAAATTATGCTCAACTCTTCTAATTAGGTTAGGATAGAAAATAAGGGTAATGAAACAAAAGGCTTAATAACATGCTCAATGGGGTTAACTAAACGAAATATTTAATGAATCAAGCTTATTTGGCAATGGTGGAAATTAAGTGTCTTTATCATTTCAAGCATGTTATGCAATTCAATATAATGCTTTGAATGAAATTAATACAAGTTCTAGTGTTTAATCCTTAATTATGAAAGCAATCCAAGTAGCAACCAAAGAAAAACAAAATTGAGATTATGCAACGAATTATTATTGACAAAAGAAATGAAAGATGACCTAACGAAAAACTCTCAAAATCAAAAGAACAATAGGCTCAAAACTCACATATGGGTTATAATGAGTTAAATTCAATTAAGCATGCTATGAATACCAATTACTAAGTTGATTACATGTGAATTTGCATATGATGACCATGAATAAGCATTAACCAAAGAATAATATTAGACCTTAAATCATGCTTATAGATCACCTTAAAGTCATGCAATTAAAAACAAAATCTCATCATTGTGTTGGAAAGTATCCTAGACTCAAAACAACTATAAATATTTTTTAATAACACTAATACCAACAAAGAAAACAAAAACAAACATTTTTTTTATTTTCTGGACTGACACTTTTAAAAAAAAAATTCTTTCAAAATAAAAACAACGTTGTTCCCCCACACTTAAACTTAACATTGTCCTTAATGTTAATAGATTATAGCACATGCAATGAAAGATTTAAAAGCCGAAAAACAAACTACTAACAAACAAAAGAAAAAATAATGAAAAAAATAAAGGGATAAATAAAACAAATCTAATTGGGTTGCCTCCCAAGAACCGCTTGTTTTAACGTCGTGCAGCCTGACGGTATCTCCAATTAATCCTCATGGAGTGATACGTCATCCACCTCATACTCCATAAATGATTCATAATAGGGTTTAACTCGATGATGTTTTACCTTAAACTCCTTACCGATTGTGACACTCTTAATCGGTATAGCACCATGGGGAAAACATTAGTAACAATAAAGGGACCAACCTATTCAGAACGTAACTTACTAGTTCTAAAATCCGATTTGAAAATCAAGACTTTCTTTCCAACGATAAAAGTATTTTCATGGATCATCTAATCATGAAAAACTATGGTGTTCTCCTTATAATTATTTTTACTATCATAGGCCACATCCTGAATCTTTTCGAGCTCATTCAACTGTAATTTCTTTTGCTTCTTTGTGTCATAGAGAACTTTATTGCTCTCATATCCAACGACAGTAGTGATGGTGGTCTCAAGCTCATCCTCGTTTCTGACATCTGACAATTTCTAGGCCAAATTTTCATTCACATTAATAGAAAACACAATAATGATTTTTAATAGGATATCTCATGCCTTCAAAGATGTTGAAGCCAATCACATCACCATCAAATTCAATGGTCAGTTTCCCCGCATGCACGTCAATATTTGTCTTTGCAATTTTCATGAAGGGGCGCCCTAAAAGAATAGGCAAAGGTGTTGAAAATTCTGAATCTTCCATCTCAAGCACATAGAAATCCACTGGGAATATCAAATGGTTAACCTGCACCAACACATCTTCCAACAAACCTCGAGGATATGCATTAGAACGATCAGCCAATTGAATAATAACACCATCATTTTTTAGCTTCTTGAGATTCATAAATCGATAAATAGAATACAGCATAACATTAATTGAAGCACCTAAGTCTAGCATTGCATTTTCAATTTTAGTATTATCGATAACACAAGGGATAGTGAAACTACCCAGATCCTTACACTTCGGCAGCAATTTCCTTTGAAAAATTGCGGAAACATTCTCACTCACCTTAACTACCTCTCCGTGTTGAAGTTGTCTCTTTGTTGTGCAAAGCTCCTTAATTTTTTTTGCATACTTAGGCACTTGCTTAATAGCATCAAGAAGCGGAATATTGACTTGGACTTTTCGGAAGGTTTCCAAGATTTCATTATCATGTTCATCTTTCCTAGATTTGGCAAACCCACCTGGAAAAGGCATAAAAGATGGAGAAAGATTAGCATAAACTAAATTTCGAATGCTCTCATTCTTACCTTGGAGCTCTACTGTCTCAACGATGACTGAATCATCCTTTTGTAACTCAGCTTCCCTGTTTCGGCTCTGTTTGGGGACTATTGGCTCATTCTCAATTTGTCTACCACTCCTCAATGTAATTACTTTTGCGGTTTCAAACCTGCCTTTCGAATTTGGAATGGTAGAACTAAGAAGTTTTCATTGCTCGTGAATTTTTCCAATAAACTCATCTATCTGTCCCATTTGTAGTTTCAAATCTGCTATATCTTTTGATTGTTTCTACTGAGAAATAATTAACGATATCAAAATCTCATCATAATTAAAGGGGCATACTTGAATTGTGCTAAGGTGGTTCTGGCAGCCTTTGGACGAAACAAGGGGGTGGCCGATTCGAAGTTTGTTGTTGAGATTGTTCTGGATTTCTCCACCCCAAAGTTGGGGTGATTTCTCCAACCTTCATTGTAAGTGTTCGAATAAGGATTATTCCTATAGTGATTTTTCCCCTGAAAACCTACTGCATTGACATTCTCCCAACCGCCATTCTCAATCAATTGAGGATATTGATCAGATGGATGCTCTAGCTTAGTACACACGCCACAATGTGCAATTCCTAGCACATTCGGATTCCCTAGAGCCTGGGTCACAAGTGAAGTAAGATTATCCATTTGAGCTTCCAAACTTGAATTAGTACTTACCTCATGGACTTGGCGTGAAGGCTCTCCAATTCCTTCATACTGTTGGGCATTTAAGGCTCGGTTTGCAATCAAAGTTTTTACTGCTATTGGAGTTTTATCAACCAAAGCTTCTCCTGCTGCTGCATCTAACATATGTCGCTCAAGAGGAAGCAATCCCTTATAAAATATTGAATCATGAGCTCCTCCTTCATCTGATGCTGCGGACATGATGCTATGAGAGTTTTGAAGCGCTCATAGTAAGCTTGATATGATTCTCCTGGACCTTGTTGTATACCACTGATTTTCTTCCTCAACAAGATAATTTTGGAAGTTGGAAAGAATTTCTCTAAAAACACCTTCTTTATGCTACCCCAAGAATATACTATTCCGAAAGATAGTTCATAGAGCCAAGAATCCTTAGCCCTATCAGTCAGAGAAAAGGGAAATGCTCTCAACTTTATGATGTTCTCATCCACAATTATTGGCATCATACTGGAGCATACAACTTCAAATTCCTTTAAATGTTTATTTGGATCCTCCATAGAAAGACCATGATACTTCGGAATATGATGAAGTAAGCTGGATTTCAGCTCGAATGACTCTGTCTTGCCCTGCGCAACTATTAAATACTGAATGCACAGGGGTGCGGCATTGTCCAAAGTGGATGCCGAAAGTTCTTTAATAGATCTATTGTCTCCCATGTCGAACTCTTTAGATTCAGATTTAGAGCTAGACGTTTATGACTCTTTTGTATCTCTCATTCGTCTTCTAAATGTTTTCTCAGGCTCCGAATCGTATTCTAATAAGTTTTCGCTAAAACTCCTATTAAGCATGAACTGGTACAGAAAGAAGAAAACATTCAATAAAAAGAAAAATAAATAAATAAATAAAAACAAATGAAGTAATTAGCAATTTTACTAATCCCCGGCAGCGACGCCAAAAATTGATGCGCTATTTTAGTAGCACACAACTTAATACCCTGCTTTGTGATTGTAGTATAGAATAAGTAGGGATCGTTCTGGACCGGGGATTAGAGGGCTTGTCAACTAGCACTAAGAATAACTAAAAGACAACTAACAACCTAATTAAGTAAATATTGGGGGATTGGATTTTCTAAGTTAAACTATGAAAATAATTACAAAAATTATTGTAAAGATAATAGAACTAAATGGATGGCAAAGATAAGAAAATAGCTAAGGGTATATCTCCACACACCAAACATATGCTCATAAATCAATCTTCAATAATCACTTGCTAACTCGTGAGTGACAATGCTCAAGATTAACCGTGATCGACACTTCATTAATCTTATTATTTTCCTAAGTTCGTTAAATTAAACTTAGCGTCGCTTTCAAACTATTCTTATCATGTTATCTAATCAGGAATTGCAAGTTAGATAACAATGTAAGATCATTAAATTTTTTGAAAAATTTGAACACTGACCAGGCAATTACAAGTATGATCAGCATCTTGTTCTTAGTTAGGTTTTTACTTAACCGTACCAACGTTCCTTGGTATTTACTACTTGTGAGTACAAGATTATAACGATTTAGTGAAACTCTCTTATACTCTAGCCCCAAATCCTAGCATGCTTACTAAGTTGACCACCTTAACAAACATACAAATAAAAGTTCTCTATAAAGCAGTTAAGCAAAACACAATCACTAATAGTAATGAAGATTAAATTCAACTAATACTAAAATTCTGGGTCCGCCACTGCATAAGTCCATTAGGTCTTCAATTATTTCAGCAACCTGTCCTACATCAGTCCCTTTCACTTTAGAAGAACTTGACCCCGAGTTATCGTTAAGATAGATGGCTTCATCCTCACGGATCTCATACAAATCAACAACATCGAAAAGTGTCAAAATTCCCATGAAATCAGGCAAGTCGATGACAAAAACCTCTACAAAGTAAGCCATACAAATTTTGATCATAAATAATAGATTTAGGAAGTCCATGAAAACGAACAACCTCCTTGAAAAATAGTTTGCCTATGTTAGCTATGTTGGAAATAAGTTTCTCAAATTCTCCCAACAATTATTGCACTTTAAGAGGAATTGTTTTTTCTTGGGTGCATTCAACTGAATCCATGCTTGAAGTTGTGTAATCTAAAACTTTACTGCCACTAATTTCTAAGGATTTTGAAACCAGATTCTCGACCAACTTTTCTTGGGTATGTTCATCATGTTGGTTTTGTAGGAAATGAACAACTACCCACAATGGAGTCTTCTTCTACTGGTAACAAGGAAGGATTGGGGCAAATTTCCTCATTTTCTTTATGTCCTCCACATGTTGTGATTCATTTAAAATGTTATGTTGTGGACTAAAATTTTCAACCTGTATACCACAGATTTTTGTAATCTTGGGTAATTGTGTGTCATTCTCAGACAACAAAGTCGCAGCGTCTGATTCCCTTTCACTTGTATGTTCAGAAGCATTGTAAGTAATTCCTCATGGACTAATGCCTCTGTTAGCTCCTCCATTGTTACCTCTGGTATTGCCTCCGACAATTTGTCACAATAAATCACAAATCTCCTAGACTTGGTTAGTTAGTGCATCTACGCTATCATTCCCGACATGCAAATCTGCTCGAGTAATAGGAACATTATCTCCGCCACGATCACCCATGGATATGAATCAAGATATCAAGAGGGGAAAAACCCATGATGATACCACTTGACACAACACAAACTAGAACAATCTGGAATCCACCAGAAAAAAAGAACTGGAATCCACCAGTAAAGATAAAAGCACAAAAGTTACTTGAATAATAATTGATTGAATAATTCTTTGAGCAATACATGAGAGCTATTTAAAGACCGAACTCAACCTTGGATTTTCCTAGTAGTATTTGGAAATCCAAGTTCTATTGGAAAATAACTATGATCCTATTAGAAACAAAACTAAAATATTATTTGTAGAATAGAAACTAAAAACCTATGGAAACTAAATTCCTATTAGAAAATAGAAACTAAAATCCTATTGAAAAATTATACCTAAAACCTATTGGAAAATAGAAACTAAAATCCTATTTGGAAAATAAAATACTATTTAAAAAATAGAAACTAAAATTCTATTCCAAAACAGTAAAGTGTTGTTTTGGAAACCTAATGTTCACCGTATGTCCATTACGTCTTCAGTTATTTCAGCAATCTGTCTTACATCACCATCTATCTATTACTTCTGGCCATAATTACGGATTCCATGAAGCTAATTTTAATATTGTTCCAGTCTGACTAGCTAAAGGTAGATTGGTAATACTATCCGGAGGTTTTCTTTTACCATATCCTTTATAACTTATGTTGTCATCGTGTTCTATTTTTCCTCTAGTTATTAGGGATCTTCCTCTTATTGGGTATTTTACATCTCTAAATTTTGGGTTATCAAATTCTAGTCTACTTCTTTTTGGATTATTAACTGTATTGCTACTACTTCCTTCCACCTTTGATGACTCTAGTTCTTCTCAAGTTTTTAATATCATACTAGGTTCTAATTTATTTTCTAAAATCTCATTTAAATACTGCATGATAAATTCTTTGTTCATTATTTCTTCCATTTGTTTAGCAGGTATAACTTCTCCATGTTTTGCTATTATCTCATCATATTTTTCATTGAGTAGATTAATCATATTATCCATGTTAAATGTATCTATATTCATTAGAGAACTTTCTATTTCATCTAAATCTTGATATTGGCTACTGGGCTGTTCTGACTGATAATTATAGTTATGAATCAAAGACTTATACTTCCATATTTATTTTTATAACTTATATTATTTTTTGGAACTAGTATAGATTTTTGTATAAAATTTTCTATTTTCCAATCTAATCTTGCATATGTTTCTGCCGAAAGTTGTTTAGTTGGTATAGCTTTAATCCCCTTGGTTCCTAACATTTTTATTAAGTGCTCATTTTCTAATTTATATTTTGTAGTACTTGATTCACATATTCTTCCTATTAATCTTGTACATATTAATAGATTATCTTCACCTCTATTCATTTTATAATCTTTAGTTTTAATACCAATTTTTATATCTTTATAAAAACTATTTGCATTTACTAAGTAATCTGGTGTAAAATATTCCTCTTTTATTATTCATATTTAACTCTATGCTTCCTAATAGTCATTGTTCTATATCTGTAAATCTATTGTCATAAAGACAAACTAACGGTTTAGCTCCTAATCATTTTATATAATCCTTTAACTCCTATTACTACTCTTCCTAAATGAGCTTGTTATAATCCTTTACATTTTAATTGGTTGTATGAATCTTTATCTATTAAATCTTATTTTATTTGTTGATCTTCATGGGTACATGAAACCATTCATTCTCCGTAGTGCTGATAAATAAAAGACTTACTAAATATATTACCATTTTATATATTTTTGTTGGTTCTATGAGGTCTAACTTTCTTTGTCTAAAACTTTCTATTTGATTTTGTTTATCTATTAAATTTTCTATTCTGATATCTTTATTAGTTTCTTTTTTACTTAATAATCTTCCTATAAAATGTTCCTTATTTACTGTTTATTCATTTTAATAATATCTATAACTTTTATTATTATTATTATTGATGCACTCGATTTTCTCTCCCTGTTTGACCTTGACCTTGACCTGCTGACATGAACAAGAAAAGCACGTGAGCCACGGACCACCGTTGTGGTGGCCAATGACACTCCGATTCTAAAGTCAGACAAGGATCTGAGGAAGGCTTAATGTTGTAAGCAAAGAATTTGTAGCGTACCTTAGCTCACCAACCTCATGTCTTATTTATAGTGTTGGAGTTTTGGTTCGACCATGCCATCGGTGGCGTAGTTTAAGGAAGAAGATCTTCTTGGAGATCCTTCTTTAGTTAGAAGTTGTGCTATGGAGGGAAGTTTTCTTATTAGACTTGTGCTCCTAGATACGCGAGAGATAGTTCTCAATTAGATTATTGTCCATAGATGGAAGTTTCCATATACGACGTATACTTTGGTATTTGCTTCCTAGGTTGAAATAAGGTGTTGTTGGCTTGCATGTCCGAAGATGATCCCCGAGATACTTGCCTTAATAGGTCTGAAGGGTATTGGGGATGGTTGTGAGATGTGTGGGCTTAGCAAGTTGTAGTAATTTGGGTTAGTTTGGCGGACTATGCTATGCAGGCTTGGAGCCGCTTGGGTCGGATTAGTGTTGGACTGATGCTTGGGCCTGTTATTCCTTGAGATCATCATGACACGTGTACGGTGTAGGAGAAAGGACGTTTGAGTGTATCATCAGCTGCTCCCCCGAGTTAGTGGGCCATCGTATCGGTTCACTAAGTTACTTCTTGAAAAGATACGTCGCTCATGATGATTGAGTCTAAACTGTTACTTGAACGACGCACTCCACTAAATAAGCGTGTGTCGGTTCAATGGATAAAAGGCGAGAAAACAATCCCTATTTAAAACTCCCTTTTTGCAGATATTGACTCTTCCATTTCTTCGTTTTGAGAGACTCCGTTCTGTTAAGCTTTTGATTGAAAGCTTATTCACTTTTTTTATGGCTCGCCAAAATCACCTAGACAATGAGCTTTTTGCCAAGGGCCTCCAGTTCTTCGAAAATGGGTCGGCTTCCGAATTGAGCCTTGTTGAGATTCGAAAGACATATGGGGTCCCTGAAGACCTGCCACTCTATACTATAAGTGATGATCAAATGCCAATGTTTCTTTTAGAAGGATTCGTTTGTTTGCACCGTGGCATGCTTCAAACTGGTGTCTATTTTCTTGTGCTTGACGAGATTTGGGTCTTTCTGGAATTCCTTGGAATCCCTCATGCTCAGTTGGTACCGAATGGTTAGAGGACTATTCTTCTTAAATTAATGAGAGCAAAGGATGCTGGTGTCTGCGTGACTCTGAGGGTAATTTCGTTACTGACTTCTTCTCGGCTGAATGATCACGCCATGTGTAAGATGACGTCGCCAGCTTGCCTTGGGAAACTGCCGGATGACTTTAAATTCTAGCAGAAATTATGCTTCTTGGCTCTTTCGGATTTGAAGTACTTCAAGTTCAATGGTCGTTCGCTTAAGCGGGAGTTAAAGCCACTTAGTAAGTATAGTTTCGCCCCTTGATTCCATTGTGCTGGTTGTATGCTGATCGTTGCATGTGTTATTTGTAGAGAGGTTCCCCACTACTCCTCTTTCTCTAGAAGAAGGAGGTTGCTATGGAGGCATTCGGTGACATGCCTAAAATGAGTGTGGAGGAAGTTATTTGCCCTTCCAATTTTATTCGCAATGGGTTGTGGGCCCACTGGCACGTGGCTCCCACTCTCTTTAGAGCGCCGAAGGTTAAGTCTGAAAGTGGAGCTTCTTCCAAGAAGAAGAAGATTTCTAAATTTTAAGCTCCCACCCTGTCAGATGTAAAAGGGCTTTCTGAGACGCTTGCCTCCTTCATAGGCTTGAAGAGGTCTCGCACAAGGTCTAAGCTAGCTTCCAAATGACTCGCTTATTTAAGGAAGGAGTGTGATTCTGACCTTTCCGCTGAGGCAGAGGTTGTAGCTTCTGGCTTGGAGAAGGACCACGTAGCTTCTGGCTTGGAGAAGGACCACGTGCAGTTAACATGAATTGATGATGCGTCGAAGTTGAGTACCAAACAAGTTGAAGCTTTGAATAAGAAGTTGATGCTAGGTATTGTGGCAGCTTCTACTGGTGTTGACCAATCCAGACATGTTTTACTGAAAGGCTCTGATAAAGATATGCCTATGGTCCCGGTGATTACTCGTCCTGCTGTTGGATCATCTGACAATCGCCATTGCAGCGTGGACCGCTCCTCTTGCAGTCTGCATTGCCCTCCATCTCACTCCAGGTCATACATCAAAGTAATTGAGGGTTTGCTAGACAATTCGCTTCTTTCTCTCCTTTCGGATTCCATTGAGCCAACTCGCAACAAAGGGTCAGCTGCTGGTGACAAAGGGAAGGTTGTAGATGAGGGCCCAGGCGGTGGAGACTACAAAGGGCGGTGCTAGCGTAATTTTTCATTCGTGAGAGCTTCATCTGGTACCTACAGGCGTGTGAGCCTACTTCTGTAGACGGATTGCATTGTACGAATTAGTTTTCACTAATTGCAAAAACAAATAGGTACCTTAAACTAGCTGGTGATATGTAGGTGTGCTCCATATGTCAAGAGTGACTAGGGCCTCTACTGTTTGCATCACCACATGTGGTAGAGTGCCGCTCGAATAGTGGGCTGAACCAACAGGCCCATATAAAAATAATTCGGTCCTTTCGCAGGATCGTGGTGCTACGTGTACAACGTAGAACGCGAGACGGTAGAGTATTGGTTATCCCCTAATTAATGGGGTTGTGTGCAACATCATTAATTGATTGAACGTGGACTTGTGCAGTTTCCTTAGGAAATGTCCCTCCTCGTTTTCCATATGGTATTCAATGCTGATATTTAATGCAAATGCGTCTGTTCGGTGAGTCACTATGTCTATATAATGACATTCCTTCATCGTTCTAGGCATTATTTTCTATAGAGCGCACTCTTCAGATGCTCTTGCTCAAAGAATATGTTTTGGGTTTTCCAAAGGCTGAAGGAAGATTTCCTCCACTGGAGTACTCGAATGTTCTGACATTTGCATCAATGAGTCTTGATAATACTTGTTATTATGCGTTGTCACCTGCTCTCGGTGAGCACCCATTTGGTTTGCTGAGACCTTGTAATTTCTTCTCATATTTCGTAGAAGAAGTACAAACTTTATGTCCTTTATGTGTTGGTGCCATGTCGATGCTTCGAACCGCATAATTTTTTAGATAACACTAGCAGCCAACCTTGGAGCGGTTGCTTTCCTCCCTTCTCAACTAGCCTTAACGCGTTGTGCTGCGATGGAACTCGGAGTTGCGGGACGGAGCGAAGTTGGACATGGCTTGTCGGAGTGGGCCATTGAATCCTAGATGCCCCTCTCATCCCTCAATGGGATAGTGCACTCGATTTGTTTCAACCTAAACTTGTCCCAATTTCGTCTGGTTGCGTGGATCGAGTGTGTGAGTTGGCTGTAGCTTCGACCGGCATGTCGCGAGGCCTCCGGTTGCTGATTTTGTACCACCTCAGGTCATCCTTGCGAGGTGGGCACGATGAAGTTTTGAATTAGGTGTGCTCTTTCATACTTCTTCTTGTACACTTGCGCTTACTCGTTGATCATCTTCTTCGGACAAGTCGTAGAACGGAACTCTTAAAGAGCACTGTAGTTTACTCGGGGTACATTTGTTGTCACTTCTGAGTCTTCTTCTGAAGTCAGACTATTTAAGCGAATTTTTACTATACATCGCATTGGATTCGGATGCTTGTAGTTTTAATATTTTGTACCCGCCATCTGGGCGATCGTGGTTACATTTTTCCAGTAATCAATAGAGTGTGTTTGCGTAATTGTTATTTATTTCTCAAATGAGTGGAAATCACATAAGTTCCTAAGAATTAAAAATCTAAACTGACTACTAAAAGAAAGCTAAACAACTAGATAGGCTGACTTTCGGCGGAGAGTGGTTGATCCGGCCCTTAAGTAAATGCGCATTGCCCTTGCTTGGATCGTAAGTATGTTCAGTGAATTGTCAAGTTTCACTGACGCCGTTGAGGTTACTAAAGAGTAAACCTTGTATGGGGGTTTCCTCTGCGCCCACTGGCAGTTGTGGGGTTGTGCTCCTATTTGCAATGACCTCTCCGCTGGGCCTGACGTCCTGTCGAGCTAGAGAGTGGACTGCTCCTGTAATGTTGTACTGTCCTTCGTCGCTAAGTTGAGCCACTGCTAATTGGATTTTGTCCCCATCTGGGTGGAACAACTTTTCCACAGTTTCTGAGTCTAGCTTCTGTTCAACTTGTCTAGTGGGCTCCAACTGAATTTGGGAACATTTTATCTCCCTTTAGTGCAACATAGTTACTACCCCGTGTCGTTGGTTGGTCCCCGCAAATTGTACCCTCCGAGTGGTTGGTGGTACTACTGATGAACGGTGCATCCACCACCATGAAGTCCAGGAACATAACCTTATTCAGTTTGGATTTTCTGCCACCACTACTAGCCTTATTTTCCCAATTAGGAAGCAATTTTCTTCGCTGAACCCAATTAGCAGGTAGTCAAAAGGTGTTAGGTTCTTTTCCTGGAGGTCCATACTGCGAAATGAGTTGTAGAATAAGACATTGAGAGAGCTTTCAGTGTCTATCAAGGCCCTCTTCACTTCCCACCTTGCAATAGAGATCGAAATGACAATAACGTCATTGTGCGATACGCGGACACCTTCGAAGTTCTTATCTGTGAAGGTAAAGGTCGGGATGGGGCTCTACACTCGCGAATAATAGACGAGTCTATCCTCGTTGGTGGGTTGTGTCCACATCTCAAGGAGTGTCCGCTTGCGGGATTTGTTTGACTATTCTTTTTCTGATCCAACTCCGTGAAGGACATATATTATGCTTGGAGTCTTCTTCTCGATTTCTTTGACCGTCTCTCCCCTTTCCTTGGTTTGGTTCTGTCATTTCAACGAATCCAGGAATTCCTTCAACTTGCCCTTGCAAATCCAATACTCGATCTCGTACCTTAGACTCTTGTCGTCTTTGGTGTCGTGGCCACCCTTCTTGTGGTATGAGAAATAATTGTTTTCGCGTTCTGAGGGGTCTCCCCGCCGCTTCGGGGACCATTTAAGATCTTCCCAGTTTTTCATGGAATTAAGGACGTCCGACAAGTTAGAGTTGAGGGGGTCATTGTTCTAGATCCGACATAGTTGGAAGATTTCTCTATCCTGGTGCGGCCAGAGTCCGACTTGCCGTCATTGCAATTTTGCTTGTTTTTATCTTTGTCTTCTCACCTCATTACCTCCTTTTTATCTCTAGAAATGGAGGGTTTCTTCTCTACTTCAGTTTCCTTCTTCGTTCTTCTCATTTCCTCCAAGATGATGTACCTTTGGGTGCCCTTCAAGAGTTCTGTCATATCCAGGGGTTCCAAGGTGAGGAAGTCATACAACTTTCTCTCTCTTAGACATGCAGTAAAAACCATAACAACGGTATCGTCGCTGAAACCGTCAATGAGCGTCAGCTAGTCATTGAAGCGCGTGACATATTCCTTACCATTTTGTTTGACTTCTACCTTAAGGAGAGTGTATAGTGCGAGCCTTTCATGATCATTTGGCTTTCGAAAAAGCATGTCAGGAATTTTTTGGCCAGCGTCTTGAATGAGTCGATTGACTTTGGCGGGAGGCTGTCGAACCATGTCAACGCTGACTTCTTTAGCCTGGTAGGGAATGTTCTGCACATCACCGATTTGGAACCTTTTTCAGTGTCGTTACTTGTTGATAATGACACAAGTGGTCAAATGGATCACCGATCCCGTCATAGAACTCAAGCATTGGAGGGCTGAACTTCTTTGGTAGAGCCCCATTCATGATGTGGTCCACGAATGGGGGAACAGAGAGGCGGTACAACACGCCTAAGTCGCGAGCCTTTCGGTGGAGAGGGTTCTGCGTGGCAAGTCTGTCCACCCTGAAGGTTGGATCTGCGTTGACCGCATTGTCGCCTAAAGTTCAGTGAGAACTAGCAAGGGCTTGACTCTCTTGTGCCCGCTCTATGTTGTCATCGTAAGATTGAGTTTTGTGCTGCTCTTGACCTCCGTCGGCGGGTGGAGGGTTCTGCTGAATGAGAATCTCCACTGCTTTAATGATATTTTGTATTTGTGATGATAGTATATCCATCCTGGGGTCTGTCGCTGTTGTTGCTGGCGCGGGGGTGCGAGAATGCTGCCCTTGTGTTGCCGACACCACTGGAAGTGGTGGTATAGCGCCAATATGAGCCTTTGATGTGTCCCCCTGTTCCCTATTGTTGCGGGTTCTGGTGGTCACCATCTTCTTGAACTCTGAAGAGATATGATGTTAGTGTTTTGCTAGGAACTATGTCGTCCCCACAAACGACATATAACTGAGGCAGTCGATTTTTGCTTCTTGTTTAACTTTGACCTGCTTACCTGCACAAGGAATGTACGTGAGTCACGGACCACCGTTGTGTTGGCCGACGATATTGCGATGCTAAAGTCAGACAAGGATCTGAAGAAATCTTAATTCTGTAAACAAGGAATTTGTAGCATATCTTAGCTTACCAATTTCATTTCTTATTTATAGTACCGAAGTCCTGGTTCAACCAGGCCATCGGTGGCGTAGTTTAGGGAAGGAGATATTCTTGGAGATCCTTTTCTAATTAGGAGTTGTGTTGTTGAGGCAGTTTTCCTGTTAGACTCATGCTCTTAGATACACGGGAGTTAGTTCCCAATTAGAGTGTTGTCCATAGATGGAAGTTTTCATTTACGACGTATATTCAGGTATTTGCTTCCTAGTTAGAAACAAGGTGCTGCTAGCTTGCATGTCCAAAGCTGATCCCTAAGATACTTGCCTTAATAGGTCTTGCGGGTATTAGGGATGGCTGAGAGACGTGTGGGCTTAGTAGGCTATAGTATTTTGGGTCCGTCTGACGGACTATGCTTTGCGGGCTTGGAGCCGCTAGAGTCGGATCAGTGTTGGGCTGACGCTTGAGCCTGTTATTACTTGAGATTATCATGACATGTGTACGGTGTAGGAGAGATGACGTTTCGTTGTATCATCAGTTATTATTATTATTATTATTATTATTATTATTATTATTATTATTATTATTATTATTATTATTATTATTATTATTATTATTATTATTATTATTATTATTATTATTATTATTATTATTATTATTATTATTGATGATACATCTAAACGTCATCTCTTCTACACCGTACACGAGTCATGATGATCTCAAGGAATAACAGGCCCAAGCGTCAGCCCAATACTGATATGGCCTAAGCGATTTCAAACCCGCACAGCGCAGTTCGCCAGATGAGCCAACTTACTATAGCCTGCTAAGCCCATACTTATCACAACCATCTCCAATACTTGTAAGACCTATCAAGGCAAGTATCTAGGGGATCAACTTCAGACAATCAGGCCAGTAGCACCTTATTTCCAACTAGGAAGCGAATACCATAGTATACGTCGTATATGGAACCTTCCATATATGGACAACACTGTAATTGGGTACTATCTCCCATGTATCTAGGAGCACAAGTATAACAGGAAAACTTCACTCCACAACATAACTCCTAATTAGATAAGGATCTCATCGAAGATCTTCTCCCCTAAACTATGCCACCGATGGCCTAGTCGAACCAAAACTCCAACACTATATATAAGACATGAGGTTGGTAAGCTAAGTCACACTACAAATTCCATGTTTACTGCATTAAGCTTTCCTCAGATCCCTCTCTTCATCAGAGTGCCATCAGCCACCACAACGGCGGTCCGTGGCTCAAGTGCGTTCCTTGTGCAAGTCAGCAGGTCAAGGTCAAGCATGGAGCGAAAATCGACTGCATCAGTTTGGCGTTGTCCATGGGGACGACAGAGTTCCTAACTAAGCATTGACATCATCTCTTTTCATAATCGAAGGAAATGGTGACCACCAGATTTCGCAACAATGGAGAACATTGGGACATGTCAAACGCTCAGACTGGCTTATACCATCGCTTCCAGTGGTGCCGGCAACACAAGGCAGTAGGCTCACACCCCCATGCCAGCAGTAGCAACAACGTACCCCAGGATGGATCTGTTATCATCACAAATACAACAGGTTGCTAAAATAGTGAAGATTCTCATTTAGCAGAACCCCTACACCTGCCGATGGAGATTAGGAGCAGCACATACCTCAATCTTCAAATGACAACAGGGAGTAGACACAAGAGTGAAGCCCCTGCTAGTTCTCACTGGAATAAAGGTGGCAGCGCGGTCAACGTAGATCCAACTTTCAGGGTAGACAAACTCGCCTCGCAGAACCCCATCCACCGAGGGGCTCACGACCCAGATGTGTTGTACCGCCTCTTTGTTCCCCTGTTCGTGGACCACACATGAACGAGGCTCTGCCAAAGAAGTTCAGCACTCCGAAGCTTGAATTCTATAACGGGACCGGTGTCCCGTTCGTTCACTTGCATCATTATCAACATGTAATGACGCTCAAAAAGGGTTTCGAGTCGGTGATGTGCAAGATGTTCCCTACCAGCCTGAGGAAGTCATCACTAACATGGTTCCATAGCCTCCAACCAAAGCTAATTGACTCATTCAAGTCACTGGCCAAAGAATTTCTGACACGCTTTGTCGGAAGCCAACGGATCAGGAAAGGCCCGCACTATATACTCTCCCTAAGGTAGAAGTCAAAAGAAATGTTAAGGGAATACGTCACGCGTTTCAATGATGAGCTGACGCTCATTGACGGCTGCTGTGACGATACCGCAGTGACGGCTTTTACTGTGAGCCTAAGAGAGGGAAAGTTTTATGACTGTCTCACCATGGAACCACCTGGATATGGCAGAACTCTTGAAGGGCACCCAAAGGTACATCGCCCTAGAGGAAATGAGAACAACAAAGAAAAAAAACTAAAATAGAAAAGAAACCCTCCGAATCTAAATAACAGAAAAGAGGGAAATAGGAGAGAAGAGGAAGAAAGAAACAAACGAAAGTGCAATGACGGCAGGTCGGACTCTAGCCACGCCACACCAGAGAAGTCTTCCAACTATGTTGGATCCAGAACCACGACCTCCCTCAACTCTAGCTTGTCGGAAGTTCTTAATTCCATGAAAAACTCGGAAGATCTGAAATGGTCCCCAAAGCATAACGGAGATCCCTCAAAACGCGACAACATATATTACTCATACTGGAAGGAGGGTGGCCACGACACCAACGATTGCAAAAGTCTAAGGAACAAGATCGAGTACTGGATTCACAAGGGCAAGCTGAAGGAATTTCTGGGTTCTGAGAATAGGCAGGATCGAACGAGGAAAATGAGAGAGGCAATCAAAGAAATTGAAAAGGTGACTATGGGCATAAAATATGTCCTTCGCGAAGTCGGATCAGAAGAAGAACAATCAAACAGGCTTTGCAAGTGGACACTCCTTGAGATGCGGATACAGCCCACAAACGAGGGCATTTGCGATTATTACTCACGAGTGCAGAGTCCCATCCCGACCTTGACTTTCACAGATAAGGACCTTGAAGGCGACCGCGCACCACATAATGACGTTCTTGTCCTTTCGGTCTCTATTGCAAGGTGGGAAGTGAAGAGGGCCCTGGTGGACATAGGAAGCTCTCTCAACGTCCTATTTTACACTGCATTCCACAGTATGGACCTCAAAAAAGGGAACCTAACACTTTCTGGCTACCCACTGATCAGTGAAGGTTCACTCTTCAATAACCTCAACATCAGCAAAATTTGACAATTCGGTGAAGGTACTTACGATCCAAACAAGGGTCATGTAAATTTACTTCAGTACCGGATCAACCTCTCTCTGTCAACAGTGAATCTATCCAGTTGTTTAGTTTTCTTTTAGTAGTAAGTTTAGAGTTTTAACTCTTAGGAGCTTACGTGATTTGCACTTATTTAAGAAATAAAAGTGAACTACGCAAACACATTCTATTGATTACTGGAAAAATGTAACAACGATAGCCCAAAGGTGGGTACAAAAGATTACAAACTACAAGCATCTTCTTTCGATGTGATGTACAGTAAAGATTCGCTTAAACAATCCGACTTCAAAAGAGGACTTAGAAGTGACAACAAATATACCCTGGGTAAACTATGGTGCCCTCTAAGAGTTTTGCTCTGCGACTTCTCCGAAAAATATGACCCACCTTGCAATGATGACCTGGGGTTTATGAAATCAACAATCGAAGGCCCCGCGACACGCTGGCCGAAGCTACAGGAAACTCACATTCTCAATCGCCCAACCAGACGAACTTGGGACAAATATCAGGTTGAAACAAATCAAGTGCACCCTTTCGCTAGGCGTCTAGGAGTCAATAGCCCACTCCGACAGGCCATGTCCAATTCCATTCCGCCCCGCAACTCTGTTTTCCAGCTCAACACAACGCGTCAAGGCTAGTTGAGAAGGGAGGAAAACAACCGCTCCAAGGTTGCTATTGGTGTTATCTCAGAAATTATGTGGTTCGAAGCATCGAGGAGGCACCAGCACATAAACGACGGACTCATCCCATGGGAAAAAGTATGTACTTCTTCTACGAAATACGAGAAAAAATTACAAAGTCTCAACGAACCAATCTGTTGCTCACCCAGAGCAAGTAACCATGCATAATAGCAAGACTCATCGGCGCAAATGTCAGAACATTCGAAGACTCCAGTGGAGGAGATCTTTTCAGCTTTTGAAAAAACTAAAGCATATTCTTTGAGTAAGAGCATCTGAAGAGTGCACTCTAAAGAAGATAATGCGTACAACGGTGAAGGAACGTCATTATATAGACATAGTGGCTCACCAAACAAGGGCGTTAACATTAAACATCAGCATTGAATACTGTATGGGAAACGAGGAGGCGACGGTTCCCAAGGAAACCGCACAAGACCACGATCAATCGATTAATGATGTTGCACACAACCCCATTAATTGAGGGGGTAACTGATACTCTACCGCATCGCGATCTAAGTTGTACTTTTATCACCATGCAATCTACATTGTACACGTGGCACCACGATCCTGTGACAGGACCCAGTTTTTCTTATACGGGCCCATCGGATCCGCCCACTATCCTAGCGGCACTCTACCACATGCGCTGACGCAAATAGTAGAGGCCCTAGTCAATTTTGACACACTGAGCACACCTACATATCACCAGCTGATTCAAGGTAACTCTTTTTTTCTCGAAATTAGTAAAAACTAATCTGCACAATGCAATCTGTCCGCGGAAGTAGGCCCACACGCCCATAACAGGCGGGGCCCTGACCTAGTCAGGCAAGCTTAGTCAATTTAAACTAATGATGACGGCTTCTAGTTCACCCTAATGCCTAGTTTGCTGCTCGCGAATGTCGATGGCTTAAGAAGTGTGAGTTTAATCATCGCTCTTACGCCTACTGATGGCGACTTGCTAGAGACCGTCGCCCCCTTAACAAACGATGTTCGCCGAACCCGATTAGGTAAGCCTAGTCAGTTGAACTGACAACGATGACTTTTGGTCAACCCCCAGACCTGTGGCCTGCTCCGCGCGGGTGTAGATGGTTTGGAAGGTGAGAGCTTAGTCAATTTCGACTTATGTTGACGGTTCGCCAGGGGACTATTGTTCTTCTACAGACCATGGTCGCCGAATTTTTAACTCTCAGACTCGTAGCCCACTCCATGCGGGTGTAGATGGTTTAGAAGGTAGGAATCTAGTCAGTTTCGACTGATGATGATGGCTTGCTACGGGACCACTACTCTTCTACAGACCATGGTCGCCGAAAACTTCCAAATTTGTAGTTCGATGCGCATGGGTCTAAACGATTTGGAAGGTAAGAGCTTAGTAAGATCCACTGATGTTGACGGCTTGCCACAAGACCACTGCTCTTCTATAGACCATGGTTGTCGAATTTTATCATCCCAAACCTGTAGCCCGTTCCGCGAGGGTGTAGATGGTTTGATAGGTGGGAGCCTAGTCTGCTCCGACTGATATCTACGGCTTGCCACAGAATCACTGTTCTCCTTCAGACCATGATCGCCAAATTTTCTCATCTCAAACCTGTAGCCCGCTCCGCACAGGCGTAGTTGGTTTGAAATGTGGGAGCCTAGTCAGCCCCGACTGATGTCAATGACTCGTCACGGGACCACTGCTCTTTCTCAGGACAACGGTCCCCGAATCTAATTACAGCTCAAACAGTGTTTTCACGCTCACATAGGCTGACATCCCATTATCAGCGTTGGCCACTTGAGTCGAATAAAAAACCAACCCGCTAAGTGCAGACGAATGCTGCACGGGATACCAGCCTAAGCTTACGAAACTTGACTCGAGGCAAGCGCTCTTGCTCAACTACAAACGACAAGGCATGTGCTACGCTACAACAGTTCACTCATGCTAACGATCGCAACCGATGTTCAGATACATAACTAAGTCTGCAACGACTTACCTCAAGAATGAGCTGCAGTCTGGGTAGAGTAACCCGCTACCAAACCATCCGCAGAAATTTCACTATTGGACGTAACCATGCGATAGCAACTCTGAGGCCTCACGGAAGAACATGTCAAAATTATTCACAGCATAAACGGTCGAGCTCTCAGCAACAGACATACCACTCGGATCCCTGCTAACCCAACTGGACCTGTGTCAATATAAAATGACAAGGCAAAATGAAAAGCGTGCAATAGGGAGACTGAACAGAATACAGGTACAAAACATACTCAAAATAAACATGTTTTTAATAACATATGAAACAAAATGTACAAATATACGAAATTTACTCCTCATCAGGAGGAGGTACGATTACAGGAGAACTAAGCTTAACAGGAGAAGAAGCAGAAGTTGCATCCGTGCGGGCCTTAGCTTGAGTGTCATGATCAGGATCCCTCTTTTCCTCTGGCAACTCAGAGATCACTCCGAGTCTGCAAAAGGCACCTTCTTATAATAAGCAAGGTCCCATTTCAGATGAAGATCTCCCGGATGTGGAATTGCACCAGCACCGCCCTTTGTAGTCTCCACCGCACCTGGGCCCTCATCTATAGCCTTCCCTTTGTCACAAGTAGTGGATTCCAAAGGGAGAGAAGGAAGCAAATTGTCTAGCGGACACTCCATTACCTTGATGTACGACCTGGAGCGAGATGGAGGACAATGCGAACTACAAGAGGGACGGTCCACGCTGCAATGGTCACTGTCAGATGATCCACCAGTAGGACGACTGACCTCCAGGACCATAGAAAAATCTTCATCAGAGCCTTCCAGTAAAACAGGTCTAGATTGGTCAGCACCAGTAGAAACTGCCACAACAGCCAGCATGAGCTTTTTATTCAAAGCTTCAGCCTTCTCAATACTCAATTGCGACGCATCATCAACCCCTGCGAACCGCAGGTGGTCATTCTCCAAATCAGATACTACAACCTCCGCCTCAGCGGACAGGTCAGAATCACGCCCCTTTCACAACAGAGCGGGTCATTTGGAAGTTGTCTCAGCCCCAGTGCAAGACCTCTTTGAGCTTATGAATGAGGCATACATCTCAGAAAGCCCCTCTATGTCTGGTAGGGTAGGAACTTTAACTTTAGAAGCCTTCCTCTTCTTGGAAGGGGTTCCACCTTCGGACTAAACCTTCAACACCCTGAAGAGAGTGAGAGCCACATGCTAGTGGGCCAACAACCCATTGCGACTAAAATTGGAAGGGCATATAACTTCTTCCACGCTCATTTTAGGCATGTCACGGAATGCCTCCATAGCAACCTCCTCCTCTAGAAAAATATGAGCAATAGGGAACCTCCCTACAAAGAACACACGCAACGATCAACATACAATCAACACAATGGAATTGAAGGGAAAAACTATACTTGCAAAGTGGCTTGAACTCTCACTCAAGCGGACGACCATTGAACTTGAAGTACTTTGAATCCGAAGAGGCCAGGAAGCAGAATTTCTGCAAGAACTTAAAGTCATTCAGTGGTTTTTTGAAGCAAGCCAACGACATCTTCTTGCACATAGCGTGATCGTTCAGCCAAGGAGAAATCAGTAACTGAATCCCCCTTGGAGTCACGCGGACACCAACATCCTTTGCCCTGATCAATATAAGAATGATAGTCATGTACCCATTCTGTACCAACTGGGTAGGAGTGATTCTAAGAAATTCTAGAAAGCTTCCCAAGCATAGGAAAATGGATGCCAGTTTGAAACATGCCGCAGTGCAAACAGACGAATCATTCCGGAGGAAACATTAGCGTCTGATCATCACTCAAGGTGTAGAATGGCAGGTCTTTAGGGACCCCATATGTCTTTCGAATCTCAATTAGGCTCGATTTGGAAATCGACCTATCTTCGAAAAAATGGAGGCCCTTTGTAACGACCCGATCCACAGAGTACTATATTGTCCGCTTTGGTCCCAAGGCCTGCACGGCTTTAAAACGCATAATACTTTGTAGATCCAACCTTGTACATATATAGTACATCACCGTCTCGCACCCAGTCGATATGGTACTATGATCTTCCCTTTGTAGCATGCAAATCCTCTTGGAATCCATGGGGACTTTGGTTTCTCCCTCACTCTCCCTTTTAGGTCCGTCCACACAAGGGTAGCTTGCCAACCCTTTTGGGATCATGGAATCTTGGGCTTTTTCCTCACCTCCCCCTTAGGTCCGCCCACACAAGGGTATCACAGTCCACCCCCTTGGAAGCCCAACGTCCTCGTTGGCACACTTTCGGCTGCGTCAGGCTCTGATACCAAATGTAACGACCCGATCCACAGAGTACTATATTGTCCATTTTGGACCCAAGGCCCACACTGTTTTAAAATGCGTAGTACTTTTAGATCCAACCTTGTACATATATAGTACATCAACCTCCCGCATCCAGGCGATGTAGGACTATGATCTCCCCTTTGTAGCCTGCCAACCTTCTTGGGATCTATGGGCTCTTGAGCTTCTCCCTCACCCTCCCCCTTAGGTCCGCCCACACAAGTGTAGCTTACCCACACAGTCCTTGTCGTCCGAGGAAGGGGTATATTGCACTTTACCCATGTATGTTTTACTATGTTTTTCGATTTCTAGCTCCATAGTTATTTTGGTCTTATTTAGATCTTCTGGGTATTCCTCATGCTCAAATGGGCCCTAACGGTTGGAGGGTTATGGTTTCCACATATGCTAGGCCATCCTTTATGGTATTCCTTTGACTACTAGAATCTTGCACTTGGTGGTCGATCTGTTGGCAACCAAGAGTACTTGTTTTCTTTGTTCTCTTGCATGTTTTGGCAATATTAACGATGACATCAGGGGTTGGTAATATACTTTTGTCAATTCTGGCTACTTCAATTTGCGGGGTCAGCAGATAGTGAGGTCTTTCCGAATTTCCAACAAGCGGAGGAATTTGCAATTAACTACGGGGGAACAAATTATCAGGGAGCATTTTTTGTAGCTTCTTGTGTTTCTTTTGGACACCTGTCTTACTAATGTCATGGCAGGCTCAGCTAACTAAGAGGCAAGCTGCGGAGATTGTTGCCCTTGTTGATGGTGGTAATGTTGTCATTGATGGGAAACTGAGCTCGAATGTTACGAATCTCGATGCTCCTGTTAGCATTGGCACTACTAGTCCAACTTTCAGGAAGAGAAAAGTTTTGAGGCCTGTTAGTCCGTCAAAGTGGTTGTTCGTAAGTTATGATCATGTTCCGAAGAGGAAGCGACTCCTTGATTCTACTCATCGTGATTCTCTTTACTCGAGTTCTATCGCTTATCTCTGCAAGAGGCTGAAGATATGAAGTTGGCATTGGAGATGAGCAAAAAAGAGATCATTTGCCCACTGGATGATGGTGAAAAAAGACTCCTCTCTACTTATGGTGGTCTTGAAGCTGCCAAGTGTTCTAATAAGAATCCTAGGGCCATCGATGATAAGTTTTTCCAATTGGTTGTTGTCCAGTCTAAGGAGCTTTGTGGTCATGATAAAGTTCCCGAAACGCAGTCTCCTTGTTCTCTCTCTCCTCATGTTGATGATGAGGCGCAGGTTCCGCCTTCTTCTGTCCGCTTAGGCTCCTCTATTCTCGTTGAGGCTACCACGCATTCCGCTTATGCTGTGGTTACTACGCAACGAGAGGGTAAAAATGGTTTTCTTGTCGTTCCTTCTTCCTTTCCAACTGTTGGTGGTGGTTCCTCCGTGCTTCCGAATCCACGCGTTTTTCATTCACGGATCAGTTGGACGGAACCTACCCCTGACGAGATTCGGTGGGTTAAATCTGACGGGAAGTTTTGTTGGTTTTCCCGACTTGATGTGCAGGATGGTGCGCATAAGTTGATCAACAAATGGTACAGATGGTCGGTGGAGAAGCCTTCGATGCATGTGTTGGATCAGGGCCTTCATCTTGATGATGGCCTTAGGCATATAATGGATGGGATGATTCATTTTTCCTATGCAGGGGTGATAGGTTCGGGTTATCAAGCTAGTCGTAATTTGGTAATTTCTCTGGAGAGGAAGTTCGTAGTGTTGTTGTTGGTGTTCTTCCACGTTCTTTATCAATCCGACACGTTAAGAGCGCGATGCTTGGAACAGGTCAAAATGGTCGGGTTTGCTCAAGCCTCATTGGTCGAAGCAGAGGGTGCACGGGATCAGTCTGCAACCGAGTTTGAATCTTTAAGAATAGAATTAGACGGTGTTTATGCACGTTTATACGAGGCACTTCGTGACAAGGCTGCGCATGCCGTGATAGAGCTTTCTACCAACTGCGACATTGCCAAGAAAAGGATGGAGCAATTAACCTTGCACTTGACGAGGTCAAGCAAAATACATCCGTGATGCTTACTACTGTTGATGGCCAACTTATTGCGGCTAGGAATGAACTTGTTTCCGTTAAGGACAGACTTCGCATTATGGAAGTGGCGGATTGGCAGCGAATTGTTGATGAACGGTATGAGGTTCTCGATTATATTGAGGGTCTTGGTGTTAACTTATCTCAATACTATCACTTGGTCTATCAGACCTTAGAGGATGAAAATGGTTCCGAAGACCTTCCAAATGATCCAACGACCGATAAGTCATTGCCTTCTCCTCTCAAAGAAAAAGCTTCTACCAATGATCCGGTTGCCCCTTGTCGATCAAATGGTGTTGTTGATGATGTTATGGATCCCCCTGCTTGACCTCCCGCTCTTTTACTTTCTTCCTTGAATGTAATAGAATAGTTTTATTAAATAACATGAATTTTCTCTTTTACTTTTCTTTGTAGTCGTAGTTCATCTTGTTGAATTCGTTCGTGTTGCATGTACCTTTTATAGGTTGGTCATTATTGTCGAAATGATTTGCGCTTCAACTTTGATTAAAAAATACAGCCATATTTTTTATCCTTCCCCAATTTTGTTGATTTCAATTCTCCTATGCTTTGATACGTCTATTTTAACCTTGTGTTGGTTATCTCGAAGCTTTTTATGAGAAAGTTGTTATGTTCATTTATTTTGTACTTTGTCAACCTGTTGCGTTAGTTGATCCGAGATTCTCTTGAGTTGTGTTAACTCGTTCCTTCATCTTTTGTTCGCTGGTTTAATGCCCTAATCAAAACGAGATTACTTCTTTCGAGTTGGCTTATTCGCTCAACTCTTACTTCATTGGTTCGACGATCCAGTCGATCCGAAGTCATTTCATTCAACTTTCACTTCATTGGTTTGACGTTTCAGTCGACCCGAAGTTACTTTTTTATTTAGTTGACTCGTTCATCCAACTTTTACTTCGTTGGTCCGACGTTTTAGTCGACCTAAAGTGTATTTTACTTAGTTGACTCATTCGTCCAACTTTTACTTCGTTGGTCCGACGTTCTAGTTGACCCGAAGTTTCTTTTACTTAGTTGACTCGTTTGTCCAACTTTCACTTCGTTGGTCTGACGTTTTAGTCGACCTGAAGTTGCTTTACTTAATTGACTCGTTTGTCCAACTTTTACTTCGTTGGTTTGACGTTTCAGTCGACCCGAAGTTGTTTTTACTTAGTTGACTCATTCGTCCAACTTTTAATTCGTTGGTTTGACGTTCTAGTCCACTCGAAGTGGCTTTTTACTTAGTTGACTCGTTCATCCAACTTTTACTTCGTTGGTTGATCAGACCAGAAGTTTAATATATCTATCCAACTTGTGTCCTTATTCCTTTTGGCTTTATATGCCAATTGCTTTGTATATCCTGAGTTTTGTTTTGCATGGTTGCATTTTGATGCTTTCATCCTTCGTGGGATGATGATTTCGAATTTGTAATTTTATTGATTTTCCTTTTTGGATGTTCCGACCATTCCCAATGGTCATTTTTCTGGAGCCGTTATGCTACATTGGGGAGTGATTTGCTTTATCCTCTTGATCATCGGTTGGTTGATGTCTATCCTCGTGTTCGAGGTTCATGCTTTTGTTGTTTTTTCTCGTTTAATCTATGTCCTCTATCGCCTGATTCGCTATTGCTCTTGTCCGCCGTTCAATATTGAATGTAATTGACTCGAGGTGTTTCCTGTTCCGGTAGCCAAATAGTATTGGTTTGACCGATCACACCCATATCAGTGCCAAACTGTCCGATCATATTCCCCTCAGTGCATTGTTTGGTGTCGCCTGATGAGGTTTGATGGAGTTCGTTGTCGTTAATTTTTTTAGTAGATAATTTGGATTAGGTTTGCATGCATAGGTAGAAGTCTTGAGTCGATTAGTGCAAGAGTCTTCAAAGTGTTAGTCCTCCTACTTCGATATAGATTTGCTCGAGCTGGAGGTGCTTATTTGCTTGGGTAGATGTAGTGTAAGGCGTATATCAAGTCCCTAAATTGTTCTTCCGATCTTATGGTGGTGGTATCTGCCTTCTCTTTTCCTTTGAGCTGCCTGTCTGGCATTCCAATGAATTCGTCGAGTCGTCCCCTTTGAATCCAATGCTCGATTTCTTTTTTTAGCTTGTAGCGGTCCTCGGTATCATGTATGTGATCTCTGTGGAAGGAACAATACATGTTTTTGTCTTTTCCATCTGGGTCTCCTATCATCCTGGGTGGCCAGTTGACGTTCTCCCAATTCACCATGTACTTCAGGATGTTGGTCCGGCTTGTCTTCAGGGTCTGCATGGTTTGTATGCCTTTTTCATTAGGCTGGTTATCCGCTCTTAATTAGGTCATGTGATTGCGACTTCCTAGATTCTCGCTAGTTCAATTCAGTCCTTCCGCCATTCCGATATTTCTTTGATTGACCGCTATCCTCCCGTGGTCCATCATTTCGTGTTCTATCTTCCTTCATTTCCCGTTTCCTTGAATGATTTTACCTTTCCTGTTCATTTTTTCTCCTGGCAGCTTTCAACTCTTCAAGATAAATGTGTTTTTGGGTTGTCTTCAGCAACACTGTCATGCTTTTTGGAGGTTCTATGTTGAGAGCGTTTAAAAATAGGCCCATCTTCACAGTCACGACGGCTGTATATCGCTGCACCCATCGATCATTGTCAGTTTGTTGGTGAAATGAGTGTGTATTCTCGTATCATCTCTTCGGGCTTCTGTTTGACATGGAGGAGGTGGTGTGGTCCTTTCCTCATCCGTTGACTTTCGATGAGTCTTGTGATAAAGGCGGTGGCTAACGCCTGGAAGAAGTCTATCGACATCGGTGGTAGGCTGTTGAACCAATTCATTGATGTGGAAGTGAGGTTGGTCGGAAATGTTTTGCATAAGATCGACTGCATGCTCTCATTCAGGGCCATCATGTGGTGGAAGTGTCTCAGGTGATCTGTTGGGTTAGTGGTACCAATATTTTCGTACAATACGTTGGGATTCGTGAACATTTGGCCGAGTGAACATTTTCGGCATGGGAGCTTTCATGAGGGCGTCGAAAAATGGTGGTTTGGTTAATTCGTACAATACGTTGGGATCAGTGACCCCGATTCTTAATGGGATTTTAGCAAGCGTCCTGTCACACTGTGAAGTTTTTCTTTGGAGGAGTTCATTACTTTCCCTGTTGGGGTTCTGCTGGGACTTCGTCACTCCCTTGAGTTCGGTTGGTGGAGTTTTGCTGGGGCGGTACCTGGATAGGATCAACTGTCTAGTTGCGCTTCTGGGTGATTTTCTCTAGCATCTTCATCATGTAATTCATCTGAACCATAAGCAGGTCTACCGAGGATCTGTGGCAGCGTCACCGGATGTCTGAGCTATTGTATGTTGTGGATCTTGATTCTCGGGTGCCATTGGTCCGATGATTTGGGTTGCATCTTGTTCGAGAGTTGCTTGTGATACATTGTCACCAATAGGAGAGTTATTGTTATCATAACCGGGTTGAGGATTTGTAGGATGTGTCATTTGTTCTGACAGCATGACGATCGTTTATCAGATTTTTTGTGAACTTCGACACTGTGGTTCTTTTTTTTTAGAAAGGAAACTTGTCGTTCCCACGGATAGTGCCAAACTAATGTGTCCAAAAATTGCCCTCCTATGAGTTTGACCTGCAAAACAGACGTTAAACTGCCAAGGACCACCTTTTTGGTGGCAGAAGACACTTTGATGCTTAAGTCAATAACTCTGTTTGAAAGAATGAAGTAAATCTGGTTAAAACTCAGTTAAAGTTGCATACATGTGTCAAATGTGTCCCTCTACCTTTTATAACGCGGTTAATTCTCTGCGTAACAAGCATGTGAGGCGCAACGGAAGGAGATGTTTCTCGTAACAATTGATGGAAACACATTCGTGGTGGCGTATCTCCCTCCACGACTCTTTTTTGGTGTAACGTTCCTCTTCTTTATGAGAAAACTCGTGTCGGACCTGAATTTGGGCTTTGATTCATTCGGGCCTAAATTCGGGCTTTGATTATATCCTCTTATAGTGGGCCTTGTCTGGGTCTTTATGGTTGGCTTTATTTTTCTTGAGTTTTATGAACTGGTCCAGTAAATGAGACGTCATATCCTCACGATGGATGTTCTCTGCCATGTGTATGAGTATGATGATCGATCTATTTTGATGTATCATCAAGTTCCACCTGAAAATTTCTTACTAAAATATGACATTTGCTTGTTATTCTTGTTGGACAGTTGAGGGACAAAAGCGTAAGGCGGAGGAGAGTGAGCAATTGTTGAATCTACAAAGGTTTGTATTTCTCCTCCCTGCTATTTGTGTTCGCTATCAATGTTCTATTTATTCATAAAGAGCTGATTGCCAAAGTGTAGGGGCTTTATTGAGGATTTGATGAAATCAGATAGATCATTAGTGTACCCTTGGTATTGGTGAGGAGGTTCCGCTCTGCGCTATGTTTGGCATGTACCATGAATTTTTCTAGAGTATATTTTTTATGTGGGTGGAAAACAATAGCTTGTGTACTGTAAAATAAACAGAACATTCAAAATATATCTGCTATAGAGATGCTCGTGAGATAGTTACAGGGGTATTCAATTATGGATTTTAATAGACTCTGAAAGATTTTAAAGTCCATTAAAATATAGGGGTATTCAATTAAGGATTTAAAACAATACAATGAAATCTAGGGGTATTCAAATATAGATTTTAAATGATTATTTTATAATCCATTAAAATTATGGGGTATTCAATCATGGATTTTAAATAATACAATGAAATCTAGGGGTATTCAAACAACAGTTGATTTTAATGGATTTGTTGACTTGATGAACTTTGAAGGACTTTGAAAGATTTATATGTGAAAGATATAAATATCAAATTCCTTTTCAAATCCGGCCTATTACCCTCGAATTTCAATTTCTCTGCTCCCTCTCTCCTACCAACACTGTGTCTCGAGAAACATCTTCTTCGATTCGGAAACATTCTGGAACTGTGACAGCTCCAGCAGTGCTCCTCCCCACCTCGTAAGGTTCTGGTCACATAAAAAACAGTAACTCAAATCATAAACAACGAAGAATTCAATTCATCTATAGCAGCATTTCATACAAACCCTAAAAGAACGAACTGTGTAGATCTAAAATTCTTAGCGTTGCTTTGGGGTTTTGGTGTTGAATTTGGAGGAGTTTGTGTTTGAATTGAGAAATTTGTGGTTTTTCTTGTAGATGTCTTGGTATGACCATGAGATTTTCGGCTCGAATCGTTGCTTGGGATCAAGAATTGTAACATTTTGGAGGACTTGAGCTGGAGCTGAAGATTTGGGCTTAGTTGAAATGGCGTCTGGAGAAGGGAGGCGTCGTCATCATCATGATCTTGTACCTCTAGCTGCTTTGATTAGTAGGGAGTTGAAGATTGAAAAGATGGAGAAACCCAGTGTTAGATATGGGTGTGCTGCACAACCGAGGAAAGGCGAGGACTATTTTCTTCTGAAGACTGATTGCCAGAGAGTTCCTGGGAATCCTTCAAAATCGTTTTCTGTATTTGCTGTATGTACCGTCCATTCACACTCTTTGCTTGTACTTTGATGATTGCTTTAGTTACCTGCGCCCTTTTGAAATTTGATCACTGTTCTATAAATTCTTTTAGTAAAGTTAAATTTAGAAGCGTGCATATTTGGCCAGTGAAAACTGAGTCAGATTCGACCAATTGTGTAGATTATATTTAAATGGTAACTTTTGTTGTATGCTTCTAGCATGCTGAAGCTTCTCACATAGTGTAGCTGCTATTTTACATAATCACAAACCTTTTCATTTTCGTATATTGTATCACTTTTCCACTCCAAGTGCTTTTACAACCAAAAAGAACATACCTCAGTTATTCTTCTAGTGCATACTGTCACTTTCCACAGTATACCAAAGCTGAATCATTAATTTTGATGTGTGAGTAAGGACCAAGGTTATGGAATTTACAGTAAGTTACAGATTTACATGTTTGAGAACATTTAGCATATGTACATTCTTCAAAGTGTTTGGCCGAGTCGTTGGTTTCAGTTCAAATGTATTTTTTGGTTTGATACTCAGTGGAATACTTTATATTAACCAAATTTCAGGTATTTGATGGCCACAATGGAAATGCTGCAACAATTTTTACCAAGGAAAATCTGTTAAATCATGTATTGGGTGCGATGCCCCATTGTCTTGGCAGGGAGGAGTGGCTTCAGGCTTTACCTCGGGCATTAGTTGCAGGGTTTGTTAAGACGGACAAAGAGTTTCAAAGCAGAGGCACGGGCTCCCTCATTTTATATTTTGTATTGAAGTTTTGTAGTCTTATTAGTTATAAGAATGCTAAGCTGGCTTTCATTATCCCTCCTTGCAGGAGAGACTTCTGGAACCACTGTTACTTTTGTCATAGTTGATGGATGGACTGTCACAGTCGCATCTGTTGGAGACTCGCGTTGCATTTTGGATGCTCAGGGTGGTGTCGTTTCAGTCTTAACTGTAGATCATAGACTAGAAGAAAATGTGGAGGAGTGCGTATCTGTGTGACCCTCTTGATTATCTACCTGCAATTTAGATGCGTACTTATTGCCTGTTCTATTACTACAGGAGGGAACGCGTAACTGCAAGTGGAGGCGAAGTTGGCCGGCTTAGTATTGTTGGCGGGGCTGAGGTAAGCCGATTATCTATTCGTGTTCTTTCAAATTCATTAGATTAAGGCGGGTTTGCAAGGCCGAGGTCTAGGTCGAGCCCATCCCAACTCTAAATTACTTGATTCCCAAGCTGAACCTGACTGTACCTCACTTTCATTATGTTTTGCCCAAGCCTAAACATTGCATTATATTATGATTTATGTCCTACACTATTATACATTTAATTTGAAAAATTGTAAATTAATGATTATAATGGATCTTAATTCTTAAACTACAATCATTGCACGAATATACACATAACACGCATACGCAGAAAGTTAGTACAAATATAATGCAAGGAGAATAAACAAATTTGTTTATATAAGGAAGACTTATAATCGCTTATATAAGGAAGACTTATAATCGCTTCTGATGGTATCTGGGATGCGCCTACTCTCTGAAAAGGCTGCAATATCTTGTCGTGGATTGCCTGCAGAGCTTGCTGCTAAGCAAGTTGTTAAGGTGATTTAAACCAGTGACTGCTTTTTCTGGTTATTAATGCGTTCACATGAAGCCTTTCTATCCTGCATTGAATCACATGAAAATCTCCAACTTCTTATGGGTTTTCATCAATGAGGGGCTAGTAGTTTGATACGCTTGTTGAATAATGGCTTGGAACTTATTTTGATCAAGTTTGGTGGCTTACTAACAGGAGGCATTGAGGACTAGGGGTTGAAAGATGACACAACCTGCATTGTAGTTGATATAATTCCTCCAGATAATTCACTACCACCTTCACCGCCTCCCAAAAAGCAAAATAAGCTTAGAGCATTTATATTCAGGAAGAGATCTCGTGATTCTGCAAATAAACTAGCAAAGAAGCTATCAACTGTAGGTATAGTGGAAGAACTATTTGAAGAGGGATCTGCGATGCTTGCAGAAAGGTTAGTATTGGTTATAATTCTGTGCATATTCTTTTCTCTTGCAGTATCATAAAATTTTCTACCAATGGCTATGACTATGAAAGTACCATAATATCCCTCTATGTGGCTATTATATTAAAGGGAACAAACTCAGAAATGTATAAAGCTCACCTTGTGCTTGTTATCTCTAAAGGCAAGGTGCATAGTGCATAGTTTTGCCTAAAGCTTGAAATTCAGTTTGTATGCATTAGATGTAATATTCACCTTGGCGAAAGATGCAATCGGCTATGTTTGGAGTCATTGGAGGCTATGTTTTAATGTAAAAGTTGAGTAGTAGTGTTTGATTGACAGTAGTAAAAAAAAAAGGATAAAAACTTTTACTTCTTTTATGGTGTTTTAAGGAAAAACGAAAGCATGTGTCAGTGGGAAGTGTATTTGGTTTCCAAACCAATTCTCTAGTAATAAATAATAATAATGTGTTAAACTAAAATAATGCAAATTTGTTATATTGGAAATATAAAACATAAAATGTAAAAAAACGCGTCTAAACAATCCCATCCTTGGTCTCGCTTATTCATGTTACTAGTGTCAGTGAACACATTGTTGTCATGCCTGTTCATTTTCGCCCGACCCTTTTGGGTGGTTATTTTCCAATCCTCTTCCCATCCTTGCTATCCTTGCTAATGACATAAGTGAATTAGCAGCAGATGAGAAGGAGCTTTTTAGTCCAATACTGAAAATCCAATAATAACAATCCATTAAAATCCATAACAATCCTTTATAAAATTCAGAAAATTCAATAATAAAAATCCATTAAAATCTAGTGGATTCTGTAAATTTCACAAAATCCAATCACTTAAAATACATCAAAGTTCAATGGATTCTGTAAACTCCTTTGAAATATTTTAAAATCCATGAGATTTTAAAGTCTTTCACACTCTATTAAAATCTATTAGTGTCTGTGTATTCATTCACACATTTCATAAATATCATGGGTGTTAATTGTCCTCCATGTTTTATATTATATCTTGTGTCTAATTTAACTAAAAGCTAATCGAAGGCATTAAAAGTCATGAAAAGAAGAAAAGAAAAAATGCAAAATATGTTACTTCATAATAAGCCCTATAATTGTATCGCAATACCCATATTATTGGCAAGTCTCCTTCACATATAAAAATACCCCATGGTACTGGTCGACTTTGGAGCCATGTGTATGGTGTTTACCAACCAAGTTGTATCCCAACTGTAGGATAGACAAATTTTAAATTGCGACATTAACCATACAAATTAAAATAGAGATTGGGCTAAAATGGTCTAATTTCTAGTTTACCTGCCGGCTTAGGATCTACTCAAGTTTTATTTTGTTAAAAGGACCCTCCTAAATAAAAATAAACAATAAAGAAATTATTAATTCATTTGAGATGAAATTTTAAGGGAAATTATATTTCATATTAACTCATTTCAACATCTGCGCCTTGAGATATGTTTAAATGTTATAATTGAATTTCTCTATCATAACAATGAAGCAAGCAAATCAAGAGAGGGCCACTTTGGGCTCTACACAGTCCGACTAATGACCATTGTCCCAGATCAAAAGAGCAGTCCTTATACACTCAAAAAAATTGTTTATCAAGATATTATTTATTGCCCAACTCGAAATACATTTCTTGAGAAAATTATCTAATTTATAATTTTTCTAAAACATTCAACTTAAACAAAGCTCGAAATCAATTAATAAACAATTATTTTTTAGTTTGAGTGAGGTTCTTGTAATAAAACCCCACACTAGTCATTAAAGCCCAATGCCTCATTAAAATATCTGGATATAATTGAATGCATATATTCCGATTTTTAATCACTTGCATGATATAATTAAAACTGTTTTTTGTTTGTAAATATAATTAGAACTAATTTAATCATATTTAAATATTGTCTTTGAATCGAATCAAAACTAACTATACCAGTAACAATCAACTACATCAAGGACCAATAAATCATAGATTTATTGATAACTTTTCACTATGTACACAATTATTTGGGGAATTGTTACATATACCTGACTATTTTGCTCGGTTGCATCAATTTTTGTTACATCAATTTGCGATATTTCAACTTTAATATACTAACCTAACATATGTGACACCGAATAATTAGTTTTTATTAATAAAAATCATTTGGTGGTGAAATTTTCTCGTTTAGGAACATTAATTAACAATTGAATGAAAGAAAAAAAAAAGTAATCATTATGTAAAAAACTAAAATTCAATCAAGCATTCATTAAATTTCACGATATTCAGCAACCATGCATAAAGGGGTCGACAAAACTAATACGTATTAAAATACATAATTTCATAATTGTTGCAACTATTATAGCGTATTCAAAAAAATTACATTTAAAACCTTTAAAAAAATCCCACATCCAAAATTTTACATTAAGATTCATTGATTCAAAGTCTCCAATCAACAACTAGAGCAAATTTCTTCTCTCAGTATTTTGTTTTAGGGTAAATATAATGTGATTGGGTAAAACAAGCAATTTTTAAAAGCTAAATCTAAAAGATAAAATTGAAAACATCGAGTCAAATAGTCAAGTACATATATCATTCCTTTTTTTTTTTATTTACTTACTAATGATGCCATGCACACTTAAAACTATATTGAAACCCCCACTATTAAGTTTTCCAAATGGAGAAAAGTTAAAGAATCCATGATGTTTGTCCTAGTTCTTGATATAGACAATTTGTTGTGTTGCAACTTGCAATCATGGAGGAGCCACTATGGATACTAGGGGGGAAGTTGCTCCTCTCAACTTTGAAAATGTTGTCGTGTCACCTATAAATAATGGAGTTTACTTGGTTAATAATTGCCTTCTAAAAATTATGCATTTTTTCTTTCACCCTCATTTTACCCCCTCACATTTTTTTAATTAATATATGATTGGTCCATTACTCCATTAATTAACATAATAATTAACTGCTCCCTGAGAATTCTAGCTCCACCCTCTGTTGCAATTTAGTCCTATATAGGCAAGAATCTTTAATAATTCATTCAATCAATCTACCTCTTCCTATTCATTAGAATTGCTATTTAAGAGGAGGTAGCTAGGCAAGCCACCACCAACATCCAAGTAGCAATTCTGGTCAGCAGTAGAAGAAGGAAACAAACAAACAAAGAGTACTATCACATCCTCATATCTCCCTCATGCACGATACAATATCAATAAAGGGTATTCACTTTACTCCACAAATGCTAAATTCGTGAAAAACAAATTAGCCAAGTGTTTCTTTTTTACTTGAGTTTTTAAGCTTTTTGAAATTGCTACGAAGTGGAAATTTGAACACACATAAATGTTGGAAATCTAGAGAAAATAGTGGTTATGACAGTCAACAAAGGTATTTACTTTGCCGACAAAAATCTTGGCTCTTTTCAAGGCAATCCGAGTTTTTAAGCTTTTAGAAATTAAACATATATTTAGAGAAATAGTTGTAACGGCCCTTCTAGTTGTGAAGCTAGACTATAGTCAAGGAATGTGATTTTTTTTTTTTAAATATCAAAATTTTACAAAATATTTCTTTTTTTTAGTTACCAAAATTTCTTTCGAAATATTTATTTTTTCATTAGGCCAATCTCAAATTTCATACAAATTAATCGGTTATAACTTTAGTTTTACTATTAAAATTTTGTTATATAAATGATTCTTAAGTAATATGTACTTTGTATATGACAATATGAATCTTGTGATATTTTTATATTTAATATGTAAGAGTTTAAAATACTTAAAATTATATTGATAACTTTAAAATTATAGTCAAAATCTTACATTTTTTTTTTATATACAACTAAATATTTCTTAAAATCAACTTACCAAAATTACTTTAAAAAAAATGAAATCACAATCTGGACTATAACCTACCTTGTCCTAATATTATTCCCAACTTGACCACCACAGTATCCATAAGTCCCATCTTGAATTTTGGGTGTGGAGCCTCGGTATAATTGAGGAGTGGATTATTTTATATAAGCCATTATCCAACTCGTCCAACATATGATGGGAGACTAATGAACCCGCCACCATGTTTGTTGGCCTGTCAAATCCTTGAATGATTTGTCTAAGCATGTGAACATCCCTATCCCTACCCTTTCACAGGCGCTTCCATAACATTAGGCTCCATTTCATCAGTGGTCAACCGAACTCATCAAATTGTAATCAACCCCATCGTTACACCCACAATTCACATCAGACTCCACATTGAAACTCAACATTGACGAGTTGTCCATTTTATCAAGGAACTCCTTCTCCCAACCAAGCAGTCTTCCATTTGTTTGTTGCCTTGCTCAGCTTTCCTGCAAAATCCATTGAGTCTTGTGTCAGATAGACCCATCCGTCAACCATATTTCATTCGGGATACCCTTTGGTGCTAGATTAGGTGTTTGGGGTGTCCAATGATGTGATGGCCTCCCTCCCCTTCAGTGCCAACTTAAATAATAGATATGTTGTAGAAATAGCTATGCTAGGGAGCGAGGGATGGGTGTCTTTGAGATGAGTGTATCGTCTTGGAGATGCACATTGTCGCTCATCTCGAGGAGGATGGGTGGTTACACCCATCACTCGATCCCTAAAATTTTTGGTTGTAGAAAATATTATTATGAAAAAAATAAATTCTAAATGACGAGGAAATGGGCGAGGAAACAGGCGAGGGAGGGGAGTGTAACCCTCCATCCCTCTCGAGATGTGCGAAGGCACACATCTCGAGGGTGATGGAGGGTTGCACCCCCTTCCCTCGCCCGTTTCCTCGACAACAAGAAGGGTCCTATGAAAAAACATAACAAAATGAGTCCTTCTAGGGATCGAGGGATGAGTGTAATCACCCATCCTCCTCGAGACAAGCGTCAGCGCGCATCTCAAAGGGAGATCACCCCCTTTTCCTCGCTCATTCCCTCGACCCCTAGAATTTTCGTAACAAAATAGAAGCGCGCTTGTGTTATCATCTCAACCATTTGGACGAGCATTTTCCTTGTATGGGTTTTTTTTTAGATATGACTATAAGTTTCAATTGAAAGCTTTATTTTTTTTTATTATTAACATTCGACATGTGCTTGTTATTTTTCTTAGACAATTGATTGACAAAAGCATAAGGTGGAGGAGAGTAATGAGCAATTGCTGAATCAATTTAGGTTTGTATTACTCCTAGCCTCCCCGCTGTTTTTGTTTGCCATCAATGTTTTATTTACTGATCTAAAAATTATCATTCGGGTAGGAAGCTGATTGCCAAGTAATAGACGTTTTGTTGAGGAGTTGATGAAATCAGATAGTTGATTAGTGTGGAGCCTGTTGGAAATACAATTGTTGTAAATTAAAACATGAATGAAGTTACCGAAATTTTTTTGGGCTAAATCATGGACTAGGTCGCTCTCTTTAAGAAGTTTCGCGGCTTTACCCAAAATTGTGCAAGCAGTCTGTTAGCCCCGTCGTCCCCAGGATAAAACAATCCAGATTTCTTTTTCTGTCTCATTCAATCACATGCACTGTTGAAGAACGGAAATCCATGCGCCCTATTTCTTTTGCTCAGAATCATGAAAAACAATAACAGTAAATAAATAAAGGATTTCGAAAGACTGGAATAGAATTCTGGAAACTCTTTTACAAATAAATAAACACTCTGAAATAAACTGTTTACAAAACAAATAAAAACTTTCTGAAAAATGATTTATTTTTTATTTGCAGTGTTCTAAAAATCGCTAGGCGCTGGATGGGCGGCGAGCAAATGCCTAGCGCCCAGGGGCCTAGGCGGTCTTAGGTTTTGTATTATAACTTTAATAATTTACAAAAGTTAAACATAATACCTTATCAATTACATCCAATTTAATGCCAATATACATATGCAAAATTTAAAAACATAAAAAATTAACAATCGTGAACAAAATTTATTAAAACTCAAATTACTGAAGTTGATCATGATGGGTACTTTATATAAATTTGAATTTGTGTACTCTTTTATTTTTCTTCAAATTGCATGAATAACCTCAGTTATGTTTGATAAAATCTACATTAGTAAAATTGGTACCGGCGGATCCTTTGAGAATTCCATTAATTAATCATCCTTTGCTACATTTAGACATATACTAAATAAAAAACAATAAAATAGTTTATTTCTAAAAAATAGGAAAGAAAATTAAAATAAGAACACAATCAGCCTTATTAAAAAATAAAAAATAAAAAATAAAAATCGCCCAGACCCTGCCTAGAGTCCGCCTAGATCCCGCCCAGACCTGCCTAGACCCGCCCACACTGCCCAGAACCGCCCAGACTGCCCGCCCAACCATTAATCTGGGCGATTTTCCACCTGTTTATTTGAGAGAGAGCAAATATTTATAGGCTGATAAAAAATATGTTTGAGAGAAAACGTGCCTTAAAAAGCGGAGGAAATCACGGAGAACGTGTCTCCTCTGACTCAGTCTTATTCTCTGAAGCAAATAAAGAAAGATATTTTATTTTTCCAAATAAAATTTCAACAAAAAGAAATAGGCTTCATCTCAATCCGACCCGACTCTGTTCGGCCAGTGTTCGGTGGCGCGCGGACCAACATTGGTCTATCTCCTCTCTCCTTCACTAAAGTGGGTACCCCTTGGGGTCCAAACTCAAGTCCAAACACTATCCTTATTAATCCTCCAAAGTGAGTTACATAAAGAATATGAGACTAAACAATATAGAGAGAGATTTGAAAGTTAAGAAACCATTTCTCTTTGTTTTTTAAATTCAAACCAATATTTCAACTCAGCCCCTCGAGATCGGGGAGAGAGTTTTGTTGTAGGCTATGTTTGGTATGATTTTTGTAGAGTATACTTTGATATGTGATTAGAAAACACTTTCTTTTAAGAGAAATACTTATCGTGAAATAAACAGAGCATTCAAAAAATATCTGCTGTATCTAAGAAACATTGCTAATATATATAAAACATTAAAGACAATCAATATCCATGATACTTACTTAATGTTTTATATCAATATCTATTCACACATTTCATATTGCTAATATATATAAAACATTAAGTAAGTATCATGGATATTGATTGTCTTTAATGTTTTATATATATTATATTGCGTTTAATTTTAGTAAAAGCTAATCAAAGGCATTAAAAAAAAGCATGGAAATTAAGGAGAAAGAAAATGCAGAATAAATAAATGTTAGTAATATTAATTTAATTGCACATATCTTGAATGAGGTGGTCTAACGTACGCGAAGACGAGCCACCTTCTTCCATGGCCTTTTTAGCCAATACACCAATCTCTTTCACCTTCTTCCTAACTCGCTTCCCTTTCTCTCCTTCCATCAACTCCCTTACCATCTTCTCTACACACTCCCAACCCACAAAACCACGCACCGATCCGTTCTTAGCCATGACTCGCACACCCACACCCAACTCATCCACCACCATCCTAGCATTTAAGTGTTGCTCTGCCATCATTGGCCATGCTAGCATCGGCACTGAAGCACATATACTCTCCATCACAGAGTTCCATCCACAATGACTCATAAAACCATTCACACTCTTATGATTCAGTATCTCCACCTGATCAACCCACTGACTCACTACCAAACCCCTATCACCAACCCTCTCCCTAAACCCATCTAAAACCTCCAAACCCTTCCATCGAACCACCCACAAGAAGTTCACTTCACACCTCTCCAACCCCATCATTATTTCCTCCAATTGCTCTTCACTCATCTCTGCTTGAGTTCCGAACGCCACGTACAATACTGAACCTCCGTTGGCCAGTTTTTCATCAAGCCATTCCATCCACATGGGCTTTTCTTTGGTCTGGGCCTTTGGAGGCTCAGCTAAGCGAAGAGGCCCAACACACCAAGTCTTTTTTGATTCAGATTCATGAGCATTCAACCAGTCCACGAACTTGGGCTCCAACTCGTAAAAACTATTAGCAACATAACCTTTGCTTTGCGTATTTGCCTTCATTTGCTCCATATTAAACTTCAATAGAGGGGAACTTACATCAGGCTCGACGACAGTGCTGTCGAAATCCTTCTTAGTGAGTTTGATCCAAGGAAAATCAGGTACGCTGAATGGCTCATCATCTGAGTTAACACTCGCGAAAGGCCGAGTCTGAAACACGATTCTGGTCATGGTCAATGCATAGTTACTCATCCCGTAGAAGTAGTACCTGGGTACGCCGAGTTCGTTTGCGGTATCCTGGGTCCATCCAAGGAATCCATCGGATATGATGCATGTTAAGTTGGGTATTTTAGAGACGACTCTGTCAAAATCCGGTTTCATGAGCTTGGTGGCTGTAGCGAACTGAGGGAACAAGGACATAGATGGTAACTTGTCTGTGCTTTCAATACCAGGTGGAAGTCGTGGGATGTTCTGAGGGAAGGGGAGTTCAACTATGGAACAAGCATCAGTATCGAAAAGAGCTTGACGGATAAAGGGGGAGTTCATAGGGGTAGTTAAGACGGTGACGTCGATACCACGTTGAAGGAGGAGATGGGCTAGGTGCAGAAGTGGGATGGTATGGCCTTTGGACATGAAAGGAAAAACAACAATATGAAGAGTAGAAGCAGAAGAAGCCATGCTTTTCTTTCTTTTTTTCCTAGTCTTCTTCTTCTTTTAATTTTCCCTCTCTAAACTCTATAAGGAATTGATGATAGGTGTGCAGTATTACACATAATTATCGATGGAGTTCAAGTAAAGTATGTGAACTTGTGTGGAATTTGCTGGTTGCATGACTATGTGGTCAATGGAGGATATAGCAGTGAGAGTGACAATTGCAGGTCCCATTAATTTCTTATTCACCACAAACATTTTTTTTATTGTTATTATATGTTTCTTTAGGCTTCTAGAATTCAAATTTCGAAAATCTTCTAGAACAAATGTCTACTTTATGTTTCTTTAATTAAACATGTCGACAATACTACAAGCAATTGGCCGTGATATTAGTTACTTAGGATCATAAATTTGGTAGCTACAGGATAGTATTGATTGCTATAAACTTGGTTTCAACCATGGCGGTAAGCTAACAAATAGATATAGTTTATGGAAATGATTTTTCTAATAGGTTGCAAAAGGTTGTGAGTGAGAAAATGTGAGAGCAGAGTCGACACACACTGTCTGAAAGGATGTCTGTCCAGCTTACTTCTCCTGTTACAAATTTTTTGAGTTGAAAAGATAAGAAATCTTAATCAACAATTTCTTTGAAATTCCAAACGAAGGGCTTGACTTGATTGAAAATTCACTGTTACCGCAACAGTAGGAGCAAGGAATGAGATTTCGGTCAAAATTTTGTTTTTTTAAATTACGAAAAGAAAATGGGCGAAAGAAAAATTACATTTTTTTTAGGGTTTCACTACACCAAATTGACACTTTTGTAACAACTCTCAAAACATTATCACTTTTGAAATGTTACCATTCACCAAACAATTTCAAGTCAAAACTAAATTTAGTCAAAAAAATGAAAAACAACAACACAAAAAATGATACAATAAGTTGGATCACCATGAATAGTATAACTTTTATAACCATACTCTTCATGGTGATACAATTATTGTATCATTTTGTTTGTTAAAATGTGTAAAATTATTAGGTGGATTGTTACATTTCAAAAGTGATTCTGTTTTTGGGGTTGTTACAAAAATGCCAATTTGATGTAATGTTTTTTCAACAAATTTTGAGCCTTTATTTGTTAATTTAATTTTTTCGTAAAAATACAAAAATCAGTTACCAAAAATTACATTTTTTTAGGGTCATTTTGAAAAATTTTGGGGTTTTTCATAAAATTTGGGGTATTTTTTTCGTAGTATCATTTCTCCTAATTATTTATTGATTTTTTAAACAATTTTCCTGATTTTCTAATTATCATTTCTTCTACTTATTTATGTTTTTTTGAAACCACCACCTGATTACTAATTATATATTGATTTCATGTTTGTTTCATTTATTGGTATTTAGGCTTCATTTAATGTGCTTAATAGATTTACTTACTTGCATCTTATTTTTTTCACATATTTCATATACCCTTTATATATCCTCAAAATATTTACATTTTTTCTTTACACACTGAAATATTTCTTAAAATTAGGAGATCGAAATTAACTCGAAAAAAGAAATCACAATCCTTAGTAAAGAGTACTAGAGGAGAACATGATAGTCTAGTTTGTTTCATTATGAATTTTATAGACTAGGTGGGGTAGAATGAATAATGCAGTAGAGTCAATAATGCATAAAACTAATTATTGACCATAGAAATAGGGGCCATGCCCATCATGCACATTTTTTTGTATTTTCAAAAAAACTTTCATCAACATTGCCAATTTTTAAAACAACCTTTGGTCTACGCCAAAATTCGTCTAGAGAATGCTTCACCATAACCATATTTCAAGCTCTCCTTTCTTCATAACCACCCTTCACAATCGTCATCGAAAGATTGCAGGTGTTTCATAACATGGATTCTCACTCTAATTGGACTCAACAATAGTTGTGCAAACGCATAAGAATCACGGCAGAACCTGACAATGAATCGAATTTGAACAAATCCCAAATTGATGTCACAAGAAAGTGAAACTAGCTACCCGCAAAAAGCAATGGATTTGAGCAATTGTTTAGGAGGCCGTCAGGTTTATGTTAATATATGGTTTAGTTATGGAGATGAAGCTATGAATATAGGCGATGCAAGTGCGAGCATAACATGGGTGGGGCTCAGGGAACTTATGCTAGTCCTACACATCTGTATTACCTTTAGGGTGTGTTTGGTTACTCAATGGAATGGGTTTGATCATTGTAATGGTAATGACCTTTTTAATGGTTTAAAGCATTCCTTTGTCTGGTTGGGTATAAAAATTGTGTAATGGGAATGACTATTACAAATTTCATTGTAATGGGCATTTCTTCTCAAGACCCTATGAATGCCCATTGTCATGATCAACACTCCATTTGTCTTATTTGCCCTCTTTACCTAACATAGATGCTTCCTTATCCACCATAGATCCAAAATCCATGGTTGATAATTGAGGGCATGATGGTAAATACACAAATCATTCTGATTCTCATTCCATCGAGTAATCAAACATAGATTAATTCTCGTTTCCATTACTATTCCCATTCACATTCTTATCCTCACTCCATTGAGTAACCAAACATGGCCTTAATATTTTTGTTGTCAGTGATAGAAATTCTCAGATATTTAATCTACTAATGAAATATTGTGAAATTAATCTCTGAGTCAACTCTTCAGATTGAATCAGTGATTGGTATTTATTTTTAATAAGAAATTAAAGATTTTCTATTTCTATTGATGGGTTTATTGAAACTTGAGAGATATGAAATTTCAAAAAAAAAAAAAACTAATTTTTGATATAAAAAAACTCAATTTTAAGTTAATTAGTTTTTATTTTTTTTTATTTTTTTTATTTTTAAGAACTACTCTTAAATGCATTAATGAATACTATTACAATACTGATGTCTTGCGGAAATAGCTAGAGTATGAGCTTCACAGTCAAGAGCTCGATTAATATAATTGCAATACCAGGGAATCTGAATATACGATGGCCGAATGTTACGCAAAAGAGGCAGTGTTTCTCCTTCTAGGCTAATCAATGGCAAACAAGCTTAATTCTAGGAGATTCATGGACTCTCATCTCTATCCTTAAAAATGATCTTCCTCGGCCTAGGATGGTCGCACGCTGGGTGTGGCGTCCTCTTATCAGTAATATTAGACATGCATCATAGGGCTGACCACTTTAACAACCACCTCGCCTTGCAATGTGACATCAAACACACCAATAACACCCTGATTTGAGCTGGAAAAAAAAACATGCATCATAAGTAACAATTATAGCATTAGGGTGAAGTGGGTAGGGGAATGGTTGGGTTGGGTTGATGTTATGATTAAGACTATGAAATCTAGCTTCAAGGACTTGTTCCTTGATATGGTCAATTAGAGTGTTTGCATATTCCATAGGCCGACCGAAAAAGATAAGATCAGAGCCGTCTGAGTTGCTAAAAGGGTGGGGTTCAGTGACAACAATTTCCAGAATGTGGTGGATGGAATAAAGGTTATCCGGTGGAGTTGATTGGTTTGAAAACCAAAGGTGATGCCAATTTTTCCAAGTGTGCTGAAAATCAACTAGAAACCTATTAGGACACAGTTTGATGTTATTGAAAACACAACTATTACGAGCACGCCAAATGGTATGTGAAAATGCAGCAAATTAGGAAAGCATTTTCTCTTTTACTTTCGGGTGGACTTTAGTTGAGTTCCACATGAAATTGAAGAAAGTAGAGACAGTGGGGTCAATAAACTTCTCAACAAGCCAGTCAATGGGAAGGGGCGAGACACGCTAGAGATTATGTATAATCGGACATAGGAAGAACATGTGAGTCACTTCCTCAGAGTGGTTGTTACAAATAGGGCATTGACCCTCAATGGGAGTATGCAATCTGACCAGGTTTGACATGGTTCGGAGAATATTCTTGGTCATCTTCCAAAGGAGGAAATGCGCGCAAAGTGGAGCTCGAATCCTCCAAAGATCTCTAAGAAGATTGTGATAGTATATAAGAGCGAGGAGGCTTGAAGAAGTACCGGCAGAAGCTTCACTAGTAAAGGTTTTTATAGCATTCTTGATAGAGAAAATCCTTTTTTTCTTTCTAGGATCCAGATCAAAGTATCAGGGGCGTCCGAGGGTCTGATCACAATATCAAGAATGTCATTGGCTATAGGGCCATGGAAAAGAAAGTGAATCAAGTCTGAGTTCCATTGTGATCTTTGATCAAAATTCGTCCGCCAAAGGTCCGAGATATTGGACAGAAGATCTTGATGAAAAAGTCAATGACACAATCTGTAAGAAGAAGGCCTGATTTGACCTAACAATCTCTCTAGTGATCGATGTTGTTGCCAGATCAAACTTGCCATAAGACATAGCTCATCTTCGTTTTAAGAGATGTTATTTTACCTCTCCAGGCAAAGAAGGCAATACAGGGCCTTGGAGATCTGAGAAATGTTTTTTTATTGAAAAAAAACTTTTAAGTTGGAGGACCCGGGAATTAAGACAAGAAGAGAACATTTGCCACATTCTTTTTGCTATAAAAGCAAGATTTTTATTCCTAATCGTAGGAAAATGGAGCCCTTAACAGGCGTGGTTGCGAGATAAGATCCCAGGTGTACATGTGTTTAGCTTTACTTTTTGCCGCTCAATTCCACCAAATATTTTAAGCCGGATTACCAAGGAAATAGAGCAAGGAAGCATGGAAGTCTGCACTGTGTAAACTGGGATAGAATTGACAACAACTTCTATTATGATAGTCCTTTCAGCTTGTGAGAAAACTTTGGATTTCCAACCTGAGAGTTTGGCGTTGACTTTGTCAACAAGGAACTGAAAATCATTGCTCTTGTTCTTAGATAGGAGAAGAGGGGAGCCAAGGTATTTATCCTTAGAATTGTAAAATTTTGACTCCAGAATTTTATTAATCATCTTAGAATGTCTTTGATGAACATTAGAGCTAGAACTTATCAAAATTAATCACTTGACCCAATGCCAGACAGTACTAATTGAGGATGTTTTTGATCGAGTGAGCTTCCGTTAGAAAGGCGCGGTAGAACAACTAGTTGAAAAATTAATTATTATGCTATATTATGTTCGATAGAAGTTGGTATTATTTTATATTTAATTCCACCAACTAGATGGTTGATGCGTACGGAATTATGATTGTATTATAACGCGTGCGTGTAACATGCGCTATAGTCATTTCACATGCAGGTAACTAACAAAAAATAGATCATATACTAAAAATCAATATATATATATATATATATATATAAGCTTAGCAGGCGTTGGTACAATTACCATTTAATTACTAATTTCTCCAAAATATATAGGGAAATTCTAAATGGCGAGGAAAGGGGGGAGGAAACGGGCGAGGGGTGGGTGTGACCGCTCATCCCTCTCGAGATGCGCGCCTGTGCCCTCGAGATGCACAGATTCGCGAATCTCTAAGGGGATGAGTGGTAAAACCCCACCCCCTCGCCCATTTCCTCGACGCCTAGAAGGGCTGAAATATATATATGCAAGCTTAGTGCCCCTGACAGCGTGACATCTAAACAGGTTTGATGATGTCCTAATATTTAAACATCTTTTTAGACAATTTGTTGTGTTGCTCACCACTTAATTTAATATTCGAGAATCTTTAATAATTCATTCTATCAGTCAATAATCTCTCAAGTTCTTGTACTTCAGTTTCTAGAACCACAAAACTATTGTTTGACAATGAAGACCATTTCACGAAAAATGTTGTTTGAGTGGCAACTTGGCGGGCTACACCAATACGTAACGTTACATAGCAATTGCTGGAAAGAAAAAGAAGTAAACAAACAAACCATTTGTATCAATCAACTCCCACCCGTTTGCGTACAATAAGAGTAGCCAAGTATGTGTCCAATTTAATATTCCTTCATTTTGTGTGCAGTGGCGGGCTCATAATTTTAATTATGGGGTGAAATGATAAATAATTAGTAGTTGATAATAGTAGCTATCAACGGTGACAATATCGATAACCTTAGCAAGGGACAAACGAGTGTAATAACTAGAATATATAACTAAAATTACCAAATAATTAGGATAAGTGTCTAGTTGAAGCTAAAAAAATCTAAAATTTGCGAACATAATATGATCCTAATATAAATTCATAGACAAATGGTATATATGAGGCTCAAATTTTGTACGAGTCGGCTAATTGTATATATTTTCATTGAATTCTATAGTTATTATTTTTAATATTATTTTCATATATTTTTTTTTGTTGGAGGTTTTATATCACTTGTGAACAAACCATTCATTTCTTTAATGTTTACAATTATATAAAATTGCATTGAAAAAAAAAATAGACGTAGGTCACAATGATAGAAATAGTAATTGTGAATTGCCATAAAGAAATCATACGCATCAAAAGGATAAAAATAAGTTTTTACTAAACTAAACAATATTTAATGTTTGCAATTACTAATAAAATTGCATTGAAAATTAAAAAAAAATTGGCGAGTAACAAGGATGAATAATAGTAATTATTAATAAACATAAAAATGTATAGTTAATAGCCATAAAGAAATCTTACGCTCGAAGAGTATCGAACTCGGATCGTTTACTAAAAATGATAAACTTCCAACCACTACACCAACAAAACATGTACAAATATATGAATGAACAATTGTCATATTGTATTATACATTATATAATTGATCTTTTTGTAAGAATAAGTATATACTAAAAATACTTTGAAGTTGAGAAGGGAGCAGCCCCTTAGAGCATCTCCAAGGGATCCCCTAGCTATTTTGGGGGCTCATGTGGGAAAATCTATACTCTTAAGGGAATTTCTAAAACTTTTTTCTATTTTAACTTGACTTCTACCTCCCCCTATATCTGGGAGCATCTATGCCATCTCTCAAATCCTAAAGAATATTAAAATATTCTAATTCTTTTAATTTTCCAAATTAAAAACAAAAACTAAAACAAATTATTAATAGTATTTAAAAACTAATTATTAATACTAAAATATATTAAAAACTCCCAACTCTTTTAATTTGTCAAATTAAAATTAAGGTGAAATTAATAATAGTGCATATTTAATAATAGTATAATTGAAATTAATAATAGTATAATTATGTTAAGTTTAAATTAAAAAGAGTATAATAGTATAATTGAAATTAATTTGATATAAAAAATAGAAAATATATTTAAATAATGTCAAAAAAGTTAAAATATAATGTGGTTGGAGTGATAAAAATTGGGGATCCCTAAATTTAGCTTTTGGTTAAAATGGGCAATGATTGATCCCCCATTTTAACTTTTACCCTTAGAGATGCTCTTAGTATGTCTGCCCCAGTTTTTGTGGTCTGGCTCTAGCAGTCTCTGAGTTCTTTTGAAATATCTTTCAAGTTCTTTTGAAATATCTACTTTCCCGTCATGTCATCTCCCAATTTGAAATTGGGTCACATGCGATTGCTTCATTTGTTTTTCTTTTTTAAGAAAGAATGCCCTTAAGCTTAAAGAAAAGAATGCTACCATTTTCACAAGTATGTCTTAAAATAAGGCAAGTGTATTATTTGTGCTTTTACAAAGGAAACAAAATTTATAAATAAGATGCTAACTATTGTTGCACATATTTTGCAGCTGGGAGGTCTAATGAGTGCCACAACGACCCATGCACCTTCCTCCACGGCCTTTCGAGCCAATAGTTTACCCATTGCCTTCACTTTCTTCCTCACTTCCTTTTCATTTTCACCTTCCAACAATTCCTTCATCTTCTCAGTACACTCCCAACCCACATGCTGACCCATTCTAATCGAGCTAAGACATGGACACCCACACCCAGCTGGTCGACTGACCGCCATTCTTGCATTCAAGTGTTGTTCAACCATCATGGGCCATGCTATTATTGGCACTGAAACACGTACCTTCTCCATGACCGAATTCCATCCACAATGACTCGTAAAACCATTGACACTCTAATGACCAATATCTCCGCTTGTTGGTCGACCCACTCACTCACTCACTAACAGCCCTGATGATACACTAAACCCTCCATTAATCTACGCCGTACACGTGTCATGATAATCTTGTCAAACCCTCCATTAATCCGCGTCGTACACGTGTCACAATAATTTTGTCAACAGAGCAAAGCGGGTCTAATTGCGCATCCAATTTGGCAAAGCCTAGGCAACACTAAGCCCATTTTGGCAAGATCCAAGAGGTTGGGCCCAAATTGCAATGCTCTATTAAGCCCATATGTCACATGGTCAAGTCCAATACCCATAAGGCCTAATAAGGCAACTATCTGGTGGACCGATCTGAGATGGGCATGCCAACAATACATTAATTCCGAGTAGGAAAAACATTTTTTTTTAAAAATGGGTCGTTGACCACTTTTATTTATTTAGTAATCCTTAACCGAAGGCTACATAACTTCCCTATAGGATTTACAAAACCAAACCAAACCCGAAGGCTACAATATTGTTGCCACTTGATATCCAAGTTGCCTCCATCTCGCATGGTGACCTGCTTTCTCTCCGGTCCATCACATCCACCTTGCATGAAGACTTGCTTTTGCTTCGTTTCTGTTTAGTCCATTTAAGTAGCTACATTCAATACCTGAAGGCTTATGAACAGCAGAGCAAATGTTTTATAATAATCAGGTGAAAACTCACAAAATCATAACTGGTGAGTCTCGAACTTGCGATCTCTCACAAGGAGAGTGGATGTCCGATCAACTGAGCTACAATTGGTGGACCGACTAGGAAATAAATATCGAAGTATAAGTCGTACATGAAAACTTCCTTGCATGGAAAACACTCAACAAGGGAATGATCTCCCATAGATCTAAGAACACAAGTTGTGTAGGGAAACTCTCCTATATGGATGATTCCTAGCAAGGAAAGGATCTCCAACAAGATATATTTCCCTAAACTACACCACCAAAGGCCTAGCCAAACAAGGACTCTCGCATTATAAATAGGATACATGTTTGATGAACAAATGTATGTTATAGAACCCAATTAACAACATAACGCATTTCTCAAGCCTTGTCTGACTAAAGCATTGGAGCGCCATCAGCTGCCACAACGGTGGTCTTTGGCTCACGTGTGTTTCCTGTGCAAGTCAAGGTCAAGAAGAACAAGATTTGACTACATCAATTTGGCATCGTCCATGGAAAATGACGAAGTTCCTTAGAAAGCAGTGATATCATCCTTCATTACAATCCAGAAAGATGGTGACCACGAGATCTCACAATAATGGAGACATTGCTGAGCCCTTGAACCGATGGAGTGCCACCAGCTTCGGCGACAGCACCGCGGGGGAACAATCTCGAACCCACGCGTCGGCAGTAGCCACGACGGACCCTAGGCTGGATCTACTGTCAAACCAAGTGCAGCAGATTGCACGAGCGGTGGAGATACTCACTCAGCGGAACTTTCCACCCATCGAAAGAGATAAGGAGCAGCAAAAAGCCACGTCCTCAAAAGACACCAGAGAACACGCTCAAGAGAGCCAATTTGCCTCTGTCAACTCTCAGTGGACCAAGGTGGAGAAGCAGCTAACAAAGACCCGACGTCTAGGGCCCACAAACCTGCCTTGTAGAACCTTATCCGATTTGGGGCCACTAATTCAGATGTGTTGTACAACCTCACCATCCCCCTATTCATGGATCACATCTTGAACGAGCCACTGCCGAAGAAGTTCATCCCACCAAAGCTGGAGTTTTATGACAGAACAACAGACCCGTCCGACCACTTACACCACTTTCAGCATGTAATGGTGTTCAAAGAAGGATTCAAAGTAGTAATGTGCCGGTCATTCCCTACAAGCCTGAAGAAGTCAGCGCTGACCTTGACCACAACATCCTTCCGAAGTTCATTGACTCATTCGGGCGTTGGCAAAAGCGTTTCTCACCCACTTTGTCGGCAGCCAACGAATCAGGAAGGGCCCACATTACCTGTTCACCCTCAAACAGAAGCCGAACGAGACACCGAGGGAGTTCGTCACATGCTTCAATGATGAGTTAATTCTCATCGACGACTACAGTGATGACACCTTGGTCACGACCTTCAACTCGGGTTTGAGGAGAGGCAATTTCTACGACCTCCTCACTCTGGAGCCTCCAACTGACATGGTGGACTTACTGAAAAACGCCCAGAAATACTCACTCTCGATGAGATGTTGGCTGCCAAGAAGGAGGCGGAGGCTAAAAAGAAACCCTCTGGTCCCAGAGACAAAAATGAGAGAAAAATATGAGGACGCTGACAGAAAAAGGAAGTGCAATGACAACAAGCCCGACTCTAGCCGCGTAAAGCAAGATAAGGTCTCCAACTTCGTTAGGTCTAAATCCGCCATTCCCATCAACTCCAGTCTATTCGACGTCTTCAACTCCATTAAGAATTGAAGTGGCCTGCCAAAGAGCGAGGAGATCCCTCCCGATGCAATAACAAGAAATACTGCTCATTTCACAAGAAGGGCTACTACGACACTGAGGACTACAAAAAGACAAGACCAAGCAAAGGAAAGGGAAGATACTGTCAAAGAGATAGATAAAGAAGCTCCTGGCATCATATATGTTCTTTATGGGGTCGGCTTGGAAGGTGAGCAGTCCAACAAGTCCTCAAAAAATGCTCATCAAGATGCGAACGCAGCCACCTGCAAGGACCAAGTGCAATACGCACACATTCAGAGCCCGATCCCACCACTGACATTCACGAATATGACATTCACGGATAAGGACCTCCAAGGCGTCAATTTTCCCAACAATGACGCCCTGGTTATCTCGGTCCTCATAGCAAAGTGAGAAATGGAAATGGCCTTAGTGGACATGGGAAGCTCTCTGAATGACCTATTTCTCAACGCATTCTGTAATATGCAACTCAAGGATGAGAACTTGACACCTGCCAGTCACCCAATGATCGGGTTTAGTGGAGAGAAGTGTTTTCGTATCGAGAAAATTGGATTAACAGTAGTGGCGAGAGAGCCACGACTATAGTAAGTCCTTTCCAAGAGTTTATGGTGGTCGACGCCCCATCCACCTACAACTTCATCTTGAGGAGGCCCTGGTTCTATCAGATGGAGTCGGTAGTTTCCACTCTTTACCAGTGCATCAAGTACACTGCCAATCAGGCGGAATAAACAATTTGTGGAGACCAACCTTCAGCGAGAGACTGCCACTACACAGCGCTGAAATAGCTGGATTGTTAGCAATTACAACTAGGGCATGCAAGACAGATATAACAGATACATGGTCCAAATAAGAGAGAAGAATCACCCCGCACGGACGAAAAATCTCTAATAAATTTGAAGGGAAGTCCCAATGTCCGCCAGCCAGACTGGCTGGCTGGCTAGTGCCACCTTGGCAAAAAATAATCGTGGGAAATGGGGAGTTCATGCGGATTGCACAACCAAAGATCAGACTTGTTCGAAAAATAACCCTACACTCCATCACATGAATCAGAGCGTGATAGCCCCTTCCGAACAAAACCAAGCAAATACGGACAAAGACAAAGCTCTGACCATCAAGACTCAACTATATGACAAGTCAAAGTCCAGCACTGGAAATGCCAGCCGCCTGAAATTCCAGTTCGACACAAAGCTAAGTAACAACACTTCGACAAATCGTCGCCTACTCCAAAAGATGGAAACCAGCGAGGAACGGCCTGCCTGAACGAAGTTCATTTTTCTATGACTTTGCTAGCATTAGCGAAACGTGACACTCGCCAAGGGAGCTACATAGTCTGAGCTAGAACCATGTGCATCTCCTTAAGGGCCAGATTAGCTTACTCCCCACTCATGGTCAAACTATTTTATTTTTTGATTTATTTAGTTTTTCAGTTTAGAAGATTTGTTCGCACAAGCCTATATGATACAGATTCATTCAAGGAATAAAACGCAAATGATAGAAAATAAACTTTATTGATTACTAAGAAAGTTGTTACAAAGCTTGCTCGACTGACTAGTACAAAAGTTTATACACTACAAGTATCTAAATCTAGTGCGAGTATGGATCCGCTGAAACGCACATCAAGAATTCACTCCGTCAATCTGCCTTCAGAAAAGGAATCGAAAGTGAAAGCAAAAGTATCCAAAGTAGGCTACAGGCTGCAGGTACGCGATTAATTCTTTGCTCTGCCAATCTACCTTGCAAGGATGATTTGAAAGTTGCAGCGAAGATACTTGAAATAAACTGCAGACACCTTGCTCCACCAATCTGCCTTGTTAAGAGGATTCTGAAGTGAAAATGGCAGAAGGCAAATGTGGATGTCTCTCAAACAAGGGATGCCTGGGGTGATGTAGAGTTAGCACCCCAGGACCGCAGGCCATGGCCAACTGAGCTCTGCTCCGCTAATCTGCATTCCAACTGCGACATCATGAGTGAAGCCCAGTAGATACAGTAGGAACAACCACCCCAAAACTAATAGCTGGTATTATCTCCCAAAAGTAGTAGTGGGAGGCAATGAGTGAGCAACAACAGATGGAAGACAGACTTGTCCCCTGAAGAAGAATTTGTACTTTTTTTACGCAATGAAAGAAGAAATTACAAGGTCCCATGGAACCAATTGGATTCTCACCCAAACCAGGTGGCATTAGATAATAATAGGTTTTGTCAAGACTCATTGCTACAAATGTCAGAACACTCGAAGACTCCAACAACGAATATCTTCCTTTAGCCTTTGGAAAATCCAAAGCATATTTTCTGGAAAAATGCATTTGAAGGACATGCTCTACATCATTCATGGCAATGCTTGAAATAGTGAAGACCAGCCTATCTATAGGCGCGACGGTTCACGAAACGAAGTCACACAACAGTTATGTCAACATTAAATGTCGTACGGGAAATTAGAAGGCAACAATTCCAATTGCAACTGCACGAGTCCACATTCATCAAATTAATGACACTACACGCAGCCACATTAATTGGGGGGATTAACCGACACTAAACCGCCTCACAATCTACGTCATACACGTGGCACGATGATCTTTCCAACAGGGCCCAACCAACTAGTGGGCCCAAGCGAGTGTCGTGCTAGATCTGGCCTAGAATATGAAGAATAGCCCAGTACACACAAAGAACGACAAACGGTGAAGGCCATAAGTGCCCATGGAATGCAGAACACGCTTATAGTGATATTATAAATAAATCCAAGGTATTCGCTCTATTAAAATTCCAATATTGTTCATTAAATCTAAATGAAACTCAGTCCGATCAATCTATGGCGATCCGACTCCAGAATCAAACTTGTTCATCCGACCCCCGCGTCGGACTATTAGGTGAATTAAGCTAGTCAGGACCCCCCAAGTCAGACTTGCATGCCCAAGGCCAAGCGAATGCCTAACCTGACCAAAGCTTAGTCAATTCCAACTCATGACGATAGCTTCTAGTCCACTGTAAGGCCGTAGTTCGCCAAGCGCTGATAAAGATGGCTTAAAAAGTGGGAGCTTAGTCAACGCTCTTAATGCCTGATCAAGACGGCTTGCCAGGGATCATTGTCCAACTACAGACAATGGTAATCGAATCTGACCAAATTTTAGTCAGTAACGACTGATGACGATAACTTCTGGTTCGCTCTAACGCCTAGTCCGCCAAGAGCGAATGACGATGGCTTAGAAAGTGGGAGTCTAGTAAGCGCTTTCAACTCCTTACCACGATGGCTTATCAGGGATCATTGTCCAACTGCAGACAATGATCACCGAACCTGATCAAAGCTTAGTCACTTCTGATTGATGACGATAGCTTCTGGTTTACTCCCAAGATCGTAGTTCGCTGAGCGCGGATGAAAATGGCTTAGAAAATGAGAGTCTAGTCAGCGCTCTCGATGCCTGGCCACGATTGTTTGCCAGTAATCATTGTCCAACTACAAATAATGATCGTTGAACCTGATAAAAGCTTAGTCAGTTTCGACTGATGACGATAGCTTCTGGTCCGCTCTAAGACCGTAGTTCGCCGAGTGCGGATGAAGATGGCTTAGAAAGTGGGAGTCTAGTCAGCGCTCTCAATGCCTGACTACGATGGCTTGTCAGGGATCATTGTATAACTACGGACAATGATCGCCGAATATGATCAAAGCTTAGTTAGTTCTGACTGATAACGATAGCTTATGGTCTAGTCTAGGACCGTAGTCCGCCAAACGCAGATGAAGATGGCTTAGAAAGTGGGAGTCTAGTAAGCACTCTCAACGCCTTATCACAATGACTTGCCAGGGATCATTGTCTAGCTACAAACAATGGTCACCGAACTTGACCTAAGTTTAGTCAATTACGACTGATGACGATAACTTCTGGTCCGACTTGAAACCCAGTTCGTTGAAAGCAGGTAAAGAAGGTTTGAGAGTCCAATCAGAGCTCATGAAGCTTAACTCGGATGACTCACAAGGATCACTGCCTAACCACTTACAGCGATCCACTTGACCACAGTCTGGCCAATTCGTTTATACTAGCAATGACAACTGTCGATCCAATCAACAGCATGGCCCACCAAGAGCGGATTACAATGACGGATTACCCGGGGTGGATTACGGCTTTGTCTGAATGATCTATCACCAGCTAAGATGATCCCATCACAGGAAGTTAAGTCAACTTACAAGACTTGGCCAAGAAAACTTCTCGATCTCTAAATAGTACATACCAGGATTAGCGAACTATCGCAACATAAGTAGTCGAAACTCTCGTCAGCAGATCAACCCTACGGTTTTCTAACTCAGCAAGATATTTTGTCTAAAAGCTAATACCAAGATAAGACAAAGCAGAAACTGCCACCAGGAAAAGTCAAATAATACACAAGTACAAGGTGCTACTTAACATATCATCTTTCATTGATAATCTAAAAATACAGAATTCGGTCCTCGTCAGGAGGAGGTTGATATACAGTGGAGCCTGACTTGACAGGAGAAAGAGCAGGGGATATGTCAGCATGCTCTACCACTCCGGTACCTTGATATGGGTCATCCTCTTTTTCTGATTGATTAGAGGCTTCTCCAAACTCTGCAAAGGACACCTCTCTGTAGTAAGAGAAGTCCCAATTATCATGTTCTTCTTTCATCAGCTGCAATAACTCTATTCTTCTTTGCACAACTCTGCTGAACTCGAACATGCCCTAGGCTTTGAGGAGCTTCTCTTCGCGTACTCTCGACTCAATAAGCTCTCGCTTCAGCTGCTCTAGTTTGTCCTTGACTACACTAAGTTCATGTTGTGCCAGAATGAGCCGTTCTTCTGTTGTCCTCACACTCTTGGAATTGAAATCAACATCAACCTTTTTCCGTATTTAGAGCCTGCATTTTAGCTCCTTCTTGGTTGTTCTCATACTCTCAGACTCTTTCTTGGCCTTTTTTTTGCATTTAGAGCCTGTATTTCAGCCCGTGCCTTGGCGGCCGTCTCCTGAGCAAATTGCAAGTCACGTCAGACATGGTTCAACTTTTCCTCAAACCCGTCCCTCGCGGATAGTGTCTTTGATAAATTGGACTCAAACATTTCTAAGTGAACCCTCTGAGCCTCTAATCTTACCTGCCAGTCCTCCGCATTAACAGCCGATTGGGTAGACTTTCGATCTTTAAACTGCTTCTTCAATTATTCGATTTCGTGAAGAGCATCAGAGTACGACTTTAGCAAGTTCGCAAAGACTCGCTCCATGGTATACACTCTCTAACGAGCAACCTCATCTTCCATCCCAATGACGGCAACTTGGTTCAGATATGACATCCCCAACACGAGATTTTTCTGCCTTTTGTCCACATCTGAACGCTCAGGATCAGGCTTAGCCGCAACGCGAGGCTTCTTTGAACGCGCAGAAGAAGAAAGTGTCTCATTCAACTACGCCCTCCATAACGGGCTAAGAATCCTAACCTTCAGAAGCTTCATCTTTTTCAAAGAAGGTTCACCTTCAAACTTCGATTTCAGAACTCTAAAAAGAGTGTGAGCCTCATGCCAGTAAGCTGATGATACACCAAATTGTCCATTAATCTACGCCGTACATGTGTCATGATAATCTCGTCAATAGAGCAAAGCGAGCCTGATTGCCCACTCAATCTGGCAAAGCCTAGGCAACACTGAGCCCATTTTGGCAAGGTCCAGGAGGTTGGACCCAAATTGTAGCGCCCTATGAAACCCATACGTCCAATGGTCAAACCCAATACCAGTTAGGCCTAATAAGGCAAGTATTTGGGGGATCGATCTGAGACGGGCAGATCAACAATACATTGATTCCGACTAAGAAACAACTCCAGGAGTATAAGTCATGAATGGAAATCCCTTGCATGGACAACACTCCACAAGGTAATAATCAATCGCAGATCTAGGAGCATAAGCCGTGTAGGAAAACTCTCTAACATGGGCGATTCCTAGCAAAGAAAGGATCTCAAACAAGATATTTATTCCTAAACGACGCTACCAAAGGCCTAGCCGAATAAGGATGCTCGCATTATAAATAGGACACCGAGTTGATGAATAAAGATTTTCTACAAAACCCAATTTACAGCATTACGCCTAGGGGTGGGCGTGGGACAGGATGGAACTCATCCCTATCCCATCCTGTTCGTTCGGGAACGGGACAGAATATACCTCATCCCTACCCTGTGCCATCACAAAAGGGTTCGGGACGGAACAAGATGAACATGTACTAAAAAGTCCTCCAATGAAGAATAAAAAAAATTTCATCTCACATTGCTCACACACATATAATGCCTAATTTATGTATATATAACTTTCATCATAACTGATGCGTCCAAATCTCGTCCTCCTGTGAGTTTGACCTGCAAAACAGATGTTAACTGTCAAGACCACCTTTTTGGTGGCCGAAGGCACTTAGATGCTTAAGTTAGCAACTCTGTTTGAAGAAGGAAGTAAATCTGGACAAAACTCAGCTAAAGTTGCATACATTGGTTGATTGTTCCCTTTACCTTATATAGTAGTCGCGGTTAATTCTCTGCGTGACTTGAACATTTGAGGCGCAACGGAAGGAGATGTTTCTCATAACGATCTCCTCTTTTATGAGGATGCGCCCGTGGTGGCGTATCTCCCTCCATGACTTTTTCTTATGCAACGTTCATCTTCTTTATCAGATAACTCGTACGGGCCTGGATTTGGGCCTTAATTATGTCTTCTTTAATGGGCCATGGTTGGGCCTTTTATGATTGGTTTTGCCTTCTTGCGTTTTACAAACTAGCCCAGTAGATGGGACGCCATATCCTCGTGATGAAATTTTTTTGCCACATGTATGGCTGTGATGACAGTCTATTCTGATGTATCATCAGCTACTCCCCCCTTAGTTAGTGGGTATGTTGATGTGGCCACTAACTTCATGACGGTTGGCTTTCAATTCCACCATTGCCTGATATTTAATGCTTGTCAGTAGCCTTTGCTTAGTTGGTGTTTCGATATCTTGTTTATCCATTCATTTTCGCGCACATTTTTGGGATTTCGCGTGCCGTCATATCCCACACGTTCTCCCATGAACAGTTTTTTCGTTGTTCGGCTCTATAAAAAGGGACGTTACTTGTTTGTTTCCCTCTTTATGCCATCTTTGAAAATAGGGTTGTTTCTTATTTCCCTATTCATTTTTCTTTTTTTCTTATTCGTTTGCGATGCTTGCCGGTGATTTACTGGACGGTGAGCAGCTTGCTATCTGCGAAACTCACTTATCTCCCAAGTAGGTTTCTCATGCGACGCTGGATAGCGTTCGTTTTGACTACTCTTTACCTTGTAACCTTGAGATCATTTTACCCTGCAGAGTGATAATCATTGTCATCCGAAAAATGGGTATATTGCGCTCTACCCATGCATGTTTCAATCCGGCCTTCAATTTCAAGTTTCAGAGTTATTCTGGGGTATTTAGATTTTCTTTGCATTCCTCCTGCTTAGATGGGTCCTAACGGTTGGAGGGTTATGGTTTTCTCATATGCAAGTGCCATCATTTATGGTATTTTTTTTACTGTGAGAGTTATGCATTCGTTGGTTGGTCTGACGATGACCAAGGATATATGCTTCCTCCGTTCTCCTGCCTATTTTGCGAAGCTTAATGATGACATTCGATATTAGTCGAGGTTCGTGTTTTATGCTTTTGTTAACTCTAGCTACTTCCAATTTTGAAGTCGTCTGATTTTGCAGTCGTTCCAAGTTCCTAACAAACGGAAGGATTTATAGTTGACTGTGGATGAGTGGAGGGTCAGTGACCAATTCTTGAAGCTTCCCGAGTTCCCTGTTGAGGCAATTATTTCTAAGGACATCTTGGAGCATAGCAGTTTGTACACTATGAACGAAATGGAGCGGGCCTTGTTTACTGAATCATGTGCTGAGGAAATCGCTGCTCGCGCTACTCATATTAGCATTAGTAGTGCTAGCATTGATTGGGAAGTGATTTCGGACATGTGAGTTACGGATCTAGATGTTCCTGTCAATGTCATTGGCCGGCATCCAGGAAAAGGAAGCTTGCGAGGCCCGCTAGTCCATCGAAGTGACTGTTGCTAGATCCTGGTCAGGTTCCAAGGAAGAAACGACTCTCTACTCATGGTGTTGCTCGGATTGCATCTCGTCCGAGTCCTTTTGGCAAGGATGTTACGAGTCATTCCTTCAAGGATGTTATGGAAGAGGATTGCACATTCCTTGAGGAGGCTGGGGAGATGAGGCTGGTGTTGGAGAGGAACGAAAAAGAGACTACTCGTTCGTTGGATCATAATGAAAAAAGGCTTATCTCTGCCTATGGTGTTTCAATCGTTGCTGCATGGTCTAACGATGATCCTCGGGCTATTGATGACAATATGCTCCAGTTGGCGGTGGAGCAATCAAAAGAGGTTGACGGCAGTGGTTAGAGTTTTGAGGTTCTTCCTTCTCACTCCTTCCATTGACGTTAGTGATGTGGCCGGATTCTTAGTTAATTCTCCCGTTCGTTTGGACTTTCTTGCTCCTGCTGCCACTACTAGTCTTGTTCTTGCTATGGTTGCTCCGCCCCAGGAGGGCAAGAGTGGTTTTTCAGTTGTCACCGCCGTTCCGCCTGCCCTTCCAGCTATTAGGGGTGGTTCCTCTATGTTTTCGGATCCCCGTGTTCTTCATCCACGAGTTAGCTGGACTGAGCCTAGCTCAGAAGATATCCATATCAAGTCAGACGACACCTAGTTTACTCAGCTTGACGTGCAAGATGGTGCACACAAGCTGATAAATGAATGGCACAGGCGGTCAGTGGAAAGACCATCAATGCCCGTATTGGATCCGAGCGCTCATCTTGATTACGGTCTTAAGCAGATAATGGACATGATGAATCATCTAACTTATGCAGGGGTGACGGGATCAGTTTATCAAGCTGGTTGTGATCAGGTGGTTTCTTCGGAGAGAAAGGTCGTAGCGCATTGAGCTTTCAACACGTCGAATTGGGAAAAGACTTGAGAAAATACAGAGAGAGCTCCTGCCAGTGATCCGGCTGCCTCTCGTCCATTAGATGTCTCCACCATTGATGTTATGGTCACCTCTGCTTTATCTCCTACTCCTTTACCTTCTTTGAATGTAATAGAATACTTTTGTCAAAGAACATAAATTTTTTCCTTGGTTTTCTTATTTTTCTCCGTAGTCGTGATTTGTGTTGTTGACTCGTTCATGTTGCTTATGCATTTTTTAGGTTAGTTGTAGTTGTTGAAATAAGTTGCACTGCGTATCCCTAGTTTGATTTTTTCATTCGGTGAGGGGGCCTTTACGGCTATATTTTTTATCATGTCTAAATTTCTTGATCTAAATTCTTTTCTTTTCTGACGCATTGGTTGCCTCAAAGTTGGTTGACTTTATCCTTTCTTCTTGATGCGTTGGAGCTTGTTCAAGCAAGTTGATTTTTTTCGTTTCGACTTTGTATCGGTTGTCTCGAAGTTTTTGTGAGAAAGTTGGTTTGTTCGTCTGACTTTTACCCCGGTGGTTCAATGTACTAATCGACCCGTGGTTCCCTGGGTTGAGTTGACGTATTGGTCGACACGAAGCTCTTTGAATTAAGTTGACTCGATCGTCCAACTTTTACTTCGTTGGTTTGATGTACTCGTCAACTCGAAGTTCTTTGAATTAAGTTGACTCGTTCGTCCAATTTTCACTTTGCTGGTTGGACATACTAGTCAACTCGAAGTTGTTTTTTACTAAGTTGACTTGTTTGTCCAATTTTCACTTTGTTGGTTTGGCGTACTAGTCAACCCGAAGTTATTTGAATTAAGCTGACTCATTCGTCTAGTTTTCACTTCGCTGGTTTGACGTACTAGTCAACCCAAAGTTGCTTTTTATTAAGTTGACTCGTTCGCCCAACTTTCACTTTGTTGGTTCGACGTACTAGTCAACTTGAAGCTCTTTGAATTAAGTTGACTCATTAGTCCAACTTTTACTTCGTTGGTTCGACGCACTGGTCGACCTAAAACTTTTTAATTACGTTGACTCGTTCGTCCAACTTTTACTTCGTGTTTGATCAGACCAAGAGTTTATTATATATATCAAACTTGTGTTCTGATTTCTTTTGGCTTGATATATCGATTGCTCTGTATTACCGAGTTTTGATGCCTTTATTATGTTGTCCACGCGCAATATGGGGAATCCCGAATATGTAATTTCAATGATATTATTTTCTCGATATTCTGACCAACCGTAGCGGTTGTTCTTGAAAAGTTACGCTAGATTGTAAAGTGGTTTGTTGTGTCCTCCTGACCTTTGCTTGGTTGATGTCAATCCTTGTGTTATTAGAAATTTATGTTTTTGTTGCTTTGTCTTATATCGCCTATGTCTTCAAGTCTCCGGATTTGTTATTGGTTATGTTTCGTCGTTAGTTGGATATGTCATTATAGCTAATGGACTCGGGGTGTTTTCTGACTCGGTAGCTGGACAATCTTGAATTGTCGATCATGCTCACATCAGCGCCAAACTATCCAATCATGCTCACATCAGCTCCAAATTGTTCAATCATGCTCACATCAACATCGAATTCTCTAATCATTCTTGCATCGGCACCAACTACTGAGGTTTAATTGATTTCATTATCGTCAATTTTGTCGTTGGTAATTCGGGTTGGGCTTGCATCCGTTAGTAGTGTTCTAGAAACGTGTTAGTTGATTGAAACAAGCTTCTCCATGTTCTTTTACTGCGCATCGGTAAAATGGTTTGTCTGGTTTTGTTTGGCGTTAGTACTCCTACTTCGGTATAGATCAGCTCGAGTGGGAGGTGTTTCAAGGAACTTCTTCAGTTGGGTTGATCATTTTGTTCCCCTGGCCATGCACTCTAGGGCGTATATTAGTTCCCTGGGCTGTTATTTTGATCCCGTATTGGAATCTGCCTTTTCTTTTCCTTTGAGCTGCTTATCTGGCATTCCATGAATTCATCGAGTCGTCCTCTCTTAACCCAATGCTCGATTTAATCTCTTAGTTTGTAACAGTCTTCAGTATCGTGCCCGTGATCCTTGTGGAAAGAACAATACTTGTTTTTGTCTATTTCTTCTAGGTCTCATCTCATTCTGAGCGGCCAGTTGACGTCTTCCCGATTCACCATATATTTCAGTATATTGGCCCGGCTTGTTTTCAAGTCTGTGTATGGTTTGTCTTTTTCATCACACCTGTTACCGGCTCGTGCCTAGGCCGTGCCGACTGCAGCTTCCTGAACTCTTGTTGGTTGGATTCGGTCATTTCACTATTTTGATGACTTTTTGACTGAATGCTTTCCTCCTGGGGTCTATCGCCTCTTCTTATTTCTTCCATCCTTTCCCGTTTCTTTAAGTGGTATTCTCATTCTTGGTCATTTTTCTTCCTGGCAGCTTTCATCTACTCGAGCAACATGTACGTTTGGGTTGTTTTCAACAGAATTGCCATGCTTTTTTCGGTGTTCCAGGTTGAGAGCAAAAAAAGGGCCTCTTTTCAGCTCGGCGATGAAAGTATCGGTGGTCGTGTCATCGCAACATCCATCGATCATTGTCTGCTCGTTAGTTAAACGAGTGACATATTCCCTTCTCGTCTTCTCGGGCTTTTATTTGATGTTGAGGAGGTAGTGGTCTTTTTCTCATCCGCCGACTTCCGATGAATCTTGTGATAAAGGCGGTGGCTAGTGCCTGAAAGGAGTCTATTGACCTCGGTGGTAAGCTGTTGAACAAGTTCATTGTTGTGGAGGTAAGACTAGTTGGAAATGGTTTGCACAAGATTGACTCCGTAGTCTCCTACAACGCCATCATGTGGTGAAAATGTCACAAATGATCTGTTGGGTTGGTGGTGCCATCACACACTTTGAACTTTGGTGGGGTGAGCTTATTTGGCATGGGAGTTATCATGAGGGCATTGGAGAATGACGGCTTGGCTAGTTCGTACAATACGTTGGGATCCGTGACTTCGATTCTAAATGAGATTTTAACAGGTGTTCCGTCGCTCTGTGGAGTCTTACCCTGGGGAAGTTCATTGCTTTTGAAATTTCCCAGTTGAGGTTTTGTAGGAACCTTGTCACTTTCTCGGGTTTGGTTGGTAGAGTTTTGTTGGGGCAGCGCTTGGATAGGGTCGGTTGACTGAATGCGCTTTTGAGTGTTTTTCTAGCATCTTTGTCATGTGGTTCATCTAGATCATAAGCAGATCTACCCGAGGGTCCGTAGTGGTGTTGCCGGATATCTGGGTTGTCTGAGCTATTGCATCTTGTGGATCTTGATTGTCGAGTGCAATTGGTCGATGGTCATTGCTGCATCTTGATCGCGGGCAGCTTGCAATACAGTGTTGACAGTAGGAGGGTTATTGTGATTGTCGCTGGGTTGAGGGTTGATGCACTATTTTACTAGCATAGAACTTAATACCTTGCTTTGTGATTGTAGTAAAGAATAAGTAGGGATCGTTTTGGACAGGGGATTAGAGGGCTTGCCAACTAGCACTAAGAAACAACTAACAACCTAATTAAGAAAATATTGGGGGATTGGATTTTTCTAATTTAAACTAGGAAATTAACTACGAAAATTATTGTAAAGATAATAAAACTAAAGAGATGGCAGATATGAGAAATTAGCAAAGAGTTTATCTCCACACACAAAACATATGCTCATAAATCAATCTTCAATAATCACTTGCTAACTCGTGAAAGACAATGCTCAAGATTAACTGTGACCGCACTGCATTAATCTTATATTTTCCCAAATTCGTTGACTTAAACTAAGCGTCGCTTTCAAACTATTCTTTTCAAGCTATCTAATCAGGAATCACAAGTTAGATAAACAATCCAAGATCATTAAGTTCTATGAAAAATATGAACACTGACTAGGCAATTACAAGTATGATCAACATCTTGTTCTTAACCTAGGTTGTTACTTAACCTTACCAACGTTCTTTGGTATTTACTACTTATGAGTTCAAGATTATAACGATTAGGTGAAACTCTACTATACTCTAGCCCCAGATCCTAGCATTCTTACTAAGTTGGCCACCTTAACAAACATCATACAAAGAAAAGTTCTCTATAAAGCAGTTAAGCAAAACTTAATCACTAATCAACAAGGAATATTAAATTCAATTAATTCATAAAACACATGTTTGGGGTTTCGAATCCACCCCTAGCTACAAAGAGTTTAGCTAGACATATTAATCATGTTTGAATAACAATACATAATTAATTATCAAACTAAAAATAAAAAAAAGATAGGGTGAAAGAAATAAAACATTGTCGTCCCCTGATCCGTGGTGGTACAGATAGCGAAGTGAAAGAGAAATAAATTTCTCTTCTTCTTCATCTTCACGATCTGCTCCTGGTCGTGGTTGTAGCTGATGATGGTGTGCGATGGAGATAAGGGTGAGAGACGAGAAAGAGGCTGAGACGAGGAGGCTTTGAAAGTGAAGGAGATGGAATGGCGAAGTGGAGAATCAGTGATTGTTGGGCTACGAAGGGAGAGATGATTAAGGTGACATAGATGGAGGAGATGAAAGTAGCTTTGTGGCGTGGGTACAAACGGTGATGAGAGGTTACGGTCTGATGTCTGTGTGTGAAAAGGATTCAGGGCAAGAGGTAGACAACGGTTATGGTCTGTGGCTTAAAAAGAAATGCAGGTGTTGTGTGATTGCGAAAAGGGGGTCGTGAGATAGGTTTGCTGCGAGGATGAGAGGTATGTGCTTGCAATGAATTGCGAGGATGGGTGCTTGCTTCTGCGAGGAGAATAGGGTTTGCTGCTGTGATTGCGAGGATGGGCAATTTCTCTAAAGCCAGGTATCGTCCCTTTTATAATCGTGTTCTTTAGGTTTCCTTTCTTGTGTAGTTTTCTTTCGCAATAAGTTTTCCTAATTCAAACCAATTTGCACTTCTTAGCTTCTATTTTGGAATCTTGTAATTGGAAACCTACACAAACACGAAAATAGCAATTACTACCATAATTAACAAGAAATATCCAAAATAATATATAGAAATATGGTACAAAAATAGCATAATTATGCTCCTATCAAATTCCCTCACACTTATCTTTTGCTAGTCCTTGAGCAAATAAAAAAAACACATTAAATGACTCAAATGACTAAATCTATACTTTCCAACATTCGTCTCAGAGATTTTCAACGGATCATGACATGACAAGATTCTTTACAAACACATGATTAAATCCACATCATTCGAAAACTAATACACATTCATAGCAATGATATATAAGTTCACAATTAAATCAATCCAAGAGACTATGAAACTCAAGCGAGTGCCAAAAAAAATTAACCCAAAAATCTCACTGGGTGCACTCTTTTTTTCACTATTGATTTGTAGAATCACTCTTCCTATTCTAGTTATTTGTGATAGGATTGATGTAAAAGGGAAACAAATAGCTCACATATGATATAACAAGAAAGAAAGGCATTTTTATGACAATTTTTTTCTTTTTAGATATATGATCTCATGGAAGGAATGCTACTACTTGAATGCAAAAACTAGTGACACCATATGCTCATACCTCATTCGAATCTCCACATTGTGACATTGCAAGACACTCAATCAAAAGGTCTTAATTCAGGTTGTAATGGGGCCAAGGGGTCAAGGGAAGAGAAAGAATGAATAAGGAAATTACAAAGGGCTTAAAAAAATGGTGAAAGCATGCGATAAGATTAAAGACATTAGCAAGGAATCACATGGTTCAAGACATAAGTAGGAAAATGAAATGGAAAAGGAAGAAGTGGCCTGCTAATAATGAAGAGTTTCAGCCATTATTTTGTATCTATTGAATGAAAAGAACTGGACTATTTGTATAATACTAAAATACTAAATGAATATAAACAAGGGTTAGTGTCCCTTTTGTAAATTTGTACAAATTTTATTTTATTTAATTTTTTTTGCAACTCTTTCTTCTTGAAGTATCTACGATATGGGCCTTCCCCCACACTTGCTTTTCAACATACCTTAAACCACAATAAAGTCTTTGCAAATCAAATTATGCTTCACTCTTCTGATTAGGTTAGGGATGGAAAATAAGGATAATGAAATAAAAAGGCTTAATAATAGACTTAACAGAGGTTAACATAAAGGAAATATATCATGGATCAAGCTTATTTCGCAATGGTGGAAACTAGGTGCCTTTATCATGTCAATCATTTCGTACAATTCAATATAATGTTTTGAATGAAATTAATATAAGTTATAGTGTTTAATTCTTAATTATGAAAGCAATCCAAGTAGCAACCAAAGCAAACAAAAATGAGATCATGCAATGAATTATAGACAAAAGAAATTAAAGATGACCTAACTAAAAACTCTCAAAATCAAAGGAACAATAAACTCAAAACTCACATATGGTTATAATGAGTTAAATTCAATTAAGCATGCTATGAGTACCAATCACTCAGTTGATTATATGTGAAATCGTATATGATAACCATGAATAAGCAATAATCAAATAATAATATTAACCTTAAATAATGTTTATAAATCACCTTAAAGTCGTGCAATAAAAACCAAATCTCATCATTGTGTTGGAAAGTATCCTAAGACTCAAAATAACTATAAAAATCTGTTTTTACTGACACTAATACCAACAAAGAAAACAAAAACCAACATTTTAAAAAAAAATTATGGACTAGAGAAAGCATATCTGATTGGGTTGCCTCCCAAGAAGCGCTTTTTTCAACATCGTGCAGTCTGACGGTATCTCTAATTAATCCTCAGAATAAGTGAGAACATGGAGTGATATGCCTTCCACACTGTGCTCCAAAAATGACTCATAATAGGGCTTAAGTCGATGCCCATTCACCTTGAACTCCTTACCTGTCACAATGAAAGGACCAACTCATCTAGAACGTAACTTACCAGGAAAAAGTTTAAGGCGTGACTGAAAAAGTAAGACTTTATGGCCAACATTAAAAGTCTTTCCATGGATCATGCGATCATAAAAAACTTTGGTTTTCTCCTTATAAATCCCGACACTCTCATATGCTTTATTCCGAATCTCTTCAATCTCTTCAAGCTCGTTCAACTACAATTTCCTATAAAGGCCAACATCATCAATGCACATATTGAAAGTCTTAATTTCCCAATGCGCCCTATGTTCTAGCTCAACCAGTAGAAGACACGGTTTTCCATATACAATCCGAAAGGGAGACATCCCTATAGATGTCTTATATGTTGTCTTATATGCCCATAAAGCATCATCAAGCCGTATACTCCAGTCTTTGCGGGTGGGCTTTACTGTCTTCTCAAGGATTTCCTTGATTTCAAGATTTGAAATTTCGGCTTGTCCACTTGTCTGGGGATGATAAGGTGTCAAAACCTTATGTGTGACATTGTATATCTTAAGCAGAGCTTTAATTGTACGGTTGCAAAAGTGGGAACCTCCATCATTTATAATCACTCGCAACATTCCAAACCTTGCAAAAATGTTAGAATGAATAAACTTTGCAACAACTTTGGAATCATCAATACGGGTGGCTTTTGCTTCCACCCACTTTGAAACATAATCAATGACAGACAATATATAAATGAAACCATTAGAAGAGGGAAATGGACCCATGAAATCAGTACCCCATACATCGAAAATTTCCACACTATATATAGGATGTTGCGACACTTGATCCCTAGGGCCTAAGTTTCCTGTTCTTTGACATCGGTCACAAGTCATGCAAAATAAGCTAGCATCCTTAAATAAAGTAGGTCAATAAAATCCACACTCTAAAACCTTACAAGTTGTTCTTTGAGTTCCAAAGTGTCCCCTACAAGCATTAAAATGACAAAATGTCAATATCGAATTAAATTCAGAATCAGGCACACACCTTCTAATCAATTGATCGGCACAAAGCTTCCACAGATAGGGATCATCCCATACAAACGGTCTTTCCACTTTCTTGAGCTTATCTTTCTTAACTCGAGTCAAGGTGTTCGGAATCTATTTGGATACAAGGTATTCCACAATATCAGCATAACATGGTTCATTTACCTCAACCAAAAATAGTTGCTCATCAAGAAAAGTCTCAAGAATCAGCAAGGGCTCCTCATTGTGAGTCTCAAGTGTTCAGCTACCACGTTTTTTTTTTTTTTTTGGAAGGTGAGCGGGGTTTTTATAGGATCCCAGAACCCATTAAAGACCAGAACTGGTCAACACACCATAAACTGATAAAGATGCCGCAAGCTGGGTTCGAACCCATGACCAAGTGCTACCATCCGCCAAGCTCAAACCGTTGAGCTGTCATGCCATTGGCAGCTACCACGTTTTCACTCCCTCTCTTATCCCTAATCTCCACATCAAACTCCTGAAGAAGAAGTATTCACCGTATGAGTCTTGGTTTCGCCTCTTTCTTCATAAGCAAGTATTTTAAAGTTGCATAATCAGAGAAAATTATAACTTTAGTTCCAATGAAATAAGATCAAGATTTCCCTAAAGCAAATACAACAGCTAAAAGTTTTTTTCCAGTCGTGGAATAATTCAATTGAGCATCATTCAAAGTTCGGGAGGCATAGTAGATGACGTGAAGAAGGTTGTCCCTCCGTTGGCGTAGAACTACTCCTAAGGCATAATCTGACGCGTCACACATAAGCTCAAATGGAAGACTCCAATCCAGTGGCGCAATGATAGGTGTTGATGTCAACAACTCCTTAAGCTTGTCAAACCCTGTCTGACAATCATCATTGAACTCAAATGGCACATCTTTTTTGTAGGAGTCGACATAGTGGTTCAGAAATCTTAGAAAAATATTTGATAAATCGCCGATAGAATCCTGCATGTCCAAGAAAAGAATGAACCTCTCTCACCGAAGTAGGAGACGGTAAGTAACGTACAAAATCTATTTTAGTTTATCAACCTCAATACCCCTAGCTGAAACCACATGGCCTAAAACAATACCTTGATTAACCATAAAGTGAGATTTTCCCCAATTTAATACAAGGTTAACATCAATGCATCACTTCATAATCAAGGCAAGATTATCCAGATAATGGTCAGAAGAATCACCGAAACTAATAAAATCATCCATAAAAACCTCAATGATTTTTTTAATAAAGCTTGAAAATATACTTACCATGCATCTCTGGAAGGTAGTTGGGGCATTACACAAACCGAATGACATTCTTCTATATGCGAAAGTGCCAAATGGAACTTGTGAAAGTTGTTTTTTCTTGATCATCTAGGGCGATGAAAATATATCCTAAATAACCATCAAGAAAACAATAAAAAGCACGACCGGCCAACCTTTCAAGCAATTGATCAATAAAGGAAAGAGGAAAATGATATTTCCTGGTAGTTGCATTCAACTTTCTTTAGTTAATACAAACCCGATACCCAGTTTGGATTCGCGTGGGAACCAACTCATCTTCCTCGTTCTTTACCACAGTTATGCCAAACTTCTTCGGCACTACTTGCACTGGTGAAACCCATTTGCTATCTGAAATAGGGTAGATCACGCCACAATCAAGGAGTTTAATGATTTTTTCTTCATAACTTTCATCATAGGGGGGTTTAGGCGGCGTTGAGCTTCTCTAGTGGGTTTTGCACCTTCCTTCAGAAGTATATGGTGCATACAAGTGGTAGGGCTAATACCCTTAATGTCCGCCAATGTCCACCAAATTGCAGTCTTGTATTCCTTCAAAACTCGAATAAGCTTTTCCTTCTCTAAAACTGTGAGTGATAATGATATGATGAAAGACAATGTCTCATCATTTCCTAAATATGCGTACTTCAAGTGATCCGGTAATGGATTAAGCTCAAGTGTAGGTGCATGAATCACAAAAAGTAAAAGTTTATTAGTAGATGAGGGAATATTAATTGGGGGAGGTAACTCACTAACAATTCGTTGCATTGATCTTCAAGGCTGCCATAGTCTCAATGATATCCTCCCTCATGTTATCGGGCAAGAGCTTCTTATTGTCACAAAGAACTCCATTTCTCTAATATTCGACGACAGTAGTAATGGTTATTTCAAGTTATTCCTCATTTATGACGTCAAGAAATTCCTGGGACAAAATATCAACCATGTCAATAGAAAAACAAAAATGATTATCAACAGGATACTTCATGGCTTCAAAATTGTTGAAGTCAATCATATCACCATCAAATTCATGGTCAGTTTCTCCGCATGCACATCAATATTTATCTTTGCAGTTTTCATGAAGGGCCGCCCTAAAAGAAGAGGCAAAGGTGATGAAAATGTTGAATTTTCCATCTCAAGCACATAGAAATCTACTGGGAAGATCAAATGATTAACTTGCACCAACACATCTCCCAACAAACCTCAAGGGTATTGCATTAGAATGGTTAACCAAATTGAATAATTACACCATCATTTTTTAGCTCCTTGAGATTCATAGAACGATAAGCAGAATACGACATAACATTAATTTAAAACACCTAAGTTTAACATTGCATTTTCAATTTTTTTAGTATTACCGATAACAGAAGGGATAGTGAAACTACTCGGATCCTTACACTTTGGCGAAAATTTCCTTTGAAGAACTGCAGAGACATTCTCACCCACCTTAACTACCTCTCTGTCTTGAAGTCGTCTCTTTGTTGTGCAAAGCTCCTTAAATTTTTTTGCGTACTTAAGCACTTGCTTAATAGCATCAAGAAACGGAATATTGACCTGGACTTTCCGGAAGGTTTCCAAAATTTCCTTCTCCTGTTCATTTTTCAATCTGTGCAAACCTACGCGGGAAAGGCAGAATAGGTGGAGACAGATTAGCAGAAACTGAACTTGGAACACTCACCTTCTTAACTGTGCGCTTTGGTGTCTCAATGGTGGCTGGATCATCCTCCTGTAACTCAGCTTCCATATTTTGTCTCTGTTTAGGGACTATTGGTCCACTCTCAATTTGCTTACCACTCCTCAATGTAATTACTTTTGCGGTTTCAAACCCGCCTTTCGAATTTGGAATGGTAGAACTAGGAAGTTTTCCTTGCTCGCGAATTCATCCCCTAAACTCAGCTATTTGTCCCATTTGTTGCTTCAAATCTGTTGTATCTTTTGATTGGTTCTGCTGTGAAATAGTTAACGATTTCAAAATCTCATCATAATTGATGCAGTCATTTTTCGCTCCCTGCTTTGACCCGATTTATGCTGACCTGTTGACCTGCACAAGTAGCGCACGTGAGCCACAGACAACCATTGTGGTGGCCGATCGTACTCTGGTGCTAAAGTAAGACAGAGATCTAAGGAAGGTGTAATTCTATAACTGGGAATTTGTAGCGTACTTTAGCTTACCAACCTCATGTCTTATTTATAGTACAAGGAGTCATGGTTCTACCAAGCCATCGTAGGCGTAGTTTTGGAAGGAGATCTTCTTGGAGATCCTTCTCTAATTAGGAGTCGTGTTGTAGGAGGAAAGTTCGTTGTTAGCCTTGTGCTCCTAGATACGCGAGAGATAGTTCCTAATGTGAGAGCAATCCGTATAAGGAAGATTCCCTGTGTGGAATGTACTCAAGCACTTGCTTCTTAGTTGGAAGCAAAGAGCAGTTGTAGTTGTTTGTCCGAAGTCGATCCTCAGGATACATGTTTTAGTGGGACTTACGGGTGTTGAGGACAGCTATGAGACGTGTGGGCCTACCGTGCTATGAGAGTTCGGGTTTGCCTAGTGGACTGAATTGAGCGGGCTTGGAACCACTTGGGCCCGTTCAGTGTTGGGCTGATGCTGGGGCCTGTATTTCCTCGAGATCATCATGACAAGTGTGTGGCTTAGAGGTATGACCGTTTTTATGTATCATCAGCTATTCCTCCGAGTTAGTGGGTGCTAAGTCGGTCCACTGACTCTTTGAAAATACAACTGTATCGCCGTGATGATTGAACTCGAAGCGTTCCTCTTGAGTGGCGCATGACATTAATGGGTACACGACTGCTCAAGGAGGCAAATTGCGGTTTGCATTTCCTTTAAATATTCAATGTCTTGAGGGGTATTTCCCATTGTTATTTGCGCTATCTTCTTGAGGCATAGTATTTGTTCCATCTTTTAATGGCCGACAACGTTAAATTTTCTTACAAAGACTCGTTATCCCTTGCTTGTATCAATTTCTTTGAAGGTAGTTTGGTCGACGAAAATGAGTTGATCAAACTTCGTAGTTTGTACTGTCTTCTGGAAGATTTGCAAATTGTTCCCGCGTTTGAAGTTTTAGGTCCGACTATGCCTCCTCATGGGTTCATAGGCTTGCACCGAAGCATGTTCGAGTTCGAGCTCCAGCTCCTAGCGCCAGATGACATTTGGCGGTTCTTTGCTCATTTTATAATGCCTCTCGCTCAAATGGTGTCGAGCGAGTTCAAGATACTGCTCGCAATTCTTTTGAGGGCTCATGACGCTAGTCTTCATTTATCCTCGTCGGTGATCCATCACCTGACCGAGGCTTAGTTGGATTCCAGGGGTATCTGTGTGTTGAAGTGTCCTCCTTGTCTGCGATTGGCGGCGGACAACATCGAATCTTGGGAGAAACAATGGTTCTTCGCTTCGGCGGATTCTAGTTACTTCAAGCTCGAGAGTCGTAGAGTGTCTCGATACATCCATTTAGATCTTTGTGAGTCTCTTGATCATCGGTGTATGCATATTTCTATATGTCCCTTCTGTGATACTGATTCTGACGTTGTTCTTTTGTTTCAGGGAGGTTCGTTATTCCGTCTCTCAGTGAGGAAGAAAAGAAAATAGAAGGGGAGTTTCTCATGCTTTCTTTGACTTTCATTGAGGTCATAATGCTAGACAATGTTTCATGCTGCGGTCTGTTGCGGTGTTCTTATGGTGCTCAACCCATGTCAGGTTCACCGGCTGAGGGGGTGTTGCTCATCGCACGAGGAAGCGAAGTCTGGCCTTGCCCAGTCCCTCCGGGCTTGCTGAATTGGAGGCGAGTATACCTGCCATTATTGTCTTGAAGAAGAGGCAAACTTTCGTAAGGGTGACATGTCCCCCTAATATGTCACGGTCTGCATAGGCGACACCCTTGGGGGGTCGTGGCCTTTCGTTAGACGCTCCCTTTGCTGACTTAGCAGGGGAAGAAGTTGGACTGAGTGTTGAGGTTTTGCATCATCGTGGTTTCGGAATTGCGACTTGTACCCTGGATTCATATGGTCTTGTTTCATTGCACCCCGAAGGCCGTGGAAGGGTGCTTTCTTTGGAGAAGGCCTTTGCGAACTTGTGGACATCATATTCGAACACTCTTTATTAGGCGAACTCCTTGGAAGGTAGGTTGCAGGCTTCTAGCATTATCGCTAACCACAAGGGCATGGAGGTCGAAAGGAAGCGAGCAGAGACAGAATGGGTCGTTGAAAGGCAGCTGTTGGAAGCCGCAGTTGATGAGGGGCTTCACCGAGCTCTGGAGGCGAAGCGGTTGTTGGCGAAGGAGCACTCGCACTGTGTGGTCGTGTTGAGAGCAATGGACTTCGACATGTCAGGCAGGAGGTCGTTCGTCTCGTCCGAGGTTGTTCGTGGTAGACTGGAGCTCCTGGAGCTGATTAGGGAAGAGCATCCTTGTACTAACCTTGATTTCTCTTGCTACAAGAGGGCTGCTGTGAGACCCTGAGTAGGCGAACCTGAGGTGAGGGTTGGAGCCCAACAGGCCCAAAATGCCCAACAGGCCCAATAGGCCAAGAGGGGTTGGATGAGCTACAAGGGGAATCATAGTACTATATCACCTGGGTAGGGGAGGAGGATGATCCTTATATGTGCGGGGTCAACTCCCCATTGTATCGACGCATTTTAAAGCCGTGAGGGCCGGATGGTAGCCCGAAGCGGACAATATTGGTACAGTGCGGGAGGGGGTCGTCACACCTGCTATCAGGCCGATCAATCGAGGGGAAGGCTCTGGCTCCGCGAGGCTTACTGATGAGGAGGATGCTTCTCTTTCGAATGACTGTAACGTCCTCCCTTGGATAGATAATATATTGACAAGTTTTTTTTTAATGAAAGTGTTGTTTTGTCTCATATTATCCTGTTTACTTTAGTCGCTTCGTAGACCATATAATTTTGACCGCTAGGTGGAATGCTTGTATTCGTCAGTCAAAATATATTGCTACTTTAGGTTGTTCCAGTTACAGGTTAGGGTTTAACTAGCAGAAACCGTTGCTGGTCAAGGGTTGACCAGGCTTCTTTAGTCGTTGTTTGTAACGACTTACTATGTGTTAGTGGACAAGCGTTGACTTCTGCTTCTATCTCTTCGGCCTATGTGATCCGCACTGAGTGGATCAAGTCTCGTGTGCCGAAAGCCGTCGCCGTTAGTTGCGAACTGGCTAAGCTTGTCGGGTAGGTTCGGCGATCATTATCTATATTGAGAGCAATGATCCCTTGGTGAGTCATTTTCATCAGTGAATCAACGCTGACTAGACTCCCACTCTTTAGCCGTCATGATCCGCGCGAAACAGATTAGGCTTTGGGCACCAGAAGTCGTCGTCATTAGTCGCGAACTGACTGAGCTTACCTAGCAATTTTGGTGATCGTTGTCTATATTGAGAGCAATGATCCCTTGGTGAGTCGTTGTCATCAGCGGACCAGTGCTGACTAAACTCCCACTTCCCCAGCCACCATGATCTGTGCAAAGCGGATTAGGCTTTGGGCACCAGAAGTCGTCGTCATCAGTCGCGATCTGACTGAGCTTACCTGGCAAGTTCAGCGATCATTGTCTGTATTGAGAGCGATGATCCCTTGGCGAGTCATCATCGTCAGTGAACCAACGCTGACTAGACTCCCACTTCCTCAGCCGTCGTGATCCGTGCAAAGCGAATTAGGCTTTGGGCACCAGAAGTCGTCGTCATCAGTCACAAACTGACTGAGCTTACCTGGCAAGTTCGGCGATCGTTGTCTGTATTGAGAGCAGTGATCCCTTGGTGATGTATTCTGGTATTTGTTTCCTAGTTGTAAGCGGAGAATTGTTGTAATTGCCTGTCCAAAGTCGATCCTTGAGATACTTGCCTTAGCAGGGCTTACGGGTATTGTGGATAGCTGTGAGACGCATGGGCTTAGCAAGTCGTAAGAGTTCGGGTCCATTTGGTGGACTGCATTGGGCGGGCTTAGAATTGCTTTGGCAGGATCAGTGCTGGGTTGATGCTCGAGCTCGTAATTGCTCGAGATCATCATGACACATGTATGGCTCAAGGCTGTGATCGTTTTTGTGTATCATCAGCTACTCCCCTCGAGTAAGTGGGGCGCTTAGTCGGTCCACTGACTCTTTGAAAAAGCAATTGTATCATCGTGATGATTGAACTCAAAGCATTTGTCTCAAGCGGCGCATAACATTAATGGGTACGTTACTGCTCAAGGAGGAAAGGTTCGATTTGTCTTCCCTATAAATATTTGCTGCTTCGATGAGGATTTTCTCATTCTCATCTGCCTTGTTCTTTCGAGCGATAGTGCTACTGTAAAGCTTGATTTATTCCTTCTACCAATGGCAGATAATGTTGAACTTTCTTCCAAGGATCTATTATCCATCACTTGCCTCCAGCTCTTTGAGGGTAGTCTGGTTGATGAAATCGAGTTAATCGGGCTTTGGAGTTTGTACTGTGTTCCAAGAGATTTTGATGTCATCCATTTGTTTCAGGGAAGTTTGTTGTTCCGTCTCTTACTGAAGAGGAGTGGCAGATAGAGAGAGAGTTTCTCAAGCTCCCTTTGATATCTGTTGAAAAGGTTATAATGCCAGGAAATATTGTGCGCAGCGGGTTGTCGTGGCGTTCTTATGATGTCCACGCCGTGCCAGGTTCACCGGGTGAAGGGTTTGTCAATCGTTGTTTGAGAAAGATAAGTATGGCCCTGCCCAGCCCGACTAGGCTTGCAGAATTGGAGGCGAACGTGCCTCCTGACATTGTTTCGAAGAGGAGGCAACCCTCTGATTGCGCGACTTCTCCCTTTGGCTATCGCGGCCCGCACAGGCGACAACCTCGGGGTGTCGTCGCTTCCCTCTTAATGTTGTTACTTCCCCTATTGACTTAGAGGGGGAAGACATTGGACCATGCGTTGACGCTTCATGTTACTATAGCCCCTCGCGCTGCATCCCGAAGCCCGCGGGCGAGTCCTTGCTTTGGAGAAAGCTTTCGCTGACCTTCGGATGTCATATTCAAACGCTTTCTACCTGGTGGACTCCTTGACTGACTAGCTACAGAGTTCTGGTATTGCCGCAAACTTAGGGGTCGTGAGTGCCACAGTTTCCGCTACTGAAGCGGAGTTTGCAGGCATAAGATATCAGTTGAGGGCGGCCAAGTCAGAATTGGCATCAACCCATGTTCAACTGGGGCGGACTCGGGCTGAACTGGAGCACCTAGATGCGGCTGTGGACAGATGGTCGTCCAATTTTCAGGCCCAAGAAACCGAAAGAAGGCGGGCGGAGACGAAATGGGTCGTTGAACGACAACAGCTGGAGTCTGTAGCTGACGAGGGGCTTTGTTGTGTTCATGATACGAAATGTGTATTGTCGGAGAAGCGTTCGCACTATGCTGCCTTGGAAGGTACGGTGGACTTCAACATGTTGGGACGAGGGTTGTTGATCTCGTCAAAGGTTATTCAGGCAGACTGGATCTTTTGGAGTTAATCAAAGAAGAACATCCTGGTGTCGACCTTGATTTTGCCTGCTATAGGAGGGTTGCTTTCGTACCAATTTCTCAAGGGGAAGGTTCTGGCTCTGTATAACTAGCTGCTGAGGATGCTATCTGTCCTTGAAATAGTTGTAATGTCCTTCTTAGGACAAAAAAAAAAAATTTTAATGAAAGTACTGTTTTACCTTGTTATGTCGAGTTTTCTTTATATGCTTTGTAGATCGTAGAATTTGTGCTACTATGCAGAATGCATGTTTTTGTCAATCAAAGTGTATTGACTGCCTTTGGCTACCTTCATTTCTTGATGAGCCATTCTCGTCTATGCATCGCAGACTATGTTGAGGTGCTCCAAAGACTGTTATCTTTTGGGGAGTGTTGATCATTTGGCGGGCCATCAGCGGGCAAACGCTAACTAGTCTCCCACTCCCTGGGCGATAATTGTTTGTTGGAGAGCAATGATCCCTTGGTGATTCATCGTCATCAGCGGACAAACGTTGACTAGACTCCCACTTCCTCGGCCGTCGTGGTCCGCACACAACAGACTAGGCGTCGGGTACCAGAAGCCATCGTCATCAGTCGCGAATTGACTAAGCTTACCTGGTAAGTTCGGCGATCATTGTCTATTGGAAAGCAATGATCCCTTGGTGAGTCGTCCTCATCAGCGGACAAACGCTGACTAGACTCCCACTTCCTCAACCGTCATGGTGCGCGCACAGCGAACTAGGTGTCGGGGACCAGAAGCCATCGCCATTAGTCATGAACTGACTAAGCTTACCTGGTAAGTTCGACGATCACTGTCTGTTGGAAAGCAATGATACCTTGGTGAGTCATCGTCATCAGCAGTCAAGCGTTGACTAGACTCCCACTTCCTCGGCCATCGTGGTCCGCGCACAATGGACTAGGCATCGGGCACCATAAGCCATCGTCATCGATCGCGAACTGACTAAGCTTACCTTGGCGAGTCGTCGACATCAATGGTCAAACGCTGACTAGACTCCCATTTCCTTCACCATCGTGGTTTGTGCACAACGGACTAGGTATCAGGAGCCAGAAGCCATCATCATTAGTTGCGAACTGACTAAGCTTACTTGGTATGTTTCGCGATCATTGTCTGTTGGAGAGCAATGATCCCTTGGCGAGTTGTAGTCATCAGTGGTCAAGCGCTGACTAGACTCCCACTTCGTTGGCCATCGTGGTCCGTGCACAGTGGACTAGGCATCGGGCACCAGAAGCGATCGCCATTAGTTGCGAACTGACTAAGCTTACCTGGCAAGTTTGGCAATCATTGTCTGTTGGAGAGCAATGATCCCTTGAAGAGTCATCATCATCAGTGGTCAAGCGTTGACTAGACTCCCACTTTTTCGGCCATCGTGGTCCGCGCATAGCGGACTAGGTGTAGGGCACCACAAGGCATCATCATCAATTGCGAACTGACTAAGCTTACCTAGTAAGTTTTGCGATCATTGTCTGTTGGAGAGCAATGATCCCTTGGCAAGTCGTCATTAGCGGTCAAGCGCTGACTAGATTCCCATTTCCTTGATCATCGTTGTCCGCACACAGTGGACTAGGCGTTGGGTACCAGAAGCCATCGTCATCAGTTGCGAACTGACTAAGCTTACCTGGTAAGTTCAAAAATCCTTGTCTGTTGGAAAGCAATGATCCTTTGGCGAGTCATCATCATCTGCCGTCAAGCGCTGACTAGACTACCACTTCCTCGGCCGTCGTAGTTCGCACATAGCGGACTACGCATCGGGTACCAGAAGCCATCGTCATCAGTTGCGAACAGACTAAGCTTACCTGGTAAGTTCGGCGATCATTGTCTGTTGGAGAGTAATGATCACTTGGCGAGTCGTCGTCATCAACTGTCAAGCACTGACTAGACTCCTACTTTCTTGGTCGTCGTAGTCCGCACACAGGAGACTAGGCATCGGGCTAATATTCGAGTCTGGTCGTACCCGGGATGGCCGAGGGTCGTAACGGACAACAGTGGAAGTTTTAGTAAAAGCAAATATTTTATTGATAATATTTTTTGAGATGTTCTACATTCCATGGCCGTTTAAGCCCGTCGCCGTCTGCGTCTTCTAGCTAGTACGTTTCCGGTCTGTTGATCTTAGCAACTCTGTATGGTCCTTCCCAATTTGGATTTAGCTTTACCGCGCTTGCTTCTTTGGTGTTTTGTTAGGTCTTCCTGAGTTCCCAATCTCCCACCTTGAGTTCGCGTGGCTTGACCTTTTGTTGTTGTATTGAGCCATTTGTTGTTGGTAGGTGGCTATTTTGGCGGAGGCTAGATCCCGCTTTTCATCAAGGAGGTCTATCCCAATGCGCAAGGTTTCGTCATTACCATCTGGTCTTAACTCTTCCGTTCGGAAGGTTGGCACCTCGAGTTCTACCGGAACCATAGCTTCTGACCTGTATGCCAGGGCGAAAGGCGTCTCTCCGGTAGGGATTCTTTTGGTCGTTCAATATGCCCAGAGTATTTCTGGTAGCTCTGGAACCCATTTTTCTTTGGCTGCATCAAGCTTCCTGTTGATAGCCTCCAGGATTGTTTGGTTGATAACCTTTGCTTGGTCGTTGGCTTGGGGGTGCCCTCGAGAGGAGAAGTGGTGATCAATATTCATACTTTTGCACAAATTTTTAACCTTGATACCTTCGAATTGAGTTCCGTTGTCGCTGACCAATACTCTGGGGATGCCAAATCTACAGACAATGGTGGCCCATAAGAAATTTTCTATCTGGATCTGCCCCATTTTGGATAGGGGCTCGGCTTTGACCCATTTGGTGAAGTAGTCGACGGCCACAAGAAGGAACTTTTTGCTGGCTGATGTTAGGAGCGGTCCGACGATGTCCATTCCCCATCTGTGTCAGTGGTTGGGCAGGCATATGTGTGTATGGCGCGAACCTCTTACATGTGTCGCACTTGCAAATAGTTTCTTTGGCGTCTCACTGCATGGTCGACCAATAGTATCCTAGAGTCAAGGCTTTGTGGGCGAGGGTTCTTCTACCTGGATGATTTTCGCATATACCGCTATGGATCCTTCCCAAGACCTGGTTTGCCTTTGAAGGCGATAGACACCGGAACAGGGGCCCTGAAACAAATCTCTTATATAACTTGTTGTTTAGGAAAGTGTACCTCGCTGCTCTGTTTTTGAATCTTTTGGCCTCAACCTTCTCAGTCGGTAAGGCTCCGGTTGCAATGTATTCAAATATCGGAGTCATCCAATTTGGTCGCGCGTCTGCAGCGCAGACATTTCTAGGCTATTCTTTATCGAGGCTTGATTGCACTTGGTATTCAATGAGGCCGTTTGAGACTTCATCGGAGGCTGAAGCTTCTCTGGCTAGCACGTCAGCTATTTTGTTGTCGTCTCGAGGGCACTGTATGAGTTTTTACCTCTTGAACCTGCACATTACGCCAAGTACTTTTTCGCAGTAGGCTATTATGCGAGGTTCCTTGCTGTTGAAATCCACTTTGACCTTGTTGACCACCAGTCTGGAATCATTGTATGCCGTTAGGTGATCTATCCTGATCCCCAATGCCAACTTTAGGTTGGACATGAAGGCTTCGTATTCAGCCTCGTTGTTTGAAGCGGAGAAGCCGAACTTGACTGCTTTTTTGAGGGTAAAGCTGTTGGGGGAGCAGAGTGTGATCCTAGATCCGTTTGCCTTCCCGGTTGACAACCCGTCGCAGCGGAGATTCCAGGCTTGGATGATTATATCCTAGAACTGTGGTCTGTCTTTGGCTTTTTTCCACCAGTGCACTCGGCAATGAAGTCCGCTAGCGCCTGGGCTTTGATGGCGGTTCTCGGAGCATAACTTACGTCAAACTATCCGAGTTCCACTAACCATTTTACCATCCTGCCAGATAGCTCAGATTTATGCAATACCGAGTGGAGCAGATGCTTGGTCAGGACCATTATAGGGTGGGCCTGAAAATAAGGCTTAACTTTCTGGAGGATACGACCAGTGCCAGGGCTAGCTTTTTCAGGTCCGGGTAGTGTGCCTCTGCTTCCACAAAGGTTTTACTGGTGTAATACACTGGCCTTTAGGTCCCTTGGTCATCTCGTACGAGGGATGATTTGATAACGTGCTTGGAAACAGACAGGTATAGGTAGAGTGTTTCCCCTGTCACAGGTTTTGAGAGTAGTTCTGGACTCCCCATGTATGCTTTCAAGCTATAAAAGGCTTGTTCACACTCTTCATTCCAAGATAATCCTTTGTTTCCTCTTAGTATTTTAAAGAAAGGAAGGCACTTGTTGGACGACTTATATGCAAACTTGTTGAGTGTTGCTACCCTCCCAGTTAGGCTCTGAACGTCTCTGATGTTAGCAGGGGCTTTCATGTCGAAAAGGCCTTGAATATGTTTCGGGTCAGCTTCGATTACTCTCTTGTTCACTATATAGCCTAGGAATTTTCTAAACTCAACTCCAAACGTACATTTTTGTGGGTTGAGCTCCATCTGGTATTTTTTGAGCTGGTTGAACGCTTCGGTGAGGTCATGTATGAGGTCGGGGCTACAAAGGCTCTTGACCAACATATCGTCTATGTAGACTTCCATGGTCCTTCTGATCTATTTTTTGAACATTCTGTTGACCAGTCATTGGTATGTAGGAACAACATTTTTTAAGCTGAATGGCATCAGCCTATAACAATATATCCTTTTTTTCAGCTATGAATGATGTTTTTTCTTGATCTGGGGGGTGCATCAATATCTTATTGTAAGCTGAATAGGCGTTCATGAAGCTTAGTAAGTTGTGTCCATATGTGGCGTCCACGATCTGATCAATGCGGGGGAGTGGGAAGTTGTCATTCGGGCAGACTTTGTTAAGGTTCGTGTAGTCCACACACACTGTCCATTTCCCATTTTCTTTTTTACGAGGACGATGTTCACCAACCAATCTGGGTATCGTGCTTCTTTAATCATATCCGAATTGAGTAAACGTTGTACCTCCTTGTTTATGATCGCATTCCTCTTGGACGCCACGAGCCTCTTGTTTTGCCATATAGTTTTCCTCGTCGGGTCCATCTCTAGGCAAAAGGTGATTATTGATGGGTCGATCCCCACCATGTCTTGCATGGTCCAAACGAAAATGTCTTGGTTCCTTTGTAGTAGCTTCGTCATTTACTCTGCCAATTCTTTGTTGAAGCGGGAACCAATCTGGACATCCCTTCTGTTGAAAGGGTTGTTGAAGTAGACTGTGATGGTTTCTTTCTCCAGTTGGCCGACATTGGGAATGCCTCATTGTCTGGGATCAGTTGTTCTTCCCTTGTTTCTCAGGCGGAATAGAGAGTCATCTTAGTCACGGGGCTAGCTGCCAACTGAGAATCATTGGGTGGCAGTGTCGTCATGTACTGGCATTCCCTAGCTGGTCGCCCCTTAACGTTCCGACCGCTTGGTTTGTTGGATACTTGATGCACTAGTGTAGAGTGAAGATTGCCACTCCCATTTGGTGTATCCAGGGTCTCCCCAGGACTGCATTATATGCCGAAGGTGCATCGATCACTATGAACTCTTGAAACAGGGTTTTTTGAGTTGGCTTCTCTCCCGCTGTTACCGTCAATTGTATCCTTCCCACGGGGAATCGCTTTTCTCCGCTAAAATCGATCATTGAACGATTACCAGGTCTTAACGCTTTCTCTTTTAGTTGAATGCTATGGAACATACGAAGAAACAAGACGTTCAGTGAGCTCCCGGTTTCAACCAAGGACCTCCTTACTTCCTAGCTTGCTAGGGGGATTGTTACCACCAGAGCGTCATTGTGTGGGAGTTGTATGCCTTGGAGGTGCAAATACTAATGGCACGAAGTGGTCACGCTTTTGAGCATGTGGTACCAGCTGCTCGCCGCGTATCGCTTGGATATTCATACCTCGGAGAGCCTTTTTCCTGGACCTGTTTGACAGTTCAAACTCGGAATGGGCTCCATGAACATGCATATCATGTTGGCCGATTTCTCCCTGGGCTCAGATTCGCTCCTGGCTGCCCGTTCTTCTTTTAGGGCAATGTAGCTCTGCGCTTCTCTTGCCAGGTCTGTCATACTTGCCGGTGGGTTCAGAGTTAGGAAGTTATAGAACTTTCCTTTCCCCGGGCCGTCAATGAAGGCTGAGACGACCGTTGTGTCATTGCACACGTTGACAATGGTTAACTCGCTATTGAAGCAGGTTAAGTACGCCTTCAGTGTCTCGTCAGGCTTTTGTTTCATCGATCTGAGTGTTTTTATCGTTGACGGAGCTTGACATATGAAAAGATATCTTGGATCTAAGGGCAGTAAAATAGTGCCATGTTGAGCACTCGACGTCTCCCCATGCTCTCTGTTGTTGCGTGATCTAGTGGTCACCATGTCTCTGTATTTCGAAAGGAGATGATGCTAGTAAAAGGTTAGGAACTTTGTCGTCCCCACAGACAGCGCCAAACTGATGCAAACGTTTTTCGCTCCCTGTTTTGACATAGTTCTGCTGACCTACACAAGGAACGCACGTGAGCCACGAACCACCGTTGTGGTGGCTGATGACACTCCTATACTAAAGTCAAGTGTAATGTTGTAAACAAGGAATTTGTAGTGTCCCTTAACTTACCAACCCCATGTCTTATTATAGTGTAGGAGTCCTAGTTCGACCAAGCCATCGATGGCGTAGTTTAAGAATGAGATCTTCGTGGAGATTCTTTTCTAATTAGGAATTGTGCGGTATAAGGGAATCTCCATGTTAGCCCTGTGTTCCTAGATACGTGGGAGATAGTTCCCAGTCTTAGGGTAATCCATAAGAGGAAGTTTCCCTATGTGATATGTACTCTGGTATTTGCTTCCTAGTTGGAAGCGGAAAGTTGTTGAAATTGCATGTCTGAAGCTGATCCTCGAGATACTTGTCTTAGCAGGGCTTACGGGTATTGAGAATAGCTGTGAGACGCATGGGCTTAGCAAGCTGTAAGAGTTCGGGTCCGTTTAGCGAACTGCATTAAGCGAGCTTAGAATCGGTTGGGCCAAATCAGTGTTGGGCTGACGCTCGAACCCGTAATTCCTCGAGATCATCATGACACGTATATGACTCAGAGCTGTGACCGTTTCGGTGTATCATCAAAAGTGATGGGTACAATGTCCAAGGGGTGAATTGCTCGCCTAGGTGGATAATTGTTGAAAATATGGCTCCCAATTTAAAGTACTAAAAATAGTTGAATTCAAGGTATGCGTCCAGGCACGACTCTCACATTTGATGCCCAATTAGGTGAATTCAGGTCTGAGTCTTAACATGATTATCATGTCAAGCATTCAAGCACATTGGAACTCATGTCCGGGCAACTCGCGTCTGGACATTGGCTGCATATTTTTTGCAACTAGACTTCTATTTTTAGTGAGATTATTTGTTTTTCTTGCTTGTAAAAGTTTGGGGATCTATAAACATGTGTGTTTGTCTGGTTTTCCAAGATAGTGTGAGAATTCTTCTTGCTAGTTCTAGGGCTAGGAGAGGAAAATTCAAGAGAAGGGAAATGGTTAGGGAGATTGATTGTAATCTTCTTGTTCTTCACCAATATAGTGCATCTCAAGGGGTGGTATATCATCAACCATGGAGTAGGCAATTTGCCAAACTACATAAATACTTGTGTCATTTATGTGTTTTTATTTATTACTTTGCACATGGTCGAATACAATTCTAGGGTTTCTCTTGGATTGATCAATCTAGATCTATCTAAGGGAGTAATTTAACAACACTTGTGACCTTCCAGAACTAGAAGAAGAAACCTTAAAGCAATGTAATATGCTGATGTTCGCCATGCTAGACGAGAAGGAGATGAATGAGAATACTTTCAAGCAACGATGGGGAGAGGATGTTGATGTAACGATTTTACATTTGCTTATACATAAGAAATTTTACATTTCCTATGCTTTGGCATTTTTTTTTTTAATATTTTTGTACTTTCTTTATTTTTATTGTATGCATTTGCAATTTTACACTCGTCAAACAAAATTTTGCTCGCACACACTCTATTGTATTTTGTCATTATACCTTCATTCTCCTTTATTACTGTTATGAAAAGATATAACATCCAGACTTGTTAAAAGAACTCAACTGGATCAAATCCAAATTTGATCAAGTACCAAACCTGATGAAATTATAATTGCAAACAGAGAGTTAGAAAATTCAATAAGATCCAATTAAACGAAAAGGAGAGTTGGAAGTTTAGAAAATGATCATTTATGAGAAACCAGAACATAAACATTTCTTCTGCAAAACAAATAAACTGTGTAGAAAAAAAAAACTCGTATATACATACATGTTTTTGTGTATAAACAAGCTCACCAAGCAATAGACTATGCAAGGACACTCTGTAAGCAATTCGATATCACTCAAGGCAGAATTGGAGCCCGTGATTCGCTTAATTCTAATACAATTTCATTGGAATGGCTGCCTTCGTCATCCATTGAAACCATAGTTCCATTCTGAGAATCAGCACTAGCTCGACAAATAGGACAAATGGGTGTCCTCAACAACCAAGAATCAACGCATTGAGCATGAAAGCTGTGCTTGCACATAGGCAATAACCTACACTTATCCCCCATCTTAAAATTCTCCAAACAAACAACACAATCAACAGGGCTACTTTTCTCTGCTGCTTTGAAATCAAAACTAGGGAGTTTTTGGAGATCCTCATGTGACATGCTATTGCTTCTTCCATTTGCTCTTTCAACCATGTCATCAGAATTGAAGTTTCTTCTAAAAGCTCTCCCTACAATGCATATATGAATCATGACCAAAACCCCAATCCCTACAAACAACAATATCACAGAGATCACAATTGCCATTACCATTATCTGTGTTGCAGTCACCACTGTCTCACTGCTCATCACAATCTCCCCAAAGACTTCAAACACAACCCCAATTCTCCAAATCGCAAATTCAATCATCAAAGATCAAATAAACCCCATGATCTTGTAATGATACAATAGTCATGTCTCCCTATAAACCAAAATATATGTGATATATAATAAAGAAGCTTGAGAGAATATAATTAATAACCCAAAAACATAAAGATGTATGGAACTTACAGGTGTTTCATTTGTCTCTCAGACGAGCTTGTAAGGTTGGGGTACTTTGGTTTTAAATACATGCAAATTCTGGAGCATCAGTAGCTGACCAATGACACTTTTATATGGAATTAGTAGAGATATTTAATTGTCTTTAGTGGGGAGTGGGTAAGGAATGAAACAATATTAATATGTCAGGAGAAAAGACAAATTCTTCATTGGAAGATTATGGATATTTCTCAAGTTGTTTTCATGAAACTTACACAAATAACCACGGATTAGTGAAGAACTCAGATTATTAAACTCTGTGTTTAACCAATTCAATTCAAAATCTACGATTTTTCATTACAGTATTTTCAATATACCTTTAGGCGTGCATTTCATTCAAACTCCAGTAATGAAATGAAGATTGTTTATCAAAAAAAAAAAAAAACCAATTGATTTTTATACTTTATTTATATAGAACTAAGGTGTGGGCATACTCTACGTGCATTTACATTCAATATTTTTTTATTCTTAAAATACAATATTAAGTAGAAATTAAATTTTAGGAAATTTGATTAAGACTGTTAATTTAATTAATTAAAAAGATTAAAGAATATTATGGAGTAAAATATTGTAACATTATTACACTCTCACTATTGTGAATATCTATTTATAGTTTATAGATAATTAGGACCTTCAAATAAATTATGTTAAGAGCTTAGGCATAATTAATCAATGTTTAAAATGAGCTGGTTTTGATTGTAAATAATATGAAATGTAGAGGGCAAGATAAAAAAAAATCTAAATGTTAGATGTAAGGGCTTATTTATAGTTTATAAATAATTGACGAGCTTCAGATAAATTATGTTAGGGGTATATAATTAAATAATATTTGAGAGGAAGCTGATTTTAATTATAAAAAGTTTAAAATGTTGATAGCAAAATGAAAAATGTAAAAGTTAGATGTAAAAGCATATTTATAGTTTATAGATAATTTAGGACTTCAAATAAATTATTTTAGAAGCTTAGGTATAATTAAACAATGTTTGCAAGGGGCTAGTTTGATTAAAAAATATGAAATGTGGAGGAGTTTCAACTCATTAATTAAGATTTTGTTTATAATGTGTAAGAGATTTTAATAAAGATTTTTTTCTCCTTAGTAAGCAAGCGATGTACGTGTTGCATGTCATCAACCCGCGCTAGGATTATATTTTTATTGAATTAATGTACTAGTGTTTGACAGGGCTTTAGCTTATAAAGTCTAAGAGTTGAGAGGGTAAAATAGAAAATACAAGTGTTGTATGCCCTCGACCCGTGCTATGATTTTTTTTTCTTGGGTTAATGTATTAGTATTTGACATGGCGTGTAAAGTTTGAAGGGTAAAATAGGAAAACCAAAGTAATCACACTCTTACTATTGTATGGGCCTAGTTATAGTTTATAGATAATCATAGTGGGCTTCAAATAAATTATGTTGAGGGCTTAGGTATAATTAATCAATGTTTAAGAGATAATTAGTTTTGATAGTAAAAAGTATGAAATGTGGAGGGCAAAATAGAAAATCCAAAAATTAGATGTAAGGACATATTTACAATTTATAGATAATTATGAGCTTCAAATAAGTTATCATATGGGCTTGTGTATAACTAATGAATATTTAAGAGGGATTGGTTTTAATTGAAAAAAAGTATAAAATATGGAGGAAAAATTGTAAAAATGTAATAGTATTTTTCATTAAAATATATATAAACACCTCCATTGTCACTTTTTATCCGCTTTTAATTTTGTTTGTAAATATTATATAGTTGAAAGGGCAAAATTGGAACTCAAAAATCAAGTTAAAGACATAAAACTATTCATGTGAGACTATGGGCGTTGTAATAGTTTAGATATGCCTATCCGGCTCCATCAAGTATTTTCCTTCAATTATCTCTTAAGCATTGATATTATAGTATCTATAATTGTATTCAATAAGTTAGTAGATGATTCTTCAACAAAAAAAAGTTAGTAGATGATATAATCAACATCATTAGTGGACTTATTTGGGTGTCCCAAGCAAAACATCTGAAACATACAGCTTGTAAAGAAAAGAAAATACCAATGAAGATTATTAAAGTACAAATTCAATACAAACCATCTTATGACATGTTTAAGATGATTGGATAATATAGTCAAGGTAAGATTTGATGCATCAAATTATTTGGCCATTTGAGGGTCTCTCCTTTGGTTATCATTAGATATCAGTTAGGTTGAAAATTGTAACTTCTCCACTTTATAGATAAATAGATCTCAAATGAAGTCATTCTAAATTGTGTGTGTGTTGTTCAATAGTCATAGGTTCTGAATTTTGACCAAATCAACATGATAAAATTCCACTATTCAAACTTCAAGGTATGGGCACTTTATTTTTTATTTTTAATACCACACAATACAATAATACTTGTCTATAAAACATTATAATCAACCATAAAATCACAGCATTATATTAGTCGTAAGCACGACCCAATTTCATCATGGAAAATTATTTGAGCTGTGTACTTTGATCTGTATATTATCTTGATGGACTAGGTCAGATTCCACAATCACTAATCTTCATAGGTAAACTGAAATTACTTCCAATGACATCAAATCAGATAAATACTCTGTAAATCAATTCTATTGGCAAAATTGCCAATTACAGTATTCTGTCCTGATCGATTTGGCAATTTTAGAGAGGCTTCGTGCAAGATGGACTCTCCTACAATGCAATCAAAATCATTAGGTCACAACAGCGTTGAATTCACGAATCAACTTAAGGATTAGAAGACAAAAAGTATTTCAAGTAATATAATAATTAAATTAGTAGTGGATGATTAAGATGTCTAATTATTTTCCAAAAGTTTTAATGCATTCTTTGCATCTATAATACTTATTTCTTGTCCTTGTTGATGACATTAAATAATAATAAGCAGAAATTCTAAATGTTGAGGAAGTGGGCGAGGAAACGAGCGAGGGGAGGGAGGTGGCGAGGTGGGGACCGTTCACCTCCCTCGGGATGTGTGCCATCTTTTTTGTGCGCGTATCCCGAGGGAGGTGAACGGTCCCCACCCCGCCACCTCCCTCCCCTCGCTCGTTTCCTTGCCATGTAGAATAACTCTAATAATAAGAATAAGAATTCTTGACAAGCATGTTGTTGGTTGTTTAGAGACTGAAGAAGCCAAGTCAACCATTGTTGGCACAATCATACACTATTTTCAGCATGTACTCAGTGCCTTCCGCATCCCATATGGTCGTCACGTCGTGCATTTGGCACACTCCAACAAAATCGTTCGTCATCCATAAGAAAAAATGTATTTTTGGTATATTTTAATTTCAAAAATACTAGGAAATCAAGCTTTTGCAACCAGGGTGATGTGGCGTGATATTGAAATTTCAAAAGTGTTTGTGTATCTCGATGTTGTAAAAAACCTTATCTGATGATGCAACATCATCCTGGTTGCATAACTTGATTTCCTAGCTTCACTCTTTTATTTCACTTTTAATATTGATCCCCAAATTTTCAAGCATGCGCAAAATGTACAACTATACAATATCCACCCATTTAAACATGGATGATAAAATTAGAAGATTTGGTGATTTATCGATCATTTTTTACAATCTATCTTTATAAAAATTTTAAACAGTCTTGAGGTTGTAAAGGACTTGGAAGGCACAGTGATGTATCGATCAAATCAATAGAGGAAATTCAAAACTCAATTTATATTCAGTTCAACCCGTTTAAGCAAAACCAAGCCATTTTTTTAAGGGAGTTGCTATTTGTACCCGGCTGTTTGACTTGATGCCCCAAACTTTATTTTTAAGACTTAGCTTCTAAAAATTGATTAATTACTAAGAGAAGTATTCACTTAAATATTAATTAATTGCTTCTAAAAATTGCGCAAAATAACTTTAATTAATTACTAAGAGAAGTATTCATGTTGTTGATTGATGACTTTGTAGAAATGATTCCAATAATGAACTTTTGGAAGTAGGGTTTTTTAGGTTTTAAATATAATTTTTTCGAATTTGTTATAATAGTTGCAATAATTTTTTTAATTAATGTACTCACTTAAATATTGATTTATTTATTTTTAATACATATTGATGAACAAATTGTACCCTTTTGCACTTTAAATTAGATGTATAAAGAATGGAGAATTTGTTTGCAATGTGATTTTAGAAGATTTTGTAAGACGTATTTCTTATTTCTATTACACAACCTAGCATAGAGTTTAGTATTTATTGTGGAACTTGTGACGATGGTTAGTGCATCTTAGATTTTTATACGCAAATATGAAAATTAATAATTTGGGACTGAAGTTTAGTTTTATCGATACATTCACTTTTATTTTTTAGTCAAAAATATATTAATGCTTATAAATTAGAAAATTAACCACCAAATGGTTTTTATTGATAAAAATAGTAGGTTGTTGTTTCATATTTTAGATCGGTACGACAAAGTCAAAACATCCAAAAATGTCGATGCAACAAAGAGTTGATGCAGCCCAGCCAAATGATCGAGTACACGTAGCAACTCATTTTTTTAGCCATTTAACAACTTCCATAAACTCACATACTCATTACACCAAAGCCCATTTTTCTCAAAACCAGAAAACCCCAACCTCTCCACCTCCATTCACGATCTCGTGCAACCCTCTTTCCGCCAACATATACCTCTCTCACCATCATCCATCAATCAATTCAAAATACTTTAGATGAATATTACAGATTACAGTTGGTGAAGGCGATAATTTAGAAGATGTTGAAATGGGGCAAGGAGGCCATACATAGTAGGTGAAGTCTGAGAGGTTTTGCATAGTCGTTGAGAGACAAGGGTAGCCAAGAGAAAAGACATTTTTAAGCCGATTTCAGGGATTAAACTCTGACCAGAATTTGTCTAACTGTCGAGGAAAACATCGAGGATGCTCCCTCGCACGTGCTCCTGCCTCGTTTCAAAAAAAAAAAAACGGGAAATCTGAATTTGGGGGAAACTAAAGAGGGAGACTGTTCCCTCCCTCTCCCCAAATCCATCTCCACACAGAGAAGAGACCGAAGCTCTCTCCACCCCATTTCCACCAAAGTCGACCAAAGATTCCCCAATCCTTTGGGTTTTCTCTAAATATTCGGTTCCTCATTTTTTTGACCCCAAAACACCCTACTTTGAAGCATCTGAAACCCATGGCGAAGACGAAACCAAGAGTGAAGAAGGACTTGGAGTTCTACACCATCCACGAAACCAGCAAGACCGTGAAAGGTAGTTTATTTTGAGCTTTTTTTGAGTTTCTTAATTTTGCATGTTGTTTGTTTGATGAAATGACAGAGTGATGAGTTTTTTTGAATAATTGGTGAAATTTGGTGGTTTTGAAGTTAGTATGAAGATTTCAAGTTGCTTAGGATGGACTTAGTCTGAAGATTTCAAGTTGCTTATACTTATTGTCCCCATTCTCGGGGAAACCCATACTTTATCTCAACAGACATCAAACTGAAGAATGGAAAGGATGGATGCAGGTGTGAGTTAACATTGTGCTGAATCTCGTTCATGAAGGTTCTTTACTGTATTATTCAGGACTAGTGATTTTTTTTTCTTTGTTTTGCTTGTCGGCATCATAGACCTACCACATAGATTACTCTAATTCTGTCATTTTTTCAGTAAACTAAAGAAGCTTGTAGATGCTCTCCTTTGCACATAACTAGTCTTGTTTCTTGATATACTTTTATGAGGATTTGATACTTTCTCCAACTCCTAAAAGTAAACGACATAAGCTTTTTTCTTCTTTCCATTTTTATCTTAGTTATTCTGTCCTTTCGAGGAAATGTAATTGGATATTTTCCCATGACATCTTTTCCTGGGGAAGAACTAATAAATCAATTATGTTGCTTGTGAATTATATATTAAATGTACTGACTTTAAATATTGATTGGTGAAGGCCGTACTGCAGGATTTTGTGCACTTTGTGCCATCCAGAATCATGTCAAACGCGCCCTACAAGCAACTGGGAGAATATTAGCACCCAAAGATCTTGTCATGAACTTGCGTTGTATCCTTTTAACATGATTCAGTTTGAGTTTTTTTTTTTTTTTTTGTCAAATCATCCTGGATGCTGGTATGAACTGATTTAAGTGACTTCTGGTTTTTTAAATGAAAAATGTCAAAAATGTTAGCATTTAGAGAGTAAACCCAGTCCTGATATGTATGTCATTTGAAAAAAAATAAAATTCAGGTGAAGTTATCCGTGTTATTCGATGAAATGTTGTGATATCTCCTCATGATATCCACATGTATCACGATATGTGACAAAAAATCTAAAACTTACTGCAGTTTTTGTGACATACATCATATATGCTAAGAATATGGATCTATGTAAGATGATATATATCATATATATTATATGCAGTTTTTTGTGACATACATTCATCGACTATGATATATATGTGTTCGCACTACTTCTCTATTAGTTCTTTGACCTGCAAATACATTCATCTCACAAACAATTTCACAAAATGCAGGATCGTAGTGCCTCCAGAGCTGGGGTATCCAGAAAATGACTTCAATAAATTGGGTCCTAGACCAACATCGTTCTCGGTAATTCTGCTTCACCATTTTCATTCTTACAGATGGATCTAATGCACCTCAAAGCACGCCCATTGCCCAGTCTATAATAGATAGAATGAATGAAAAATCACAGAGGAAATATACAATGCTCATTGTTGAATTTATTTTTGACAGGGTCAAAGACATTTAGATTTTGTGCTGAAAAACGAAGGCCTAATAGACAAGACATTGTTATTTGATATAGAGCTCCTCAAGATTGTTTCAAACTAAATGAGAAATTGAATTCAGCATGTTCTCTGAGGAATACCCACTTTAATGTCAGTTCTTTGCAATGTTGCTATCTTTGTCAGGTTGGCACCTTTGTGAATCTAACAAGCAAGTTCCCACGAATTACCCCTTTACCATCACCGATAAATTTGAGAGATGTTTGTTTAAAATAGATAATGGTGATGAGTTACCATCATTGTCATTTTGCAAGGAATAACTGTTGTATTTTTGTGAGAATAACAATTTATTTTTTTCCCATTTGTTTCTTTTTGCAGGGAAGGATTTTTAGAGAAAGGCAGTGGTCGTTCCTCCTCCTCATCATCGTCAGTTTGGACAGATTCTTGGATGGCCATGAATGTTGTTATGAAAGTCCAAACTTTCCAAATTATTGTCTTGCAAGGAATTGTTGGTTCACTGCCATGGACAGTTATGGTGTTCTTCACAATGTGGTTTGGACTAATTGGTGAGTGTAGATGCAGAAGTAAATAACAGTGGATTTCTTGAACAAGCGTGACTCTTTCAGGACTTCTCTCGATGATGACAGTGCCATTTGGTTTATGTAGCTTGTTTTACAGTCCATTGTATCTGACTTTCAGAAAAGACAGAGAGAATGCCCGAATAGCTAGTATTAAAGAGCAAGAGATGACGTGAGTTGTACTTACAACTCTTATGCCAGTTCAGAACTACCAGCCTGAGCCCAAGCGAACTTGCTCACTCATCTAACCAACTCGGCACCACAAAGAGATGATTCCATAATTGGGATGCGAGTTTCTTGCCCTGTCTTCCAAATTCACCGTAATAGATCATTTTTAGCTGCCAAGTTCTTGGCAATGCTTGAAGAGATGATTCTGACTTTTCCTTTTGGAACAGAAAAGTTTGTTGTATTTTGTAAACTGAATAAAGTTGATCCTTAATTTAGACACTGAACATCATCATTCTTCTTCTCTTGCAAGTTTTACTGAATAGCTTTGTTCCTTTGTTACAGCATCACCAACACTTTTCCATATCTTGTTGTATTCTATAAATCACTATATTCAACAACACAGAACAGAAGGTCCGGTGCACTGCTACATCAAATGGAACCGAGTTCAGATGTGTCATTGCATTGAGTTTAACTTTGCAAGGTCATGGACTCTACTTGTCAAACTCTTTCCTGTCGCAAAATTTGGCCAGAGTTTGATTCATGTTTATTTAGTTATTTCTATGCAGATGCCAATATGCACTTTAACTTAGTTATTTTCCATTAAAACAAACATTGGAAAAAGGTGTATTAAAAAACTACACCAATACACAGGTAAAAGTACACCTTCCTGTGGATTTAAGATTCACATTTGCTAATGAAAATTCAAAACTCTTGAGAGCATGAATACTGCTCTAAGTCGCCAACAATTTACAGCATTTTGATGTTTAAATATTGGAAATATTGTATCAGCCAGATCCTAATGTAACTAAATTTAAGGCAGAAACGATGAGTCCTATGGATCCACCACTCATTGCCCTTCTCACATTCACTTCAAACATCTTAGGGTTATATCTCAACACTGCAGCTGGTTCAAGCCATAGATAACAGTATTTATGTTGAGCATAGGCTTCCAATCCTCTCGCGGAATATTGAGGCAGACGTTCCCTTCCAAGTCGATGTTGGGATGGTAAACCTATATAGTAGAGTATTAGAAATCAAGAGCATAACTGGCAAGGAAACACAGCCAATCTTAAAAGAATCTACCAACCTTTGTCTTGCACTTGACTTTGGGTGCATCATGAGGATAGATTGAGGAAACTTGGAAACTGAAAGTGAATTTCCCACCTCTGTGCCAAAGAAACAAGAGGATATTGTTATGCTCGATCATTTGGAAAAACAAAGCAAGATAGAAAATTGCAAAGAAAGACAAAAAAAGATGTTTGCAATATATGGCCCAATGCACAGTTCTCCTCATTACTACTAGACTTCGGAAATAATCCTAGTACCGCAAACCCATAGGATTGAATTCACGTTCTCAACACATGACCACTGAGAGTTCGAAGCTTCCTTCAATATTTTTTAATTTTTAGTTTTTATAAAATAGTAAAACATATAATAACCGAAATTTAAGCTGCTTGCAGAAGATCACTTACTGATAATAACCCCCATCAGGCTGAATAGTGACATTAAAGTTCATGAGATCATCCTTGCCATTTGGGAATGAAATACTTGTTGTTTTTGATAGATTCAACTCACCCATATCTACAAGATGAAAAATGAAATACTTGTTGATATTAGTATATTAGAAGACATGCCGAATCATATGCTTAATTAAGTACATTACCTTTTTTCTTAATTATTACTCATAACTTCAAAAAGAAAAAAGGTCATTCGGTCAGTTGAATTAAGTAGCCAAAACACTCATGATTACAACCAAAGATATATGCTTTTGCAAAAGATTACACAAACAAAACCCTTCTATTTTAATGTCAAGCACATACATAGTTTCTACATGTAGATTGGAAAGTAGCCATAGATTTCAATCAGTTTAAAACCTCATCCCCCTTATTACTGATGATGAACAAAGCCATTGCTCAAAACTAAGGACATCAACTCCTCAAACGAAAGCAATCCTTGTAGAAACCAGAATTTCAATAAATCCAAAGCCAAAATAGTATGTAATCCGATTACAATGCTTACTTTATAAAACCACAGTTAAGACTAAAAAAAAAACCATTATCTTCATCCAAATTCATGATTGATTTTGATTTCATCCTTTCGAGATACCAACTAAATCAGATACTGATCAGAACCAAATCAGTAATGCCATACTACACAATCAACATCAAAATAAACAAAAACACTCCTAAGTCCTACACAATCAAGTCATCTTACATAGATCCATATTCTTAGCATATATGATGTATGTTTTAACATGCATTCACCCACCCTTACGTGGCATACTTAACAAATTATTCCAAAAAACTATTTTTTTTTTTAATAATCTGTAAGAGTGATGAGTTTTCACTCTGCCATTTCATCAAACAAACAACATGCAAAATTAAGAAACTCAAAAAAAGCTCAAAATAAACTACCTTTCACGGTCTTGCTGGTTTCGTGGATGGTGTAGAACTCCAAGTCCTTCTTCACTCCTGGTTTCGTCTTCGCCATGGGTTTCAGATGCTTCAAAGTAGGGTGTTTTGGGGTCAAAAAATGAGGAACCGAATATTTAGAGAAAACCCAAAGGATTGGGGAATCTTTGGTCGACTTTGGTGGAAATGGGGTGGAGAGAGCTTCGGTCTCTTCTCTGTGTGGAGAGGGATTTGGGGAGAGGGAGGGAACAGTCTCCCTCTTTAGTTTCCCCCAAATTCAGATTTCCCGCTTTTTTTTTTTTTTGAAACGAGGCAGGAGCACGTGCGAGGGAGCATCCTCACTGTTTTCCTCGACAGTTAGACAAATTCCTCTGACCATCATCATCTCATCCATGACCCCTTCCAAAAAATCACAAGCCCTCTTTGTTGCATCGAGCGGTTGAGAGAAATTGTTGTATAAATGTAGATATGGATTGTTGAAAGAGAATTGGAGCGAGATTGGCATGATTTAAGGAGGAAAACAAAGTTGGATTTTGTAGATAGTAGTTGAGAGAAAGATCAGTGGTTTTTTTTTGGGGGGAGGGGGATCATAGAGAGAGTAGTTGAGGGTTTTGTTTGATTTCGAAAAATACATCTAAACCATAAAAAAAAAATTTAATAATAATAATAATTGGGGGGTTTTGCTTCCCAAGTTTGATCTCTCAAAGCCAAAGTTCTTAAATTTCCAATCAGCTCCTGAAGATTGATTTCTGACAAGTTCATGTTGTTCTCATCCATCGCATAAATCTTTGCATCGTACTTTGGAGTTAGAGATCTTATAATCTTCTAGATAATTTGGATGGGCTTCTGGCAACTTTTTTTTCGAGACCTTCCATGGTGTTGACGATCTCCATCTTCCATATGAAGAATCTCTAAACTAGTGTGCAACATCTGAAGCTTGGAATCCTTGAGTTGAGTGTTGCATTCATCGTCGGATGCCAATATATCTCATTCTTCATTGGAGGTCACATAATTCATAATAAATTTGAAAATCCCATCGCTCACCGAACTAGTGATTGCGCTTAAACCTTTTTCATTTGCCTGAGCTTCGGCTTTCTCTGTTGCTGACCAATCTGCATAGGCTTTGACAATAATAGTTATCTTCCCATCTTTTGTGGACGTGATGGTAGGTTCCTTGTATCCGCTTACAACCATTAGCCACACAAACTCATCCATAGCTATCAAATGAGTTAGCATCTTGTTTTTCCAAAAACTATAATTTTCATTCTTTAAAATAATTTTGCTAGACAAGATATGAAAATGCTTATCCTTAATGCTCATTATGATTACTCAGGATGTTAAGCCCTTTGTAAATATGGCGCTAATGCCAATTGAAAATGCAAACATATCCTCTCAGATACCAATGAAGGGCCCTAAGATATGATGAGCAACACTAGAGGGAGGGTGAATAATATCTTTTGAAATGTTTTTGCAAAGATTGCAAAGACAAGGAGGCTATATGAACATTTTGTTGCTTCTTTGAGCTCAAAATAATCTCCTAGACTTTAGCACTAATAAAAAATTCAAATATAGTTGAAGAGTATGAAATGATTTAACTCTAAGTCTTGGTGGTTTCAGAAGTCTTGGGATCTAAAGCACGGTCTATGAAAATACTTTTGCAAAGGAGATTCAAGACTTGATGCACAAATCAAACGAGCTAAACTACGATTTGTAAAACGTAAAAGATTCAAGATGAGATATCATAAGCGGTAAGATATGTAAACATGCATAAGTAATGTAAAGATAGAAAGATAGATAATATCACATACAAATATAACGAGGTTAACCTAAGCCTCGGTGGAAATGGCTCGCAAGCCACAAGCTTCTATTACTTATTTAAAATAGAACTATGCTCTCAAATAATGTTCTACAACCTCGCGAGGTCAAGTCGTCACACTCCATTCAAGGAAATCGCAATGCACGGTTGAGAGGAGAGGAGTAAGTGATTTGATAAGTTTTCCTAGTCAGCACACAACAGTAAAACCCCTTTCTGTATTGCTATATAGATATATACTCGGGGCGGAGTGAATATGGGAAATCCGTCCCCGCCTCGAAACCATGACGGGTTTGTTTTCTCTTCAAAATCTTCATCGATATCCGTTAACGCATAGCCAAAATCCGACCCATTAGGGGCGGGAAAGATATCAGAAAAAATGGTTGTTTGCCCACCCTAAATTAGATAGGTTATTTACCTTTTAGCCCCCACTAGTTTAGGCGAAACCCTAGATGGGTGACATTTGCTCTTGAAATTTTGTCTAACACCTAGTTTGTGTATTGACTGTTAAATCAATGGGTATGGCTACAGAAAAACAATATAATTTTTGAAAATGTCTGAAATACCCTCACGTAATGGGTATCAAACAAAAATTGCTAGAATATTGTCATTGCCAAACTGTGAAACTTGTTAATTTTGAAAATGTTTTTAAGGCAAACCACCTCCAACTCCTCCACCAACTCCACCTCCGAAACCACCTCTAGATCAACCTCGTTCGCTACCACCCTCAACATTGCCGCCACTTCCAAGTCTTGCACCACCACCAGCTCCTGCACCGAATTTGGAACCACCACCTACACCAACCCCAACACCACCTCCACCACCATCCAAATCCTCATCCACCTTTGCCTAGTCCACCAACAACACCTCATCCAAGCCACCACCGCCTCCTTTATAAAGTGCAACAAATTAAGAGGAATTACGGCATGATTAGGATCATGCCAAGCCATCTTGGTGAATTTCTTTACCGGGAATTCAGCGTCAATTCTGAAGTTGGTGAAGGCCACCACCACCATTTTCTGCAAAATGAATACGTATTACTGTAGAGGTGTGTGGCATCCTTATTTTCTTCCACGGTGATATCAATGAATTTCTTTGTTTTAATGGGAAAGAGAGAGGAATTTGAGGAGGTAAAATCATGTGGTTGAGTGGTGTAGTTTTTCCTTTACTAGAGCTGACAAAGAACTGAACAGAGAAGAAGAGAATAGAGTAGTGAGAGTACACTGACAACCACTATCGTCTTCCTCAAACTCCTCTTTGTCAATGAAGGCCACCACCACCATTTTTTTCCAGCAAATCTACTTTCACCACCCTGAACTATTAGCCCAAAAGGTAGCATCCAAACTCCCTTTCTTCTTCTTCTTTTCTGCACAAACACTACACACATCGCCCCACCACCGCCTCCACTCTTCTCCTCCATGCGACAAATACCTCGTAATTTGTAAAACTCCCACTTTATGCAATTAAACTAACACCCATCTACCCTAATCCCAGCCAAAAACGATGACAACTTTCAAACTCATATCCTCTTCTTCTGCCTCTCCAACTCATCACACCACTACCACCCATCGATAATGGGAGAGGAATAGATATAGGTATTTGAGGGTGGGGGCTTTTAAAGGAGGAGAACGAACCTTAAGTTGCTCCCCAATATTCTTGAATTGAAATGAAATGACAAATTGAGAGGATGATAGGGCGAACATCATCTCCCTTGTTGTTGCCTTACTTCTTCTTCACTATTTTCAAGTACAATAATGAAGAAGAATCGTGGATTTGATTCTTGTTGGTATAGAGATTGAAATATCTATTGTATTTTTGGGAAAAAAACAGATAAGAAAGAGATTAGGTGATGTTGGTGGGTTGTTGTTATGTGGACATTAAAACGACAGGTTTGGCTTTCACTTATAGGTGGATAGTGATGGGTTAGGGACGGCCTACGATTGCGCAGGGGGAGGGGAAGAAGTTCATAAATAATGACTCGATACCCTTCCCCAGCTCCATACCCTTGCAAAAATAATATAGCTCACATCCATAACCTTCCCCAACTCCACTACTAGATCCACATCCAAGTCCACCACTGCCTCCACTACCAAACCCTCTACCACTATCGAATCAAAACCACCACCTATTTTTTCCCCAAACCCCCTCCATCACCACTTCCAAATCCTCCATGACCACCATTGAATCCTCCCTCACTTCCTAGTCGACCTCCAGCAAACCAACTCTAGCCCCTCCTCCAAAGCCACCACCATTGTACCTGAACGTTTTTTCCTCTTCATATCTATCCTTGCTTAAGATGTTTCTTGCACTAGTGTTGCATATGATAACACTAAGAACCAGAAAGATAATCAAGTTGATAGCCATGTTTTACCGTTTGGCACCCACAATATTCTAGCAATTATTGTTTGGTAGCCATCACGTGAGGGTATTTCAGACATTTAAAAAATTGTAATGTTTTTCGGTGGTCAAACCCATTGAATTAACAATTAATAAACAAAATGGGTGTTAGAAGGAATTTCAAGAATAAATGGCACCCATCTAGGGTTTCGCCTAAACTAGTGGGGGCTAAAAGGTAAATAACACAATTTAGACCCATAGTACCTGCTTCATTCAAAATTGAATTGAAAATGCTTGAATTACCAAGTAAAAAACTATTCTGCCAATGTTGCGCCTGAATAAAAACAATGTAGTTTCTAATGCAACTAATGTGTTCAATTCTGTCCTCGCTAATCTTGACGATCTCAATCCTGAAAAAATGAGCGCAGTTAAACCAAGGACCACCGTTATGGTGGTCGAAAGCACTTTGATGCTTAATTCAGATCTCGACGAAAATAAGAGTGAAGACTATATGTAAATTGCAGTGCGTATGTGCACCTTTCTTCCTCCTCTCATCTATCTTATAGAGAGTGTTCCCTCACTAGATGTTTTTGTGATTCAAGGCGTGATGGAGGGAAGAGATCTCGCATAAGATCTCATTTTTCCATTGACTAGGTCTCTTCATCACTTGGCTCTCTTCAGGACCCAATGCTTGATTGGGTTAGAGCTGATTTCGTGCAAGTGGATCTCAGGCCTTTGACAACTCTGAGATTTATTGTTCAAGCTTTATTGTCCTAGGCCAAGCTCTGAGACCCGTGCCTCTGGGGCGTGTCTTGGGCCTAGGCACCTGACTTACGGGTTGAATAGTAGTTTGCGCATAGGTCTTTTTGAGACTATGCTGAAGCCTTTTACATGCCACGTGTGTGGCTGTGATTGAGTGATTGTTTTATGTCTCATCAGCTACTCCCCCCAGTTAATGCAGTTGCATGCCGTTCCATTAATTCAATGAATGTGGACCGGTGTACTTGTACTTGGAACTGTCGCCTCCTCATTCCCCGTGTAGCATTTAATGTCGACGCAATTGCTGGGTGACATCCTTCTGTAAGCACCGTTCCTATATATAGGCTAGTTCTCATAGGGTCAAACATTACCATGAGTATTGTATAGCCTGTTCCTCAATGTGTCTTTCCAGATAATGTGATTTGGCCTCTCTAGAGGATGAAGGGGAGTCCTCATTGGTGGAGCCTTTGCAACGATGAGTCTTTGCAAGACCAACTATTGGGGGGAAGCTACCCGGCTTGAATTATCTTCCAGTGGTTCCATCGAACCTCCGAATTTTTTCTTATGTCGCGGAAAAGAAGAAGGGCTTTAGCCTTAGGCGCCAAGTTTGTCCTCCATCTTCTGGTGCTCCCACGACGTCTTCCGCCATCAAGTTTGGGAGATAACACCCGAACAAAACTTTGGTTGGTTGTTTCTACCACTCCTTCCTGAGCTTCATTCGTGATGCTCCAATCGGAAGGCGAATTGGCGAAACAGAGTTCTAGTGTGTGTGGTTTGTGGCCTAGGGGAGTTGATTCTGCATCACCTCAAACATTATTTTTGTTTAGGGATCACACTAGCAACAAACTTTGGGTCCTTTTTCTTTCACTTCCAAATCCTCTCCTAGGATGCAGATTAATGTAACAAAGTCTTGACATGTGTTCCGGCGGATTTTCGCTAGCATCTTGCTTTCTACCAAGTTTAGATACTTGTAGTGTATAAACTTTTGTACTGGTCAGGGTCAAGTTTTGTAATAATTTTTTTGAGAATCAATAAAGTTTGTTTTTATGCATTCGTTTTTCTTGTATGCTTTGAATGATTGTAGATCATATTGGCTTGTGCGAACTAATCTTCTAGACTGGCAAAAAAGATGAGGCAGTTTAATTCTTAGCAAGGACTGGGCTGATCTATTCTAAAGGAGACGCATGTGGTCTTGACTCAGCATGTGTAGTTCCCTTGGTGAAATAACCAGATTCGCCAATGATGGTGAAGTCATTGAAGATTGATCTTCGTGTAGGCGGGCCATGTCTTGAGGGTTGCCTACTTCTTGAGTAAGCGATGACCTATCGAAGTATTGCTACTTGGCTCTTTATAGAACCAGAGTGACAGAGAAATCGATTAATCTTCTTATGACTAGACTTCGACCTACACTCTGACTCATTGTTTAGTTGGGTCTTGGTGATCAAAGCGTTTCCTTGGTCCTTATGGAATGGAACGATTAGATGCGTTGAATAATCTATGGACTGGATTTGTTCCCTAGTGTATTGCTTTAGTAAGGAGGATTAGGTTATCTTTGGAGAGATGAGCCGTCTAGGGACTGACCTCACCTTTTTGCGGTGGATTGTTCACGGACTAGGTCTGGTCCGCGCTGGAGTTCCTTGGTTCCTGAGGCGGACTAGGTCATTTATGTGGCAAGCTGTCATTGTCCTGAAAAAGACTAGGCTCAGTCGCTTGTGCACCATTGTGGTCCCCGTAGTCAGGCCAGGTTTCTTTAGGAGCAGTGAACCGTATGGGGACTAGACTCGCCCGCTTGCGGTGGACTGGGTCTGGTCTGCGTTGGAGTTCCTTGGTTCCTGAATTGGTCTAGGTGCGGTAAGTTGTCGTCTCCTTGAAAAGGATTAGGCTCAGTCACTTGTGAACCATTGTGGTCTCGTAGTCAAGCCAGGTTCCTTTGGAAGCGGTGAGCCGTCCGGGGATAGGACTCGCTCGCTTGCGGTGGACTGGGTCTGGTCTGCGCTCGATTTCCTTGGTTTCTGGACTAGGTCACTTATGTGGCAAGTTGTCGTTGTCCAAGCTTGGCCGCTTGTGCACCATTGTGGTCCCCATAGTTGGACTAGGTTCATTTAGGAGCGGTGAGTCATCTGGAGACTGGACTCGCCCACTTATGGTAGATTGTCCGTGGAACAGGTCCAGTCCGCACTAGAGTTCCTTGGTTCTTGAGGCGAACTAGGTCACTTATGCAGTAGACTGTCGTCGTCCTAAAAAGGACTAGACTTGGTCGCTTGTGCGCCATTGTGGTCCCTGTATTCCAACCAGGTTCCTTTGGGAGCGGTGAGCTGTCCGAGGACTCGATTCACCCACTTGCGTTGTCTATGAACTAGGTTTGTTCCGCAAGTGTGCCATTGTGGTCCGTAGGTCGAACTAGGCTTATCTTAGGAGTAGTGAGTCGTCCATAGATGGGACTCGCCTACTTTCAGTGAACCGTCCGTGGACTAGGTTTGGTCCGCGCGGGTGCCATCATGGTCTGGAGGTCGAACTAGGCTTGTTTCTGTGCATGGAGTTATATGAAATGTGATTATTTAAGGAGAGTACATTTACTAATAATACGTCTTCAAGTGTTCTACATTCCACGACCTTTTCAGATGCTCTCCATTTAGGTTCTCTAGCCAGTAGGTTCATGTCCTTTTGATCATTGTCACCTTGTAGGGACCTTCCCAATTCGGGCTTAGCTTGCCTTCTTTTGGGTCTCTTATGTTTGGCTGGGTCTTCGTCAGTACCCTATCGCCAATTTGAATTTTTGAGGTTTGACCTTCTTATCGTAGTTGATGATACATCAAACCGTACTTTGATCAACACAGTATGCGTGTCATGATAATCTCGTCAACAGAACAGAGCAGGCATGATTGCATGCCCAATCCAGCAAGGCCCGGACAACACTAATTAAGCCCACTATTGGCATAATCCAGAAAGTCAAACCCAAATTGCAACGCGCCATTAAGCCCACACGTCATGCGGTCAAGCCAATACTCATAAGCCCTATAAGGCAAGTATCTGAGGGATCGATCCAAGACAAGCATGCCAACAATACATTGGTTCCGACTAGGAAACAAATACTAGAGTATAAGTAGGGCAGGACTAGGAAACAAACACATGGACAACACTCCGAAAGGGAAACCTCTCCTGCAGATCTAGGAGCACAAGTCGTGTAGGGAAACGCCTCCACATCGACAACTCCCAACTAGGAAAGGATCTCCAACAAGATGTTTTTCCCTAAACTACGCCACCAAAGGCCGAGCCGAACAAGGACTCTTGCACTATAAATAAGAGATAAGGTTGATGAACAAAGGTATGCTATATAAACCCAATTTATTGCTTTAAGCCTCTTCTAAGCCTTATTTAACTTAAGCATCAGAGTGCCATCGGCCGCAACACGGTGGTTGTTGGCTCACGTTCGTTCCCTATGCAGGTTTAGGTCAAGGTGAATAAGGAAAATAAAAATCGACCATATCAGTTTGGCGCCATCTGTGGGGAACGACAGAGTTCCTCAGAAAAAATAGTAGTACCACCTTTCCCAGAGAGCCAAAAAGATGGTGACAATGAGGTATCGCAATAATGGAGACGTTGTTGAACCCTCGAACGCTCGAACTAGCAGATAGCTACCAACTCCTGTGTCACTACTACCACAGGGAGAACCCTTTCAGACCCCTACGTTGATGGGCGCCACGTCGAAATCCAAGGGTGGATCTACTGTCAACCCTGATGCAATAAATCGCACGAATGGTGGAGATACATAATCAGAATAATCATCCACCCGTAGGAAGAGACCTTGAGCAGCAAAGAGCTCAGTCCTCAAAAGGTTCCAGAGAATGCATTCTTGTGGTGATGCCCCCTCTGCAGCTGCCTAGTAAACCAGAGGCGAAAAAGCGACCAACAAAGACCCAACATTCAGAGCCGGCAGACTCACGCCTTGCAAAACCCCATCCGACTAGGGTCCACAAATCCTGACATATTGTTCAACCTCACTGTCACTCTATTCATGGATCACATCATGGACGAACCGCTGCCGATGAAGTTCACTCCGCCAAAGCTGGAGTTTTACGATGGGTTGGGAGACCCGTCGGATCACTTGCACCACTTCCAATGTGTAATGGCACTCAAGGAAGGATTTGGTGCGATAGTGTGCTGATCATTCCCTACCAGCCTGAAGAAGTCCGCGCTGACTTGGTTCCACAGCCTCCCTCCGAGGTCCATCGACTCATTCCATACATTGGCGACGACACTCCTCACACGTTTGCAGCAACCGAATCAGGAAGGGCTCGCACTATTTGCTAACCCTAAAACGGAAGCAGAACGAGTTGTTGAGGGAATACATGATGCGCTTTAGTGATGAGTTGACTCTCATTGTCGGCTATAGGTCTGAGGAGAGGCGAGTTCTATGATTGCCTTACTCTGGACCCCCCAACCAATATGGCAAGCCTGTTGAAGGATGTTCAGAGATATATCACTCTAGACGAGATGCTGACCGCCAAAAAGGAGGCGGAATCAGACAAGAAACCCTCTGTCCCTAAGGACAAGAAAAAGGGAAAAAAAGGAGGACGATGACGAGAACAAGAAGAGACACAATGACAGTAAGACCGATTACGATCACACAAGGCAGGACAAGGCCTTTAATTATGTCGGGTCCAAATTTGTCATCCTCTCAACTCTAGTTTGTCTGACATCCTCAATTCCATCAAGAAATGGGATGAACTGAAGTGGCCCCCCAAGCAGCGAGGAGACCCCACTCGACACAACAATAAAAAATATTGTGCCTTCCATAAGGAAGGCGGACACGATACTAAGGAGTGCAAAAACCTCAGGGAAGAAGTCGAGTACTAGATCACAAAAGGCAAGCTCAAGGAGTTCCTGAGCTCGAACAGGAAGCAGTATCGGGCAAATGAAAAACAAGACGTTGTCACGAAAATTGAAAAAGAAGCTTCTGACATCATTTATGTCCATCATGGGGTCGGCCCCGAGGGAGAACAATCCAATATATCCCATCAAATACGGGCACCACCCTAGTGCGAGGACCAACAAGTACAGCATGCACGAGTTCAAAGCCCAATCCCACCATTCATGTTTACAGATAGGGATCTCCAGGGTATACATTCTTCTCATAATGACTCCCTAGTCCTCTTCGTCCTCATTGCAAGGTGGGAGGAGAAAAAGGACCTTGGTGGATACATGAAGCTCACTCAATGTCATGTTTCTCAGTGCCTCCGCAACATGCAACTCCGGAGAAAGAGTTAACCCCCGCCACTCACCCCATGATCGGATTCAGTGGAAAGAAGTGTTTCCCCATCGGGAAGATCAATCTAATGGTGGTGGCAGAAGAGCCACAATTGCGAAAGTACCATGTCCAAGAATTTATGGTGATTGATGCTCTGCCACCTACAACATTATTCTGGAAGGCCTTGGCCCCATCATATAGAGACAGTAGTCTCCACTCTGCACCAATGCATCAAATACACAACCAATCAGACCCAAGGAACTATCCGAGGAGATCAACCTGCAGCAAAAGACTGCCATTATGCAGCCCTGAAACAGCTGAATTGCTAGCAATTATAGCTTGGGCCCGCGTAACAGACATATCAGGCACAAGGCCTATACAAAGGGGGAGAGTCAATCTATGCGAACAAAAAGGAGGCCTCGACAACCAAAGTTCATCTATGCGGAGAGCCAGAATTAAGAGCTAGAGACTAAATCTGGACCAATATAAAGCTAAGTAACAACACTTCAGCAAATGGGAGCCTACTCCAAAAGCTGATAATCATGAAGGAATTGCTCGTCAGCATGAAGTCCACTCTTCAGTAACTTCGCTAGCTTTGGAAAAACAAGACACTTCGCTAGAGGGAGTACGCAATCTGAGTCAGGACCATAAGCATTTCCCATAGGGTCGGGTTAGCTTAGTCCCCGCTCGGAGTCAAATTATTTTATTGCTTGATTTTGTTTTTGTTTTCTATTTTTTTAGTTCAGAAGAATTGTTCGCACAAGACATATTCAAGAAATAAAACAGATTTTATTGATCGCAATGAAAGTTATTACAAAGCTTGCCCAATTGACTAGTACAGAAGTTTACACACTGCAAGTATCTAAGTCTGGCACAAATATGCATCTGCTAACGTGCACGTCGAGACTTCGCTCCACCAATCTGCCTCAAAAGAAGGTGGTGAAAGTAAAGTACTTCAAGAAGGTTGCAAGCACGCATTCGATTCTTTGCTTCGTCGAATCACCTTGCAAGGATGATCTGAAAGTGGCAGCATGAAACTCGGAACGAAATACAATCATTTTGCTTTGCCAATCTGCCCAGTGAAAAGGATCTGGGACTAGCTCAGAAAAGGCAAATGAGAATGTCTCTCATGAGAAGAGTGTACGGGGTGCTGCATAGTTAACATCCTAGGATCGAAGGTCGCATCCATCAGAGCTCCGCTCCGCCAACTTGCCTTCCGGCTATGGCATCACGTGTGAAGCCCAGTAAATACAGTGGGAACGACCGCCCCAAAACTAGATGCAACAGTAATTTTCCAAACTAGATGGCGTGAGAAGCTGTGGGAGCACTAGAAGATGGAATACTGACCTGAACCCTAAGGGGGAGTCTGTAACTCTTCCTCGCAATGTGAGAAGATACTACAAGATCTCATGGAATCGATTGGATGCTCACCCAAATCTGGTGGCATCACATAATAGCAGGTCTTATTAAGACTCATCGCTGCAAATATTAGAACATTCGAAAACTTCAATAACAGAGATTTTCCTTCAACCTTTGGTGAATCCAAAGCATATTCTCTGGTAATATGCATTTGATCAACATGCTCTACAACGCTCATCGCAATGCTAGAACAAAGAACGACTACCCTATATATAGGCACAGTAGTCTACTAAGCAGCGTCAGCTAACAATTACGTCAGCACTAAATGTCGTACGGGAAATAAGGAAACGACGGTTCCAATTGCAACTGCACGAGTTCGCATTCAAAGATTTAATGGCCCTGCATGCAGCCCCATCAACTGGGGGGAGTAATCAATACTGAACTGTCTCACAATCTGCACCGTACACATGGCACGCTGATCTACAAAGATTTTATGCCTTGCCAGATCCGACCCAACACATGCAAATACACAAACGGTGAAGGCCTTAAGCTCCCATGGAATAAGGAATGCGCCTACATAATACTGTCAATAAATCCAAGGCATCCGCCCTATTATTATTCCACTTCTGTTCATTAAAGTTGGTCAATCAATTATTAGTCTAATCAATCGATCCGATTCCGGAATCAGAACGCTAGGCAAATTAAGTCCCAAGTCAAACTTGCACGCTTGAAATCTTATTCTGACCAAAGCTTACTCAGCTCCGACTGATTACAATAGCCTGCCAAAAGTGGATGACGATGGGTTAGAAAGTGAGAGCTTAGTCAATGTTTGTAGCACCTGACCGCAATGCCTTGCCAGGGACCGTTGTCCAACTAGAAATAATGATCGTCGAACTTAACGAAAGCTTAGTCAATTTCAACCTATGACAATTATTTATGGTTTGCTCTAACGCCTAGTCCGTTAAACGGGTGCCAACAGTCTAGGGTCAGCTTATTCAACGGTCTGATGCCTGATCGAGAAACGTTTCCAAGGATCATTGTCCAAACATGGAGAATAGTGATCAAACCAGACCGGAGCTTAGTCAGTGACGACTGATTACGATAGCTTCCGGTATGCTCAAAGCCTAGTAAGCAAATAACGAATTCCAATGGCCTAGAAAGTGGGATCTAGTCAACGCTCTCGATGCCTAATGATGATGGCTTGCCAGGGATCCTTGCTTGGACAACGATCACCGAACCCGACCGAAGTTTAGTCAGTGGCCACTGGATCGTGGGTTGTTATCGCCAGTTATGACTAACTAAACCGCGGTCAGGTTTCAGCGACCATGGTAGTCCTTGACAAGCCATCTTGATCAGGCGTCAAGGGCACTGACTAGACTCCCACTTCCAACCATGTTGATCCATTCATGGCGGACTAGGAATTGAAGCGAGCCAGAAGTTATCATCGTCAGTCGTTCCGACTAAACTTTGGCGGGGGTTCGGCGATCATTGTCTGCAGTTGGCCAATAATCCCTAGCAAGCTGTCTTCACCGGGCTATATGAGCAGTAACTAAGTTTCCACTTTCTAGGCCACCGTAATCTGTGCGTAGCAAACTAGGCTTCGAACGTATCAAAACAATCGTCATCAGCGAACACTGACTAAGCTTTGGTCAGGGTTCGACGATCACTGTCTAAGTACGAGAAGTAACCGCTGGCAAGCCATCTTAACAGTCGTCGAGAGCGCTAACTAGACTCTCACTTTCTAGGCCGTCAGAATCTGCTATTTGCGAACTAAGCTTCGAGCAGACCAGAAGCCATTGTCGTCAGTCGTCACCGACTAAGCTTCGGTCGGGTTTGGTCTCTATTGCCCATGTTTGAACAATGATCCCTAGCTAGCTGTCTCGATCAGGCATTAGAGCATAAACTAAGTTGTCACTCTCTAAAGCGTTGACACCCATTTAATTTAACGGACTGGGCATTAGAGCGCACCAGAAGCTATCGTCATAGGTAGAAATTGACTAAGCTTGTTGATTAGATGACGGTTTGATGTATCATCAAATAGTATTTTCCATTTGTCACTTTTCACTCACCTTTTGATTTTATTTATAAAAATGATGAAATTGGTAGGACAAAATGAAAAACAAAAGGTAGAGTAAAAGACATTGTTATTGTTCATCTAAGAATTTTGGTTATAATAGTAGAGATTATATCTAAGTGCAATGGATACCAAACCAAACGAATATGCATGTAGCACATGCTCTACATAAACAAACATGCATGTGTAGTGTGAGTCCGAGCACTAGTATATACATGGCTCCATTATATTTTGACACTAGTTGTAACATATTTACTTCGACCTTCGTTTTTGGGTAGCTTTGACAAAGGATTTTTATGCTGGTTTAACATTAAACAATTACTCCTTTTAGTGTTTAATTATCTTATTCTTCAGCGAGTCTAAGGGGGCTGCTGCATAAGATTTTGATTAAGTTCTTAATATGTTTTAAAACACCCATTTAATCTCAAGTCTATAAACCGAGCGTTGATTTTGATTTTTCTCACTACAAAAAAAAAAACATTATTAGCTACGGAAATTAGCGACGGTTAAAAAACCGTCGCTATTTAAACGGTTTGCGACGGCATACAACCGTCGCTAAAGTTTCTGCTACGGTTTAAGTACATAAATTAAAAACACCGTCGCTAACTGTTTTGCGATGGCTTAAAACTGGGTATTAGCGACGGCATAGGGGTTGTTGCTAATGTTTACAAAAGAATTTTGTTAGCCACGGTACAATACCGTAGCTAATGTGTTTTTAAAAAAAATTGAAATATATGAAAACAATTTAGCGACGGCACAGGGGCCGTTGCTAATGTTTACAAAAGAATTTTGTTAGCCATGGTACAATACCGTAGCTAATGGCTTTTTAAAAAAAAATTGAAATATATGAAAACAATTTAGCGACGGCACAGGGGCCGTTGCTAATGTTTACAAAATAATTTTGTTAGCCACGGTACAATACCGTAGCTAATGTGTTTTTAAAAAAAATTTGAAATATATGAAAACAATTTAGCGACGGCACAGGGGCCGTTGCTAATGTTTACAAAATAATTTTGTTAGCCACGGTAAAATACCGTAGCTAATGGCTTTTTAAAAAAAATTTGAAATATATGAAAACGATTTAGCGACGGCACATGGGTCGTTGCTAATTTTACAAAATAATTTTGTTAGCCACGGTACAATACCGTAGCTAATGTGTTTTTAAAAAAAATTTTGAAATATATGAAAACAATTTAGCGACGGTACAGGGGCCGTTGCTAATGTTTACAAAAGAATTTTGTTAGCCACGGTACAATACCGTAGCTAATGGCTTTTTAAAAAAAAAATTGAAATATATGAAAACAATTTAGCGACGGCACAGGGGTCGTTACTAATGTTTACAAAATAATTTTGTTAGCCACGGTACAATACCGTAGCTAATGGCTTTTTTTAAAAAAAATTGAAATATATGAAAGCAGTTAGCCACGGTAGACACGGTTTTCTACCGTAGCTAATTGTTTTTTAAAAAATTATATAAAAACATATAAAGAAAATAGATATATATAAAATCACCACCAACCCATTGTCGTCCAGCCTGGTTAGGATACTTGGCTTTCACTCAGGCGATCCGGGTTCGAATTCCGACAATGAAAATTGTTTTTTCTATTAATATTTTTATATTAGCGACGGCAAAACCCGTCGCTAATTTTTTTTTTTAAATAAAATTATTTTTATATTAGCGTCGCTAATTGTTTTTTAAAAAATTAACATTTTTATATTAGCGACGGCAAAATCTCGTCGCTATTTGTAATAGTGCTCTAACCCTCAATATAAAAACTGGATAAAATCACCACCAATCCATTGTCGTCTAGCCCGTTTAAGATACCTAGCTTTCACCCAGTTGACCTGGGTTTGAATCCCAGCAATGGAAATTGTTTTTTATTTATTTATTTCAACTTTGAAACATACTCCAAGCCGCTTGTTTTTTCTTTACGACTTTATTTTTCTTTTATTTTTTTTAACTGCTTTCAACTTTAGAACATGTTCCAATCCCCCTAAATTGTTTTTTCTTTACGACTTCTAAGTATATTAAACCAGTCAAGATTTCTTGAATAAAGTCATTCACTCATTGGTATTATCAGTGGTTGCTCTTGGAAAAAAAATTTAACTGATCCGCGTGAAACTTCATATCAACCGTCAATAACACCCAAAAATTTTGCTCAATCCAACGCACTAAACCAAACCACGTCACCGATTCGTGTGAAACTAACACAACCAATCCCCTTCGAATAAGAAGATATGATCAAGATCAAGATCGAATAAGAAGATAAGATCTTGATCAAGATCGAAGAAGAAGATCAGATCAGATCAAAGAAAATCAAAGAAGATCTAATCAAATAATATCAAATCAGATCAGATCAAAGAATATCAAATAACATTACTATACCTTAGTTACTATTTAATAATTCTATGATATAGTCATTTTGATTAATTTAATGAATTATTTTAATAATTCTATGAAATAATAATGCTTTATGGTAAAGAAACCCCATTGTACGAGTATTGGAGAAGGAATCCTAAGCTCTTAAAATATTCCTTATAAAAATAAAAATAAAAACTACTATGCACACAACATTCATAGTATGGTAATTGCCTTGCCTGAACTAGGGGTGGACACGGGATGGGACGAGATAGACCCATCCCTATCCCGTCTCGTTCATAGAAGATCAAAGAAGATCAGATCAGATCAAATAAGATAAAAGAAGATCAAAAAAGATAAAAACAAGATCAGATCAAAGAATAAGATAAAATTTGATCAAAGAAGATAAAAAAATATCAAAGAAGATCAGATTAGATCAGATAAAAGAATATCAGATCAGATCAAAGAATATCTTAGAAGATCAAAGAATATCAAAGAAGATCAGATCAGATCAAAGAATATCAGATCAGATCAAAGAAGTTCAAAGAAGATCAGATTAAAGAATATGAGATCAAGGAAGATCAAAGAAAATCAGATCAAAGAAGATCAGATCAGTTCAAAGAAGATTAAAGAAGATCAGATCAAAGAAGATCAAAGAAGTTCAAAGAAGATCAAATCAGATCAAATCAGATCAAAGAAGATCAAAGAAGATAAAATAAAATCAAAGAAAATCAAAGAAGATCAGATCAGATCAAAGAAGATCAGATATGAGATCAGATCAGATCGAAGAAGAAGATATAAAATATATATATTTAAAAACATTTAGCAAGTTTTACAAATAAAACTCCTTAGTTACGGTTGTCTGGATTAAAAAAAAATATATATATATATATATAAACAATTAGCGACGGCACTGTACCGTAGCTAAGCTTTACAAATAAAAATTATTAGCTACGGTAATAAATTTAAAAAAAATATATATGAAATAAAAACAGTTAGCGACGGCACAAGAATCGTCGCTAAGCTTTACAAATAAAAATATATATAAAAAACATTAGCTACGGGATAAGAGCCGTCGCTAATCTGAGAGGGAATTTGGCGCGTGAAACCCAGGTTTTGGCTCCAAATTTGAGCATCGCCTCCTCTGCTCATCTCGCTCCTCTGCTCCTCAGATCTCGCCTCCTCTGCTCTTCCTTCTCACAGAGAGATAGAGAGAGCGGCAATTGTGACTCTAAGGAAGAGAAGTAGAACCCAAGAGACCCCAGCGAACCCGAAGCAAACCCAAGACCATGGAAGCACTCCTGCTGATGAGGTTTCTGGGTATGAGGAGGCAATAGAGAAGAGGATCAGAGAGATCATGGAAACAATGCAGAAGCTTGGGATTCTCGATCTCTCTCGCAAACTCAAGTCTGAACTCATCCCTCTCAAGAGACCTGGTGGTGGGAACTCTTCGTATCAGCGGAAGACTCCCAAGTCATCTCCTTTATGCCCTTCTCTGCCTCCCAGACGATCTTCCAGGTAAAAATACCCTTTTTAGTTTTTTGTTTTTTGAATCAAAGGTGGTTCCTTTTTGTTGTTGGATTAGATGGGTTTGTAAGATGGTTCTCTGGTTAAATTGTGGGGTTTGATTGGTTTTTGTTGGAAAAATGGTGGGGTTTTGCATTTTAGGTTTTAGAAAGCTACAAGAACTGAAATCGCATTTCATGGTTCATTTGTTGTGAAATCAATATGGTATCTTTACAATGGGTTTATTCATATTTTTGTTAAAGCATTCTAGTGGGGGATTCAGTTGGTTTTGTTAAAAAATCAACTAAGGGTTATGGGGTTTGTGTGTTTTATTTAGGTTTCAGAGCATTTACTCAGGTGCAATGCTATTTCTTCATACTATTTGCTTTGGTTATCCAAAATGTTTTTTGTTTCCTTTAATTTGGTTTATTTTCACAATGGAGTTTCCTGAGGTTTCTTTTGTTGATATTTATTGCTAAGCCACTATTAATTCATCACAAAATCACTGTTTTCCATCTTCTATGTTCGATTTGGTGATAAAAATCAAGTCTTTATTTTCTTCTCCTTCGGTTTTAGCTTGGGTCTTATTGCTTGAGTCTGATAAAAAGCAAACAATGAAAGGGGTATTAGGGTTGAACCCAACTGGATCATTGGACTTGAGCAAGCTCACGTACTCCTTGGCTCTGGTGTCACGAGCCTCAAAATGTGTCATCCCATTCTGCTCCGAAAGTCCTTGTTTCGCAACATTCTCCCTCTGGAAGCTGAAGAACACAAACCTTCCCAAGAAAAGAGAGAGTCATGTGCTCAAAAGTTTATAAAGCATTGGCAACATTAGTTCTACTTTCCCTAGACTAACAAAAGTTTATTATGAAAAGATGAATATAAATCAAAATTAGTCTCTTCGATCTTCATCGCTTATTGACTTGGTTTTGCATAAAATTCTTGTTATGTGTTATAGTTGTTGTGTCATAGTTTATTAAATGTTATTGTAGTTACATACACTCAATGCTTTCATCTTGCACCCTCTTTCTCATATATGTGAACTGTTTATGGGTGGTCCAGGTGGCTAAGGTTATTGAAGTTGCTCCTAATCGTGTTTATGAAGTTGCAACATTTTATTCAATGTTCAACCGTATGAAGGTATCAGTTAGAAATTTATGTATATGCCATACTTCATACTTGTTGAACAATTCAATTTATTCTTCTATTTGATTTACATTTTAGTGGGATGGTGATTGGTGTATAACTTTTTTTTTCCTCTAATGAATAGGTTGGTAAATACCACCTATTGGTTTGTGGTACAACACCTTGTATGATACGTGGTTCACGGGAAATAGAAGAGGCATTACTGAAACATCTTGGTGTGAAGCGCAATGGTGAGTCAGTGTATGTCATTGTTGCTATTATTGTTCCGTAATACCTTTTTCTAATCTGAAGTTGCAGATTTCAGTAACATGGTCAAACCAACTCCATTTCTTTTGTTGCAGAAATAACAAAGGATGGTCTGAGACCCCCTCTTCTAAAGTTGACTCCAGAGCTGGTTAATTTCCTGCAAGAAGCTTTGCAAATCGCGGAGGCTGATGAGACTGTTTGGGTTGTGAAGTTTATGAACCCTAAAGTGGCCACGTCGTTGAACAAGCTCCGAACAGCGTGTATTGAATTACTCTGCACAGCTATGGCATGGGCAGATTTCAAAATGCCAAATCATTCCGAACTGCGTTCGAAGATTGTTTCTATGTTTTTCAAATCACTGACATGTCGAACGCCAGATGTTGTTGCTGTTTCAAAGGAAGGTTTACGTCAGGTTTGGTCTTCACCAATTTTGTTTATCAATTTTGAGAATCATAACTATAGTTTATTACTTAATTCAATTACTTTTTTATGGGTTGCACCCATGAGCCCTCCTATGTCTTGTCTCAGCTACGAATCATTTTTATGTTATGAAAGCATGATGGATGGGTCTCAAAACATGCAATGGTCTGTTCCAAATTTGATTCACATATTTCAGCTCATTGTTCGCCATTCAGAACTCTTTTACAGCTGTCGAGCACAATTTGTACCTCAAATGGTGAATTCTCTGAGTCGACTTGGGTTGCCATATAACACTACAGGAGAAAATAGCCGCCTTGCTATTGTGGTTGCCGGATTAGTTGTTGGTTGGGAAAGGCAAAGGCAAAATGAGATGAAAATAATACCCGAGACTGAGGGCTCTAGCCAGCCTAATGATGCATTTGATCCAGGTTCCATGGTTAGTGAACCGAAGCGTCCTTCGGATGGTTCTGTATCTTCTGATGACCTCAGCAAGCGAGTGAAGGTTGAACCTGGTCTACAGTCACTTTGTGTCATGTCACCTGGTGGTGCATCATCAATCCCCAACATAGAAACACCTGGATGTGCTGGCCAACCTGATCAAGAGTTTAAACCTAACGCTGCGATGGAAGAAATGATAATCAATTTTCTTATAAGAGTGAGTGTCCTTCTCATTGTTACCTTTCGTTTTGTGCAGTCACAAAGATGCACAAACAATATATGAACGCTAAAATAGTAACTTTGAATCCTTTCCTGCATCTCACACAATATTTTCATGTAACAGTCTTGAATCCATTTCTTTTATTTCGCAGTTATACTTTTGTGGCAAATGATATCATGTAAAACTGTGAAATTTGCTTTTCAACGTATAATATTTGATCCTTTTTCATAAGATAGAACATGAGGTGTTTTGAAATGCAAAGGGAAACCAAAATTTGTCAGTTTTAGCAGAAGCATTCACTGAAGAGGTTTAAGGTTTCCCACACCTGTTTTGGACATTACTGTATTTAAGTGGATTCTATTTGCTGATTTCCCTTTTTATTTTGGGCTTTGTTGTGTTTATTATTGTTTGGTCAGTTGCCTAGGCTACCGGTTTTTGTATGTACCTTTGCATTCCAACTTTGATATATCTATATGTACTGTTTGTTTATAATTGACTTCGTTTGGAGATATGTAGGTTGCTTTGGTCATAGAACCCAAGGATAAGGAAACAACTTCCATGTACAAGCAAGCTTTGGAGCTTCCATCACAAGCTGTAGAGGTCTGGCCAAATGCGAATGTGAAATTCAATTATCTGGAGAAATTGTTGAGTATTCTTCAACCATCTCAATCCAAGGACCCTGCAACAGCTATTGCACAAGGTTTGGATGTAATGAACAAGGTCTTGGAAAAACAACCACATCTATTCATCAGGAACAATATCAACCAGATTTCTCAAGTATGTTCCTCGAATTTTTTCTGTTGTTTTTGATATATATTAAAATAGCCAAAATCTTTCGTTCATCTTCTTGTGAATGCACATCTGCAGATACTCGAACCTTGCTTTAACAATAAAATGTTGGATGAAGGAAGGTCACTGTGCTCTTTGTTGAAGATGATTTTTGTGGCTTTTCCTTTAGAAGCAGCCAGTACACCACAAGATTTGAGGGTACTATATCAGAGGGTTGAGGATCTCATACAAAAACATCTTGCTGCAGTGACAGCCCCACAGATATATCTCGAAGTTAGTGCTGCAAACTTCATGCTTAACTTTGCCCTCCTTGTTATGAAAACCTTGGCTGAGGTGCAAAAGAATTTTGTTGATCCTTTCATTTTGCCCCTGGTTCGTGTGCTTCAACGACTTGCAAGAGATATGGGTTCATCTGCAGGTGTTCATGTTAGACAGGTATGTCATCCAACGATAATGCTTTTTCCCTTTTAGTTTTTTTCGGCGTCTCTTGGGATATCTTGATTTTTATTTCCGAGTTCCTTTTTTTTCAATATTTTTTTTTCTTTAATTCCTGCTGATGCAACTGTTTGAGAGGTTATCTTGGTCTTTATGGGCATTGTGATTAACTTATCCATTTTAGAATGAACTTGATTGTCATCACTCACCAGTATAATTATGACATTCACTTACTATAATGCCGTTTTTTTGTTAATTATATGGTTACAAAACCACCTTTTATGAACAATGGTTTTGGAACGTAAAATGGTCCTTTGTTCATGGGTTTTTTTTTTAATTATTATTTATTATTTACTTTTTTAAAAGCGTTGATACTTGGTGATGTGACTGTATCATGTACTAGTACTACTACTCAGACTTTGATAAAGTCCTGTTGGTTGTTGTCATCAAACTTACCAGTTTGTCTCGTACAGGTAATGGAACAACAGACAGTGTCAATAGCCAAGGCAGGGATCATTGCTTCTCTTAATGCTAGGACCTCAGTGTTAGCTTATGCAAATCCCAGTGGTTCACGCTACAATCCTCGGCTGTCTGTGATTGACAATATCCACCTTCCTCCTACATTACTTTCAAGGTGAGAAGACCTGTACAAAGACTGAAAATATCCACCTTACTAACATGACTAACTTTCTAAATTTCTATTGGTCCAGGTTTGATCTTATATATTTAATTCTTGACAAGGCCGATGAACACACAGACAGGCGTCTTGCTAAGCATATTGTTGCCTTGCATTTTGAGGATCCTGAGGCAAGTCTTTATTGTTGAACACACACACAGGCGTCTTGCTAAGCATATTCTTATATTGTTGTCATTTGTGACTGTGAATGTCAGTCTAATGTTCTCATTTAAACTACTATTCTATTTTTTTTTTCATTTTCTCTATCTTACTCTTTACTGCAGACCATCCAACAAGATGTCTTAGATATTTCAACCTTAACAACATATATAAGTTCAATCCTTCTACGTATCGAGGGAGGGAACGAGGTAGGGAGCGAGTCGTCCGTCGCACGTGGTCTTGCATGGATTCAAAAAAAAAAAAAAAAAAAAATTGAAAAAAACAGAGGGAATCGAAAATTTTGGGGAGAAAAGGAGGGAACCTCTCCCTCTCCCCATTTCCATCTCCATATCCACAGAGACAGAATAGCTTGCACTTGCAACCTCCCCCCCCCCAACGAAGGCCGACGAAGACCGACGAGGAAACACCTTCATCTCCCGCTCGATAGAGACCGAGACGAAGCCCTCCCTCTCGAAGACGAATACCCTCTCCCAAAAGGTAAAGCTTCTACCTTTGTTTTAGTTTATTTTCCCTCTCATTCTCTCCCTCTTTGTGTGTGATTTCTTGTTGGGGATTGTTACATCTACGGTTTCTTTGTTGAAACAGGAACCCTAGATCGAGCAAATGGGGTGAACCCTGTTGGTAAAGCTTCCATTTTTTTTTTTTTTTTTTTTGCTAAACACAAAAATTTATACTTTTTAGGTTATGATTGTTGATAATCCTGGATTTTGAACAAATGGGAACCCTAGATCGAGCAAATGGGGTGAACCCTGTTGGTAAAGCTTCCAATTTTTTTTTTTTTTTGCTAAACACAGAAAATTTATCGTTTTTTGGTTATGATTGTTGATGGGAATCCTGGATTTTGAACAAATGGGAACCCTAGATCGAGCAAATGGGGTGAACCCTGTTGATGGGAACCTAAAATTTAGAACTGTAAAGCTTCCAATTTTTTTTTTTTTTTTGCTAAACACAGAAAATTTATAGTTTTTAGGTTCTGATTGTTGATGGGAATCCTGGATTTTGAACAAATGGGGTTTTAGATTTGTGGGGTGCCTTCTTCATTAGCAAAAAAAAAAATTCGAGTTGGGACTTCATTTTTCGAAAATTTTTCGATTTTTTAGCATTCTTCATTTCTGCGTTTAGCAAAAAAAAAAATTCGATTTTGATTTCATTTTAATGCTTCATAATTCAGTTTGGTTCGATTTTGATGGAATCCTGTCAATAATTTTGTAACAAATCAAACATGTGTTTTGTTTCCCCTGTAGAACTCATGCTCTATTCTTCATCAGATTTGGGAATTTTGAAGATTTTGCCCTTACTCTTGTTCATATCTTTTAATTAGCTTTTATGTATTGTCATTGAATTTGGGTTGTTTTGAAGAACACCGTGAAGTTGGTTTCACCAAGGTTCTAAAAATATAATTTGTTGCTCATTATTTACTTATGAGTTTAGATGCTCATCATTTGTTTCATATGGTTAACCTGTAGTTTGGGCCGTGTCAGTGTCTGTCAACGTATTTTGACCGTTGACCACGTGTCAAATACGTGTCGAGCGCGTGTCGAATGCGTATCCGTGTCCGACACGTATTTGACACGCGATACGGGGGTTTTCTAAAGAGTAGGTGCATTAGAGATCAATAGTAAGTGTAGAAAATAGTTTTGGAGTGTTTTGTCCCTTTATTTTTTATGAACTCATATCAACATAAGAATAATAACATTTGCAATAAACTAAAGTTTTAGGACGTGCCCAAGAAGTATTTTTTTTTAAATTAATTTTTTTATTTGTTCAAGGAGTGTCTGAAATCCCCACTCCATGACATGTAAAGTATCGTGTCTGGTAGTTATTCGGAGAGTATTGTGTCGTGCTGGGGTGTCCGACATTAACACAACGGTCCCAATGGAGTGTTGGTGCTTCCTGGATCCTCAAGATCTTGTTATGAGCGTGGGCTAAAATTCATGGGCTTTACAATACAATTATTGTTTTAATGATTGTTGTTTTTTATAACAAGTTTAACTTATTACAGTTAATCTATTGAAATATGTCTGTCTCTACCTCTACAACACAATTAGAGAGTTAAATGATTCCCTTCCCCTAATTTGTTAATGACCAGACAGTTTGATGTCAAGTTTGATGTATTATCAATGACATTGCCCGGCATAACAATTTTCTTTTTCTTTTACGTTGACTTCTTACCATTATTATATTTTAATGTAAGAGAAACACAATTATTTTACTAAGTTGGGTAGATTCGCAATCGACTTTGGTTTCTGGATCTGGTTATATGTTTTTTCTTTGTTTGGCGCTTTTACAATTTCATTGCATGAATGTACTAAAATAAATTTCTATCTTAACAATGCTATACTTGTGTAGCCATGTATAATACATGAGTGGGGATGCATGGAAGGAAGGAGGCATTGATGCAACTGGTAAACAACTCTCTTCAACGTTGTGCACATGTAGTATTTAGTACTTGATGAAAATAACATGATAACATGGCAAATTATTTCCTTGAGCGCCAATGAGACAATGAAAAGGACTGAAATGTTTGAAGCTTCCAAACTTTATAGAAGAAATGAATAGTGACGAAAAAGCTTCATTGTATTATATATTTGGGTGTGAATGTGTTTTTTGTTTGTGCAATATAGGAGCCTTAATGGTTTTGACGCTGAAGGTAATTTCATGTGTTTTGTTTCCCCTGTCAGATTCATTTTCTGCAAATTCCAAATTCTGACTTTGTATCAATTTGAAGCAATTCAGGTTTTTATGAGCCCCGGTCGAGACAGCATGGTCTGGAACAGCAGCGCGTTGCAGGGGCAGGCCGTGGTCGAGACAGCGTGGTCTGGAACAGCAGCGCGTTGCAGGCGCAGTCTGTGGTCTGGAACAGCAGCGCGTTGCAGGGGCAGTCCGCGCGTTGCAGGCGCAGTCCGCGCATCATGGTCGAGACATCATGGTCTGGAACAGCGGCGCGTTGCAGGGGACCATTCTTGTGCAAAAGGTAAATAATCGTGCCCTAATCCCTATCTTGTTAATGTTAAATAGGAGAAACTGGACTTTGGCATCTGTTATTGTTGTGGACTTGAGTATTGTGAACCGGTAATGTATGAGATAGGAAGTTATTCAATTGGGTGATGAAATGATGAACCCCGAATTATTTAAATATGATATACTGATATATATATATTTTGTTGTGAAAGGTATTTTGGTGTTCTCTGAATGTTATAGTGACGGTGATTCTAAATGGCGATGAAACGAGCGAGGAAACGGGCGAGGGAGGGGGGTGTGACCCTCAAACCCCCCCTCCCTCGCCCGTTCCCACTTCTTTGAAAAAGAATATAAAAGACACAAAGTAGATATTAAAAGAAATCAATGGAATAAATGCAAGAAGCAATGAATACAATTAGTGGGATGTCATGCTCCATGGTACCTATAAAGAGTTTTCCTGTACAATTATCAATTTATTCTTCTTCTTTTTTTTTCAGAAACATTCAATATTACTCATTAAGTGAGTATTTGGGTTTTGATGACCTGCAGTGTAATCACGTCTGTTAGCTCATAGCCTTTTCAGGAATTTTGAGGGACCATCCTCGCTGATTTTATTTCTTGCTGCAGTATTTGGGTTTTGAATGAATAATTTCAGCTGGCAGTATTTGGGTTTTGAATGAATAATTTCAGCTGACAGAATGAATAATTTCAGCTGACAGTATTTGGGTTTTGAATGAATAATTTCAGCTGACAGTATTTGGGCTCTGAATGAATAATTTCAGCTGCAGTGGGATGTAATTGATTTTATTTCAGCTGCAGTAATTGGGTTTTGATGAGCTGCAGTATCCTGGATTTAATTAGAAACTAGTCAATTTTCAATGATGAAAATGGACAGAGTTCTTATAGCAGTTGTTATATAAACTTTTTTCAGGGATCTCTCTTTCAATGATCTTCAAGGATCACTTCCTCCGATCATCACTGAGCTGATCCACCTGAAGAACATGTATGATTCATGCTTATTTTTCTTTCCTTTAAAAATTATATTTTTTTCTGATAGTCTAAATTGCCGTATTCACTTTGCACTTATATACTCACAAAATAGTTCTACAGATTAACTTACCTGGAGTATACAAACTACAAAGGCAGAGCAGCCAAAGGGATCAACTAGATTGGATGATGCATGAGTTCAGGGTACCTTCACTCACTGACTCGGCGCCACAATGGGATTTGATATATGGTGCTGTTTTGAACATGACAGTTTTATTGGTGCCAAGTTTTTTTTATGGCAATGTATAGGAGGGCCAAGTTTGGTATTTTTGGTGCAGTTTTTTTTAACATAGCAGTTTTTTTTGTTACACTGGCAATGTATTTTTTGTTGCCAAGACTTTATGTCATGAAACTGTTGAACATAGCATTTTTTGTTTACATGTGGCCAGACAAGAAGAAACTATCATTAAATTATGAGAAAAATGTTACAATTAAGTAAAAAAAAATAATAAGGGAAAGGGATTGGACTGGGATAGAGTGCTGCAACAATATCCATCTCCCTTTTCCATCAACCCAAACAAAAAAGAAAACTACTGTCCAGCCTCATTCTTCTTTACGAGCTTTAGACTTGGCAGGCATACAAAATAATAAGGGAAAGGGATTGGACTGGGATAGAGTCCTGCCATCTGTAGATAACTGCCCAAACAAAAAAGAAAACAATCATCAACATGCTAAAAAATCTTCCGTGCAGACATACAAAATAGCAACGTGATAAGCTCTGACCTTCTATATGTTCTTTCTTGCAGGTTATAGCCTTGTTGTGGAATCAACTCAAGCAATGAAGGAACAAACACCAATTCTGATATAGAAGACTAACTGAAGGAAGGATGATTTCAAGCAATGAATTGTGATAGAAGACAAACTGAAGTAATGAAGTTGAAGAAAGAAAGATTGTATTGTATTGATCAATTGGTATGGTAGATACAAAGAATGTAATAGCAAATTCGAGGTTGCAAATCTCCCTTGGAGCTATTCGAGAGGCTCCAACTCTCCTTGAGCAAATTGCTCAATGTACATTTTATTACAATCAATGAATGAATCTCTGTTCTCCTAATGTCTTCTTATTTATAGACTAATTGAGCAACAAATCTGTTAATACTAACAGAGCACACTTAACAGAACTAACAAAACATACATCATAACCTCTAACACTCCCTTTGACATACTCTTTCCAGGATTCCTAGCATTAGCCTTCTAACAGACCTTCCAATATCAGCATCTGCTCCTCACATTATTCCAGCATCAGCATTCTAATATCAGCATCAGCATTCCAGTATCTAATATCAGCATCTGTGGAAAAGTACCTCTTGAACCTGCAATCATCAATGCTGATTGGACAAAGAAAATAATATACCCAGGATAAAGTCCCTGAAATGGGCGAAACCACATAGGAAAGAAGTCAGAAATGATGAAGAAATGTGTTTCCAGAAACATGTCAATACCTTCCTCCTGCCATAGAAAATCACATGGAAGGCCCTGTTTGGTTCACAGAAACTATACTGCAAATGCAAATAATTTCCCTAAAAATGTATTTCCGGGGGGGCTTGGCAATTAGTAGCATTTTCCATTGAAAACCCGTTTTCCAAAATCTTCCATTTTAGTTAAGAATTTCAGCAAACTGAATTCAGTTAGGAGTACTGAAAACAATTTACCAAAAGTTGATGATAGTCGTTGTTGTGGTGGTGGTGGTTATTGATGGTGGTAACTGTGGCTGTGATGATTGTGATGGTCGTTATGACAATAAAGGTGATGGTGAGAGAGTATTATTTTTCACTAGACTCAAAATTGTTACCAAGCAAGCCTTAGAAATAACTTTGCATGGGAAATGTGTTCATATATCACAAAGATGTGAGAGAATGAACGGTGCATGTAAACAGAAAATAATGCGATTAACAGCAATCTTGATAAGTCTTCTTGTGAATTCATAACATGACTCTACATAATTGACAAAGTTGTCCAGAAGACCAAACTTTGGCATGGGACTCGAACAATAAATGATGAATAACTAGCACACAATATGATCAAATGGAAAGAAGATTTCAGACAACATAAAGTGACCATACTCACATGCCAAACAGCGCTAATGGTCTGTGTAGCCAGCAACTGAAAGAAACCAGCCTTCTGAACCAGTCTCTCGTAAACATCTAAAAAAGCAGTACGTGTTAGATTGAATGGTGAAAATATAACATGTCAGGCAGGACACAAGAGTTGGTACATGCATTTACATTCAGTGAATGTACATGGGCACACAAGGGTGTGGCTGCATATATCAAGGTGACTTAATTTCTTTTGAAGCATTACACACCAAACTACCAGAGCATTACTGGTACATGCATTTACATTCAGTGAATGTACATGGGGGGGGGGGGGGGGGGGGGGGGGGGGGGGGGGGGGGGGGGGGGGGGGGGGGGGGATACACAAGGGTGTGGCTACATATATCAAGGTGACTTAACTTTTCTTGAGCATTACGCACCAAACTACCAGGTATTACCGTACCATCAGGACCATGACTTGATAATAACAAGGTTCACATTCCTGGTATCTGTGCAGAAATAAGTGCAAAAGAAACTTACAATGACGCAGCCAAGTGCTAACTTGTATGTTCCACACTAGAGGCAACTGGACAACACTCTTAGCCAACTCAACTCCAAGAACATCAACATTTTCCGCACGGTCCCATCGTGGTTTTGGTGGAGAAGAATCCGTCCAACCGCTGAACCCAAGACCAGAAATGATAATTGACGCCTCTGAGATGGACCAGATAAAATAATATTTCCAACGTGCTGTGAACCCAGACATATATTGGTAACTCAATCGTTTCCAGAACCCCCATTCATTGTAAGTGGGATCAGTGAAACGAGACAATGGATAATATGGCACTAAATATAAATACAAGGCCATGCATACACCAGCTTGAAGAAGAGCTCAAAGTGTTGCACCATAAGGTGATGGTTTTGGTCTTTTTCCATCATAGCTCCAAATCTGTGGAGAGGAGCACAGCAATAGCTTGAGTTTAAGTTACTCAACTACAGACAACATATAGATAAAGGGGAAAAAGTGCTTGAATTCCTACCCCTTTCCTTTCTGTCCATTCAAGATAATCCTTTACTTCATAAACCGGCCCAGCAAAATGACTTCCACAACAGAGGCAGTAACCGACATATTCAATCAATGAGGGCAACCGAAGCAACCGATTTTTCTTTTGAGCCTCGCGAAGACCCTCTTCTTTCAATAACCCGTCTTGGTAATTCATCGCACATGAAATTACCTTCAGCGTCAAAACCATTAAGGCTCCTATATTGCACAAACAAAAAACACATTCACACCCAAATATATAATACAATGAAGCTTTTTCGTCACTATTCATTTCTTCTATAAAGTTTGGAAGCTTCAAACATTTCAGTCCTTTTCATTGTCTCATTGGCGCTCAAGGAAATAATTTGCCATGTTATCATGTTATTTTCATCAAGTACTAAATACTACATGTGCACAACGTTGAAGAGAGTTGTTTACCAGTTGCATCAATGCCTCCTTCCTTCCATGCATCCCCACTCATGTAGTATACATGGCTACACAAGTATAGCATTGTTAAGATAGAAATTTATTTTAGTACATTCATGCAATGAAATTGTAAAAGCGCCAAACAAAGAAAAAACATATAACCAGATCCAGAAACCAAAGTCGATTGCGAATCTACCCAACTTAGTAAAATAATTGTGTTTCTCTTACATTAAAATATAATAATGGTAAGAAGTCAACGTAAAAGAAAAAGAAAATTGTTATGTCGGGCAATGTCATTGATAATACATCAAACTTGACATCAAACTGTCTGGTCATTAACAAATTAGGGGAAGGGAAACATTTAACTCTCTAATTGTGTTGTAGAGGTAGAGACAGACATATTTCAATAGATTAACTGTAATAAGTTAAACTTGTTATAAAAAACAACAATCATTAAAACAATAATTGTATTGTAAAGCCCATGAATTTTAGCCCACGCTCATAACAAGATCTTGAGGATCCAGGAAGCACCAACACTCCATTGGGACCGTTGTGTTAATGTCGGACACCCCAGCACGACACAATACTCTCCGAATAACTACCAGACACGATACTTTACATGTCATGGAGTGGGGATTTCATACACTCCTTGAACAAATAAAAAAATTAATTTAAAAAAAAATACTTCTTGGGCACGTCCTAAAACTTTAGTTTATTGCAAATATTATTATTCTTATGTTGATATGAGTTCATAAAAAATAAAGGGACAAAACACTCCAAAACTATTTTCTACACTTACTATTGATCTCTAATGCACCTACTCTTTAGAAAACCCCCGTATCGCGTGTCAAATACGTGTCGGACACGGATACGCATTCGACACGTATTTGACACGTGGTCAACGGTCAAAATACGTTGACAGACACTGACACGGCCCAAACTACAGGTTAACCATATGAAACAAATGATGAGCATCTAAACTCATAAGTAAATAATGAGCAACAAATTATATTTTTAGAACCTTGGTGAAACCAACTTCACGGTGTTCTTCAAAACAACCCAAATTCAATGACAATACATAAAAGCTAATTAAAAGATATGAACAAGAGTAAGGGCAAAATCTTCAAAATTCCCAAATCTGATGAAGAATAGAGCATGAGTTCTACAGGGGAAACAAAACACATGTTTGATTTGTTACAAAATTATTGACAGGATTCCATCAAAATCGAACCAAACTGAATTATGAAGCATTAAAATGAAATCAAAATCGAATTTTTTTTTTTGCTAAACGCAGAAATGAAGAATGCTAAAAAATCGAAAAATTTTCGAAAAATGAAGTCCCAACTCGAATTTTTTTTTTTGCTAATGAAGAAGGTACCCCACAAATCTAAAACCCCATTTGTTCAAAATCCAGGATTCCCATCAACAATCAGAACCTAAAAACTATAAATTTTCTGTGTTTAGCAAAAAAAAAAAAAAAATTGGAAGCTTTACAGTTCTAAATTTTAGGTTCCCATCAACAGGGTTCACCCCATTTGCTCGATCTAGGGTTCCCATTTGTTCAAAATCCAGGATTCCCATCAACAATCATAACCAAAAAACGATAAATTTTCTGTGTTTAGCAAAAAAAAAAAAAAATTGGAAGCTTTACCAACAGGGTTCACCCCATTTGCTCGATCTAGGGTTCCCATTTGTTCAAAATCCAGGATTATCAACAATCATAACCTAAAAAGTATAAATTTTTTGTGTTTAGCAAAAAAAAAAAAAAAAAAAATGGAAGCTTTACCAACAGGGTTCACCCCATTTGCTCGATCTAGGGTTCCTGTTTCAACAAAGAAACCCTAGATCTAGTAGAAACCGTAGATGTAACAATCCCCAACAAGAAATCACACACAAAGAGGGAGAGAATGAGAGGGAAAATAAACTAAAACAAAGGTAGAAGCTTTACCTTTTGGGAGAGGGTATTCGTCTTCGAGAGGGAGGGCTTCGTCTCGGTCTCTGTCGAGCGGGAGATGAAGGTGTTTCCTCGTCGGTCTTCGTCGGCCTTCGTTGGGGGAGAGGGAGGTTGCAAGTGCAAGCTATTCTGTCTCTGTGGAGATGGAGATGGAAATGGGGAGAGGGAGAGGTTCCCTCCTTTTCTCCCCAAAATTTTCGATTCCCTCTGTTTTTTTCAATTTTTTTTTTTTTTTTTTGAATCCACGCAAGACCACGTACGACGGACGACGCAGGACGACGTGCGAGGGAGCATCCTCGCTCCCTACCTCGTTCCCTCCCTCGATACGTAGAAGGATTGATATAAGTTATGCCAGAAGGCACATTCACCCACGGTTATCAGATGAAGCTGCAGAAGAATTAACACGGGGGTATGTTGAGATGAGGAGAAGGGGAAATTTTCCAGGCAGCAGCAAAAAGGTCTCAATCTTCCAAAATATTTCACACCATTCATCTAATTGTAGTCTTGGTTTAGGTGTTGCTGAATTGATCTTGGTTTTGAAGTAGAAGATATAAAATTTTGAAGTCGAAGACATTTTGTGGGATGATCTATATTGTGTGCAAGATCATCTGAATTTTATAGGTTTTAGGTGTTGCTGAATTGTTGTATGTATAGACGATCACTATGATTTATGTAGTTATTTAAGATTAAGTGAGTTATATATATCTCAATTTGAGGTTGATAGAGTATTTGGGATTATATTTTTTTGTGATGGACAATTTATTTATTATACGAAAATTAATATAATTGTGTTCAGATTTAACATGTTTTTTCATAATGACAAAAACAAGGATATGCCAAATCTTAAATTTAATTTAATATAATTTCATTTATTAATTTTTTTTTCAATTTTTGGCGGATTAGCGACGACAATGAAGCCCGTCGCTAACTAGCCACGGCAATTACCGTGGCTAATAGCCATTTCGAATTTCACTTTAGCCACGACATGAAGCCCGTCGCTAACTAGCCACGGTAATTACCGTCGCTAATGGCCATTTCGAATTGCACTTTAGCCACGGCATGAAGACCATCACTAACTAGCCACGGTAATTACCGTCGCTAATATCCATTTTAATTTACACTTTAGCGACGGAAATTTGCCGTTGCTAACTAGCCACGGCTTTTACCGTCGCTGATAACCCGATTTAGCGACGGAAAATACCGTCGCTAGTTTTTATATTGCCAAAATATTAAATAACATTATCGACCGCAGTTTTCAAACTAGCGACGGTTTGATGCCGTGGCGAACTAGCCACGGTACATATGCCGTCGCTGAGTCAAATAGTGACGATTGAATTAGCTACAGGATTGCGACGGTTGTTGTGCCGTCGCTAAATCCTTTTAGCTACGGTTTTAGCTCAATCAGCAACGGTTTTTTGCCGTTGCTGATGTGACTTTTTTTTGTAGTGTGTATTCTCTACACTTGAGTTTCAAGCCGTGTTGACTAGGCTAAGTTTCTATCATTGAGCCAATTTTCTCTGAGTTTTGATATTTTATTTAAAAACACGATGGTGGGACACTACATATAGTCAATTTATCCGCTATAGTTGTAGCACTGTTTTTGAAGTGTTTGAGCAACTATCCTTTGAATCAAACATTTACCATGAAGTGTTATTTAAAACAATTTAATAAATTTAAAAAAAAACCGTTCAACCCTCCTCTAATCTAGCTAATCAGATCTAAACACATTTTATGCAATCTCTCACAATAATTTTGGGCCACAGTCACTTCTAATCAAATTGAACAACACAAATGAGTAATCAAAGGGAAACTGTTGAGTTTTTATTAGGAATTTGGTAAACATCATCCTGCCAACAATTTTAGGATCCAGGTGGCCTCCATTATTTTCGGTAAATGGTATGTTAGGAACATATTTATTTTCAATAAGCAGAGATTTAACCCGGTGATGGTCAGTAAAACTTGTGGGAAACAATTCATAGTTGGTGGTTGTGACACTCAGCTATAAGGGCAATTAACCTGAAAGGTACTGATGGTTGTTCTAGGTGATATGTTGTAGAGGCATGAAATTCTAGGGAGCGAGGGAGTGGGAGCAAGAGACACCCCCATCGAGCACATCTTGAGGAGGGTGGGCGGTGGGGGGCGTCCCTCGCTCCCTAGAAATGCCCTGTAGAGGCACTTTGTTCTATAAAAGATGATGGTTGTGTCAGTCGTTGTCCCACACCGTTAGACAACCGTGTGGTATGACATGCAAGTGTTAACGTTCAGTCTTATGACATTGAGTCATTTTTTTGTTTAATGTCGGATGCAATGACATTAAGTCATTTTTAGCTTCACACCTCTGTGGGGCTAGTTAATTGAAGACAATATCGTTGACACAAAGATTAGATCGTAACAATTGATATCAAAGCAGATGATAACTTCGTTCTAAGGTGATGGGATTGTGACACCCTATTGAAAAGACACCTAACCCAAGCGGTAGTAATGGTCGTGCCATGTGGTATGCAGAGTTGGGGATGACTATGTTATAATGTGGTGAGACTTTCACACTTGTTGGAAATGCAACTAGTTCGAGAGTAGTAATGTATGTGCAAATTATGCAGAAACTTCAATGACTATTGTAAAAATACATGATGTTATTTATAAATCATATATTGAATGTTAAGACTTAGGGTAAAGATCATTTTAAAATTATCCAACTCATTGAACACTTAAAGTCAAATGTTGAAATTTCAAAATCTAACTCATGACAACCAAGTCAAACTACTAGTCAAAGCTTAATAAAAAGAGAAGACTTAACTTCGTATATGTGGATATGACAAACTATGACCATTACAAACCATAGTATGGTTGGTCAGACATCACATAAAAGAAAGTCTTTTAAAGTGTGAGCATCATAGCATGTCAGATAGTCGATTACAACATTCCTCGAACATTTTTTTTAAAATCTAAATATGATTGAATAGTTCACTCTCAACACCGCCACACAACACAAAAACATATTAAAAAAAAATTAATCTATAAATATGATTGAAGACTTCACTCTCAACACCACCACACAACACAAAAAACATATTAAATTCAAAAGATATTTCTAAGTGTTTTAAATGGAATAAAGCTCTTATTTTATATGCCTGTGAGAGTTATCTAAACAAGAAAGAGGAGAGATAAAAGAATAATTCTAGGGAGCCTGGGTTTGCAGTTTGGGGGGGGCAAAATTATCCTTTTGCCCCTCCTTTGTTGTTGTTATATTTAAAGAGTAGTTAAAAAGGCAGGGGCAAAAGTGTAAAAATGCCACCCAGACTGCAAACCCAGCCAGCAGACCCAGACTCCCTAGAAGCACTCGAGATAAAAAGGTTAAAGTAACAAGAAAACTATTCATGCCCCTATTGAAAAGTTGTTAAGTTTTTGTCCACTTCATCTCATCTCAAGATTGAAGCTTTCATTCTCTTATTAAGTGGGGGTGAATGTAAAAAGCATATTGTATCTCAATTTGACAGTCGAGTGTCACTAGAAGAGAGAAACTTGAAGTTAAGCTTGTTTTAACTCAACTTTACCATATTTTGGATTTTCTAACTATATTATGAGTTTTGAGTTGGCATTGTGAGGTTGAAAATTATAGTTTCGAGTGAGATGTTTTCCTTCAAGCGGGTTTTGCACTTTGGTTCGTGGATAATACAATAAGAAAAACTCATGGTGCGCACATTCACCCTTTCTCCCTGTATGCTCATAATCTTAATTTTGGTTTTTTCACCTGCAAACAAATCCAACTAATTGGTGCTTGATTTCATCTTTGTACATCTTTTTACAAGTATTCAATTAGTACATTTGTTTGATTTTTTTATCGAAAATAAATCAAGAGTGGTTTTTCACTTTTCTTTCATTTCAAGTAAACCAACTAAACATGGTCGTCGATAACTACAACATGCCAAAAGTTGCAACACCGATTCCCAACGTTTTTAGGCGAAGATCTTTGAACTCGACTTATTCCCCCTAAGATTGTCAAATCTAGATTGTTTTCAAATAGAGACTATTTATCCCCTAGTCTCATTAGCTTAATGCACTTTTAAATAGGTGGTGATGGTTGCATCAAGTGGCGTGTCGGAAGAGCACCTAACCCAATGAGGAGTAATGGTCGTGCCATAGAGAGTCCCACGCCAAACAACTTTATGAAGGGAGGTTATCAAGTGTTAACATGCGCTTTTATGACACCAAGACCACTTAGGCTCAATTGTGACGGGGTAGATGATAACACTGATCAGTGGATCCACACCTCTTTAGGAATGGTCAAGTAGGGACGATATCAGTGACGTAAGAGTAGGCGTGACAGCGGTTTGCTACGCCATATGCTTTATGTTTAGATAATTCCCCAATTCTAGAGAGTCGGGCCCCTAGCGCCAGGGGGGCTCTTTGTGACTATGTTTGTATTCGATTAGTGAATTTATGAGGATCTCTAGGATGATGGAGGGTATTGAAACTCCTTGACGCAAGCCTAGCATGCCTGGCCTGGCTCTCTAGACGGATTGAAGATAATTATCCACCTTCAAAATTTCAAGGAACCAACGACTCACCAAACAAACAATCTCAACTAGCGAAATTCATATCATAATAGAATCAAACCCTTCCACTGTTATTTTAATCACAAATTCTTCTTTTTTAAGTATAAACTGGAACACTCATTTGGCAAGGGGCAAAGTAGCACTGACTGTGAGTAAAGGTTGGATCAAACACCAAGTCTAGTTGAGTTTTTAAGTAGGACTGGAGGTTATCAAAGAAAGTCTCTCATTTATTAATTCACTAGTTCCAGAATTGAAGAGGCATAACTATTTTCTTTTGGCGATTCCATTGTGGATGGGGTCCGAAGCTAATAGGCCTAGAATTAGGGACCCGGGGGGGCTCATGCGCACATAGCGCAGGAGGAGGTTATGCGCATGTATCTGGGCCGTCGGATCTGATGGACGGCTCAGATTGATGGATGTGAAAAGAAAATTTTAATTAGAAGTTTTGGCAGGAATGAAAGGTTTCTCCAAATCTTCAAGGGAACATCTTCAAGCCGCTCTGAGATCCAGGGTTTCTCCAAATCTTCAAGCCGTCCAGTCTAGGGTTTCTTCAAATCTTCAAGCTGCTCAGATCAGGGGTTTCTCCAAATCTTCAAGCCTTTCTTCGCGACATGAATGATATGTGAGGTTTTTGAGTGAATGATATGTGAGGTTTTATTGTGTAATTTTTTTTGTAATGTACACATGAACAAATTTTGTAACTTCTATTATGTAATGGAATTATTGGTGAATGGTTCTCTATTTGGTAATGTACACATGAACTTTGATGCCATACACATGAACTTTGATGAACTTTGATGCCATACACATGAACTTTGATGCCAGTTGAACCTCTGTTTGGTAATGTAACTTTGGTGTATTTGCACTTGAACCTCTGTTTGGTGTATTTGTACACATGAACCTCTATTTGGTAATGTAACTTTGGTGTATTAGCACCTCCAATTCACTTCATATCAGATATAAACATACAGAGAAATCTGCTTGGAATAGACCATCTGAGCCCCCTTCGATCCGTTTTAGGTGTTTTCTAACACAAAATTGGTAATGCAGGTTGTCTCTCTTTCTGTCTTTGATTCGCATTTTGATCTTTGATATTCTCTAATCATGGAAAGTAACCAATATTTATACTTCACATAAATTAATGTCGGACAAATTTGGTTTTGCGGCGGTTTCGGTGCTAGGCAATGATGCAGAGTGTTTATAGGATGGCTAATACAACCTTTTGGTTTTATGCCCTCATTATGTAACAGATTGCCATTTGGAAATGCTCTCAATTCAAGCAAAAACAAAATCTTCATATCAAATTTGTTGGTTTTCTTCACAGAATCTTGACAATTTTATTCTGTCATCAAATCCCCCATATGTTATTTGTTCTATCTCAAAGATAGTATAGCTTCAAATCCCATATATTTATATTCCTTTTTTTAAAGGGAGGAATAGAAGAGCTAAGTACCTTGAACATGGACAACTATTAAGAGAAAAACCAATAAACATGCATGAAACAGGCATTAGAACAAGTACTTTTAATTTGAACAAGGTCAATTTGTGAGCTTACCATCATTATTAAAAAGATTTCCACCTACTTTCTTGCATGATTAACTTGAAAGTCTAATTAAGGTAAGTAAGACTGTTCAACTATCTTAAGGATTTGCACATCGCCTATCCAAGTGGCACCTCCAATTCACTTCATATCAGATATAAACATATAGAGAAATCTGAGAAATCTGCTTGGAATAGACTATCTGGGCATCTGAGAAATCTGCTTGTAATAGCAATCAGGTGCAATAGAAACAATGAAGTCTTATTCAACTTCATATCAGATATAAACATACAGAGATCAGCAACTTCATATTCTGCAGAAAGTATTCTGTAGAATATCTTAACCTTAACATAAAAACTCCATATTCTGCAGAAACTAAAAGTTTGAAATACATCTAACAAGCAACTTCAAAGGATATCACAGTTCCTTCTGCAGAAAATAAAAGTTTGAAATACATCTAACAAGCAAATTCACAAATCCCTTCTTTGGTCCCAAGCAAGATTGATGGAAGAGAAGCTTTGTTTCAGTCTTTTCCGCCACTCTCCCTTCCCAAATCCCTGCCAAAAGATTTGTTAAAATATTTCTTTTTCAATCAATAAATCTCAGCCGTCCACCAGATCCGACGGCTGTAATAGATTCATTCCCTGCCAAGACTTTTAATGAAATTTGTCTTTTGAATTCCATCAACCTGAGCCGTCGGATCAGATCCTACGACTATAATAGATGCACAGGAGGGGGTCTTGTGCTTTGTGCGCAGGAGCCCCCCTCGATCCTATAATTAGTAGGATCCAGGGGGCTCATGCACACAATGCACTGAAGCCCCTCATGTGCAACAATTGGAGCCGTTGAATTTATCTGACGGCTCAAGTGGATGGACTTTAAAACACTTTATCTTGCAAATAATGTTATTTCAAATATTGAGTCAAACACTCTGACACTCTTCCTCTCCAAAAACTTTCTTCTCTCCAAAAGCTCAAGCAAAAACTATCTGGCACTCTTCGGAGCCTACCACGTGGGGGCGGCGAGCCAGGGTGTAGAGGTGGTGGGAGATGGTGGTGTTGGAGGAGGAGGTGATGACGGGGCAGGATTTGTAGAGCGCGGTGGTAGGAGGATTTGGGTGGTGGGGTGGTGGTGGTGTAAAGGAGGTCGGTGGTGATAGCGGTGATGGTGTAGAAGGTGAAAGTGGTGGTGGTTTTGGTTTTGATTGTGGGTTTGGGTCGGAGGAGGGCTGATCGAAGAATAGTGGACATGGTGGTTGTTGATTGAATGATCTAGTTATGGAGACTTGCAGCAACATGGTTTATAGATATGGTAGTGTCGGATAATTAATTTTGGAGTGATTCTACCTGTCGAGGTAGTGGGCGAGGAAAACAGCGAGGGGGGGACTGTCCATCCCCGTGATGTGTGCCGTCATTTTTCATGCGCGCATCCCCCCTCGTTGTTTTCCTCGCCCACTTCCTCGACATTTAGAATTTTCGTTAATTTTGGCTTAGCTACTAACTATAATTCCAGCCTCAATCAGTTGGATTTTCTTTGGGAAATTTCTAAAGTTTGAAGTTGTTAACCACTTTCATTAACTCTCAGAACAATTCAGAATTAATGTGTTGCCTGATGTTACCATTCTACCTATATGCTTGAACGCTTACTAAATTATACACTTCATCAACTATCATAAATTAGTATTCTTTTAATTTCTAAAGTGAAGTGATCATTTTTTTCCAATTTATACATTCTTGCCTATTGCCCCATGTCTTCCTAACTGAAGAATATGAAAGTACTCAAATTAAGATAAATGTTGAGTTTTCATGCAAAGACTTGCATAAATAAAATTCTCAAGAGATTACAATTGTCATATTCCCCATCCTTCACATAATTGGATAGAGTATAATGGTCTAGCCAACATTAAATGGAAGTTCAGGAATTAGTGTAGGGAGCTGTATTCATCTTGAAGGCGTGAAATTAAGCCAAAGAGGTAAACTTAAACCTTAGAAAACTAAGCCAAGGAGTTGTATTCATCTCTAGTCTCTACCCAAATCCATGAAACTGGAAAACTTGTAGATGATGAAATTGATCTGACCCCTTGTAGTTGGTGGTTGCAACTAAATGGAGTGAAACAGTGATGCTAAGCTAAAGAAATGGAACTTTCACAAGTCATATGATTCTCTAGCCAGTAGCGGACCCTCCCAAGAAACAAAATATATGACACCCTTGCTGATCTGATCAACAAAGTTAGACTGGATGTAATATTCAAGAGTCTTAACATTATCCTAAATCATAGATGGACTCCAAATTGTTACTTTAAACTATTGATTGATTTTAAGAGAAGCTGAAACCAAACAAAACTCATTGATATGTAATCAGTGGTAGCTACACCTGTCAGTTGGCATGTCTAATTCACTCACTCACTCACACTCACTCTCTTGCATTCTCCCTCCAGAACGATAATTGATAAATCCCCAAACCCCATTCTTTCTTTCTCACTAATCACCTAAGCCACCAAATCATTCAATCAACAACCACCATGTCCACTCTTCTTCGATCAGCCCTCCTACCACTGCCTCAACAAATCTTGCCTCGTCATCACCTCCTCCTCCAACACCACCATCTCCCATCACCTCTACACCCTGGCTCGCCGCCCCCCACATGGTAGGCTCCGAAGAGTACCAGAAAATTTTAAAGTCCATCCACTTGAGTTGTCAGATAAATCCGACGGCTCCAATTGCTACACATGAGGGGCTCCAGTGCATTGTGCGCATGAGCCTTTGGATCCGAATTAGTATCGTTAGTTGGAAAATACTCAATAGCAATTAGGCCTATTCAATTCAATATGGGCTAGGTTAAGGCTCTTGATGGCAAATAAAACATCTTCATTATTATTATTATTATTATTATTATTATTATTATTATTATTATTATTGATGATACACCAAAACAGTCACATCCTTGAGCCATACATGTGTCATGATGATCTCGAGGATACACGGGCCCCAGCGTCAACCCTACATTGATCCGGTCCGGGCGGTTTTAAACCCGCTCCATACAATCTGCTAGACGGACCCAAACTCTTATAGCTTGTTAAGCCCAAGCGTTTCACAACTGACCTCAATACCCATAAGCCTTCCTAAGGCAAGTATCTCGAGGATCAGCTTCGAACAATTACAACAGCTCTCCGCTTTCGACTAGGAAGCAAATACTAAAGTACATATCACGCAAGAAAACTTCCTCTTACGGATTATATCCTCAGATAGGAAACTATCTCCCACGTATCTAGGAGCACAAAGCTAACATGAAACTTCCCTTCTACAGTACGACTCCTAATTAGATAAGGATTTCTATGAAGATCTCCTTCCTAAACTACGCCATCGATGGCTTGGCGGATGGTATCACTAGGTCATTGGTTCAAACCCAGCTTGCGGCATCTTTATGGGTTCTGGGATCCTATAAAAACCCTGCTTGTCTTTAAAAAAAATACTACGCCATCGATGGCTTTGTCAAATCAGGACTCCTGCACTATAAATAAGACATGAGGTTGGTAAGCTAAGGTACGCTACAAATTTCTTGTTTATAACATTACACCTTCCTCAGATCTCTATCCGACTTGAGCATCAGAGTGCCATTGGCCACCACAATGGCGGTCCGTGGCTCACGTGTGTTACTTGTGTAGGTCAACATGACTAGGTCAAAGCAGGGAGCGGAAAACCACTGCATCAGTTTGGCGTCGTTGATGAAGATTTTATTATCCTAAATTAATAAGCTAATAAACCATACTTGTAATACCGCAAGTGCCCGACTATCTAACTAGTAGACATTGGCAAATACGGGTCGATCCCACGAGGATTGACAAGACAACCGAATTCTAAAACCTATTTAAACTAATTTAGAGTTGGGGGTTACATCAGATGTAAATTTCTTAATTAAGAGAATTAACTGTACAATAAAAATTAAAGTGATAAGACAATGAGAGAGTGGACTGAGACTTTGAATCCACCACAGGTTCTTCAAGACTTGTGTGACCTAAATTACCGTTTTCGAGATTCACTACAACTAATCTAAGGATCAATCCACATTCACGATTGATTTCAGCAAATGCATGAACCCGTAGCATTGCATGTCTTTCTACGGCACACACAATCACAGGTTTAACTTAATTAATTCTAAACCCCTAGCATTGCATGTCTTTCTACGACACACACAATCACATATTTAAATTAATTTATTAAAGCTGACTTCAAATATCAACAAAGGAAACTTTTAACTATCGGTTAGTGTAGATAATTATTCTGGATATAATTGCTGAAAGCAAATTATTGAAATCCAGAAATCAACTGTATTTAACATTCAAGCATATAGAAAACAATAATTCAGATACGACAAACTCTAGGAAACCTTGGGGTTTCATCTTCGCCTCAGCGCGGGTTTTAGAAGATCATGGTGGATGAGAAAACAAAACTAGCATAGGTGAAGTTCATCTCCGCACGAACACACATTATGAAAAGTGCTGCTGGTGGACTATGGTGGCTCAGACGGGATTCGGGGGTGCAAATAATAGTTTTCTCCCGCCAAAAGATGTCGTCCCTTTTCTCGCGCTGCTTTGTCCCTGCTGCTGGTGCGTGTTCGATGGAACCTACGAGAGAAGAAAATCAGATAATGGGTGAGAGAGGAAAACCAAGATGAGGTTGTTGTTGGCGAATAGAGAAGCGGAGAGGAGCTCGGCTGCGAGGTGGTTGTGACGGCTGGCTGAGTGATTTGTTGATGCTTTGTTCTGCTGCTGCTTCGTGCTCGCTAGTCACCTGCAAGATATAGAAACGGAGAAGGGGAGACAAGAGAGAGAAACAGAGGGGTGGGGCGTGAGAAGGTGGTGGTGGTGTTGTTGTTTGGCATGGTGGAACAGGGAGGAGAAAGAGAGAGGAATAGGGGGCTGTGATGTTGTTTGTTCGTCTATTTTGTGTGCGAGGGTGGTGATGTTGTTTGTCTGGTGATGGTAGTTGTTGTGCGTGGTTGTGTTGTTTGGCTGTTGGTTGAAGACGAGAGGAAGAAAAGAGATTGACAGCAAAGAGAAAGAGGTAGGGGATGTGAGATGGTGATGATGGCGTGGTTATGGTGGTTGGTTAGTGGCGAGAGACGAATGTCTATATGTCTCTGCCAATGAGGAAATGAGAGGTGTGGAAGGGAGGAGAAGGAAAGGAAAAGGGACGTGAGAAAGAGAGAAGATGAGGACTGCAGTGGTTGGTCCGTGTGCGTGATGATGGAAGAACGAGGTGGTGAATAACAGGGACGTGTTGGCGAGGTGGTTGCGCTGCTAGTCCTCCTATTGAGCGAGGATCGCCGGCAGGGTGGATGTGGTTAGGTGGCTAGAAAATGAGAAAAGGACGTGGAAGATAGGATAAGCCCTCCAAAAAGGAGGTAGGAAAGAGTAAGGGAGGAAGAGGGAGAGTGAAAGCCTAAATAGGGTTCTCCCTTTTTCTCCAGGTTAGGTTAGGTTAGGTTTGAGATTTTAAGTCAGCTTTTGGGCTTGGGCTTAGGTGGATTTGGTTATTCGGGTTGGGTTTAGACATATGATAATCGACTTGTTACTCGTTACTTTGTACTGCCATTTGAACCAATCAATTGATCATTCCTCGAATTGCCGCCTTAACGCGATTTCATCATTTACGCTCAAATTCCTACAAAAGCATGAAAACAAAATAATTAGAATAAAATGTAATAATCAAAACACTAACATATATAAATTAAAGGATGTATTATATAATAATTACATGAATATCAGCCATCCGTGGGGACGACAAAGTTCCTAACCTTTCATTAACATCATCTCCCTTCGAAATACAAAGAGATAGTGACCATGAGATCACGCAACAATGGAGAACAAGGGGACATGTCAAACACTCTGGCTGGCGTTGTACCGCCGCTTTCAGCGGGTTCGATTATGCACGGGCAGCAGACTCACACCCCTGCGCCAACAACAGCAACGACGGACCCCAAGATAGATATGTTGTCATCTCAAATATAACAGATCGCCAAAGCGGTGGAGGCTCTCGCCCAACAAAACCCTCCACCTGCTAATAGAGACATAGATCATCACAAGCCTCCATCTCTGGAGAACGTTAGAGAGCAAGCACAGGAGAGTCAAGCCCCTGCTAGTTCCCATTGGACTAGAGGAGGATGCCCGGTTAACGCAGAGTCGGTCGCCAAGGCATAGAGGCTCAACCCTTAGAACCCCCTCCACAAAGGGGCACACGACCCAGACGTGTTGTATTGTCTCTCTGTCCCACCATTCATGGATCATATTAGGAATGAAGCCCCTCCGAAGAAGTTCACTCCTCCGAAGCTCGACTTCTACGACGAAACCACTTACCCATTCAACCACTTGCGCCATTACCAACATGTAATGGCCCTCAAGGAATGATCCGAGTTGGTGATGTGCAGGACTTTTCCCACTAGCTTGAAAAAGTCAGCACTAACATGGTTCCTGAGACTTCCACCGAGATCGATTGACTCCTTCAAGACGCTGGCAAAGGAGTTCCTGACGCGATTCGTTAGGAGTCAATGTTTTCGAAAAGGCCCACATTACATACTCTCTCTAAGGTAGAGATCCAATGAGAAGCTCAGAGAGTATGTCACGCGCTTCATCAATAAGCTGACACTCATTGACGATTGCAGCAACCACACAGCTGTGACAACTTTCTCCGCTAGCTTAAAGGAAGGAAAGCTCTATGAAGACCTCACCTTGGAACCCCTTTAGACACGACGAAGCTCCTCAAGAGCCCCAAGAAGCACATTACCTTAGAGAAGTTGTGGACTGTAAAGAGGAAAATCGAAAGTGGGAAGAAGCCATCCACTTCGAAGAACAAAAGGGAGGTAAATAAATGCGAGGATGAAGAAGGGAGCAAAAGGAAGTGTAGTCACAACAGGTCAGACCCTAGCCGGTCCAGGCCAAAGAAAGCATCCAACTACGTTGGATCCAGAACTGTGACACCCCTTAATTCTAGCTTGTCGAAAATCTGAAGTGGCCCCCGAAACAACGTGGAGACCCCTCCAAGCGTGACAACAGCAAATACTACTCATACCACAGGGAGGGCGGCCATGATATCAACGACTGCAAGAGTCTAATCAGTTACGAGATTGGGTTCTGGATCCTGCAAGGGCAATCTAAAAGAATTTCTAGACTCTAAGAAGCGATTAGAACGATCCAGGGACCAAGTGGAGTCAATCAAAGAAATAGAGAACGAGACTCGGGGTATAATCTATGTCATTCATGGAGTCGGACCGAATGAAGACCTATTGCATAGGTCCCGCAAGCAGATGCTACTAGAGATGCAGACATAACCCGCGGACGAGGACAAACACATTTGCTATTCAAGGATTCAAAACCCCATTCCCACCTTGATCTTTATGGGCAAGGACCTCGAAGGAAACCGAGTGTCGCACAATGACGCCCTAGTCATCTCGGTCTTCATCGCAAGGTGGGAGGTAAAAAGAGCTCTGGTAGACACAAGGAGTTCACTTAACGTCATGTTTTACAACACATTCCGTAGTATGGACCTCAATTATGAGAACCTGACGTCTTCAGACTACCTGCTTGATTGGATTCAGCAGAGAAAAATGCTTCCCGATCGGGAAAATAAGGTTAGCAGTAGTGACAGGAGAACCACAACTGAGAAAGGTCTTATTTGTAAACTTCATGGTAGTAAACGCACCGTCCACCTACAACCTTATCATGGAAAAACCATGGCTTCACCAGATGGAAGCAGTAGTCTCCACCCTTCATCAGTGCGTTAAGTACACAACTAACCACTCTGAAGGAACGATACGTGGAAACCAACATACGGCATGAGGCTGCCATTACGCTGCACTGAAACAGGTAGAATGTTTCCAGATCCAACCGTATCACGCGGAGAAATTTGAACTAAAGCCAAGCCAAGTGACTGCATAAGCATCACCGTCAAACGACACATGAGCAATCTGCTTTTCAACACGGCGAAATGGAGAGACCGAGGCAAGCGGGGATACAACCCCCGACATTTCGTCAGTGTGGAGATTAACACCCTTACAAGGTTTACTCTCCAGTAACCTCTGTAAATGTCAGCGAAGCTCAACAATCCACTGAGATACCAATGATCCACAAGGGTCGTCCAAATTCACTTCAGGTTCAGGGTCATGATCAATTTCTCTCCGTCAAAAGTCAGTTTATGTCAGTTGCTTATTTCCCTTTCCATAGTCAATTTAGAGTTTTAGTTCTTAAAGACTTATGTGATTTGCAATCATTTAAGAAATAAAGAAAAAATTATGAAGACAAACTCTATTGATTGCTGAAAAGATGTAACAACAAACGCCCAGAGGCAGATATAAAAGACTACATACTACAAACATCTGAATTCGGTACGACATGAAGTAAAGATAGACAATCCAACTACGTGAAGAAACCAAAAGAAATCAAAGGTATTCAAAGTAGGCCATGTGAGCTATCCGGTGCAAGCTATACGCAAGCAACAACAAAGATATCCAAATGAATGTCACTCGACCCCTTCCCAAGATTAAGAACAAAGTGACAGAGGGGGATGAAAGCACAGAGTAGCCGATTGCTCCGTCGAATCACCCCGAAAAAGAGACTTACCAACAACGATACAAATCTTACAACGGATGGCTGACTTCCTCAAAATGCATCCTACCTCCTTGCAGACTTCCTCAAACGGCTTTTAGCCCCTTGAAAGAGGTGGAAGAAGGAAGATGAGGATGACCGCAAGTGATGAAGCAGTCCCAGTCTCACAATGTTGTCAAGCAATGACACTTTTCACATGTGCGGTACCCAGGGTGACTGAGAGATACTACCCCCGGAAGCATCGTGCGTCGGCTAACACTTCGATCATCCATAAGTTAGCAGTGGTAATCGCGTACATGCGGACGCAACGACACAAGGTAACACCGAGGCTCCTCCCATGTTAGGAAATTCTTATTACTTCTCCGCAATATGAGAAGAAATTATGAGATCTCAGCAGATCAACTACATGCGCACCCAGAATAGGTGACCACGCCTAACAACGATTATCTTCGTGCTCGTTCAGTGCAAATGTCAGAACATTCGAAGACTTTTGTGATCGAGATCTTCTTCAGCATTTGGAAAATCCAAAACATTTCCTTCAAGCAAGAACATTACAGGAGATACGCTCTGCAAAAGATAGTGCCTACAACAATTGGAAATATCATTATATAGACATGATGGTTCACCAAACCGTCATTTTAGCATTAAAGGTCATCATTGAATACCATACGGAAAATGAAGAGACGACTGTTCCCAAGGAAACTGCATAGACCTCGTTCGTCCAATTAATGGCGCTGCACGCAACCCCATCAATTGAGAGGGAGTAACCAATACTCAATCGTCTTGCAGTCTACGTTGTACACGTGCCACCGTGCGATCTACGCCGTACATGTAGCGCAATCGTATAGGAAACCCTAGCCTTTTCTTTGCGGGCCCATGGGCTCAGCCTACTATTCAAACAATATTCCACCACATGCCTGGCGCGAGCACTAGAAATCCTGATCAACTCTGACACACAGATCGTATCTACATATTATTAGTTGATTTAAGGTAATTTCGTCAACATAATGCACCATGCCAGTGGATGTAGGTTCGCACGCCCTCTAGCAGGCGAAATCTCTCTCCAACCAGACAAGCTTAGTCAGCCAAGGCTGATGACAATGGCTTTTGATTCATCTCGACACCTAGTCCGTCTAGCGCGAATTTCGATAGTTTAGGAAGTGGAAGTCTAATCGGCGCTATCAAGCCTGGTGACGATGACTCGCCAAGGATCATCGCCCAATTCGCGGTCAATGATCGCGAAACCCGATCAGGTAGGCCTAGCTGGTGATGACTGGCAATGAAAGCTTCTGATCAAAGCCAAGACCTGTAGCACCCACTGCACGGGCATAGATGGTTTGGAAAGAGGGAGCCTAGTCAGTCCCGAACTGATTCCAACGACTCGCCACGAGACCACTGCTTTTCAGCCTGACTGCCGAATTACAAACCCAGACCTATAGTCCCCATTGCACAGGCCTAGATGGTTTGGAAAGTGGGAGCCTAGTCAGTCCTAAACTGATTTCGACAGCTTGCTACGGGACCACTACTTTTTAGCCTAGCCTCCGAATTACCAACCCTGGACTTGTAGCCCCCACTGTGCGGGTGTAGATAGTTTAGAGGGTGGGAGCCTAGTCAGTCCCGAACTGATTTTGACGGCTTTCCACGGAACCACTGCTCTTCAGCGTGGCTGCCGAAAACCCCCAAATATGTAGCTTGATGCGCACAGTTGTAGAAAATTTTGGAAGGTGGGAGCCTAGTCAGTCCTGAACTGATTCCGACAGCTTGTCATGGTGCCACTGTTTTTTAGCCTGGTCGCCGAACCCCCTCGTCTCGAACTTGTAGCCCCCACCGCATTGGTATAGATGGTTTGAAATGTGGGAGACTAGTCAGTCTTTGACTGATGTCGACGACTCTTTAGCATGGTCGACAAATCCTTATTACCCGAACCTGTAGTCCACTCTGTTCGGACATAGATGGTTCGAAGGTGGGAGCCTCAAGCAGCTCGCCACGCGACTACTGCTCTCCCTCAAAATAGCGGCCACAAAGATAAATCACAGATCAATCAATGGCTTCACGCTCAAACAGACTGCATTCTATTATCAGCAAAGGCAACTCATGCTGACACATAGATTGTCCAACCTGTGCCCTGATAGATGCTACATAGAATGTCAACCCGGGCTTACGACGCCTGACTCGATACAAACGCCCCAACGCGTACGCTCGGCTATCGTAACTCACCCATGGCAGCAGCCGCAGCTGACAAATCAGACAAGTAAGATAAGCCTCCAGCAGCTTACCTTAAGGACAAGACACAACTTGGGTAACGCAACCCTCGGCTAAACAGTCTGCGACATGCCCACTATAAGACATGAGTATGCAACAATGACTATGAGTCATTCGCAATGCAAACGATCAAGCTCTCAGCAGCAAAAATACCATTCGACTTCTTATCAATCCAACCAGCATATGCCAAAGTAAGACGACAAGGCGAAACAAAAAATGCACAATAGGGACAACAAATACAAAACAAGTGCAGAACGCAGTCAAGATAAAATTGTTTTCATTAACAGACAAAGCAAAACGGGTACAAGTACACAAAGTTTACTCCTAATCAGGAGAAGGTACAGAAACAAAAAAGCTAAGCTTAACGGAGGAAGGGGTAGGGGTCGCATCCATACGCGCCACAGCCTCAGCATCAGGGTCTGAACCACCCTCTTCGTTTGACGACGCAAAGGTAACAGACAAGTCTACATATGACATCTTCTTATATTGGTCAAGATCCCATTTCAGATGCTTCTCCTTCATCAGCGCTAGCAGCTCCAACCTGTCGTGTATGACCCAGCGGAGCTCGCACTTGCCCTGTTCCTGCAGAAGCTCTTCCTTTCGCGCCTTCGCGTCAACAAATTCACACTCCAAAGCTCCAACTTGACAGTCAACGCATCAACCTGAGACTGCTATGTAGCCAAACTACTCTTCACAGCACTGAGCTCGTGCGTCTCTAATTCGAGCTGGTCCTCGGCCTTCCTTGCCTCCCGAGCATTGAACTCCACATCAGATTCTAATTGCTGCTTCTGAGTAGCCCAGTCGGCCTCCTTCAAAGCATTCTCTTCAGCGAGAGACCACAGTATAGAACACGCCTCAGTTGCTGCCTTCGTACGCAACCTCCATGCCTTGGTGGGCCCGATCCAACTCCTGTTTGAATCTTTCCCTCACAGACACCGCCTTTGTTAGATCACACCCAATAGCTTCCAGACGAACCCTCTAAGTCTCAACAATCACATCTAACTGCTCCAACCTTATCTTTTTTCAGCTTGTTTCCTCAGCCGCTTAATTTCATAAAGCGCATTGGAATACAACGCTTGCATATGCGAGAAGACACGCTCCATGGTGTACACCCTCTCACGAGCCGCCTCGACTTCTGTTCCAACAACGGCCACCTGGCTCAAGTGAGACATACTCAGCATAAGGTACTTTAAACCCTTATCCATACGCCCTTCTAGCATATCATCCTCAGGTTTTGGAGCTTAATCCATCAACTATCTATGATGCCTAATTATATGCTTCCTCGGAGCATACTCCATGTCAACCTCCCGATGCCAGACATGAGTGCTCATCTTTATTAAGTCCGGTGCAAAAAGGTTGATCTGTGCATCCGGATAAAACTCCCTAGGATCTGGAATTACACTGGCACCACCTTTCGAAGTCGCCAATGTTCCTAGGCTCTCCTCTGCAACTTTTCCCTTGTCACAAACAACCGACCCTTTAGTGCAAGACAACTTAACAGGGTCAAGAGGAAGAGGAGGAAGCGAGTTATCCAAAGGACCCTCCAATACCTCGAGTTGTGACCTGGAACGAGACGGTGAACAATGTGGACTACAAGAGAACTTGGCCTGTGCCACCAGGGCTTCTATCAGATAGCACACCAGCAGAACAGTCAGGCTCCAGAACCTCAGGCGAATCTTCATGGGAACCTTCTACCAGAATAAAACCTCGTGAATCGGCACCGGCAGAGGCCGCCATTGCAACCCTCATCAACCGCTCACTCAAAGCTTCCACCTATGCAGCTATGAGATTCGACATGTCATCGCTACAAATCACATCTAGTCTTTTTCCCAGCTAGATACATCGGCCTCCGCCCTGACGAGCCGATCAGACTCGCGCTCTTTACTCATTGGAGCGGGTCGTGTTGAAGACAACCACTTCTGATGCAAGACCTCTTCGAACTCACGAAGGAGGCAAGCGTCTCAGACGTCTCTTCGCGTCGGACAACACAAGAGTTTTGGGCTCAGCGGCCTTCCTCTTCTTAGAAGGGGCCTCATCTTCAAGCTTAACTCGCGATGTTTGGTAAAGAGTGGGGGCCACGTGCCAGTTGTCCTACAGCCTACTGCGAACAAAGTTGGGAACTCATATAACATCCACTGCGTTCCTTATTGACAAGCCACAAAACGTCTCCATAGTATTATGCTCCTCTAGGGTTAGAGGAGTAGTGGGAAACCGTCCTGCTAAGAAGTGCGAGCAACAATTACCACACAATCAAGCGCAGTGAAACCAGAAAAATTTATACTTACGGAGTGGTCTGAACACCCGCTCAAGCGGACGACCCCTGAATTGGAAGTACTTTGAATTCGCAAGGGCTAAGAAGCAATACTTCTGCCAAAGCTTGAAGTCATCTGGCAGATTTGTGAAGCAAGCCGGCGAGGTCATCTTACAGACGACGATACTCTTCAACCGAGGAGAAGTCAACAACTGGATCACTCGTGGAGTCACGCGAACGCCAGTCTCCTTCGCCCCAATCATAATGAGAAGGATGATTCGGTATCGATTAGGCCCCAGCTGGGCCGGAGGAATCCCAAGGAAGTCCAAGAATTCCCAAATCACATCCAGAAAGGGAAAACGTACTCCGAATTGAAGCATCCTCTGGTGCAAGCAGATGAACCCCGCTGGTGAAAACATTGGCGTCTGGTCGCCCTTCAGAACAAACAACGGTGGGTCCTCAGGGACCCTAAACTTTGTACGGATCTTAGCAAGGCCGGGTTCAGAAAGTAACATTTCTTCAAAAAATTCAAGGCCCATAGCCAAGGTTGCGTCACAAGAAAATTTTGTTGAGCCATGAAGAAGACGAACAATTTTTTTGTCAGAAGATGAACAAAATAATATCTTCAAAAGCAAAGAAAATAAAAGGGTCAGACTCCACACAACGGATGACCTAAATAGGGATTAGGTTCCGGCCTCTTTTCCACTTAACCGATGCATGTTCATTAAATGCAGCGCGCGGCTCAAGCAACGATTCAGACTCAATCATCATAAGCGGCGTATCTTTTCAAGAGATGACTTAGCGAACTGATGTGACACCAACTAACTGAGGGGAGTAGCTGATGATACACCAAAACGGTCACATCCCCGAGCCATACATGTGTCATGATGATCTCGAGGAAACACGGGCCCCAACGCGAACGGTTCTAAACCCGCCCCATACAATCCGCTAGATGGACCCGAATTCTTACAACTTGCTAAGCCCACGTGTTTCATAGCTGACCTCAATACCCGTAAGCCCTCCTAAGGCAAGTATCTCGAGGACCAGTTTCGGATATGCAATTACAACAACTCTTCGCTTTCGACTAGGAAGCAAATACTAGAGTACATATCACGCATAGAAACTTTCTCTTATGGATTACCCTCTCATAGGGAACTGTCTCCCGCGTATCTAGGAGCACAACGCTAACATGAAACTTCCATTCTACAGCACGACTCCTAATTAGAGAAGGATCTCCACGAAGATCTTCTTCCTAAACTATGCCCTCAATGGCCTGATCGAACCAGGACTCCTGTACTATAAATAAGGCATGAGGTTGGTAAGCTAAGGTACGCTACAAATTCCCTATTTACAGCATTACACCATCCTCATATCCCTGTCTGACTTTAGCATCGGAGTGTCATCGGCCACCACAACGGTGGTCTATGGTTCACGTGCGTTAATTGTGGAGGACAACAGGTCAGCAGGACTAGGTCAAAGCCGAGCGAAAAACGACTACATCAATTATTATTATTATTATTATTATTATTATTATTATTATTATTATTATTATTATTTATTTCTAATGTTTTAGACTTAGGTTATGTTTGTTGAAAAAAATGTCTTGGAATAACGATCATTTCCTTTCCTTATTTTTTCGTAGAAATCTAGACTTCCATTGTTTGGTTGTTAATATCCGGAGAAATTGGAAATGTAAAACTTGTGATTTTGATCTGAAATTGAAACAAATTAAGAACATGTTCACCTGTAATATTAACCCTTAGATACACATTCATCACCTTATTCACCATCAAAATAGAAAACCATTACCCATTTGTAAACAAAACATTTTATTTTCCAAGAAGACTTGTCTATCAAATTAGATTACCAATTGCAAAACCTAGTTGACAACCATCCATCCAAAAACCATAATTTGATCTAAAATCATTTAAACCCTGTAATAATCTCCCAAATTACATTGAAGAAGAAGATCACACACCCTCTCCCCCCGGTAATAATAATAATAAGAAGAACCCTACCTATGCGTTTTAAGTGGTTTCAGTGCAATTTCATTCCCAAAAATTTTGAGGAGGACCAAAGGATAAAAAACAAGTATTAATCTTACAGGGGGGTATTCAATTATGGATTTTAATAGACTGTGAAAAACATTAAATCTCATGGATTTTAAAATATTTCAAAGGAGTTTACAAAATCCACTGAACTTTGATATATTTTAAGTGACTGGATTTTGTGGATTTTACAGAATCCACTGGATTTTGATGAATTTTTATTATTGGATTTTCTGAATTTTTTATTGATTCTTATAAATTTCTGTAAATTCTTATGAATATGCTATTAATCATAGGAATTTATGAAATGACGTCACCTACATTGTTATCCATGTCAACACAAATCATAAAACATCTCTCAAATATCAATAAAACAATCGTTTGTATGCTACGTGAATTTTATTTCAAATTAAAAAAAAATTCAAATACATTGAATATGGTCAAAAAGTAATGCAAATAACTATTTTTCTTTTGAAAATAATAAATAATGCAAATAATTTCTTTTGATGATCCTCACTTAATACTTTTTTTGGGGAACACCTTAAACTTGTATGTGCAAGAAAAAACAAAATACAGATGTGTATAGAAATAACAATTGTTGATATATATATTTTTTTGGCTCTAAAGCAAAATGTAGCAATGGAATAACATCAAATTCTGCTTTATAAGTATATACAACAAGCAAAATGTAATCAAAACTTCTACAAATGAATTTTGTAAACGATTACCATGCAGCAAACTTGGAGAAATTCAAAGCTTATTTTAGCAAACCAAATGTTCATTGGATACAAATAATCTTACCAAAATGTTCATTGGATACAGATAATCTTACCAAATGTTCAGAAAGAGAAAAGAAAAAAAAAAGATGAAGAGAGGATAAGAAAAAGAAAAAACAAGAGGAAGATAATGAGAAGAAGAAGGAGAATAATAATAAAAAAGAAGAACAAGAACAAAAGAAAAGAGGAAGTGCGGGTGGTGGTGCAGCCAGCTGTGGTAGGGCATGGTGGTGTGGACGAAAGTTGTGGGGCGAAGTGGTGCTGCTCTTGTGAAGAGAGAAGTGAAGGTGGTGGTGTCTTTGAGCAGATCACAAAAAAATGGGATGGTGGCATTCTTTAGCGAAAATGGTGGTGTTATTTAACAATAGTCAATATAAATCCATTGAAATATGAGGGAGGGGGGTTGGATTTGTAATAACTCTTGTTATATATAATTTTCACTCACAAATCCTTCAAAATCCACAACTTTAACAAATTCATTAAAATTCACTACTTTTTAAATACCCCCTAATTTTGGTGGACTTTTGAAAATCATGAATTGAATACCCCTGATTTTAATGGATTATAAAACAATCATTTAAAATCTATTTTAAATACCCCTATATTTACATGTATTGTTTTAAATCCTTAATTGAATACTCCGATATTTTAATGGATTTTAAAATCTTCTACGACCTATTAAAATTCATAATTGAATACCCCTGTTAGTTTTGGTGGAAAAGTTGTCACGTGGGGTAACTTGGTTGAGGAATTAAAAGTGCAATGAAGTACTGCAATTGGTACATTTTTGTAGAAATTCATTTACTTGGCAAAAATTGTCGCATTTGCACCCTTAGTTAAAGAAATGAAGATGGACTATTTTGACAACAAACTCTGGTATGGAATAGTTTGAACTCTATGTTTTTTTTTTTTTTGAAAGGCCGTTTGAACTCTATGTTAGCTTCTTTTGCATCTGTTTAGGTCATGCTTATTAATGAGGAGGGGAACTGCTATACTCAAAATTCTTGAAATGGGTTTGTAAACCATAAAGCGGGGAATTTGAGAAGGATTACCTTCCAAATCATTAGAGAGAGATCCAAATTGCAGGGAACAAGGTTTGGAAATTACGATGTAAATTTGGGAATGATCAACTCCTGACCTTTTGGAGTGAGACCAAGCCCTAACAGAAAACCTGACCTTTTGGAAATTACCATGTAAATTTGGGAATGATCAAAACATATCCACACTCAAAATAAGGTCCCCATTCACCATGCTACATCATAACTTTTTGGAAACGAAGTTGGAGATGATCACATAATTTTGGAATTTCATTTTTCTTTTTTAATAATTTGATCACACAATTTTGGTTAATTTTAAGCTTCAAAAGTTGTTCCGAAAACAAGAAGATTGTTGATGATGATGTAGTTGTTGGCCTAGAATCAAGGCACTTTCTTTGGATGTGTACAATATATTAGGTAATGATTTATGTTTCTATGTGTCACTTTCATATCCAAGCATAATTGAGAGGTAGTACTAAAATTATAAAAACATAAAAATAAAAATAAAAATAAAAATAAATATAAATGCCGTTGCCTTTCCCTTTTCCCATGAGATGAGATTGAGATAATACGAGAGAAGCAAAGTAAACAAGAAGAAACAAAGGTATTCATTTGAATTCCCTTTCATCCATATAACCCTAATCAAACTCTTTATTATCATTTAATACACAATGTACTTTCCTTTCCCTAAAGACCAGACTGATTCCTTATTTCCCTTTGCCTCTCTTTCTTTCTTTCTTTCTTTTGCATACAAAAAGAGAGGCGTCCATTGTAAGCACAAACCACCCATCATATTCTAATCTCTCTCTTTCTCCTTTTCTTTGCATGATGATAACTTCTTCATTTCATTTGATTTACTAAATAGACTCACTCACTCATCAGCCTCTCTGTTCTGTTCTGTTCTGTTCGGTTCTTCTTTGAAAACCAGAAGCAGCAGCTTTTGCTTGAGCTGCCTTCCTTGTCAATTCCATGGCTGCAACCGAAGAGAGCGACGTTGTTGTTGGTGGTGCTTCTGATCTGCCTGTGAAGAGACCCAGAGAAGGTGAAGAGAACGGTGGGGTGTCTGTGAATGTTGAGATGGAAGATAGCAAAGAAGAACAACATCCTTCTTACATCTCATCTGTCATTCCTGGATGGTTTTCTGAGATTAGCCCATTGTGGCCTGGTGGGTTTTTCTTACATCTTTTCATTTCTGTGTTCTATGATTATAATTGTTTGTGGGTTTTGCTTAGAATCTCCAAATTTATCTTCCACATTTTTTTATTTGGTCGGTTTCAGCAGCCAAGATTGTGTTTTTGTTCTGTCGGGCTTGTTTTCCTAATTTGATCTCTGGGTTCTGTTTTCTGACTTGAAAATGAGATCCCTTTCTGAGGTTTCTCCATTACTAGTATTTTGATATATTCAAATCGACATTTGTTCCTTTCACTTCACTTCTAGATCTACTCTATCTGCCTTTTGTGTAGTGCCTTGATTTTCTGATTTTAGGAAATAATAATATTTGTATGCTCTTGTGAGTACAAAAAAGAATAAAAAATTGAAATTGTTCAACATTAGTATCCTTTGAGGATTAGAATTTTATAGCCCCATTTATTGGTCCATGAGATTGCTGCTTTTATTGTCGTTACTGTGTCCTGTTCAAGTAGAAGTCATTGAGATTTTTTCACTTGTTGCATATTACATCCGCATTCGTTGATTTATTGATTTACTGTAAACACTCAATACTAAGCACCCTCTTTGGGTACCTTTTGAACTGCTCTGAATATAAAACCTATCTTGTTGATTAGAAGTAGAAAGAAACACCAAGTTCAAAGTGGTCCATTTCTGGTTCAGAACAAAAAGTTTTGATAACACACACCACGTGTGTTTTATAACTTTATCGTGTAACATTAATTTACCCAATTAGCTTGTACTAAGCCTCACACTGAGGCGAGCCTCAAATCATAGCCTCACAACATATTTTTAAACCATGCCTTCATGTTTCTAATTATGCAAATGATAAATTGGGGCCTGACTTTTGTTGAAGCTCTTTGATTTTTCTTTTTTATTGAGAGAAAATATTGATGGTTCCTTGACTTGCTTAAGCGTTGGCAAGGCAAGGCGTTCCATGTTCATAACTAAGTTTCAAATTTAGCAAGATGAAACTTGAGTTCTGAAAAACTTCAATATTTTTCTCGTAGAAGGTGTCACTTTAAAGTTTAAATGTAGGCTAGGCCCAAGTAGTTTACTCGGCAAATATTGGCGATTACTTGCTACTCGCTAGAGGAACGTGGAATTAAAACTAGTACTCGGTGTGATTTACATGGAAAGTGCGACTCAGATGTATTTGAGTGATTCGGTGAGTAATTTCAATCAATTACTCGTGAGTAATTCAGGCCAACTCATTTCCCTTTTTTCTTTGATTTTTTTTCTTTACTTTTTCGCCCTTGGCTCTGACCCAGGCACTAAAAGACAGAGAATCGCTAAAGAACACAATAGAAAGTGAAAAATAATGAGAGAAGGGGATTGCTCTCACTGCAGTTGTTGCTGCCTGTTATTGGCTTGCTTGTGTCGTACTATATTTTTCCCCTTCTCTTATTTCAATTCATATGCACTTTGCAATACGGTATGTATTGATATTTTAAATTTGTTGATATTCCTTTTCTTAATTATGTTGAAGAAATGATGGTTTATATGGTGTTATTGTATAATTGTAGTGCAAAATAACGGGAGATATGATATGTTCTCCTTGGCTGAAGGAATCAGTTTTTTGCAAGGTTTTGAAGCTTTTGAAGTCTTTTAAAGTAAGGTGCAACTTCGTTGAGTAGGTGTTCCCTTAAGCTCAAGGCCTTTTATAAGAGCCTTCCTTGGGACAACACTGATGGGCATGCCTTAATCATCTCAGAAGACATTGTGATGCACGGAATAGTGTTTCATAATATGTGTTGATCTTCTTAATTTCTCTAAATTCAAGTAGAAAGTGAGCAAACAAGTCCTGAATATCAATCGAAAACTACAAGTGTTACAAAATTCAATTAGGTTATCTTTCTTGTTGTTATTTGAGCATAGTCTCTGATAATTGGTGCTAGGTCTTTGTTCTCAGAACAATTGATGGTTTTTGGTATCCCTAATTACTGTCTAATAATGAACTCACTCATGATGCTCTCTCCGTGATTGAGTAATTTCCAGTTGATAACAATCAACTGGAATTTTTTTGTACTTACTTTATGCATATATTTCGGCACAACTGCCCATTGTTTATATATATATATATTTAGTTCCTAGTTGGCTTAGTTGATTTTTCCTTGTTTATTTAAATATTTAAGGGGTCTTTCGGTTTTATTCGCATTCTGGTCCGATTAAAAAATGTATTTCTTAGATTTAATCCTTTACCTCTCAATAAGTTATATAACTTTTTGCAGGAGAAGCACACTCTTTAAAGGTAGAAAAAATATTGTTTCAGGGGAAGTCTGACTACCAAAATATTATGGTGTTTCAGGTAATCATTACTACAGAAGAGTCGACCTAGCAAAATTTTCTTTCATCATGAACAATCTCTTGACAATTCTATATTAATTTAATTTCTAACTGTGTATGTTGTGTTGTTGGCATTGTTTTTTGTTACAGTCATCAACATATGGAAAGGTTCTTGTCTTGGATGGGGTGATTCAAGTTACAGAAAGAGACGAATGTGCATACCAAGAAATGATAACTCACCTTCCTCTTTGCTCCATACCAAACCCTAAGAAGGTAATATGCACGAAATATATTGCAAAGGACATATAACTGAAGTATGATCATCCAGGATTTACCCATTTTTTCTTGCAAAATACTAATGCTTTCTGTTAAGGCAAATGTTAATTGGTGGTGAATAAAAATATCATAATTAACTAAAGGAACTATAATCCTTCCAAAATGGAGTTTCCTTTTCAAATAGATACCTATTTGGAATCAAATGAGGTGAAGATAGGGTACTTAAGCTGATAAAAGTGTTAGAAAAAGATCTTCTATCAACTCATTTATTTCTGAGAATGCAAGGTGTCCTAGAGTTGGGTGCCATAATGTAGGAGGCCAAGTTGCGTGATTAAATGGATATTTAGCTGATTTTACATTGAGATAGAATCATTCTCGTGCCAAAAAATGAAATGCATCATAACAAACGATACCCAAGGATGCACAGACTCAGATATGACACGGCGACTCGGCAATTTAAAAAAAATTAGGACTCAGCGACACGTCGAACCTTATTTTTATTTTTATATTTTTTAAAAAAACTATTAACATAATGTCATAACTCATATACAATAATTAATAATCCAAACATATAAAACATCTAGATGCATAAGAATTTGTAAATTTACGGAGCTTATAATATCATGTCACAACTCACAATTCATCTAGTCAAAACATAATAGAATATTTTTGACGTATTGCAAACTTGCAGGTAATATTGCTAGAATAGTTTACGGCAAACTTGCAGGTAATAAATTTAAAAGGACAGGAGAAGAACGTACAGGAAGAGAAATATTGCAGCTACCGGCTAGTAAATGAAGAGTTGAAGACAAGTCAGACAACAATCAAATTCCAGATGTGAACTCTTAAAAAAAAAAAAAAAACCACTGTCAGAAATTGAGTGTGGTAGGCTTGTTCAAACAGTTGATTCTTTTTTTCAGAAATTGATTGTGCATATGAAATGGAAAAGTAGGGTTGGAAATATGCTCACTTGGTACAAGTCTTTACCAAGAAATGGAGAACCTATAAGTATTCACGTTCATTTTCTTCATGATCTTCACATCTTCCTGGAAATTAAGAGACGGAAATAACAAAAATAGAAATAATTATATAAATTTCCCCATTCAGAGAACACCAAGGTAATGAGACTGTTACTTCAGTTTTCGTTAAGAAAAAACCCAAATTGATGGAGTGAGGGTGAGGGCCTTACAATGCTTGCTGAAATTGGCAATGGGTTTGTTGTTTGCCGAAGAACATCGAAGCAGAGAGAGGAATGGGGCTTCTGCAGTTGCTTTGGGTTCATGAGAGAACCCGTAAGACCATTCAGACCTGGCACTTGGCACTTCTTGAAATTGGTAGGTTGGTTCAAGCATCCTAGGACAGAAGAATAGAAGAAGTAAAAAAGAACTGAAGAACAGAAGTTACAGAAGAGTTGAAGGACAAAGTGTGAGGCGAACCATATCTAGGTATTTGCCAATAGATTCAACCACAACCTTGAGAAGCTTGGGCTGACGTCTGCTTCAGTGGGAAGCTTCTTCTTCCTCTTCTTCTCAAGAAATCTTCTTCACGCGTCCGACGGAGCTTCAGTCCGGTTTCTTCCTCTTCCTTCTTTCTCTTCTTCGGTTCTTCCTCTTCTTTCTTTTCTTCCTTGCAATCAGAGCATCTAAGCTCTTCGTCTGTTCTGCAAATGGGTTTGAGAAGGAAGAAATCGGGGAGTTTAGGTTTTATATTGGGGCTTTTAATCTCCTCCGTCCGATCTTATTAAGATCTGGAAAAAAAATTATTTGCAACCATTTTCACTAGACCGAATCCGGACCGTGTCTGGACCAAGTCAAGTTGACCGACATGTTGACCGCGAGTCGGATACGTGTCGGCTGCATGTCGCATGCGTATCCGTATCCGACACGCATTTTACTAGGATTCGGAGGGTTTTTCCGAGAGTCAGTGCTTCCCAGATGATACCTGAGTTTTAATTTATACTTCAAACTGTATGAGAAGGGGGATCAAGCTTCCACTTCTTGAAAATGGTGTAAAAGTGGTTCCATTAAATAAACTTCCGTCAAGCTCAGAACGAGAGAATTTGATATCTTAAAACAATATACGCATTTCTGTAAAACTTATAATCGCATAATGCTACTAGTAGAGACATCCTTAGACAATTTGTTCAACACTTTGTGTTCAGCCTGTAATTTATATATGCAGTTTTTCTTTTAGTTGTTGATGGGAGTTATATTGCTCACTTTCTTTTGTAATTACTTGCAAATATTGAATCTGTACGTCTGCTTTCATCATTATACAATTTTTCTACAGGTTTTGGTTATTGGAGGAGGAGACGGTGGTGTTTTGCGGGAAGTGTCTCGCCATTCCTCTGTTGAACAGATTGACATATGTGAAATTGATAGGATGGTTATTGATGTGAGTAACAATGGTCTTTACCATTTTTTTTGTTATTTTTTTTCATTTGGTTGTCAGTGAATGCCGTTCATCTTACCAAGGCCACCAGAACAAGAACAGATAAAACAAATAAAAAATAAAAAAAATAATACCAAGAAAATTACTTCGTTCCAAAATTGAGCGGCTGTAAACTTCTTTCTTTTCATTTTAAGGCCCTAACTATAAAATCTGTTTTCAAGCTACATTGAACATTAGGATCAAGGTTTAAAAAATCTGAATCGGGAAGCGCCTGCAAACTTCTTTCTTTTCATTTTAAGGGCGTCACTATAGAATCTGTTCTCAAGCTATACATTGAACATTAGAAATTAGGATGTATGTGTCTTAACAAAAGTGACTTTGCTTGGAACAATTTGTACTTGCTTTTGAATCGTGTCACTGATCCCTATTAAGTGGTTCAGGTGTCTAAGAAGTTTTTCCCAGTTCTAGCTGTTGGATATGAAGATCCTCGTGTGTTTCTCCACGTTGGTGATGGTACAACTCACTCTCCCTAAATTAGTTTGTCATGCTACAAAAATAATTATATTAATGTGAACGCATAACATCTTCCCTCCTGTGTCTCCCTTTGTTTGCTTGTGAAAACCTGCAGGAGTTGCATTTTTGAAGGCTGTTCCTGAGGGTACTTATGATGCCATCATAGTGGATTCTTCTGATCCTATTGGTAAGGCACTGTTTACAAAACTACTGCAGTTTGATTGCATTTAGCAAATTTTTTGTTTAAATTCTGTGATTGACTTCAATCAGGGCCTGCACAAGAGCTTTTTGAAAAACCGTTCTTTGAGTCAGTGGCAAAGGCTCTCCGCCCTGGAGGAGTTGTGTGTACCCAAGCTGAAAGCATGTGGCTTCATATGCACATTATTGAAGATATTGTTGCAAACTGCCGTCAGATATTTAAAGGCTCTGTTAACTATGCATGGACAACTGTTCCCACATATCCCAGGTATGCAATCCTCAGTGCGATCAGTCATATGTTTTTTTACGTCTAGTAAATAAAAGAGGAAAATTGTGAAAGTTAAATGGTTTTGGTCAATCTTTCTGCAGTGGAATTATTGGTTTTATGCTGTGCTCCACCAAGGGGCCATCAGTTGATTTTAAACATCCAGTGAACTCCATAGATGATACCAATTCCAAATCACCCTTAAAGTTTTACAACTCAGAGGTAACTCGGATTTTCTATGATCTTATTTAGTCTATTCATGCATTAGCTTTGTTTTCTTACTTTTGATGTTCTTTTCAGATTCATTCAGCTGCGTTCTGTTTGCCATCTTTTGCTAAGAAAGTCATTGAGTAAAAAACTGAGTAAAACAGTTGCGGATGGACTCACAGATCCAGGGTTCGAACCTTGCTGGTGGAATCTGAAGTGGGAGGGGGGTTAAGGGATTAAAAAAAAAAAGAGAAGAAAAAATAAGTTGCCAAGAGAGCTGACGGTCATGATTTAGCAGTTTTAGGACACCTAATCGAAATGGTGCAGTGGCATGATGGTATGTGGGAAAGTTTGAGGTGTTGTCAGCCGATGTTGAATGGGAGCTTTCTGATTTTTCTCCCCAATGTAGTTCTGTCTCGGGCTTTATATTTATAATTACCTATCTGGTGGGTTCTCCCATGAATAATTTCAGTTTTAGATGGTGCCATATCATGCTTTGAAAGCATTAACTGATTTATTGTGTTATTTTCTTAGATTTCAATCTTCAGCACACAAATTCGGTCCTTTTGCTTTAATTGAATCTAAAATTACAAACTCAGGAACATGATTGGTGTTTGATCCCAACTTAAATGCTGGAATGATTAACATTGGTACCCAGATCATACACTTGAATGGAAAAGAGATGAACTGACCAGGGTTAAAGGTCATCCTTTAACCTAATTAACCATGAGTTTAGTTGTGTTAAAAAAAGACAAACCAAATAGGCCGACAGAATCAAGTAAAAGATTGGTCTGGTTCGGTTTGTCATTAAATGCTCATCAGGGTGTCAAAACTTGAAAATAATAAATTATCAATCAACACTAGTAGTTTTACATTTGAATTAAATGAACATTTACCAGATGAACTATTCGTTTTGTTTTGTTTTGTTTTGTTTTTTATTTATTTATTGTTAAAGTAGATGATGAGCTATTCCTTAGTTCTTTACAATAACAAGCAAATCTCTGTGGTTCTTTTATGTTAAAAGTATTCGTACTTGGTTCAAATTTTAACTAGGTTTGGTTCCCTATTTTGGTTGTCTTTTAATTTTTTTTTTTGTTGTCTATTTTTAGTAAAACCAACCTAAACCAAACTGTGTATACCTCTACTTCTCTCCCTTTCGTTCCATCCTTTTCCCACTCAATATTTTTTCCTGGGAGGATTTATCAGCCCAAGTGTAAAACATTTCAACAATCCCTTTAAGTCACACCATTCCATATTGGATGGAGAACAACAGGAGATTCTTGAGATTCACTATATATTTTTTTTCTTGTCTTCGACAACATCTGCAGATAATATTGGTGGTGTTTGTACCATATTTTCCGCCACATGGCGTTATTGGCACATCATCTAATGCTTATGACGACGTCCATCAGCACGTCGAGGAATCAAGGATCATTATAGGTGTTGAGCATTTTGCGTCATCGAATCATATCCTTATAGGTTTAATATAATTCCCTTACATATACAACGACTTAAATTGCATGTCGTAAGTGTCTTCAATGACACCCTTGGCAAGTCGTTAAAAATGTAAAGCAATGACGAGCTTTGAATGTTGTTGAGCAAGACATAACGATGAATAACGACTTGTTGATCACAATTTAACTAATCGCTGAGAACGTGTTGCACGATGTCTTATTGCAAACAACAACATCAAATGCACGTGACAAATGGTTTGCTAAAATTAAAAAATAAAATAAAATTATATATATAATTTTTAAGAACCAATGACCATTGGGCCATGGAATACTCCTTTGCATAGGAGGTAAGCAAGGGAACTACGTAAGAAGCACCGTGCTCTATGCAAAAATTCAAGTGTATTAGAACATTCCCCAAGAAGTGAAAGTGAATGTGATTTAACGACTAGGATTTATACAATAGTATCTTTGTATTGCCCTCGGGATTCTAAAACTGCACCCATTTAAATGATCACGAAGATCAATTCAGATCAGACCAGCATTACCCAGAAGTAAATAGATAGAATGTAAGTGTTGTGATGAACAAATGAACATACTTCATTAGAAATTGTAAATATAATTGTGGATTGGAAGCTCCTGAAGCATTTGACCGGTCACTGGGTGAAGTATCAAAGAAAACTTTCACCCAAATGAAACTAGTAAGCAAGTACTCGTCTAGGCCACACATCTTCCATGCACTTGTGTTCCCCTGCCCATTGACCATATTATCTGCAACAGAAGGCCATTTCTGCAAGATTTACTCTAATCAGATAAAATCATAATGCACACAGATTGTCAAACTGTGTAGCAAAGACAAGTTGTCTTAAATCCAATATGCTCAATATCAAATATAAACGATTGGATTACAGAAAACTGAATTGGTTAATCTTTTCCAAAGATGTGCAAGCCACAAAGATTCCCTGAATTTTGATGTCCTTTGAACAATTTATCTCAAGAGTACCACTGCCATAAATATATAAATAATTAATTCCCACAAAATATGAAGTAGTTATATTCTAAGACAACATAAACTTCACTGACTTTTGAAAGGAAAAACCCATTTAACTGCAAAAACAGGATCCATAACCTTTTCAAAGTAAATACTAAATATTATGGGAAAACTGCAAAAACTCAGGCTTTCTTCAAAATTCAACACATTTAGCGATTAAGACCCCACCTGTAATTGCTCTCTTCAACCGAAGGCTCCTACCCAATTTGTTGGATCTTTTCGAAGGAACCAAAAGGAAGGGATTTTAAGAAACGGTGACGGAAGAACGCAAGTTATGAATGGATTGTCTCATCCTAGTTTGGCAATGGGCTTCTACTAGAAATGAGCATTTGGGGCTGTCTTTTGAAAGGTCTTGAGTGGGATTATAATTTCTTGTATTTATTTCCCAATTGAATGAGATTATTTCACCTTTTCAGAAAAGAAAAGAACTAAGACAAGAAACTAAGACCTAAGCTACTGGGTTGCTAACATACCAATTGCAAGAAAGAATCTTATATCAAGATGCTTCCCCTCTCCTTAAGCTTTTGGAATAAGGATATAAATATGTTGTCGAACATGGACCTAGACTATGTTGGAATTCAAAAAAATTTCGATAATCTCTCAACAATTACTTAGGGTTTCATATGGAAACACCTGGTCTGGATGCTCTTTCTCCATCTCATATTTCTCATAATAAAATAATAATAATAATAATAATAATAATAATTATAATAATAAATCATCATCATCATCAAAGCCCATTTTCGAGATTTTCGGGGTCGGCTACATGGATTTTGGTTCTCCAAGCAATGCGATCTTCCCACATATCCTCGCCTAATCCAAGCTCAATGATATCTTCATTCACCGCCTTCATTCAAGTTTTCAACAGTCGTCCCCTCCGTCTACACCCTCCATTAACTTGCCAATCTAGACATTTTCTAATTGGCACCGTGCTTGGTCTCCTCCGCACATGACCAAACCAAGTTAAACGTCTTTCTCTAATTTTGTCCTCTATGGGCGCTACACCTAAGTATCTCCTAATTCTTTCATTTCTAATTTTATCCTTACGAGTTTTACCACACATCCACCTTAACATACGCATTTCTGCTACTGCCATCTTATGCGTATGTTGTCCCGTAGTAGCCAAACATTTTGAACCGTATAGCATGGCTGGTCGAACAATTGTCTTATAGCATTTCCCTTTTAGCCTTGCAGGCATCCTTTTATCGCATAATACTCCTGATGTCATTCTCCATTTCAACCAACCAGCTTTAATCCTATGGTCTTACATCTTCTCCAATAGCCCCATTCTTTTGAATTATAGATCCTAGATATCGAAAAGCCTCACACTCTGGGACCTCTACACCTTCGATCTCAATTGCATTACTTCTCCCTCTTGGTTCACAACCAAAGTTGCACACTAGATACTCCGTCTTCGAACGGCTAATTCTAAAACCTTTACTCTCTAAAGCCTCCCGCCACTTAACTAATTTCTGACCTAAACCTACACTAGTCTCATCCATTAAGACAATATCATCTGCAAATAACATGCACCAAGGTATATCTTCTTGCAGATGTCTCGTCAACTCATCCATGACCAAAGCAAAGAGAATAATAATAATAAATAAATAAAAATAAAAATATGCTTAGCATTAATGAAGATTAACATGATAAAGAACTTCGACTTGCAAATTGTGACCAGCTAATTCATATCTGTTCTAGAAGAAAACATATCACGTGATCAAGAGCAAAAGACATAAAACTACTAGTATGTTGTCTCCAATTTTGCATTTAAACACACATAACAAATATTATTATGCAGATAATCTAGCAAATTGGTAAGCAGAAACTATTGAATAATTCAGCTTTCAAAAAGTACCGTATTTGAAAGATAGCTACTGGTGGAGAATTATGAGAGAGAAGCACATGAAATTGAAAATGCTAACAAAAAAAATACAAAGAGCATATAAGGAAAAGCGTACCAAGTATGTCATTGGCATGATTTAGGATGCAAGACTCTGGGGTAGAAACATGTACATTCTTTTATGAAATTGTAGGAACTGAAGGCTCATGGAGTTCATCCACAACGCTCCTTGAATCTGCCAAGACTGAACTATCAGTTTGTGAACCAGGAGTGCACTCATGACAACCTCCTAATCTCAATGAGGCATGGGTAGGATCTGCAACCATATCAGTTCCTGTGATGCCATTTTTCAATGTTGGATCTTCTTTATAAGAAAGGACCCTCCATTCACATTTGGTGCTTCTGTATCTGATATACTTCTTGTATTATCTGCAGATGCCTCAACATTAACAGATGAAACACAGTCATTATCTTCTGGAACTACTGGCACTGAAGTATCCCCAAACCGTATGCTCAGAGAATGGCTTGAGAGTTCCGGTGCAGAAGTATCTATTGTTCTATAGCTGAAGCAGATGCTTCGCAGACCTCCCAATCCTTTGGCCATTTTGGGTTCCTTCTTGCACGAATTCATCCATGCTTCTTCTGTCTCAATCACATCTATTGCAAACTTCATCTTCCGGGATTGCTCTTTTAGTATTTCAAACTAACAAAATAAGAACATGCAAGCATTGAATCCATAATTTTACTATAACTTAACAAATCTGATACAATTTGAAATGATCCTTTTCTAGATTGACTTTGACACCAAGTTTCAGGTAAACCAACAATAACGAAAATTTGCCAATAAAACTATCTGATTCTGCCGTTTGACATGGATGGAAGATAGTTAAGTACTCACCTCTTTCATTAGATCTTCCTTGGTCATCTTCTTCATAGCTGCTCTTTTATCCTTAATTTGTTTGTCATGTGTTCAAGGAAGCACAAACTCTTTGAAAACTTGCCGTATCCGTGTCTGACACGTATCCGACACACGACACTTGCTCGACACGCGTCGGACACTTGGTCAACGTGTCGAGGAGTGTCAGACACATGGTCAATGTGGTCAACGTGTCGAACACGCCTCCGATACACCCTGAAACTTTGTCAATACACAGTCAAGACTCGCAAACCATTTTTTTTTTTTAATTTTTACTTTTAAAGGTTTGCAAATAACCACATAATATAATGGTTTTTTATCCATCTGAAGTGAATGACTATTTCAATTACGATTTAAGACAAATTGGGGAAAAAACCAGTAAAGCATAAAGGTAGGCTATGCTTCTTATTTTTCTCTCATTTACTTTTTCTCTCCTCTACTTTTTCTCTACTATATTTTTTCTCTACGTTAATTTTTTTTCTTACAGCAATGTCACCTTCTTCAAGACACTCTAGGAAGACACTTTATTATATTATTATTTATATTTATATGACCTATTAAAAAAATAGTATGACTTGTCGTCGTGTCCCGAGTCCTATTTTTTGGGAAATTGTCGAGTCGGCATGTCGTGTCCGTGTCCGACACGACACACGTATCCGTATCTATGCATCCTTGCATATGTTTCATCAGAAGTGCACTCATTACCTATGAATTTGTTAGTCTTTTGAACTGTGTCTTTGCTCTTCTCTATCATATCATTAACTTTTCATCTGTTGTTTGTTTATTTATCCACTGTCACTTCTTCAACTCCTTCACTAGTGTTGCTCTTATTATCTATCATTTAAACTAAAAAGATTGATTTTTTTATCTATCTTTTTAATGGTAAAGAAATACCCAATAAAGTCAAGCAAACCTTGTTTTAATAGCAAACCCAGTAATCACCTACATTTACATACCTTTCACGCCTAGAGAGTTCCGTTGTTTTTTCCATCTGACAAAAAATGTAAATTAAATATATAAGAACAGATAAACATATCCAAAATCAAAGTACATAATCGTCAGTGAGATGCAATTTCTTGGTTATAGTCGTTGTCTGATATGTTATTTTTAACTAGAATTATGTGAATTAACTAGAATCATGTGAAGGTGACTGAGTGAGGAAGCACCAAACAACCTCACATGCATTCAAGTTTCTCCTGAACCTCTCAAAAAACACGAACTTAAAACATTTAAATTCTAAGGAAACTAAGCAAAAACAAAACGATTGAGCTATAACCTGACAGACCTTGTGCAGAAAAACATGCCCTGAAAACCTGACACTCAAGCCCAAAAAAACATGCCCTGAAAACCATCTTTGACAGACCTTGTGCAGCAGCAAAAATAGGGCGTGATAGGCTTTGTTTTCACACTCATAGAACCTGTACAACAACCTAAACAGGGCTTAACAGGTTCTCTTTTCACATTCATCATTTCAGCACACTTACCCTTGTCACCCCCTGCAACCTTCAGTTCAAAACAACCCTGGCAGGACATTGTCTTCCCAACTGTATACCTCACTTTGGCAAATTACACGCATAAAACCCTTAGGATGAGATACAAAAACATAATAAAATGAAATAATTTCAGTCCATTATACCTTCCCATCTAGAAGAGACACATAAAGTATCGAGCCCTTTTCCTTCAGATCTGTTGGTATGCTACCCAAGATGGATTCCTTCTAGTATTGCGCAATCTGATAGGAAAAGGAAAAAAAAAGCTGGCACTAGATCTAGATAAAGTGCTACCCAACACAGAAACTCCAGAGTTTTGACATCCCTTTTCAACACTCTTTGTGTGAAACGGCGACCATTTATGATCAGCCATATCATCCACGTGCTCATGTTCGTGTGAATGAAAGACAACACCTTCGTCAGTTGTCTGATGTTCATTGGCTCCACCTGCCACAAGAGGCTTATGTTAGCATGTGCAAAATTAAGTATGATTGCATGGCTAAACTCAAAAGAAAGGTTGTTCTTAGTTGGTCATAGCCATTTGCTTGGCTAATTTCGTCAACAAAAAATACATCAACTTTAATGCCAAATACCACAACTTGCTAGATAAAAACTAGAACTAATAAAAAAATTTAGAAACGTTAAAATATAGATAAAATAGAATAATATGTGCAAAACAGAGTATGATCGCATGACTGAAAGTGGAAGGTTGTCCTTAGGTGGTCTTAGCGGCGATTTGCCTAGTTAATTCCAAAAAGAACAATACCTCAACTTTAACCTCAGCCTATAACGAAGAATACCCCAACTTGCAATATAAGAACATTAAAAAAGATCAAAGCATATTGTCAGTGTTTTCCTCAAATATAGCTACATGTAGAAAAAAATTGCTATTTTGATTAAAAAAAAAAAAAAACATACAGCAACAAATTGAAAACTTCATTAAACATTTTTCTATTTTTAATATAAGTGATGTAAAGTTTACATTGTTCTAGGTTTTGTGTCGCTCCTCCTTTAACTCCCTTTCATCCATGAACATTTTGAAGATATTATCCATTACTAAACACGAATGAATAACTTCATTACAGTGAAAAATTTATTAATAGATCTTAGATCTCAATTCCTCCTTGTCATTCTTCTGTGTTCCTATCTTTTAAAAGATTCAAATACACACTCTTCATGAACAAGTTTGGTTAGTTCAAATGTTGATTTATTTTGATGTTTTTGACCAAAAAGTGAATATATTTTTTTTAAATTTGCTTCATCCTATGATGAGTTTCTTCCCTAAACTCTCAATCTCTTTAAAATACACAAAACTTGAAATACAGATATATTCCATAATTAAAAGGATCAATTGTTTTACCCTTTTTAAAGCAAGTCTTTTTGACCTTTTAACACACCCTATAACCAAAAAAGAAATTAAACCAAAACACTCTTTTTCATTATTATCTAGATCGAAACGCATTACAAAATTCAGTATACAAGTTATTAAACCACAAAATTTTTGAATCTCTTCATTTCCAAAATTGTCCTATTGTGAGCCCCAAAACAAAGATAATAGAATCTAACACCACCTAGGTAACCAAACAGAATTAGGAATATAATGGAAAATTGAATATTTTTAAACAAAAATGCATCATAATCCACGAAATCAACAAGAGGGGTTTGGTTCTCCAAAATTTTCTCATTCCATCAACATGAAAGTAAGCAAAAATGATGGCAACCGAACCAAATATCATGCAATTCATTCAAATTCAACTTACATATGTAACATTTACAAAGAATCGAAAACATGCAAAAACAGGAAAACACAACACTGGAAACAGAGGCGCCAAAATTAAAACAAAGGCGCCAAAGTTGAAAGAGTTTGAATTCGAATTCAGGGGTAGGAAAGTAATAACACCCATCAGGTTGTTATAATTCCACATGGGCCAGACACGTGTAAGAAGCCTATTGGCTCAATTTGTAATTCAGTTACAATCACTGTAGTTAAATAGGGGAAGAGAGGAACAAAGGAGGCATGAGAGAATTGTAAACCCAGGGCCAGTTCTGAGATCAGACCGAGCAGTAGCTTGTAATCCTTCTTTACGTATTCAATAGAGTTTTCTTCCTCTATTTTGTTCTTTCTCTGCTTGAATCCAAGTCACAACTGTGACATTTGGTATCAGAGCAATCGGTCAGTCGAGACTGTGATTAACACATTCAAAGCAATGGAAACTAGGGCGAAAGAAGTAGAACAATTCATGCGAGAGGCGAAGAAGAACCAAGGCGAGACTACAGGCCAGATTGAGTTCTTAAAAAATGAACTCAGCCAATTAGCTCTCGCTCAGGAAGGATTAGCGAAACACATGGACTCAAAGTTCGATCAACTCTTCCAGTTGATTCGAAATCCACTAGCTCCAATACGAACCACGGAACCGAGTTCATCCGCTACTCCAGTTTCTAATCAAATCGACCAGTGATCCAACTCCCAAAATCATTGGGAGAGCCAAGGTATGTTCCCTAGACTACCAAGGTTAGAATTCCCTTGTTTTGATGGTACAAACCCCAGATCATGGGTAAAAAAGTGTGAGAAGTATTTCGAGTTCTTCCAAGCTTCAGAAGCTAACAAGGTGGGAATGGCTTCGATTCACTTAGCCGGTAAGTCAGACCTCTGGTTTCTTGACCACCAGGTAGGGAGGGCTTCAATGGAAGCAGTTTTGTCATGATATTTGTGAGCGTGTTGAAGAAGTAGTTCTGGATAACTCTGTTGATTCATTCAATAAACTCATTCAACATGGCACTGTAAATGAATACTTCGACAAGTTTGAAGAATTGCGCTCACTAATGTTGACTCATAATCGTCACTTGGACGAACAATATTTCGTTCTCAGTTTTTTAAGTGGCTTAAAGACCAATATAAAGGCTTTGGTTCAACTGTTTAAACCAACTTCTTTGACTCAAGCTCTCTCTCTGGCAAGGATGCATGAGGCATCCCAATCACTAAATCATTCCAAGTCATCTCACACTCATTCATACACCTATAGACCAAATACATACTCTACCTCTTTTGCTAACCCAACAAGCAACCAGCCAACTCATACGTCACACCTCAACCACTCCAACTACCCCAATCACAATTCCAATACATCCCATAGTAATATAGACCATAGGAAACCATTCCACTCACCACACCAGAATCCTTCTCGCCCTCATCCATCAATACCTCCTATCAGAAGGCTCAATCCCAGCCAGATGCGCTTACGCAGAGAGAAAGGTCTCTGCTACAATTGCGATGAGCAGTACAAGCCCGGGCACTTGTGCAAATCTCAACACTTATATATGTTGATTCCAAAGGATGAAACAACTGATGAAACCGAGGACTTCCCTGAAATTGTAACTGAGAATCTTCTTCAGGAGATGCCTACTGATATGGAAATCTCTCCACATGCTCTCCATGGCTGCTCATCAACAAACACTCTATTAATCAAGGGGCTAATCAGAAAGAAACCAGTATCTATTCTGATCGATACTGGGAGCACCCATTCATTTATTGACCCTAGTGTTGTAAAAGCTGTTAACTGGCCAACTTGCCTCACACCGCAAATGCTTGTCAAGGTTGCTAATGGCGACCAATTACTAAGCAGCGCTGTCTGCCAGAGCTTGACATGGACAATGCAAGGTGTCTCATTCGAAGGAAGGGTTAGGGTGTTGCCTCTAGGAGGTTACGATATGGTCTTTGGCGGAGACTGGTTGAAGAAATTTGGGGACATTACATTGAATTTACAGAAGCTGCAACTGACCTTATTTATCAATGGTCAAGCTATTACTCTGCAAGGAGGACCTGAAAATGCAGAATTATGCATACTAGAGTCCGAGGGATTGTCTAAACTTTGGCGAAGTAAGGCTAGTTCCTTCTTCTGTCATCTCTTCTCTATGACTGTCAAGGATGCTGCTCCACAACTTGATCCTGCCATTCAACAACTCATTTCACAATTCAGTGACATTTTTCAAACTCCTACTACCCTCCCTCTGAGCCGCACTCTCAACCATCACATTCCCTTGAAGCCCGGCCATAACCCACCTTCTCAGAACCCCTATAAGATCCCTTACATGCAAAAAGCCGTAGTAGAGAAGTTGGTACAGGAAATGTTGGAATCTGGTTTAATCCGACACTCTCATAGTCCGTTTGCAGCTCCCATCCTTCTAGTCAAGAAAAAAGATGGTTCCTAGAGATTTTGTGTGGACTACAGGAAGTTGAATGAAATCACCATCAAGGACAAGTTTCCTATGCCCCTCATAGATGAACTCCTAGATGAACTTCATGGGGCTAGTATCTTCTCTAAGTTGGACTTGAGATCAGGTTACCACCAACTGCTAGTTCATCCACCTGATATTCACAAAACGGCTTTTAAAACACATCATGGCCACTTTGAGTTCAAGGTGATGCCTTTTGGGCTTACAAATGCACCGACCTCTTTTCATGCTCTTATGAATGAGATATTTCAGCCCCTTCTGAGGAAATGTCCTGGTGTTCTTCGATGATATTCTCATTTACAGTCCTAATTTCTCCAGTCATTTGGATCACTTGGCAACAGTATTCTCCATTCTCAGACAACATCGACTTTTTGTCAAGTTGTCCAAGTGTTCTTTTGCTCAAGAAAAGCTAGAGTATCTTGGCCACATTGTCAGTGCTAATGGTGTTGAGGCCAACCCACAAAAAATTGAGGCAATGGCCAACTGGCCCTCTCCTACAAACATTAGGCAACTCCGCGGATTTCTGGGTCTCACGGGCTACTACCGAAAGTTTATTGCAAGATATGGTCTCATTGCAAAGCCATTGACAGACCTACTCAAAAAAATGCATTTACCTGGTCTCCTGTAGCAACCACGACCTTCTCCCAACTGAAGCAAGCTATGTGTTCAGCTCCCTTGTTGGCTCTTCCAAATTTTCAGGAGCCCTTCCATCTAGAGACTGATGCCTGCTCCATTGGCGTAGGAGCTGTCCTATCGCAAGCTGGCCGGCCTATTGCTTTTTTTAGTAAGTCTCTAAGTCCCAAGAACCTTTCTTTATCTACTTATGAGAAGGAATTACTCGCAATTGTATTGGTTGTTCACAGATGGCGCTTATATTTACTTGGCTCCAAGTTCATCATCTTTACGACCACCAAAGCATACGCCATTTTTTAGCCCAAAAAGTCACTACAATGACTCAACAACGATGGTTAGCTAAGCTCCTTGGCTTCGACTATGAGATTTGTTACAAACGAGGGGTTGATAACAAGGTCGCGGATGCATTGTCACGTTGCACTGATAACATGGGCCAAGTCCTAGCTCTGTCAACAATTACTCCCACATGGCTCACTGAAGTTGAGTCATCATATGCTCAAGCTCAGTTCATTAAGCCATTATTACAACAGTTGCTCATCTACCATGATTCCAGACCACCCTTCTCCTTGAATCACGGTATTTTGAAACGTCATCAGCAAATCTGTATTGGCTCTACTGGTCCTCTTCGTCAGCAACTTCTCCATGAACTCCATACTTCGGCCTTAGGTGGTCACTCGGGCATCAACACAACATACAAACGGCTTCATCAATATTTCTTTTGGCCCAAAATGCAGAATGATGTGTTGTCCTTTGTCTCAGAATGTGATACTTGCCAGCGTAATAAAACAGACAATTCGACCTATGGTGGCCTTCTTCAACCTCTACCTATTCCGGAGCACGCTTGGCAACATATTTCGATGGATTTCATCGAAGGACTTCCGCCATCCAAGCACAAAACAGTCATCCTAGTAGTCGTTGACAGACTGACCAAATTCAGTCATTTTATAGCACACTCACACCCATTCACATCTGCCATGATTGCTGACTTGTTTTTGCAACACATCTACCGTCTTCACGGCTTACCCACCTCCATTGTGTTCGACCGAGACAAGGTATTCTTGAGCGCATTTTGGCAGGACCTTTTTTCAGCACTTGGTACCAGCCTCAATCTCAGTTCAGCATACCATCCCCAAACCGATGGACAGACTGAACGAGTCAATGTCTGCCTCGAGAACTACCTCCATTGCATGACTAGTGACGCCCCTCGGCAATGGTTGAATTGGCTTTATTTGGCAGAATTTTGGTATAACACCTCATTCCACACCAGCCTCCAAACCACCCCATTCGAAGCTCTCTATGGATATAAGCCTCCACTGTTGGCTCTCCCTCCTATACCCTCCAATTCCATCACTGATGTTCAACAATTTCTTAGCGACATGGAGCACATGTTGAGCCTTATTAAAGAGAAGCTTCACCGTGCTCAAGAACGTATTAAACTTTACGCAGACAAGCACAGGTCTGACGAGAGTTCAATGTGGGTGATTGGGTTTATCTACGCCTGCAACCGTATCGTCAAACATCGGTCCAGGTTCGCCACAATCTCAAGCTCTCGGCTCGGTTCTATGGACCCTATCAGATAGTGGAGCGAGTGGGGCACAGTGGCTTACAAACTCAGCTTTCCCGCACACTCCAAAATCCACCCTGTCTTCCATGTGTCACAATTGAAAAGAAAACTGGGAGCCCACTCCATTGCAACTCAATTACTACCAGTGGTCGACCACTTAGGCTTCTTTCGAACTGAACCTGTCGCAATCTTAGCTCGACGTCTCATCCCTCGTCACAACAGAGTCGTGACACAGGTCCTCATTCAGTGGTCGAACTCCACCCCTACTGACGCCACTTGGGAGGATTGGTCGCACATTCACGCCGCTTTTCCTCACTTCAATCCTTGAGGACAAGGATATTATTCGAAGAGGTTGGCATTGTCACATTTACAAAGAATCGAAAACATGCAAAAACAAGAAAACACAACACTGGAAACAGAGGCGCCAAAGTTAAAACAAAGGCGCCAAAGTTGAAAGAGTTTGAATTCGAATTCAGGGGTAGGAAAGTAATAGCACCCATCAGGTTGTTATAATTCCACATGGGCCAGACACGTGTAAGAAGCCTATTGGCTCAATTTGTAATTCAGTTACAATCACTGTAGTTAAATAGGGGAAGAGAGGAACAGAGGAGGCATGAGAGAATTGTAAACCCAGGGCCAGTTCTGAGATTAGACTGAGCAGTAGCTTGTAATCCTTCTTTATGTATTCAATAGAGTTTTCTTCCTCCATTTTGTTCTTTCTCTGCTTGAATCCAAGTCACAACTGTGACAACATATTAGAACAAGAACAATAGAACACATAAGAAAAAATTAGCACCCCATCACATCACCTGGTGCTTGAATAAATCGCCAAGGAAGAATGAATGAGCCCCAAATCGAAGAAAGAACCCAAGATATGAGAGAAGAAGCCTTAAAAACTGAAAATACGAACAACATCCAAGCAAAATCAGTCAAAAAGTTCAGTGGGAAAATAATTACACCCACTGAGCTTCAGAATATCGATGAAATCTCTCAGATTCGTTTATCCAGAAACACCGAATTGGTAAGGAAGTCTTCGTAGAGTATAAATCAATAACCAAGAACCCTAGCTAAATCCGTAATCGACAGAGAGAACCAATAATCAATAAGAGAATCCGCATGTGAACAAACGACAATCGAAAGAAAGAAATAAAGATTATTAAATTGCAAGAAGAGAGAACAAGAACACGTACCTTTTTTTTCTTAATCTCAACCAAAACCTGCAATGACCAAAGAATCTACAATAGATCTGAGTGCGGAATAGCAACTCGCAGCAGACCAGACCCAATCGCACAACTGGCAGCAGACCCAGTCAACTACCGTTTTCCTCAGTCTCTCCCGTCTTGCCTTTTCCTCTTATCTCTACTCTTTGCTAATGAATATGGGAGGCATTAGACTAGGGACGTGGAGGTGATGCAGGTTCTCAAGACATGTTCTTGGTATTGTAGCTACTAGCTGTAGGGGTGGGCAAAAATCGATTTAAATTCGGTTAACCGACCGAACCGATTTTCAAATTCGGTTCGGTAACCGAACCGAAATATGAGTAGAAAGAAAATAATTTAAACCGAACCGAACCGATTATAAACGGTTCGAAATCGGTTTACGGCTTTGAACCGACCGATTTATAACCGAACCGACCGATTAATTAGATATATATAAATAACTAAATAACAGGTAGGTGTCAATACCTGATTAGTGCAACAAATGCACTGCAGTACACCCTGTTGCACTGAATCGCCCCCTTCTCTCAAAGTTTTCAATTTTAGGCTAAAAATTGGGTCTGAAAAATAATTGAGCTTGTAAAAAAATTGGGCATATTTTAATGAAATTCTTTCAAGTGCTTGAGCCCGAAATTTCGACCCAACCGAACCGAACCGATCCGAAATTCGGTTCAACCGAATTCATCGATTTACAAATACAAAATTCAAATTCGGTTTGGGTTTTGGGCAAACCGAATGAAATGGGTTCGAAATCGGTTTGGAGCTCAAAACCGAACCGAACCGACATTGCCCACCCCTAACTAGCTGCCAGAAAAAGAGAGAGGATGAAAATAGGTAAAGAAGAAGGGGAATGAATAATTGGGGATTTGGGTCAATTGTGGGCTTGGGCTTAACTGTTTGCACCTCTGCGAGATTATCAGTATTTGTTCGTTCAAATTCGCTGTGCTAATATAATTTCATCATGGAAGCTATGAATCCTACAAAAACATAAAAATGAAATAATTAGAATAAATACACTACTTGAAACACTAATAAATATAAGTTAATAGGTAATTTATGTATAAATTATGTGAATATCAGATAGCCCAATCCTATATTTTGCTAATCATTGAGCAAAACAAAAATAAAATCATAACTCACTTTAGTAGGAATCATTGGTTACACTTACCTTAAATGTGCAACAAGGCTTTGAGCCCCTAGATTACTTCTAGTGAATGAGTTATAGTAGGATTTCCATAAATATTAACCACAAACATTTCTGACTCAATAAAAGAAAACATACTTTCTAAAAACAATTCAAAAACGTGGTTACACTCCTTTATTTTTCTCAAGAGTAATCGTCTAATTGTAAAAAATTTCAAGAAAAACAACAAACTAAGAATGTCACCGTAGTACATCAACAAATTTTGACAACAATTTAATAGTATCCACACAGTTCCATGAAATGTTTCATATAACATTCCATTAGTCCATAGACTGTGCCATGGACCATTCCAAGGAACGTTCCATCAGTCCATGGAAGTATGTGTGCATGACCTTATCAATATAACTCTCCATTTCACAATAAAGACACGACTAGATAGCTTTTAGAAAATACGCTTCGAATACAAGTCTCTCATATCACTCAGAAATAAAGCACTCTGAAATTGCGTATTTGTCACTCAGTTTATATATGAGGAGAAAAGTAAATTATGAAACACCAACATCTCACATATAATTATCAAGAAAAAAAAATGGACTTTTCAAATAATAAAATGAATATGAGCTCATGGATAAGAATATCAATTAATTTTGAGAATGTTAAATCAAACACCATAGTTCTTGTATATTCAATCTTTACATTTACGGACCAAACATTTACTTAAGATCAATTAGGTTGTAGTAGGGCTTGGATTATGGCTAACATGAATGAAAAAAAAAAGATGTACAAAATTTTTCTGAGAATAGATACACTATTTAATAAACATATAGGGCACTGAAAAATAAATAAAGGTTGTACACAATTAATTTTTCTCCTTTTCAATTCTTATTCATATTTTTCGTTTAAATCGTCAATCTTTTTTATTTTATTTTATTTAATATCAACGACATGTTTTTCCCTTCTATATGATAAAAAAATTTCAACCTTGAGGATTCATGGATTTTCTAGCTTCAATTCTTTTTATTTGCTTGTTCCAAAAATATATCTGACCATGCACCTTCTCAGAGAAATTGAGTAAGCATAAAAAAAATATGGGATATTACTCCATAATTGGAGTAGGTAGTGGTGAATGGGTTAGCAAAGAAAAGGCTATTCAAAGGGTCAACGAGCTGCTACAAATATTAATTACTTGGTAGGTTAAAAGGCTAGAGACGATTCAAGGAAAAGTGCCTATATCACTTCAGTTTTAGTTGGTATTATGACATCTCAATTAAATAACCAAGAAGTTTTAGTTTAATGATTCAATTTTAATATCATTCTTAAAGCAATCAATAAGAAAAACAAGAGTAATGAGATCATCAACGAGATAATGCGAACTCATGAAAAATATGAGTTTATTGAATAACTCTCAAGACAAATATAATAGCTCAAAACTCACAAGGGTCAAGTCTCTACTATTATTCTAAGGCTTTCCAGTTAATTATCTCACTCATCAACTTCAAATTATACTAACTTGGCTTACAGTGCAAGGATAGTCGAGTTGAAAAATCTCATGAAATATATTTAACATAAAATATAATATCAAACCTTATGTCTTCCTATTAATATATTAATGTGACAAGTGATAACATGTATTTTCTCAAATTTAAAAGCATCAAGCACTTGAAAGCATATTCTCTTCCTTGGAAAAAAACATCTTACAAGCCCATAAAAACAACTCATTTTTTTTTTAAATTAACAAAAACTTCAGGTTTTGAATGCATTTTATATCAAATTCAAAAGATTTTTTACAATGAACATTTTTATAATCATCCAAGTATTCAATGGAAATTGAGTATAATACAATAGTTAATCGGATTAATTTTGAATACATTTAAGCTCAAAATTTTGTGAATTGCACAAAAACTCATAAACCTACCCCCAAAACCTAAACCAACCATTGTCCTCAATGTAGAAATAGAATAATCTTGAAAAAATGAAGGAAAAGAAAAAATGTCGGTGAGAGTGATATTACCATGGTGAAGTCGTTATCGATTTTGAAGAGATCATCCACCAATGGAAGTTCAAAAATTAAGAATTGTGGACTTATCATGAGAAATTAATAAAACACCTACATGACACAAAAAATATGCATGCACCAGTTGTAAGTCAAAATAATTAAGAAGCTAACGAGTATGAGTGGAATGCAACTAGAAAAAACTAGAAAATCAATCCAGACTAACCATAATGACACAATTGAAGCTGGGCTACCTCCTAGAGCGTTTGATTTAACGTCGTTAGCCCGACGAAACACATAGATCACATATAAGACCATGGATTGTAGAGATATAATTCCTCAACCTTAATACACATGATCCTCTAATAACATCACATCAACCCCGATTTCTAATGTAAGCATCTCTAAAAATGGATTAAGATGTTGACTACTAAATTTAAAAGCACGACCATCCTGAGGATCAACAATCTTAACATCTCCATGAGGAAACACTGTTTTCACAACATAATGACTAGACCATCGAGATCGTAATTTTTCAGGAAAGAGACGCAACCAAGAATTAAACAACAAAACCTTGTGAAAGACTCAATGGACTTGCGAATAATGGATTTATCATGAAACATCTCCGTTCGTTCTTTGTAAATTTTAGCACTTTGGTATGCATCATTAATAATTTCTTCTAACACATTAAGTTGAAACTTACGATGAGATTCAACCTTATCTATATCAAATTAAAGGTTTTAATAGCCCAGTAAAAATGATGTTCCAATTCCATAGCCAAATGACAAACCTTACAAAAAACAAGTCTATATGGAGAGATTCCAAGTGGGGTTTTAAACGTTGTCCTATAAGTCCAGAGAGCGTCATTCAGTCGTTGAGACCAATCCTTACGGTCTAGTCGATAGAATTCGTAAGAGAGTTCAATCTTGGAAGAACATGTATCTCTCATATGATGGTAGAGTCACTATCATTAAAGCAGTCTTGAATAGTCTCCATGTCTACTGGACCTCTTATTTCATCTTGCCTACAAGTGTTCGGGATGATATAACAGCCATTATGAAGAATTTTTTGTGGTTGGCCAATGATAAGTACAAAAAGAGTCCTATGGTGAACTGGCAACGAATATGCAACCCTTATAATGAGGGAGGCTTGGGCGTAAGGTGCATTGAAACCTCTAACAAGGCTGCAATGATGAGGCATGTGTGGAATATTGTCTCTAAGAAGGAGAATTTGTGGGTACAGTGGACAAGTAATAACATAATCAAAACAAAGAATTTATGGGTCATGGACACCCCAAGTGACTCATCCTGGTGTTGGCATAATATTCTTAAATGCAGAGCTCAGGCAAGCAAACTAATAGTACACTCAATTGGAGATGGCAAGGATACTCTGTTGTGGAAAGAACCATGGCACACCTTGGGTATACTACTCAATAGGTTTCTCCAGCATCTTACGTATCACTCTCTACTGCACCGCAATGCCAAAGTTAGTGCGCTTATAAAGGATAACAAATGGGATATCCGATTGCAGAAGAGATCCACCATTGCTGATATTTATGAAGATCTTGAATCAGTGGAGCTGGACAGTGCTCACAAAGACGAAATCACTTGGATGGGGGGTCTCGATGGGGAGTTCACTAATAAGAGTGCATACCAATCAATGAGGCAGAAATCACAAGCAGTTTCCTGGTCCAAACTAGTGTGGTTCACAGGAAGGATACCTAGGCAGAGTTTCACTACTTGGCTTGTTATGCATAAGGCTCTCAAGACCCAAGACAAATTGAAAAAATGGGGAGTCATTGAACGATCAAGTTGCTCATTGTGCAGTGATGAGCCAGAGTGCGAAGAGCACATCTTCTTCAGATGTAGGTACTCATGTTATGTATGGTCAGTTGTCCTACTTCAATTGAGCTACAGACGACAACCTTTGGATTGGGCAGCAGAATGGAAGTGGTGTGAGATGAAATTATCTGGTACGTCACCTAGAACTGTGCTAAAGAAGCTTGCTTTGAATGCCACTATATACCATCTATGAACAGAGAGGAATTGTAGAGTCTTCTAGTCCAAGTTTAAAACAGCAAGTGATTTGGTGCCCAAGGTTATTGAAGATGTTCGGCTACGTGTTTCAGTCCTGGATCTAAAGGTAGAAGATAATGGTGAGAATAGAGAGCTCTTTGATAAGTGGTGAATTGGTGTTCAATTCCATATACACACAAGTACTGTGCATGCATGGCAAAAGCCTGAACTAGGCTGGTTCAAGGTTAATTCGGATGGATCTCTAGCAGGAACTATAGGGGGATATGGTGCGTTGATCAGAGACCATAAAGGTCTAGTGGTGGCAGCTACGGCAGGGACACAAAGAGCACAAACATTGATTCTACATGAACTACAGGGGATCGAATTGGGGATTAAGCTAGCGCAAAAACATGGTTTTCAAAAAGTGGAACTTAGTATGGATTCTAGCAATGCTTTCAAATACATTACAACCACTAAAGCTCCTCCATGGGAAGCAGTACATATAACCAGACGCATCAAGGAGGAAATCAGAACATTTGCGGGATGCAAGGTCATGCATGCAATGCGAGAAATGAACCAAGCAGCGAATAAACTATCAAAAATCTTACCTAACCGTGAGTTTACTGAGATCATTCCTAGTTCCTTTGCAGAGGATATTAAGAAAATTGTTTTTGATGATGCCCGAGGTAGGAAATACACTCGAATGTAACAAATCTGATCCTATTTATTTTTAGTGGTCTGGGGTGCCCTTATAAACCCCACGCTTGCCTTTAAAAAAAATAGCGAGTAACTCATTATTTGTAGTGGAGTAATTAAGTTTTGCATCTTGTAGAGTTCAACTAGCATAACAAATATATGATGTTTTTTTATCCAGTTGCTAAGATTGCTCCAACCACAAAATTAGAAGCATCACACATAAGCTCAAAAGAGGCAAATTCCAGTTAGGAGGTTGGATGATTGGAACTCAAGTCAACAATTGTTTAAGCTTTTCAAAAGCTTTCAAACAGTCTTCATCAAAGATAAAAACGTCCTTAGCAAGTAAATTGCATAGAGGATGAGTAATCTTACTAAAGTCCCTATTGAACCTATGATAAAATCCAGCATGGCCTAAAAAAGATGTAATTTCTTTCACCATATTTCATGATAAAAGACTAAAAATTAAATCAGTTTTGGCTTTGTCAACTTCGATGCCCTTGTGAGAAATTATATGCCAAAGAACTATACCTTACCTAACCATAAAATAACATTTCTCCAAATTCAAGACAAAATTCTTCTCTTCACACCTATTTAACACTAAGGTTAAATGAAGTAAACACTCATCAAACGAATCTCCAAATATTAAAAGTCATCCATAAATACCTCAAGAAAGCTTTATACCATACTCGAGAAAACACTAAGCATGCACCTCTAAAAGGTGGTGGGTGCATTGCACAATCTAAAATGCATTCTCCTATATGCAAAATTTCAAAAAGGGCAAGTGAATGTGGGTTTCTTTTGATCCTCGGGTGTAGTGGGGATTTGGTTATAACTGGATACCCATCAAGAAAACAATAGTAATCATGTCTGGCTAACCTATCAAGCATCTGATCGATAAAGAGAAGAAGAAAATGATCCTTCCTTGTGCCTGAGTTCAACTTGGGGTATTCAATGCAAACTCGTCACCGATGGTCATTCAGGTGGGCTCTAACTCATTCTTATCGTTTATGACTACTATCACCCCCATTTCTTTGGAACAACCTGAACTAGACTGACTCGAAATCTATCCAAAATTGGGTAAATAATACCCACATCCAACAACTTGAGCATCTTGGCTCGGACAACCTTCTTAAGATTAGGATTAAGTCTACGTTGCATTTCACATGAAACTTTTGCTTTATCTTCCATATGAATGCCATGCATGCAAACGCTTGGATATATTCCTTTAATATCCGCTATAGTCCACCCCAAGTGTTGTCTTATGTTTTTTTTCAAAACATCTAGCAAGTTACTTTCTTGTTCTAAAGTCAACGCATACAAAATAATAACAAATAAAATATCATCAGAACCTAAAACGTATACTTGAGGGTGTCAAGTAATGGTTTATGGCTAAGCTTGGGTGGCTTCTCAACAAAAGTGACAAGTTTTTGACTCACTGAGTGGAAGGGGTTCCATTTTAGGCTTCCACGTATAACCATGATGAATAATAGGAGCTGAACTAAGCAAAGCATTCACATCCCTAATGGAATTATCAATGTCAAAGTGTAAATCGAAATGAGTCAAACAGGCCATAAGGGATCATCTAACGCAGACTGCAAAAAAGAACCACCAAACCCTCAATCATGTTAACGTCACATATATCCTCGAGCTCTGGAGTTTATTGACTTATATTAAAAACATTGAGTTCGACGGTCATGTTACCAAATGACAATTTCATAATTCCATTCCTATAGTTAATAATAACATTGGATGTGGCAGAAGATGGGCAACCCAAAATAGCTGGAATGTGACTGAAGGGATTGTGAACAGCTTGTGTATCAAGAACAATAAAATCCACTGGAAAATAAATTATTTAAACCTTTAACACCATGGAAGACTTTGACAGACCTATCTGCCAATTGTGGTGTTACTTTAGTCGGTTTTAACCCACTAAGACCCGATTCCTCAAAAACAAAATATGGCAATAAATTAACACTCGCCCCTAAATCCAACAATGCCTTATCAATCATATGATCACCAATAACACAAGAAATGGTCGGGGACCCAAGATCCCTATACTTCGGCAGGGTTCTTGCTCGGCGATGAAGGTTCTCTTTTGCACATTTAGCATTCGCTTGAGTGTGCCAAGATCCTTAAAAACTTGGCATAGGTAGGAACTTGCATAATAACATCGAGCAATGGAATATTAATGTGAACTTGTTTTAAAACTTTCATTACATCGTTGACATTTATTCCTTTTTTTATCGGAGCTAACCGTGATAAAAACGATGCCTTAGACAAATAAGATGCCTGTGTGGGGTCAGAGTCAAGAGGGATCATCTTTAGAAGGCAAGACTTTATCAGCTTCCTTGTCAGCTTGAGATGCAACATGCTTTGACTTAGACGGGGATCGAAAAACACTCGAATCAGGCATTCATACATGATTGTCAAATTATTTTTCGCTCTTAAGGGTAGTATAGATTTGACATCTTTATTGCAGGGCTCGGATGTGCTACTAATTATGAATTGACCATTTGGGTTTTAAACATGTTGACTAAGAATTCTTGTTGGCTTTCTCTCAGGGAATGCCTGAGAAATCCGACTAACAACTATCTCAAGTTTATTGATGGCTTGAGATTGGTGTTGATTCGTAGCTTTTAACTCTAATATTGCCTGAGAATTCTGCTCAAACATTCTTTTTGTGCGCTGCATAAAATGATTAACAGTTTCCTTTAAACTAGATGTGTTGGATGGAAGAACTTGGTTAAATTGAGACCTAACAAGGCCAGGGGCTTGAAGACACTGGGAAACAACAAATCCCACTTGGTGTTGGAAACCTAGGTTGTAATAGTTGGACAACGGATTATTATTAGGTCGCTGAAAAGCATTGACTTGCTCAGCAAAATATGCAGGATAATCACTCGTGGGAGGTAAGGGTTAGGTAATCTTCAAAATTGCAATAATTTTCTGAGCCATAGTTGTAACCAAGGAATGTGATTTTTAAAAAAATGTCGAAATTTCACAAAATATTTCTTTTATTCAAGTTACCAAAATTTCTTTTGAAATCCAAAATATTTATTTCTTTTATCAGACCAATCTTAGTTTCTATATATTTTAACTCTTTATAACCTTATTTTAATATTAAAATTTGTTATACAAGTGATTCTTATGCAATATGTAGTTTGTATGACATTATGAGTCTTGTGAGCTTTTTATGTAAGAGTTTAAAATTCTTAAATTATATCGATAATTTTAAAATTACAACCAAAATTTTTACATTTTCTATACACAAAGAAATATTTCTTAAAATCAACTTACCGAAATTACCTTGAAAAACTAAATCACGATCCTTGGTCATAACAATTGCTTCCAGCTTTGATGGGGAATAGGAATGAACAAATATGTCCGTCACTTCATATATACCACCCTTACGTCTATTAGAATCCTTTTATCGAATAATCCCATTACTGAGAAATTTTAGAAAGAGTTTCAAAGGAGTCTCAAATTTCATTAATACTCATACAACAATTTTGAAGGGTTAACGTGTCTTGGAAGTTGATGCAACCGATTTTCGCTACCTGTTTTGACCTAATCCCGCTGACCTGCTGACTTGTACAAGTAACGCACGTGAGCCACGATCAACTGTTGTGGTGGCCGATGGCACTTCGATGCTAAAGTCAGACAGAGATCTAAGGAAGGCGTAATGCTGTATACATGGAATTTGTAGCATACCTTAGATTACTAACCTCATGTCTTATTTATAGTGCAGGAGTTTTGGCTCTACCAGGCCATCGTAGGCGTAGTTTTGGAAGGAGATCTTTGTGGAGATCATTATCTAATTAGGAGTTGTGATGTAGGAGGAAGTTTCCCTGTGTGAAATGAACTATGGTATTTGCTTCCTAGTTGGAAGCAAATAACTGTTGTCGTTGCCCGTCCAAAGCTGATCCTCGAAATACTTGCCTTAGTAGGACTTACGGGTATTGAGGATAGCTGTGAAATGAGTGGGCCTAGCACGTTGTAAGAGTTCGGGTCCATCTAGCAGACTAAATCAGGCGGGCTTAGAACCGCTTGGGGCCGATCAATGTTGGGCTGATGCTGGGCTCGTAATTCCTCGAGATCATCATGACACGTGTATGGCTCAGGGATGTGACCGTTTTTTTGTATCATCAATTACTCCCCCCAAGTTAGTGGGCCATTAAGTTGGTTTGCTGACTCTTCAAAAAGGATACCATATCATCGTGATAATTGGACTAGAAGAGTTTGCCTCGAGCGACGCACAACATTAAAGGGTACATGACTACTCAAGGAGGGAAGGTGCGGTTTGTCTTCCCTATAGATATCGGTCGCTTTGATGCATATTTTCTTATTCTTATCTGTACTATTCTTTTGAGCCAAAGTATTGCCATGAAATTTGATTTGTTCTTTCTACCGATGGCTGACAATGTTGAACTTTTCCTAAAGACCCGTTATCCCTCACTTGCATCCATATTTTCGAAGGTAGTTTGGTTGACGAAACTGAGTTGATCAGGCTTCATAGTTTGTATCGCATCCCAGGCGACTTGGACATTGTTATCGCGTTTGGAGTTTTGGGACTGAGTATACCTCCTAAGGGGTACATAGGTTTGCACCGAGGCATGTTTGATGTCTGGCGCTTATTTGTTTATTTTTGTATGCCTCCCGCTCAAATGGTTCCGAGCGGGTTCAAGATTCTGCTCGCGATCCTCCTGAGGGCTCATGATGCTGGCCTTCATTTTACTTCGCCGGTAATCCATCACATGACCGCTGCTCGATTGGATCCTAGGGGTCTTTGTATATTGAACTGTCCTCATTTTCTGCGCTTGGCAGCGGATGACACTGAATCTTGGGAGAAGCATTGGTTATTGGCTTCGGTGGATTCTGGGTACTTCAAGCTTGGGAGTTGTAGAGTGTCTCGATATTTTCAATTTGATCTTGGTGAGTTTCCACGGCGTCGGTGTATGCATACTTTTGTATATCCCTTGTGCGGTGCTGGTTATAATGTTATTCCTCTGTTTCAGGGAAGTTCGATGTTTCGTCTCTTAGCGAGGAAGATAGACGGATAGAGAGGAACTTTCTTAAGGTCCCTTTGACATCCATTGAGGATGTTATAATGCCAGGTGATGTTGTGCACAGCGGGTTGCTGCGGTGTTCTTATGGTGCTCGCCCTGCACCAGGTTCACCGACTGAGGGGGTGGTCACTCGTCGTTCGAGGAAGAGAAGTGTGGCTTTGCCTATCCCGTCTAGGCCTTGCGCAGCGGACTAGGCTTTGGGCACCAGAAGCCGTCGTCATCTACCGCGAACTGACTAAGCTTACCTGGTAAGTTCAGCGATCATTGTCTGTTGGAGAGCAATGATCCCTTGGCAAGTCGTCGTCATCATCAGACTAGCACTGACTAGACTCCCACTTCCTCGGCCATCATGGCCTGCATGCAGCGGACTACCAGAAGTCATCGTCATTAGTTGCGAACTGACTAAGCTTACTTGGTAAGTTCGACGATCATTGTTTGTTGGAGAGCAATGATCCCTTGGCGAGTCATCGTCGTTAGTGGAATAGCGCTGATTAGACACCCACTTCCTCAGCCGCCGTGGCCCACGCGCAGCGGACTAGGCTTTGGGCAGATCTTCGAGTCTGGCCATAGTCGGGTTTATCAAGGGTCGTAACAGACAACAATGGAAGTTTTTGGTAAAAATAATTATTTTATTGATAATATTTTTTGAGATGCTCTACATTCCATGGTCTTTGACTGTATCTTTCAGTCAGTACATTTCCGGCCTGTTGACTTTAGTGACTCTATAAGGTCCTTCCCAGTTTGGGTTTAGCTTTCATGCGCCGACTTCTTTGGTGTTCTGTTGGGTCTTCCTGAGCACCCAATCTCCCATCTTGAACTCGCGTGGTTTGACCTTCTTATTGTAATATTGCCCTATTCTCTGTTGGTAGGCGGCTATATTGACAGAGGCTAGATCCTGCTTCTCGTCAAGGAGGTCTAGCCCTACGCGAAAGGCTTCGTCATTACCGTCTGGTCTTAACTCCTCCGTTCGAAAAGTCAGCACCTCGAGTTCTATCGGAACCATGGCTTCTGACCCGTATTCTACGGTGAAAGGTTTTTTTTTCCGATAGAGACTTTTTTGGTTGTCCGATATGCCTAGAGTATTCTTGGTAGCTCCAGAACCCATTTCCCTTTGGCTGCATCAAGTTTTCTTTTGATGACCTCTTGGATTGTTCGGTTGGTAACCTCCACTTGGCCGTTGGCTTGTGGGTGTTCTGGCGAAGAGAAGTGGCGGTTGATGTTTAAACTTTTGCACAATTTCTTGACCTTGCTTCCTTCGAACTGGGTCCGTTGTCGCTGACTAATACTCTGGTGATGCCAAATCTACAAACGATGGTTGTCCATATGAAGTTTTTGATCTGGACCTGCCCTATTTTGGATAGGGGCTCGGCCTCGATCCACTTGGTGAAGTAGTTGACGGCCACAAAAAGAAATTTTTGTCGGATGATGCCGGGAGTGGTCTGACGATGTCCATTCCTCATTGCGCAAATGGCCATGGGCTAGTCATCAGAGTTAGTAGCTGGGCATATGTGTGTATGGTGCGAATCTCTGGCATTTGTCACATTTGCAGACAATATCTTTGGCGTCTCGCTGCATGGTCGGCCAGTAGTACCCCAGGGTTAGGGCTTTATGGGCAAGGGTTCTCCCGCCCGGGTGATTCCCGCATATACCACTGTGGATATTTCCCAGGACTTGGCTTGCCTCTGAAGGTGATAGACATCGAAGTAGGGGCCCTGTCACTGATCTTCTGTATAACCTGTCGTTTAGAAGAATGTATATTGCTGCTCTATTTTTTAGTCTCCTTGCTTATATCTTCCCGATTGGTAGGGCTCCGGTTGCTATGTACCCCAATATTGGAGTCATCCAATTTGGCTGCGTTTTTGCAGCGCAAATATCTCTATGTTCTGCTTCATCGAGGCTTGATCGCTATTGATATTCCATGAAACAGCTGGAGACTTCGACCGAGGCTGAGGCTTCTTTGGCTAGCGCGTCAACTCTTTTGTTGTCATTTCGGAGGCACTACGCGAGTTCACAACTCTTGTACCTGCCCATTATGCCAAGTACTTTGTCCCGGTAGGCTATCATGCGGGGGTCATTGCTGTTGAAATCCCCTTTGACCTGGTTGACTACCAGTCTCGAGTCACTGTGTGCTGTTAGGCGATCTATACCGATCCCTTATGCTAGCTTTAGACCGGACAAGAGGGCTTCGTATTCGGCCTTGTTGTTTGAAGCGGGGAAGCAGAATTTGACTGCTTTTTCGAGGGTGAAGCCATTGGGAAAAGGAGTGTGATCTCTGCTCCGCTCGCCTTTCCAATCGAGGACCTATCGCAACGCAAAATCCATGTTTGGACATCTGAATCCGAGGGCTGGTGGTCTACCTTTGGGTCTTGTCCGCCGGTGAACTCAGCAATGAAATCTGCCAGTACTTGGGCTTTGATGGCGGTTTTTGGAGCATAGTTTATGTCAAACTGTCCGAGCTCCACCGACCATTTCACCATCCTACCTGATAGGTCGGGTTTATGCAACACCGAGTAGAGTGGATTGATGCGAGTTTAACTAACCTAAATTAATAAGTTAATTCAGCCCACTTGTAATAACCGCAAGTGCACGGTGCCTAACTGGTAGACAACGGCAAGTACGGGTCGATCCCACGAAGAAGGTGGATGCAATTGAAATTTTAGAATTTAATTAAACTAATTTAAATGGAAAATGGGGTTACAGCATTTTTAAAACTAAACTAAAAATAAATTAAAAATAGGAAAAATAAAAGATAGATGAAATGAGATGGGTTTGGTGGGCTTGGACTCACCAATGAGTTAGCAAAATTATTTAATCTAAATTACTGAATTTACGAGAAGCTTTAGGGATGAAAATCCCTTGCTTACACCGAATATGTGATCGTTGAAATCCAATTTAAATTATATCATGTTCTTTTAAACCTTAACAAAGTATTTCAAGCAAATACGCTTTTACCAAGTATTAAGTGTCTTTTTAGGGCACACTTAATCAAAGTTTAAGCTTAATATTTTTAGCACATGCTTTGAATATTGATAAAGGGTAATTCTAACTACCAAGCATATCAAGTTTAATTACTCGAACATGCAAGGTGAAAGCAATTTATCAAAAATTCAGAAATAAATTGCAATTAACAATTAAGTACACAATTCAGTAAAATGAATCAAATTAATTTATACAACCCATTTAGTTCGTCACAAACTCGATGTGGTGGCACTCAGCAAATCAGCAGGTGGTTGTGCACGAATCCCGAGGAAATGGTCCCAAAACGCTCTGTGGTGGTACAGAGCAAAACCGGGGGTGTGAATAGCCGAATAACCGAATTTGACTCTTTCTCCCGCCCTCGCTACAGTACTGCTACAGTACTGCCTCGCCCGGTCGTCTTCTCCAGCGCGACAGCGCCTGTTCTCGCGGCTTTCCTTCGCTCCTCGCGGCCTTCCTCGTCCTCAAATCATCTCCAGAACCTGAAAAAGAGAAATAGAGGGTGAGGAAACACCAATAAAACCGCAAAAACAGAGAATGAAAACGAGGACAGGAGCTCCCTGTTTCTGAGTTGCGAACGCTGTCTCGCGAAGTGGTGGCGGAATTGCTCGGTCTGGTCGTGACGGTGGTCGCGAGAGAGGGAGTCAGGAAGAAGCTCGATACGAAGAGAGGCCGAGAAATGATGGGAAACAGGGTCTGCGAGGCGGAACAGAGTCGCGGTGCGGCTCTGTTTCGCGGCGTGGTTGCGGTGGTTCTGTCGCGGCGAGTCGTGGTCTGTTGTGATGGTGGGACTCGTGCGGAGGTGGTGGCGGTTGTGTGGACAGGGGAGAGGAGCATAGAGTGGTGGTGGAGGGAAAATTGGACGTGAAACAGGGTTGTCACACCCCTGTTTCAAGGTGGTGACGGTTGCGGTTGCGGAGCTCGGTGGTGGCGATGGTGAGGTGACTGTGTGCTGAGTGAGTGGAGTGAGTGAGAGATGGATGAGTGGAAGAGGGATAGGTGGTGGTGGTGAGGGTGAGGTGAATTTGAGAGAAAGAGGATTGAATTTTTCTTCCTAATTTGCTTCTTTTCCCTTCTCTTTTCTCCCTTTTTCTCACCCCATTATCCTCTATTTATAGAAAATAGCCAAGATGAATAAGGATGAGATGAGGGGAAGATTCATCAATGAGGGTAGGATTGGGTTTGGTTTTAGGTTATGGATGGGGTTTAGGTTATGAATTAGGTTTCGGGTTTAAGTTTGTGGATTTTAGGTTAAGAGCTAGGTGTTGGGTGTAGGTTTGTGGATTTTAGGTTGTGAGCTAGGTGTTGGGTTTAGGTTTGTGATTTGTTTTATACCACCATTGAAATTGCTTAATTGTCGTTTGTGACTGCTTAATATGGATTCATCGTTTAAGCTCAAATTCCTGCAAAGATATTAAAACGAAATAATTACTATAAAATATAATAATCGAAACACTAACATGTACAAATTAAGGGATATATTCTGTAATAATTATGTGAATATCAAATACCCCCAAACCTATATTTTGCTAGTCCTCGAGCAAAACAATAAAAAGAAAATCCTAACTCACTTTCGCAGGAATCATCGGTTGCACTTACCTTAAACGTGCAACAAGGCTTTAAACCACTAGATTACCTCTAGTGGACGAGTTATAGTCTCGTGAGGGTTTCCAGAAATGTTACCCACAAACATTACTGGCTCAACAAAACTTGGTCAAACAGTGTTCATTTTAAAACTTCAAGAAATGAAGGAAACCAACAGTGTCATTTTAGTGTATCAACAAATCTCCAAATAATTTAATATTCTCCAAAGGTTAGAAAAAATTCATAATCATCCTCAACTCAATGTGTGTGTGTGGATAGCACTATCAACATAACTTTTCATTTCAGAGTAAAACAATGACTAAATCTCCTGTAGAAAGTTTGTTTTGACTTCAAACCTCTCATGTCACTCACAATAAAACACTCAGAGATTTGGTATTTCACTCAGTTTATATGTGAGGAAAAGAGTAAATAATGGAAAACAATCATCTCACATATAGTAATATGAAGAACGGACTTTTCAAGAAGGGAATGAACATGATCTCATGGACAGGAATATCAATTACTTTTGGGAATGTTGAATCAAACACCATAGGTCTTGGTTATTAAATCTCCACATCTACGAAACCAACCTTTACCTAAGATCAACTAGGACTTTGTTGGGTTGTAATGGGGCTTGGTTAATAGTTAATAAGGAATGTCAAAGGATTTTAACAAAAATTTCTAGGAATGTATACACCCATTATACGAACAATTAGGGCTGTTAAGAATAAATCAATGTTGCGCACCATCAATTTTGTTCTTCATTCTCACATCTTTATCCTCATTCACATTATTCTTCTGCTTTCTTTTCTTTCTTTTTTTTTTTTTTTTTTTTTTTTTTTTCTTTCATAGAGGATTTATGAAATATCTCATACTTTGCTCTTTCATGCCCTTTTTACACCAAGTATATTCATCCGTACATATTCCCAAAAAAAAATTGGGTAAAGGTTAATGGGTTAACAAATAAAAGTTAATCTAAGGCTCAAAAGGCTACAAAAAAAGTTAATGTTATGGGTAAGTTAAAAGGCTAGTTAATGGTCAAAAAAAAAAAAAAAAAATGCCTACATCATTTCCTAAGTTCGGGTCAGTATTATGACATCTCAATTGAATAAGCCAAGAAGTTCTAGTGTAATAATTCAATTTTGATGTCATTCCCAAAGCAATTGATCAGAAAAATGAGAATAATGAGATCATCAACGAGATAATGTAGACTCAAGAAAAATCAGAATTTATGTATAACCCTCAGAAAAATAGAAAGGCTCAAAGCTTTCAGGGTTAAGTCTCCACTATTATTCTAAGGTTTTCTAGTATATATTTCACTCATCAACTTCAAGTTATGCTAACATGGCTAATGGTGCAAAGATAATTGAGTTGAGAAATCTCATGAACTAAATCTAACTTAAGGATTATACTAAACTTTCAGTCTTTATCGATATACCAATATGTCAAGTTAGTTTGTATTTTCTTGAGTATAAAACATTTAAAATCCATTTTCATAATCGCAAAAGACCAAGTTTTCTTGACAGAAAAAGCAATTTTTTTTTTTTTTTTTTTTTTTTAAGATAAGAAAAGAAAATACTACAAAAAATTCACCGACTCATGAACCCTACCCCCAAACCTAATCCAAACATTGTCCTCAATGTTTAACACAATAATTCTTACAAATGAATGAAATAAGTACATGAGAGGAGGTTAGAACGGTATTACCGTGGTGAAGATTTTACCAATTTCCAAGAAGTCATCCATCAATGAGGCTCACAAACATAAGAATCATGGAGTTTTCATTAGAAATCGATAAAATGCAGACTCGACACTAACAAAGAAAACTAAAAAGAATGCTAGTTGTAAGTCAAAACTGTTACGGAGCTAACGAGTAAGAGTGAAACACAACTAAATAGGGTACTCGAAAATCAATCCAGACTAACAGCAGAGACACACAACTAAAGCTAGGCTGCCTCCTAGGAGCGCTTGGTTTAACGTCATCAGCCCGACAAATATTCTTCCTAAAAAATGGTGCATCGAAAAATAGAGAGGAAGAACGTGACAAACACTTAGTCCATGGTCGTATATCAACAACCTGAACAGTTGAGGATCAGTCCACCAAAATATAGCAATCACATGGGGCACCAAATACACTAGGACATCCCAAAAGTGACCTATAGTCATACTCAACAGAGGATTTTTGCGTGTTCCAAAAAGGGAACATCCTATGTCTGGTTCCAAATCAGAAGATTGAATAAATTTCACAACAGGATGGTGAAAACTGAAATCCTCACTACAACACAAGGGATCGGTGAAAGTAGTCTTAGTAAAAGGGAATGTGATGCAAGTAGATGAGACAATGGATATATCAGGTGGTACAGGCTCATCACATGAATCATATAGAGATATTGGTCTAGACAACTCATCACCTGAAAATGCATACCTGAGGGTGTCAGGTAATTGTTTAAGGTCAAGCTCAGGTGGCTCAACTGATGGGACTAGTTTTGACTCACTGAGTGGAAGAGGCTTCACTTTAGACTTCCATTTATAACTAGGATCCACAATGGGGACTGAGTCAAGCAAATCATTGACTTCCCTAATGGAATCATCAACATCAAAGTCTAAACTAAATTGAGTCAAACAAGCCTCTAAACAGTCAAGGGGAGACTCTAAAGAATGTTCACAGTTTGATACGATGCATGAGTCACTAGGGAGGCATGAGTCAACATGGGAAGGAGGTGTCTGTAGTGTCTCAGAATGGACAGGTTCATCAATAAATGAGTCACTAGGGAATTTTTCTGACTCTATCTCAGGAAGTGACTCAACTATCTGACTCACAGTCATCTCAAGTTTCCGGATAGCTTGAGAGTTTTGTTGAAAAATAGTTGTCAATTCTGTGATATCATGAGAATTTTGCACAAGTATTTCTCCTGTTCGCTCTATAAAAATTTTCATTATATCCTCTAACTCATTATCAGGAATGAAAGCTTGAGGAGTCTGAGGAGTGTCTAGAGGGCTTTCATGGTACTGACCATGAGCCCATGAGAAGTCAGGATGATAGGCTAGACCTGGGTTGTAATAATCTAAATATGGATCATAATCAGGTCGTCGCATATCATAAAATGAATTGACTTGCTCGGAAAAATAGGCTGGGTAATCCCTTGTGTTCATTTTTTTTTTAATTTTAATTGTAATTAAATTTTTTTTTTTTTTTTTTAATTTTAATTTTAATTTTTTTTAATTACCAACTCTAAACAAAATATGCACAGACTCACATGCAATCAGCAACCAATAAATGCACAAGAAACATGCCTCCCTAAGCAATCAACGTTTTTGAGATCAATTATCTTTTTATCTTTGGGGGACAATTATTTCTTATGTAATATTTATGACACAGCAATGGGTGTTACAAGTTGATCCTAAGAGTGTACACTTTACACCGCAAAGTTCAAAATCAGTAGGCTAGAGTTTGTTTCAAAGAAACCGGATTATCGCACAAGAGAAGGAGGTCACAATGGTCCAATTAAGTACTTCCTTGTGCTACCGCTCTGTAAGCCAATAGATGTGAGAACGATGTGATGTTAAATGCACACTTGAGGCTTGTGTTCCTAACCAAAAACTGTTGGTTACACCAATTCTTCTTGTGGATCGTAGCTTACTTATGACTCGGCGTACCGGGTGAATTACCGTTGTGGCAGTGGCCTCTCGGAGTTCATTGAATGATTAAACCCATCGTCACTTTTAGCTTTGGTCAACACAAAAATTATTGGATTCACTTTGGTCTTGGTTGTCCTATGAACACCGTACCTAAAAAAATGCTCTATCTAACTTGCTAATTGATTTTAATTATGTTAGGATATTGGTTGCACACAGCTGGAGTGATGAGGTGGGGATATCAAGTCCCACCAGTTTCTATTTATAAGCTGGGTCTGCTTATTATGAATTACTAAAGTTTAGCATCCACAATTACAGAAATTAAACAACCAATCACACAATTTCAAACAATTACACCAAGCACCCTGGTCGCTAATACATTGCGTGTGATAGAAATACTTACAGTGTGCGTATTCCAATCTGCACAAAAAGTTAGCACAATTCAAAAAAAATCCGACTTCTTTTTATCCGTTTCAATCAATACACAAGCATATACAAATAAATTTACTGGTCTTGGTCTTAGAAGTCGGATTTCTAAATCATAAAAAATTATTGGGTAACAATTAAAATTGTTTCCCTATAATTTCTTTTGACTTAGAAAATTTTTGGTTTTTGGTTTTTGGTTTTTTTTTTTTTTTTTTTTTTTTGTGATTAAACAAAATGAAAACAGTAGAGTATAAAAATTATTACACCACACACTCGTAAAACGAGGTGAAAATAAAATTAAAACTCTCCTCACAAAATAAAAAATATTAAAAAAAACTTAAAATTTGCTTGATGTTTTGCAGGATCGTCCAATATCCTCGAGAAGCGTGTATTCTGCAAAATCAAACACAAAATGAGTGTAAAAAGAACTTAATAAAATAAAAATAAACTGAAATTTTTTTTTTTTTTTTTTTTGTTTTGTTTTGTTGTTTTTTTTTTGTTTTTTATAATTAGTGAAAATAAATCTTAAATTCAATTACAATGCAACCTTCCCCGGCAACGGCGCCAAAAACTTGATGCGAGTTTAACTAACCTAAATTAATAAGTTAATTCAGCCCACTTGTAATAACCGCAAGTGCACGGTGCCTAACTGGTAGACAACGGCAAGTACGGGTCGATCCCACGAAGAAGGTGGATGCAATTGAAATTTTAGAATTTAATTAAACTAATTTAAATGGAAAATGGGGTTACAGCATTTTTAAAACTAAACTAAAAATAAATTAAAAATAGGAAAAATAAAAGATAGATGAAATGAGATGGGTTTGGTGGGCTTGGACTCACCAATGAGTTAGCAAAATTATTTAATCTAAATTACTGAATTTACGAGAAGCTTTAGGGATGAAAATCCCTTGCTTACACCGAATATGTGATCGTTGAAATCCAATTTAAATTATATCATGTTCTTTTAAACCTTAACAAAGTATTTCAAGCAAATACGCTTTTACCAAGTATTAAGTGTCTTTTTAGGGCACACTTAATCAAAGTTTAAGCTTAATATTTTTAGCACATGCTTTGAATATTGATAAAGGGTAATTCTAACTACCAAGCATATCAAGTTTAATTACTCGAACATGCAAGGTGAAAGCAATTTATCAAAAATTCAGAAATAAATTGCAATTAACAATTAAGTACACAATTCAGTAAAATGAATCAAATTAATTTATACAACCCATTTAGTTCGTCACAAACTCGATGTGGTGGCACTCAGCAAATCAGCAGGTGGTTGTGCACGAATCCCGAGGAAATGGTCCCAAAACGCTCTGTGGTGGTACAGAGCAAAACCGGGGGTGTGAATAGCCGAATAACCGAATTTGACTCTTTCTCCCGCCCTCGCTACAGTACTGCTACAGTACTGCCTCGCCCGGTCGTCTTCTCCAGCGCGACAGCGCCTGTTCTCGCGGCTTTCCTTCGCTCCTCGCGGCCTTCCTCGTCCTCAAATCATCTCCAGAACCTGAAAAAGAGAAATAGAGGGTGAGGAAACACCAATAAAACCGCAAAAACAGAGAATGAAAACGAGGACAGGAGCTCCCTGTTTCTGAGTTGCGAACGCTGTCTCGCGAAGTGGTGGCGGAATTGCTCGGTCTGGTCGTGACGGTGGTCGCGAGAGAGGGAGTCAGGAAGAAGCTCGATACGAAGAGAGGCCGAGAAATGATGGGAAACAGGGTCTGCGAGGCGGAACAGAGTCGCGGTGCGGCTCTGTTTCGCGGCGTGGTTGCGGTGGTTCTGTCGCGGCGAGTCGTGGTCTGTTGTGATGGTGGGACTCGTGCGGAGGTGGTGGCGGTTGTGTGGACAGGGGAGAGGAGCATAGAGTGGTGGTGGAGGGAAAATTGGACGTGAAACAGGGTTGTCACACCCCTGTTTCAAGGTGGTGACGGTTGCGGTTGCGGAGCTCGGTGGTGGCGATGGTGAGGTGACTGTGTGCTGAGTGAGTGGAGTGAGTGAGAGATGGATGAGTGGAAGAGGGATAGGTGGTGGTGGTGAGGGTGAGGTGAATTTGAGAGAAAGAGGATTGAATTTTTCTTCCTAATTTGCTTCTTTTCCCTTCTCTTTTCTCCCTTTTTCTCACCCCATTATCCTCTATTTATAGAAAATAGCCAAGATGAATAAGGATGAGATGAGGGGAAGATTCATCAATGAGGGTAGGATTGGGTTTGGTTTTAGGTTATGGATGGGGTTTAGGTTATGAATTAGGTTTCGGGTTTAAGTTTGTGGATTTTAGGTTAAGAGCTAGGTGTTGGGTGTAGGTTTGTGGATTTTAGGTTGTGAGCTAGGTGTTGGGTTTAGGTTTGTGATTTGTTTTATACCACCATTGAAATTGCTTAATTGTCGTTTGTGACTGCTTAATATGGATTCATCGTTTAAGCTCAAATTCCTGCAAAGATATTAAAACGAAATAATTACTATAAAATATAATAATCGAAACACTAACATGTACAAATTAAGGGATATATTCTGTAATAATTATGTGAATATCATGGATGCTTTGTCAGGACCATTATGGAGTGGGCCTGAAAGTAGGGCCTCAGTTTTTTGGAGGATATGACCAGTGCCAGAGCCAACTTTTCCAGGTCCGGGTAGTGTGCTTCCGCTTTTGCGAAGGTTTTGCTGGTGTAATATACTGGTCTCTAAGTCCCTCGATCGTCTCGTACGAGAGCTGAACTGACAACATGCTTGGAAATAGATAAGTACAAATAGAGTGTTTCCCCTGTCATAGGCTTTTATAGTAGCTCTGGACTCCTCATGTTTGCTTTCAGGCTCTGAAAGGCTTGTTCGCACTCTTCGTTTCAGGAAAATCCCTTGCTCTCTTTTAGTATCTTGAAGAATGTGAGGCATTTGTCGGACGACTTTGATATGAATTTGTTGAGTGCTGCCACCCTCCCAGGCTCTGAATGTCTCTGATATTGGCCGGAGATTTCATGTCTAGAAGGGCCTGAATCTATTTTGGGTCGGCCTCGATTCCTCTTTTGTTCACTATATAGCCTAGGAATTTCCCAGACTCGACTCCGAACGTGCATTTTTGTAGGTTGAGTTTCATCCGATATTTCTTGATTTGGTTGAATGCTTCGGTTATATCTTGTATGTTTCGGGGTTGCAGAGGCTCTTGACCAACATGTCTTCTATGTACACTTCCATGTTCTTGCCAATTTGTTCTTCGAACATCTGGTTGACCAGTCGTTGGTACGTAGCGCCTGCATTCTTTAAGCCGAATGGCATCACCCTATAGCAATATATTCCCCTTTCTGTCACGAAAGAGGTTTTCTCTTGATCTGGGGGCTAAATAGGTGTCCATGAAACTGAGTAAGTTGTGTTCGAAAGTGGCGTCCACGATCTGATCCATACGGGGGAGTGGGAAGTTGTCCTTTGGGCAAGCTTTGTTTAGGTCAGTGTAGTCTATGCATACCCTCCATTTCCCGTTTTTCTTTTTTACAAGAACAATGTTTGCCAGCTGGTCGGGGTATCGTGTTTCCTTTATCATGCCCGCGTTGAGTATACGTTGTACCTCTTCGTTTATGATCTTGTTCCTTTAAGGAGCTTCGAGCCTCTTCTTCTAGGCGATGGGTGATTATCGACGGGTCAATCCCCACCATGTCTCGCATGGTGCATCCAAAAATGTATTGGTCACATTGTAGTAGCTCCGTGAGTTGCTTCACCAATTCTTTGTTCAAATGGGAACCAATCTGGATGGCCTTGCTGTTGTGAGGGACGTCAAGGTAGATCGTAATGGTTCTTCCTCGGGCTGTCCGACATTGGGCCTGCCCCGAGGGCTTACTGGTGCCTCGTTGTCTGAAGTCGGTTGTTCCCCTCCTATACTTTGGGTAGAACGGAGGGTCGTCTTAGCCGTTGGGCTGGCCACTGATTGAGAATCGCCAGGTGGCGGGGTCGTCATGTATTGGCACTGCCTAGCAGCTACCTAGTCGCCTTTCAACGTACCGACCGCTCAGTTCGTTGGATATTTGACGCACTGGTGTAGGGTGGAAACCACTTCTCCCATCTGGTGTATCCAAGATCTCCCTAGGACCACATTATATGCCGAAGGTGCGTCAATCACTATGAACTCTTGAAACAGTGTTTTCTGAGCTGACTGCTCTCCTACTGTTGTAGTCAGCTGTATCTTTCCCACAGGGGACAGTCTTTTGCACTTGAAATTGATCACCAGATGACTATCAGAGGTCAACGTCGTCTCTTCTAGTTGCATGTTGCGGAATGTATGGACAAACAGGACGTTCATAGAGCTCCCTGTGTCCACTAAGGACCTTCCTTATCTCCCAGCCCGCTAGGGCGTCATTGTGCGGGAGCTGTATGAACTGGAGGTCTTTTTTTGTAAATACTAGTGGCTCGAAGGGGCCTTCCTTCCGATCGTGTCGTACCCGTAGTTCGCCATGCATCGCTTGGATCCTCATACCTCGTAGGGCCCTCTTCCTGGACCTGTTGGATAGTTTGGACTCAGAATGGGCTCCATATAGCACGCATATTCTCTTAACCACTTGCTCTTTGGATTCGGCTTCTCTTCGCGCCGCTCGTTCTTTTCCTAGGGCGATGAAGCTTTGCGCTTCTTTCGTTAGGTCTGCAATGCTTGCTGGAGGGTCCAGTGTTAGAAAGTGGTAGAACTTTCCTTTTTGTCGTCCGTTAATGAAGGTTGAGATGGTCGTCGCGGTGTTGCACGTGTGGACAGTGGTTAACTTACTATTAAAGCGGGTTAAATACAACTTTAGTGTTTCGTCAGGCCTTTGTTTCATTGATGCGAGTGTCTTAATCGTTGACCAAGCCTGGTGTACGATAAGAGATTGTACACCCGACTTGGGGTTTATTTGCACTGTTGCTGTTCTAGGAGCACCAATTCGGTGTTTGCATGTTAGTCGCATTGTCGAGGGTGGCGAGTCGGTGCCTGGCTGAGCGCCTGACGCTTCCCCTCGCTTTCCTTTCTCGTATGGGCTAGTCACCATCTCTCTATTTTGAGGGGAAACGATGCTAGTGAAAAGTTAGAAACTCTGTCGTCCCCATGGACAACGCCAAAATGTTGCAGTCGATTTCCACTCCTTGCTTTGACCTAATTCCGCTAACTTGCTGACCTGCACAAGTAACGCACATGAGCCACAGACCATAGTTGTGGTGGCCGATGGCACTTCGATGCTAAAGTCAGATAGAGATCTGAGGAAGGCGTAATGATGTAAACAGAGAATTTGTAGCGTACCTTAGCTTACCAACCTCCTGTTTTATTTATAGTGAAAGAGTCCTGGTTCTACCAGGCCATCATAGGCATAGTTTAGGAAGGAGATCTTCGTGGAGATCCTTTTCTAATTAGGAGTTGTGTTGTAGGAGGGAAGTTACTTGTTAGCCCTGTGCTCCTAGATATGCGGGAGATAGTTCCCAATCCAAGAGCAATCCGTAGGAGGAAGTTTCCCTACGTGGAATGTACTATGGTATTTGCTTTATAGTTGGAAGCAAAGAGCTGCTATAGTTGCCCGTTCGAAGCTGATCCTCGAGATAATTGCCTTAGTAGGACTTACGGGTATTGAGGATAGTTGTGAGACGTGTGGGCCTAGCACGCTGTAAGAGTTCGGGTCTGTTTGGTAGACTGGATCAGGCAGGCTTAGAACTGCTTGGGCTGGATCAAAATTGGGCTGATGCTAGGGCCCGTAATTCCTCGAGATCATCATGACACGTGTATGGCTTAGAGATATGACCGTTTTTATGTATCATCAGAAATATTGAACTAGATGCCACTTTTCAAACACAGTGATGGGGACACTTACGGTCTGTTTGGTTGCACAAAAAATAAACATGGAAATTGAAATAATTTTTGTGAATCTGATTCCGAGGCCTCCTCCTCGGACTTGGATTCCCATGAGTAGTGGGAAATCAGTCTTATGAATAATCAAATTTCTGTCAGTAAATAGACAACCAAATAGCGAAAATATGCATAACAAGGGAAACAAATTCCATTTCCCGAGGTAAATGGCTAACCAAACAGACCCTTAACAATGAGTTCATTGACCTTTTCCCAACATTCATAAAAATGTTCGCCCTGTTTTTGTTGAAAATTAGAAAGATCTCCTCGGAGAGCATTCATTTTGTGAATGGGAAAATATTTTGACAAAAGTTCTTGACAAAGCATCCCAAATTGTGATTGTTCTTGTTGCTAAAGAATTGAACCACGTCTTCGCCTTATTTTTAGATAAAAGGGAAACAACCTAAGACTGACCGAATCATCTAATAAGTTTGGGTACTTAAGGGTAGCACAAATGTCAAAAAATACATGAAGATATGGATCTTTTTCTCAAAACTATAGAAGGAAGGCAAAAGATGGATGGTCTGAGTTCAAAGCTATTTGTAGTTGTCTCAGGTAAGACAATGCAAGATGGAGCATTGCTAGAAAGATGGGAGAAGTAATCCTTCAAGGCCTTCTCCTCAATCATTTCCTTGGTTTCAGTAGACAATGATTGGGAACCTAGAAAGGTAAAGGTAACTTCAAAGAAGTCCTTGGGGTCTTTTCAGACTAAGCCTATTCTTATTATCATGCTCCCAGGTACGTATAAACTAATGGACTCCAAAGTTTCAAAGTTAACACTCCTTAAAAGGGTTCAAGGTTTTTTTTTATGCAATCCTAACCTCTATATGAAAAAAATCTAATTCTAAAAGAAATAAAAACAAAGAAACCTTAAATGAAACCTAAATGATGAGCCAGCAATATGAATAACAAAAAACCCTAGACAAGCACTTAACAACAACTCAGTTTTACCTAGAGTTTCGTTACTAATGAAGGGCTGAAATCCAATTTACCTAACCGTGGGAGAGGCACGGTAATTTCCTATTAATTCACCACTAAAAAATTGCTCATATATCTTTTTCCACTTTTCAATTCAAAGTGTAATGCCAGTTTCAGAACTATTCCAAATAAGATATGTTCTTTCACTTGACTACTTTAAGCTTTCAAACTTCCAAAGAAGGGTCCTATGAGCGTGAAACTTGTCCTAGACAATTATCTTGCTACAAATTTTAATTAGTGAAGGTTTATGTTCCTAACCAAAAAATAGATGGTGGTTAACCTATCCGCGGGAGAGGGCACCCAATTTGCAAATCAATCCAGCCACTATTCAAATTTGTATTTAATACTAACAAAAAAAAAATACCAAGTAATCACAACAGAAACCGCGGTCGATCCACCAAGGGTTTGGCACGTGATGCCTTCTTCTTTCTGGTCCAAGCAAATGAGGACTGGGCGAAAAACATCTAAGAAAGAACTGGTCCAAACCCTCGGATGAGATAGGCAGCCACTGACAAATAAGGAGAGCCAATGGGAAGTGATGAAAGTGGGGTGTTCCGAAAATGGACTAGCCAACCAGAGATGGACACAAAGATGTTTTTGATGGAAAGGATCCGATCGACAACGCCAAATAGTGACTAGATACCACCCACAGGTGGATCCAATTAGGAATGGCCAATACGATTGTTACACATGAAATCATGACAAATGGAGGAGCTTAATCAACTAGGCAAGGAGACGACATAGGCGAGGAACAGTTTGCATATATGTTAGAGGAAAGGGACTGGAGATAAAAGTAGAACATTTGGCAATTGCAGTACTCGGAAGCAAATCATATTTTACAAGATTCCTTGTAAGATCATTTAATGCAAATCATGGATAAGTCAGTAAAGGAGGTAGTATAAGTGAAACGCCTTAGCTGGATTCTAAGGGAGCTCTAGAGAAACTCTTAATCTCTGAATCTCACTTAGTTTTCTAGTTTGTCATTTGTGTTCTTCTTGTTTACTACTTGACTGGTTTCTAACTTGAGCGTCGGAGGCTTGTAACACAGGACAACTAGTGTTTGTGAGTGCTCTGTTAAAGAGAAGGCTTGGAGAACAGCAAGAGAGAGTCATTGTTGGTTTGGAGATCTCAGAGGCATTATATATGTCTTGAGAAGCTTTAGAAAACATGCAACTATAATCAGTCTTACAAAAGATAGAGGATTCATGATCTCCAGACTGTTAATGAAAAATGAGAATTATTTAGTTCAAAAATTTCTGAACCGGCTCACTAGTCTATAAGTTTTCTTAAATGGCTATTCCATGGCTATCATGCAAGCAAGAGCTCAAATCTTTTATAAGTGAAATGGGCAAGAAAAATTAGATTGGTGAACAGGGAAAAATCGAAGGAAAAGTCTCTTTATGTGCCATAAGCTCGCTTTTGTTATGACTTGCATTGTTAAACAATTTTAACATACAATGTTGTTGGGATAGTAAGTTACAGTTACGGGGTTCACATTTTTGCTAATTATACATCAAAAACACGTACAAGCATACAATACAACAGAAGGGGTGCTAATACAACAAACAAACAAGAAAAGAGGGCACTCAGCTGGAAACCTTAGAGTTCACCCTAGGAATTGCTTTCCCTTTTTTTATACAGGTTGAAGTCCATTTAAGAAAGGGATTATCCAAAAGACCCCCTGATAACCGGGGTCGTCCATTCAATCGGTGGAAAGGGATGTTGCGGAGGCGGGAAATGAGCATTGCTCCTCTTGTCAATCACTAGAGATCATCACAGCGAACTTGAACAAAACTAACTTTTGACAGAGATCTTGCATCTCCTGAAACGGTTAATCAGGGAGTTGTTGATTGTGTTATGAAAGCCTGTTGAATTCATTAACATTATACAAAAGCCGTGTGGAAGAAAGAAAGAAATAGCAAGGAACACGAGAACGCCAAGATCTGCCTCTTCCTCAATTGCTGCTGAAGGGGGATTTCTCCAGTATTTCTGACATGCACACTAAAGGCAATACAGACTAGCTACAGTAGCAAGAAGATTCATAGGCTAACTTAACTGTCTTTTAATGGACTTCATTTGCTTCACTCTGCATGAAAGATATTTCTAATATCAGTTCGGATAGTATTGGAGTTGTACATCAAATAAAACAAATCAATTAGCAAGCTTGAGTGAAAATGGGACATTTTCATCTTTAAAGCCGCCAGTAATTGATCCAAACAACTAAAGCCTAGAGGTTGCGCAGGAAGCTATGGCTAAGGCGTGTTCTGAACTGCTGTCTCTTGCTGAAGAGAATGTTTCGAAGGAGGCTGACAGGGCTGCTTAGAAGCAGCAACTGGAATCCAATGTGGAGTTCAATGTTTGAGAGTCAAGGAAGGCCGAAAACTAGCTCGAACTGGAATGGCATGAGCTCAGTGCTGTGAAAAGCAATCTGGCCACGAAGCAGTCTCAGTTTGACGCGCTGACTGGCAAGTTGGAGCTGTTGGAACGTGAACTTGCTGACTCGAAGACACACTAGGAAGAGCTTCTACAGGATCAAGGCAGATGCGAGTTCCGTTGGGTTGTACACGACAGGCTGGAACTCCTGTCGCTAATGAAGAAGGAACATTTGGAGTGAGATCTCGACCGTTACAAAAAGGTGTCGTATGTAGATATGTCCGTTGCCTTTGCATCATCGGACGAGGATGATTGTTCAGGCTCTGATGCCCAGGCCGTGGTGCATGCGGACGCAGCTTCTGCTCCTTCTTCCACTAAGCTTAGCTCTTCTATTTCTGTACCTTCTTCTGATAAGGAGTGAACTCTGTACTCTTGTGCCCATTTTGTCGACCGTTAATGAAAATAATTTTATCCGTTTTGTGCTTGTTGTCTCTATTGCATGTTTTTCGTTTCACCTTGTCGTCTTGCTTTGACATAGGCTGGTTAAATCAATTGGACACCGAGTGGTATATTTGTAGTAGAGAGCTTGATCGCTTTTCATTGCAAATGACTCAAGATCATTGTTGCGTAGTCATGTCCGATAGTGGGCATGTTGCAGACAATTTAGCTAGGGATTGGGTTGTCCAAGCTATGTCTTGTCCCCAAGGTAAGTTGCTTGAGGATTGGCTTGCTTGTCTGATTGATCGGCTGCAGTTGCTGCTATGGGCGAGTTGCAATGGCCGAGCGTATGCTTTAGGGCGTTTGTGCCGAGTCAGGCTTCGTAAGCTCTGGTGGACACACTATGTAGCGTTTATTTGGGCACTGGTCGTACGATCTATGTAATGGCTTGAGTGGCTTATGCTGGTAATAGGATGTCAGTCTGTTTGAGCGTGAAGATGCTGACTCAACTAGATTCGTATTTGCGGCTGTTGTTTCAAAAGAGAGCGGGGGTCGCGTGGCGAGCTGTCGACATTAGTCAGGGACTGACTATTCTCCCACCATTTTAACCATCTATACCCGCGCTATGGGGGCTACAAGTTTGAGTCAAAGGGGTTCGACGACTAAGCTAAAAAGTAGTGATCCTGTGGCAAGCCGTCGAGATCAGTTTGGGACTTACTAGGCTCCCACCTTCCAAATCATTTACACCTATAAGCATCAAGCTACAAATTTGGGAATTTTCGGTGGCCACGCTGAAAAACAGTTGTCCCATAGTGAGCCGTCGGAATCAGTTCGTGGCTGACTAGGCTCCCACCTTCTAGACTATCTACACCCGTGCAGTGGGGGCTTCAAGTCCAGGGTCGGTGATTTGGCGATCACGTTGAAAAGCAGTGGTCCCATGGCGAGCCGTCAGAATCAGTTTGGGACTGACTAGGCTCCCACCTTCTAAACTATCTACACCCGTGCAGTGGGAGCTGCAAGTTCAGGGTTGGCAATTCAGCAGCCATGCTTAAAAGAGATGGTCTTGTGGCGAGCCTTCGGAATCAAGTCGGGACTAACTGGGCTCCCACCTTCTGCTCGTGCCAAGCATGTGGCAGAATGATGCTTGAATGGTGTGCCAAGCCTATGGGCCCGTAGAGGAAGAGTCAGGGTTTCCTGCATGGTTGCGCTACGTGTACGGTGTAGATTGTGCGGTAACACGAGTACGGCGTAGTCTACATGACGGTTGAGTGTCGGTTACTCCCCCTCAATTGATGGGGTTGCGTGTAACTCCATTAATTGCATGAACGTGGTATGTGCAGTTTCCTCGGGAACAGTCGTCTCCTTGTTTCCCATTCGGTATTCAATGTTTGGCAGCAACTGGAGAGCCCGTTTGGTGAACCATCACGCCTATATAATGGTGTTCTCCAATCGTTGTAGGCACTATCTTTTACAAAGCTTATCTTCTAAAAAGTTCTTGTTTGACGAAAATGCTTTGAGTTTTCCATAGGCTGAAGGGAGATCTCAAGCAATGGAGTCTTCGAATGTTCTGACATTTTCACTGATCAGGCACGACGATAGTTGTTGTTATGCGTGGTCACCTGTTCTTGGTAGGCACGTAGTTGATATGCTAAGATCTCGTAATTTCTTCTCATATTGCGGAGTAGTACGGGTTTCCTACCAAGGGAGATGCTCTGGTGTAACTTTGTGCCGCTTGTGCCCGTGTGCGTGGATCCCGCTGCTAACCAATGGTTGATTGAAGTGTTAGCCGATGTGTGATGCTTCCGGTTGTGGTAGCTCTCAGTTACTCCTGGTATCACACATGGGAAAGGTGGCCTCACTTGACAGCACTAGGAAACCTTGACGGCGTCGTTGCTTGTGGCCATCCTCATCTACCTTCTTCCATCCCCTTGAAGCCAAAAACCATGTGAGGAAGTTTGTAAGGGGGGTGGGATGTCTCTTTAGGAAATCAATAGTTCGTTGTAAGGGAACTTTCCTGGCGTGATTCGACGGAGCAATTTGGTCACTCAGTCCTTTCAATCCTCTCTGACACCTTGTCTCTATCTTGGGAATGTCGAGTGAAGTCTGTTCACATATCTTTGCTGTTACTTGAAGATTGCTCACATTGGAGGGTCTACACAACCTTTTTCGGATACCTCTCGTAGTTGAATTATCGAAACGATTGTTTACTTCATGTCGCAGTGGATTCAGATGCTTGTAGTATGTAGTCTTTTGTATCCCTCTCAAGGCACTTGTGGTTACATCTTTCCAATAATCAATAGAGTTTGTTTTTTTAATTCTTCCTTTATTTCTTAAATGATTGCAAATCACATAAGTCTTTTAAGAATTAAAAATCTACATTGACTATGGAAAGGAAAATAAACAATTCAAAGTAAACTGACAGTTAACAGAGAGAGATCGATCCTTGCCTTGAAGTGAATTCGGATTGCTCTTGTAGATTGTTAGCATTCTTCTGCGGACTATCGAGATTTGCTGGCGTTACAGAGGTTACTGAAGAGTAAACCTTGTAGAGGGTTCAATATCTGCACTGACGGAATGTCGGGGGGATGTGTTCCCGCTTGCCATGGCCTTTCCGTTTCGCTGGGCGAAAGAGTTTATTGCTCCCGTACTGCTTAAATGTGATGTTTTTGCCGTCATTTGGCCTGGCACTGGTTCAGGCTGCTCTGCAAGATGTAGTTTGATCTGGGAGCATTCTATCTGTTTCAGTGCGGCGTAATGGCAGCTTTGTGCCGTAGATTGGTCCCCGCATATTGTCAATTTAGAATGGTTAGCAATGTACTTAACGCACTGGTGAAGGGTGGAGACTACTGCTTTCATCTGGTAGAGCCATGGTCTTCCCAAGATAAGGTTCTAGATCGACGGTGTGTCTACCACCATGAAGTCCATAAACAAGACCTTTTTTAGTTGTGGCTATCCTACCACTATCGCCAACCTTATCTTGCCGATAGGGAAGTAGTTCTCTCTGCTAACCCCACACAGCGGGTAATCTGCAGATCAGGTTTTCCAGTTGAGGTCCATGCTACTGAACGCGTTGTAGAATAGGACATTGAACGAGCTTTCTGTATCCACCGGAGCTCTCTTTACATCCCACTTTCCTATGGAGACCGAGCCGACTAGGGCATCATTGTGTGGTGCTCGGACTCCTTGAGGTCCTTGTCTGTAAAGGTAAAGATGGGAATGGGGCTCTGAATCCTCGAGTGGCAGATGCGTCTGTCCTCATCTGCGGGCTGTGTTCGCATCTCTAGTAAGGTCCGCTTGCAAGACATGTACGACTGGTCTTCATTCGGTCCGACTCCATGAAAGACATAGATAATCCCTGAAGTCTCCTTTTTTATTTCTTTAACTGACTCCCTCCGCTCCCTGGTTCGTTCTGGCCGCTTTTCAAAGTTCAGGAATTCTTTCAATTTGCCTTTGCGGATCCAATACTCAACCTCATACCTCAGACTCTTGCAGTCATTGGTATTGCAACCACCCTCCTTGTGGTATGCGCAGTATTTGTCGTTGTCATGCTTGGCGGGGTTTCCTCATTACTTTGGGGGCCACTTCAGATCTTCCCAATTTTTCATTGAGTTTAGGACGACCGTCAGGCTAGAATTGAGAGGTGTCACAATTTTGGATCCAACGTAGTTGGATGCTTTATCTAGCCTGGATCGACTAGGTTCTGACATGTTGTCTCTGCATTTTCTCTTGCTCCGTTCTTCGTCATCGCCTATATTTCTCTCCTTCTTGTCCTTAGGAGCGGAGGGGTTCTTCTGGCCTTCGGTTTCTTTCTTCGCGATTCTCAGCTCCTCCAAGGTAATGTGCTTCTAAGCGCTCTTAAGGAGCTCTGTCATGTCCAGAGGGGGCTCTAATGTGAGGTCTTCATAGAGCTTTCTCTCCTTATGCCCGCGGTGAAGGTTGTCACGGCCGTGTCGTTGCTGCATCCGTCAATGAGAGTCAGCTCGTTGTTGAAGCGCGTGACATACGCTCTGAGAATCTCGTGGAACCTCTGCTTGAGAGAGAGTATATAGTGTGGGCCTTTTCGGAAACACTAGCTTTCAACGAAACGTGTCAAAAACTCCTTTGCCAGCGCCTTGAAGGAGTCGATCGACCTCGGTCGAAGGCCGTGGAACCACATCAGTGCTGACTTCTTCTTCAGGCTAGTGGGAAAAGTTTCGCATGTCACCGACTTTGGATCCTTCCTTGAGGGCCATTACGTGCTGGTAATGGCGCAAATGGTCGAATGGATCGGTGGTTCCGTCGTAAAAATTGAGCTTCAGGGGAGTAAACTTCCTGGGAAGGGCCTCATTCATGATCCGGTCCATGGTGGGACGGAGAGATGGTACAGTACGTCTAGGTCATGCACCCCTCTGCGGAGGGGGTTCTGAAGGCCGAGACTTTCTGCCCTGGCGGCGGTCTTGACGTTAGCTGCGCAGCCTCCCCTAGTCCAATGAGAACTAGCAGGGGCTTGGCTTTCCTGTGCTTGCTCCCCACCATCCTCCGGAGACAGAGGCCCGTGCTGCTTCTGCTCTCCGTTAGCAGGTGGTGGACTTTGTTGCGTGAGAGCCTCCACCGCCTTGGCAATCTGCTATATTTGAGATGACAACATATCAATTACGGGGTTTGTCTTTGCTGTTGTCGGCACAGGGGCGTAAGTCTGCTGCTCATGCATGAGTGAAACCACTGAAAGCGGCGGTATTGCGCCGGCCTAAGCGTTTGACATGTCCCCTTGTTCTCCGTTGTTGCGTGACCTAGTAGTCACCATCTCTCTGGGTTTTGAAGGGAGAAGACGCTAGTGAAAAGTTAAGAACTTTGTCGTCCCCACGAACGATGCCAAACTAATGCAGTCATTTTTTGCTCCCTGCTTTGACCTAGTCCCGTTGACCTGCAAGTAACGCACGTGAGCCACGGATCACCGTTGTGGTGGTCGATGGCACTTTGATGCCAAAGTCAGACAGGGTTCTGAGGAAGGCGTAATGTTGTAGACAAGGAATTTGTACCGTACTTTAGCTTACCAACCTCATGTCTTATTTATAGTGTAGGAGTCCTGATTTTACCAGGCCATCGTAGGCGTAGTTTAGGAAAAAGATCTTCGTGGAGATCCTTCTCTAATTAAGAGTCGTGCTGTAGGATAAAAGTTCCATGTTAGCCTTGTGCTCCTAGATACGCGGGAGATAGTTCCCAATTCAATAGCAATTCGTAGAAGGGAGTTTCCCTGTGTGGAATGTATTCTGGTATTTGCTTCCTAGTTGGAAGCAAAGAAATGTTGTAGTTGCATGTCCGAAACTGATCATCGAGATACTTGCCTTAGTAGGACTTACGAGTATTGAGGATAGCTATGAGACGTGTGTGCCTAGCATGCTGTAAGAGTTCGGGTCCGTCTAGCGAACTGGATAAGGCGGGTTTAGAATTGCTTGGACTGGATTAGTTTTGGGCTGACGCTGGGCCCGTAATTCCTCAAGATCATCATGACACGTGTATGGCTCAGGGATGTGACCGTTTTTATGTATCATCACATTTAATAATCTACATTGTCCATTACGAAGTAAAGAATTTGTATTGTAGCTCATTCATTTAATATGTGATTTCGGAGTTTATATCATAAGTGGTCTGATGTTATTGTCATCATTCTTACAGAAAATCATAGTACCAGTGGATCTTTTGGACTGAATTCTAAAGAGGTTGCCATTGCAAAACATTTTGGAATTCACTGATAATCCTTGTACTTGGCTATGGGGATGTGTTTCAACTTCGTTTTTTGTCCCTTTTGGGGCTAGGGTCTAGTGATAAAAAAAAATGTTGAGATTTTGTTGTCTTATATTCACATTTATTTACCCCCTTTTTGGGGTTGCGCGCTATTATGCGTAGTATGTTGTAAACTATTTGTTTACCTTAAAATTCATTTAAAGTGTAGACTTTGCAATAAGTGCCTATGGATTTGAATGTAGAAGTAGTCTACGAAGATTTGTATGTGTACTGCCCATTTTTAGTTTTTTTTAATTTAAAAAATGTTTTAAGTTAACTATAGTTTCTACATGATACAAAGCGAAATTGAGCATCAATATTAGTATTAGTTAGTGTATGTCAACATATAAAATTTAGTATGAGCTATGTTTTGTTAATATTAGATGCATCATGATGTAATTGTGATATTAGTATGGGTTGGTTGATGATACAAATATTAGGATCACCTCAATTGGTATGGGCATAAAAGTGTTACAAATAATTTTAGCAACCTGTATGAGCAGTTACAAAAACCTTTTATGGTGTAGTGTACATAAGAATCCAACCACAAAAACTTAGTTAGGGTTAACCGGAGCACGGGTTTCCCACCAACCTGTGCTCAGTATCCAGGTATGCATTGATGAATGGCCATTTTCCTGTCCATTAAAATGATAATGAAATTAGTCTGTGATGTAGTTGATTTTTGTTCCCTGCTTGACCTTGACCTGCTAACCTGCACAAGGAACGCATGTGAGCCATGGACCACCGTTATGGTGACCGATGACACTCCGATGCTAAAATCAGACAAGGCTCTGAGGAAGGCTTAAAGCTATAAACAAAAAATTTGTAATGTCCCTTTATTCACCAACCTCCTGTCTTGTCTTATTTATAGTCCTGGAGTCTTGGTTCGGCCAGGCCATCGGTGGCGCAGTTTAGGGAAAGAGATTTTCTTGGAAATCCTTCTCAAATTAGGAGTCGTGTTGTAGAGGGATGTTTTCCTGTTAGATTTGTGTTCCTAGATATGCGAGAGATAGTTTTCCATTGGAGTGTTGCCCATATGTGGAGGTTTCCACGTATTTCGTATACTTTGTTATTTACTTTCTAGTTGGAGAGAATGTACTACTGGCTTGCCCTTCCGAAGCTGATCCCCGAGATATTTGCCTCAATAGGTCTTACAGGTAATGGGGATGGCTGTGAGACGTGTAAGCTTAGCAGATTGTAGTAATTCGGATCCGGCTGGCAGACTGCACTTTGCGGGCTTGATGCCGCTTGGGCTGGATTAGTGCTAGACCGATGCTTAGGCCTGTTATTCCTTGAGATCATCATGACATGTATACGATGTAGATGAAATGACGTTTCAGTGTATCTTCAGTTTGAACTACACATACAATTCTAGAGACTGAAGCAAATGGAGCAAGTAGGGGAATCTAACATAGAGCAAAAACTAAGATTCTCCTGGAATTGCAATTGATTAATGAACTTTGCAACTGTCTTCTCTTCAGAGGAGATGAGGCATGTATGCTGGGAGGGAAAAACAATAAAGAAAAAGCTTTTCTTGGTGGACTCAATAAGACTACAATAACAAATCAAGTAAATGTTTCAGTTTAAGGTTGAAGGAAGCGCACTACTCAATGGATAACTTATGATAAAAGGAAGTGGATCGATAACCACCTTCACGGAAAAGGTGCAATGGTAGTCTATTGGTTATAGTACAATAGCTGAATTTACATACAAGATGTCATGGTACAGTCTTTGGATCTTTTATATCCAATTTTCGTTCACGGTCATTATCTCCAAGGTTAAACATATGCATTAAACAGATATGTTCTGTATTTTATATTTGAGGCGATCAATATTCTAGCTATGAAAACCGTTTAGATATTTTATCAGTAATCCACAACATATGATCGAAGCAAAGAGGAGCCAATTTCAATTTTGGAATTAAAAGAAGGGATTTTTTTAGTTTGGCACTCTTTAGTTTATATCTATTAGATTTTAACACTCGTTTTGAAAACTATTTGAGTCTAACCCTTGTTTTCTAACAAAACCGTTAAGTCCACGTCATTGACCGATAAAAATTAATTTTCGGACCCTTTTACCCTTACCATAGGTTAAACTATAGTTAAACCCAAAAGAGTTGTTGGGGAAGATGAGTACCAAACACTAATTATTCAAAAACTGTAGGGGTCAAATAATAATTAATTTCGTAAAAGCTACATTAAATGATTCATCTACATGGTAGATGAATCTCTTAACCACAAATTAATAATGGAAGTATTAGAAAGTTTGAAAATGTAAATTGAGCAAAACATCTATCACTTTCTAACTTAAAGATAGAAAATGATTCAATGGTTGGGTGTTGCCAACACAAGCAAATTCTGCTCTTTTGTGAAAACATTTTCTAGTACTACAAATATACACTCCACAATTGAGCCATCTTGATTAAAAATCTTCAAAGGAATGACCCACATACTTGTTTTTATGGAGAAAAATAATAACACCATGAAAAAGAAGAATAAAGTTAATGGGTGAGTAAATGAAGGAAACAAGAAAGATAAAAATAAAGAAAGAAAATATTTAATTTTGGTTTTTATCCAAATTAATTAAAATGACTTAAACAAGCTTATTCGTTTTATGGGGAGAAAATTGAAAAAAAAATAGTTATGGATTCCCTCAAATAATAATTAATTCGTATGTGTGTTTTCTATATATATATATATATATATAAAACCACAAATTAATTATTATTTGACCCTACAGTTTTTTTTTAAATATTTAGTGTCTAGTACTCATCTTCTCCCACAACTTTTTTTTGGGCTTAACTATGGTTTAACCTAATGTAAGGATAAATGAGTCAAAAAATTAACATTGACTGGTCAATGACGTGGACATAACGGTTCCGTTAGAAAACGAGAGTTAAACTCAAATAGTTTTCAAAACGATCGTCAAACTCTAATAGGTATAAATTAATGAGTATCAAACTAAAAAAAAAACCTTTAATAGAATGAGGCTTTCAGTTTAGAGGAAGTTGCTACTGAAAATGGGAGGAAAATAGATGAAGGTATTGTTGCTTGTAGTCACTTGCAGAGTGGTCATTTATGATTCTACTCCCTATCAAACCATTTTATTGCAACCTACACAAAAATCGAAACTAATAAGTTTTTAGTGTATATTTCTGAACCAGACATTCTTTGTCTTAAAATTGAAAAACACACACATTTATATCCACTTTAAAAGTGTCATTAAACACCGGGAATATCAGTGAGCGGTGTCACTAGGGGTGGGCACGGTTCGAGATTGGGTTTGTTCCGGTCTCGGTTCTACAATAATGAGACGAAATGGGATTGTGAATTTTTTTTTAGCAAAATCGGTTTGAACCGGGACGAAACCCTGCCATCTCAATTAGACCTTAGACTTCATTTACCAAATTGAGCCCAAACATGGCTCATAATAGCCCATCACTAATACATAGAACACTAGCAAACAAACCCACCTTCAGATGATTTATAACCCACATCTCCGTACAAACAAATAAAATAATATCAACATCCTAGTCCACCTCGTCTCTTCCAACCCCCAAACCGCAATCTCAAACAATCAAACCTAAGAAGAATCAGAACCCATCTTCTCTGACCTTCCCTGTCTCACCTTAACCCTCTTTCTTCTTCTTCGACCTTCCCTATCTCACATAAGAGAGAGATTACGAGCAACAGAAATGAACGTATGTTGGTTGTCTCTGTTCCAATCCATCGCCTATGAAGTGAGATTGTCGTCCAAAAAAGTTTTTTCCCTTTTATGCAATCCAATTTCGTTTTTTTCACCACAAATACAATACAATCAAGCAACTTCTTATCAACCACAGACACAATCATTTCCTGATCAATCATCTCTTGATCTTGATCGCCACCAGAAGCGAAAGCAACAAAACTGCTGGTGGTTTTGGGTTGTTCAAGAGATATGGGTTTTGCAGTCTCGTCAGTTTTGTCTATGAAATTTGTGCAGCCAGTTCGCTAGTGTGGAGATTGGATTCAGTTTTGGATCTACAAGGCTTGCCGCAAGTTGTAAAGATGAGACTGAGGGTGGCTTCGGTTGATTCGGAGAATTTTGAGTATGAAGTGAGCTCTGTAATAGAGACCTTGACCTTTTGATTGGAGATCAAACCACCTAGATCCTTTGATTGGGGATCAACCACCAATAAACTAAAATAAAAACTTGTATTGCTTGCCTAAACTCTATTACATTATATGTATTTATAACGGAAAGCAAAAATAATACTTCCTAATTGAATTCAAACCTAATTCTAATCAAACAATAACTCCTAATTCAAAACAAGCTAATATTCCCTAAAATAATACTTCCTAATTGAATTCAAACCTAATTTTAATCAAACAATAACTCCTAATTCAAAACAAGCTAATATTCCCTAAAATAGAATATTGACATTCTAATCTTAAGTAAATACTAAATAGGATTGGTATCCTAACATCCCACGCCGCCTGAAACAAGGCTTGTCCTCAAGCTTGAAAATCTGGAAACGAACACGAAACTGCTCGTAGTCTTTCCAAGTAGCTTCCTCCATAGGACGGTCGATCCACTTGTTAAGCTAGCGTGTAACAGGCTTATTATTGCGTTCAAATAATCCTCAATGAAGTAGTTTATCCGGCGCTTAGTTGATTGGGAATCGTTTGACTTTTGCTTTGTCAAACGAGAGAGACTCCCAGTTCTAGGTTCAATAAAATCAGCAGTTTCAACATCAGATCTGATACGGAAGTTGGTATTGAACTTCCCAGCATGTTCCCGAACAATTAATTTAGTTGAATCTTTGTCTAACGCAGACATAAATTTGGTTTCAATCTCTAAAGCGTCAATTTTTGAACCCACGGAATTGACTATATTGTCTGAATCCTCATTTTCTCCATGGCAAGTTTCAATTATTTTGTCAGTCAAGACCTGCTCATTGTCATATTCTGAATCTTTCAGGCAGTCAAAATCCAAAACTCCTTCATTTGATGGTAAGTCGTTGTTTGCATCCTTATTTAAAGGAAATGTGGTGTGTCCTCCGGTGATGTCATTTTCACTATTATCATTGCACTCACTCAGCCTTGTCATAGTAGCCTTTACATCGGCTTGCATCGTCTGATCATTTGAAGATTTATTCTGTCCAGAAGCCAAAAGCCACTTCGATCAGCCATCACGCTTTCGTACTCTGTCATCCTGGACTTCTACTGTACTAAAACTATGCATTACATCCAGAATTAAAGGAATGTTTGTAGTCATGCTCTTCACTCTATTAAAGTCAGCAATGTTGGTTATCAGAACCCATCCTTGGTCATCCATGAAAAAAAATCAAATTGTTGTCCGTTTGCAAATTCTCAGTACTGAAATAATACTCAATTTGCTTAACAATATTAGCCCTCAAAGGCAACGTCTCCGAGGCAGTTGCAGGATTCCAAGAATGTTGAGGATGTTGAATAACGCGAAGAGGAGGACCTCCTAATGCGTTTGGATGATGATACATAGGGGTAGGGCCAGAAAAACAAGGCCCCCTCATAAGCCCTGGACTAGGACCAAGATAGGGAGGATGCCACACAAAAGGCCTTGGTCTACTTTGTTGCATGCTAATATTTTCTCTCGGATTGAATGTTCGATGATGGCGCCGTATTTTATTTAAACGACCAACATGTTCTTGTACAACTTGTCGTCGATTAGCAAAATTGTCAGCATATGCATTGGGCTCTCTCGGTGGAGGCTGAAAGCTTCTATTATAATCCATAGCACCAACATGATCAGGTGGTGCACCAAAAGTATGCGCGGGGGTTCCATATGGAGATCTTAACATATGAGGATCGAAGTTTCAAGGATAATGTTGGTAAGCATGAAGAACAGGAATGTGTGGAGCAGGTACAACTGGTTGAAAAATAGGCAACATTGGTGGTAGGTGATAAGGTATGGTTACAGGAAAGGGCGGCATGCCAAGTGAAGGATGGGTTCGCTTATGAATACCCGTTTTCTGATGATGGGCCGGTGGATGTTTATGGTAAGGATTATTGCTACCAAGCCCTTCTGTTTTTGTGGCACGAATGGTCCCTGCACAGGATTGCGCCCTGGAGTGGCGGGCACTATTGGTGGTGCCTTGGAAACAACAACATCAGAAATAGGAGATTCCTTGCTAGAATTAGGAATAATTGGCCGTTGTTGTTCCGGGTGAACGTATGTGGCCGGGCGATATGGCTGGAGATTCCTTAATGCCTCAAGAATAGCGGCATTAGTGGTCTCAAGTGCGTGGAGGTGGGATGAGATCCCAGTAACTTGAGCAGTAAGCGCATCGAATTTCTCGTGTAATTCAGCAACAGTCATTATAAAGAGGGTGGTTGGTGTGGTGTGAATATCCGAAAGAAGATTAAGGGACGGTCTGGGGAGAATTCCTATGGGTGCAAATAGCGATGAAGGGACAATCTCAGAATTGGAAGAATCGATGATTTAAGGGATGATCTCTGAATTGGATGGCTGCGATGGTGGCGATGAGGACGAGGGTTGCGATGAAGTGGGTTACTGAAATAGGATGGCGTCTCGGGTTGCTGATTGGTTGCTGAATCGATGAAGGTGGTTTCGATTGAAGATGGTTTTATGAATCGATGAAGATGGTTTGATGAATCGATGAAGGTGGGTTGCTGAAGCGATGAACTGTGCTGAAGCGATGAAGGTGGGTTTCTGTGATCTGCGATGGAGAAGTGGAGACTGGACTACGGTTGTTGTTGCTGTTGCGAGGATGGTGACTGGGAGTTGCTGATGACGATGAGTTTTTTTTTTTTGACAATGGTGAAGTAACAAAAATTTTTTTTGCTCAGAATCGATGATGCTCTGATACCAGATAATAGAGACCTTGACCTTTTGATTGGAGATCAAACCACCTAGATCCTTTGATTGGGGATCAGCCACCAATAAACTAAAATAAAAACTTGTATTGCTTGCCTAAACTCTATTACATTATATGTATTTATAACGGAAAACAAAAATAATACTTCCTAATTGAATTCAAACCTAATTCTAATCAAACAATAACTCCTAATTCAAAACAAGCTAATGTTCCCTAAAATAGAATATTGACATTCTAATCTTAAGTAAATACTAAATAGGATTGGTATCCTAACACTCTGCGTGTTCTTAAGCTTCTTCTACCTACTTCAGTAGGGCCCCGCAGTCTCCACATCTCAGAGAAGAAGTGAGTTGTGCGCATTCTTGAGCTTCTTTTATAGATTTCAACAGCCCTCTCAATCTCTGCATCTCAGAGAATAAGAAGCAGAATAATAATAAGAAGAAGATGAACCTGAACCTGGTGGTGTGGACGTGTTGACTGTCGGCTGGCGGCGGTGGCTGGTAGTGGTGGTGTCGTCGTGGAGCTGGAGGTGGAGGCGAAGGAGACTATGAGAGACAAGGTGGATAAGTTACTAAAGGGGTTGATTTAAGGTGTTTACTAAGTTATTTTCACAACAAGAGCCCAATTCGAATTGGCCTTGGGCTTGAAGCAAGTCCACTATAATAATTGGGACAGTGCGGGACTGAATTTGTGGATACCGTTTCTATCACGATTCCAACCGGATCATGACCGAAACCGGGACTGGGATGAAAATGACATGAAAAGGTTGATCCAAGTTTGAAACGGATCGGGACCGGGATTATTGCCCACCCCTAGGTTTAAAACCACTTCCTCAAGCGACGACCTAAACTCATCTTTAACTAATGCATACAAGATAGAAGCACTCAATGTCCATACATTGAAAAGTGCTATCCTCAAACAAGTGATATAAGAAAAAGTGAAATAGAGACCCTACAGACACAAGTAGTAAGCATTGGATCTTATTAAGAGGTGTCTGCACCATTCAACAAATAACAAATTAGTCACCCATAAAACAATCTTATAACAGAGACCATTTCCAATAAACTTTGTGAATGAAGTCAACCAACAACCCCAAATACAGTACTATCACTTCTCCACACACTGATGACTAGCTAATATTGTCAAGTTTCTCTAAACTGATGAGACATTGAACAATCACTCGATCATAGCCGTACACATGGCATGGGCCAACCCTAGTACGAAAATAACTTCAATGCGGTCCCAAGCGAACCCATGCATAAATTGATGTTCGACCCATAAGTCAGGTACCCAAGCCCAAAAGGCATGAGCCTTGGGGCTTGGCTCGGGACACTAAGACCCGAACATGAATCTCAAAGTTGTCATACGCCCGAGATCCACTTGCATGAAATCAGCTCTTAGCCCAATCAAGCATTGGGTCCTAAACATAGCCAACTGCTGAAGGGACTCAATCATGCTCAGATAAGATCTTGGGAGAGATCTCCTCCCTCCATCACACTCTCAATATCAGGGACAGTTGATGAGGGAATACTCGCTATTTAAGGTGAGAAAAGGGAAAAAGAAAGGTACGCATACACTTTGCAATTTATTTATAGTCTTCACACTTCTTTGCATTGATGTCTAACTTGAGCATCAGAGTGCCTTCGGCCACCACAACAGTGGTCCATGGCTAACCGCTTCTCATTGTTGCATGCTCGAGATTAGTAAGATCAACAAGGAAATGTTTGAACATCAGTTTGGCGCTGTCCGCGGGGAGACGATAAGTTTTCTTTGAAATGAACATACAAAGTTCTTTCTAGCTAAGCACAGCATTGAGAAATGGCTACCACCACTAGATCTCGAATACTCAATGATGATGCCAAGCCAAACAACACTCTGTTTGGTAAAGCCCAACAATGGGACCGAATCGATCAGATCGAAAAATCTGAACAACCACATGGTCTAGCCACGGAGGCTGCTCCCGACGTGAGTTTGATCATGTTCCACCTAGATCGCCTCACAAGGGTGGTAGAAAGGTTCACTCAAGATCGGCAACGGTGATGAGACCCTTATGGAGTATGCCACTCGTTTCAATGACGAGTTGACCTTGATCGACATCTGCAATGAGATACATCAGTCATCGCTTTCACTTTCGAACTCCGAGAAGGTCAGTTTACAACTCCCTCACCTTGGAACCCCAGGCGGATATGGCAGGCCTGTTAAAAAGCATCTAGAAATACATCACCTTGGAAGAAATGTTAGCAGCCAAGAAGGGAAAAAATGAGCCAAAACACTCCTCCAAAGCCAAGGACAAGGATGGAAAGGGAGATAGTTCCAAACGAAAACGGGGCGAGGATCAGAGCGGGCTCGGCCAAGCATGTTGTACAAGCTCAGCGGCTCCATATACCCCTATTACATTCCAATCAACTCCAGTCTGCCCGACGTTTTATCCGCAATGGAAAAATAGGAAGACTTTAAGTGACCATCGAAACGCAAAGGAGATCCATCAAAGCATGACAAGGATAGGCATTGTTCTTATCACAAGGACATAATCCTTGTTGCCAAAGATTGTACGAGTCTCAAAGATGAGATCCAATATTGGATCCATAGAGAACGACTGAAGGAGCTCATCGGTTTTGGGGACATGCATCCCCAAAGCGATGGAATGACACAGGAAACAAGAGACATGACTCCTGACATAGTATGTGTCTTTCATGGGGCAAACGAGGAAAGACAACATTTGAATCGTTCAATGCAGGAATCAGTACAAGAACTGCGAGTCAGATCGTACAGTACATACAAGATGACAAAAAATCCCCAAGCTTAACGTTCAAACAACGGGGCATGAAGGAAGTTTGCTTCCCATACAACGACGCCATAGTCATCTCAGTAGGGATAACAAATTGGGAAGTGAGAAGATTGTTGGTGGACATAGGCAGCTCCGTCAATGTTATGTTCCTATAGGCATTCCTAAAAATGCATCTGACAGAAGGAGAGATGACACCTTCAAATCAAGCCATGTTCGGCTTCAATGTATAAAGCTGCTAACCGGTCAGTAAAATCACACTACCAGTTGTCACAAAACAGCCAGACCTGCAGAGGACCCTGATGACGGAGTTCTTGATCATAAACGCCCACTCAGAGTACAATGTAATCTTGGGCTGACCTTGGTTGCATCAAAATGGAGGCAGTCGTCTCCACCCAGCACAATGCCTCAAATACTTCTCTGAAAACGAAGTAGGGACGATAAGAGGAGACCGAACTAATGCTCTAGTATGTCACTATGTTACAGCCAATCAACCAAAAAATGGCGCACAACGACCCAAAAAAAGGATCTAGATGAGGAAACCCCTAATCCAGATAGAGAGAACCCACCTCCACCTTCGAACGTTGAACCTCCATCCAGCCCGAGGGAAAGGCTGAATGTTGGGCAGCCGAAAGAAGTTGTCACAATATATCTGGACAGCCTAGCTGACATGAAAGTAGTCTAGATAGGCTTTAATCTCAATAGAGCATTGACAGATCAGCTAGCTGCGCTCTTAAAGGAGAATAAAACATTTTCGCCTAGACAATGAAAGGCATGGTGGGAATCGACCCCTCGGTAATCACGCACCGACTGGTAGTCAATCTTGACTTGAAGCCAGTCCGACAGAAAAGAAGGTCAATGGTGTCCGAAAGTCCACCGGGTCATTAATGAATGAGTACAAAGACTTCTTAACACCGACATAATAATGGAGGCTCGCTACCCGAAACGGTTGGCAAAAATGGTCCTGGTGTAAAAGAAAAGGGGAAGTGAAGGGTCTGTGTGGACTACATTGACCTTGACAAAGCATGCCTGAAAAACAAATTTCTACTGCCCCAGATAAACCAGATCATGGATGCGATGTCTGAACACAGCCTACTCAGCTTCATGGACGTGTATTCTTTCTACAATCAGATCAGTACGCACCCACCGGACCAAAACCTCCACAACGGACAGAGGAATAACTGCTATCGGGTAATGTCGTTCGAACTAAAAAATGCGGGGGCAACATACCAACGTTTGGTGAACTGAATGTTCAAAAGAAAAATCAGAAAGAACATGGAAGTTTACATTGACGACATGTTGGTAAAAAGTCTCGACAATCTCGATCACCTGGCAGACCTCCAAGGAATGTTTTCCCAACTCTAGAAATATCAAATGAAGCTCAATCCGTAGAAATGCACCTTTGAGGTGCAATTAGGGAAATTCCTAAGTTACATAGTCAACCGAAAGGGATAGAGGCTGATCCAAAGCAGATTCATGATCTTCTCAACATGAGACCACCCGCAAACATAAAAGAAGTTAAGAGTCTTAGTGGGAGGGTGACAACCGTAAACAGATTCATCTCCAAATCTTCAGATAGATGCCTCATTTTCTTTAAAATCCTAAAAGGGGAACAAAGAATTCCAATGAGGAAAGTAGTGTGAACAAACCTTCCATGATTTGAAGACATACATGGGAAGCACGGAGCTGCTCTCAAAACCCACTCGAGTTAGATGATCTACGTATATCTCTCAAATCAAAGCATGTTGTCAGCTCAACTCTGATTTGGGAGGAAAAAGGGAAAAAAAAACTCGCCTACTACATCAACAAAACGTTCGATGCGGCGGACGCTAACTACCCTAATATGGAAAAATTGGCTTTAGCGTGAGTGACTTCCTTTAGAAAACTAAGACCCTACTTTCAAACTCACTCAATAATAGTCCTGACAGCGTACCCACTGCAATCGGCATTGAGAAGTCAGAGCTGTCAGGAAGAATGGTCAAATGGAGTGGAGCTGGGACAATTTGATATCCACTACGCTCTGAGAATGGCCATAAAGGTACAAGCACTGGCAGACTTCATTACCAAGTTCACTGAGATAAGAGAACCGGAACTAAAAGACCAGCAAGGAGACGAGAATCCCGAGCCGCCCCCACGGGGATGGATTTTGCGATGCGACGGGTCATCCAACGTGAAGAGCTGCAATGGATCGTCCCTTACACCCCTAAAGGGGTCACCCTCAATAAGGCTATCAAATTCGGCTTTCGCGTTTCAAATATGAGGCCCTCCTAGTTGGGCTAAAACTAGTCCTAGGAATTAGAGTAGAAGAAATCATGGGTGTTCGGCGACTCCCAACTTGTGGTCAATCAGGAACGGTGAATTTGATGTTACAGAACCCCAAATGATGGCCAGTTGTGGGAAAACAATTGATGCCAAAAGAGGGTTCAAGAGAATACTATTTCGTCATTGCTCCAGGGAAGACAACTAGGAAGCTGACAATCTGGCCGAAAAGGCCTCATCCGTAGAGGACACTCTAATGCACTCATAGAGTTCCAAGAGAAGTCGACCTTAAAGGAAAAAGGGCTCCACGGAACCTTATCCACAAGCGAGGAGACCAGCTGGATGAGCCCCCAAATCAGCTACATAAAAGATGGGGTCCTCCTAGCAGATAAGCTAGAGGTTTGGAAGTTGAAAACAGAGTAGTATGGTACACGCTCCTCAAAGACAGGTTGTACAGGAGATCAACGACTGGCCTTCTGCTCAAATGCATGACCACCAAAGAGGTAAAATAGGTCCTTCTAGAAATCTGTGTAGGAATTAATGAGAACCACCCCAGAGGAAGGAAACTAGCCCATAAAGCCCTCACGTTGGGTACTATTGGTCGAAATGCAGCAAGATGCCAAAGATTTGGTCCGCAAGTGCGATAAGTGTCAGAGGTATGCCCTGTACACATGCATGCACAGAACATGGTCCCAATGACCAGCCTGTGGTTCTTCGCACAGTGGGGATGGACATCATAGGCCCGTTCCCTATCTCCGAAGAAAAAGTTCCTCCTTGTGGCTGTCGACTACTTCGCCAAATGGGTAGAAGTAGAGCCCCTCTCCAAGATAGAAGAGAATCAGATCAAGAACTTTCTCAAAAAATTTGTCGTCTACAGGTTCAGAATACCAAAAAACTTGGTCAGCGATAACGAGACTCAGTTCGAAGGCGGGAAAGTAAAATATTTTTGTAAACAAACTAGCATCAGTCACATTTTCCATGTCGGGACACCTGGTCAGCGATGAAGGATTCATGGAGTTTGGGATCCATCTGACGGGTAGTAAAAAAATGTTTAACTACCTCGCAAACATCCGACTGGACAATATCCCAATAATACTGAAAGAAGTAGGCATGAAAACCATCAGGGCCAGAAACTTTATGACTGCCCATATCAAACACAATGTTTCAAACTTAGAATCGGTAAGAATGGAGAGGAGAGTCTCATTCTCAGCATGAGAGATGACCGAGGGAAACAGAAAAAGAATTTCTTGGTTGGAAGATGGACCCGAAGATTGGAAGATGTTTTCATAGTAGTTGTTTAAAACTTGACCAACCGTGTCATGGGTCGAGTGCCATACATTGAAATCATCTTTTAGGCGAAGAATAAGGTTTTGTTTCCAACATAGCAGCGTAGAGAGTTGAGAGAACTTAGTATTCGTATTTCCCTCTCTAAGCCAGAAACGTCCAGACTTATTTTTCCAAAAAAGTTCTTCTCTAACCATGAGTTTAAAGAGCCGATCCTCCAAAGAAGCGATAGCCAAAGCATTTTGATTGGAAGGATGTTCATTTTGGAGAGCATCAAGGGCTTATGTGTCTCTTGAATGCATAACTGAATATTTTTGAACTCATTTTGATTCCACCTGGATATACAGTAGCTCAATTTTTTGGTCATGATATGAAAGTTTTGATCAGGTTTGTGGTGACGCCATGGAGCCCAGGAAGAGTCGACCAGATTCCTATATTGTGGGTCTCTAGTCCACAAGTGGAAAATTTTGAAGGCTTAGGACCATTAAAAATATTGGAAACTAGTTGCAGAGAAAGCGCACGATGATCCGATGTAGAAGTATGAATAGTACGGGTCGTGGCTGAAGAAAACAAGTTTGCCCAATCAGTGATCACCAAGACGCGGTCCAGTTTTGCCTTAACCCCATTTTTGTCTTTACGTTTATTGTTCCAAGTAAATTAGGAGCCTGTAAGAGGAAAATCAAGAAGGCCATGGGTATCTATGAAGGCTCGAAGCTGGCTAAGGGATGAGATAGTAGGCCGGTTACCCCCCATTTTTTTGCTAGAATCCAAAATGACATTAAGATCTCCAATAATAATACCAAGAAGGTTTTGCCAATTGTAAAGAGTAGACATAGTATCCCAAAAGGAGCCCTAAGAGATGGATTGGGTTCACTATACATGAAAATAGCATACCAAGGAGATAAATCAAAGTAATCATCGATTAATATTTACAGGATGAAATTGTAGTAAGAGAGATACCTTCTTTCCAGAATAGTGCAATGCCACCTGATTGACCCGTCGTTGCAACTAAGACTCCGTGTTTGAATCCAATTCTCGGCGTATGTGATCCATATGAGCAGAGATGGCTTTGGTTTCTGACAAGAACGAGATATCAGGATTGGGCCAATGGGAGAGGGTCTTTAGATTACGGATCGCGCAGTGAGACCCTATGCCCCTTGTTTTCCAGGAAAGAATCATGGTAGCTTGGGGCACCCTTATGCGGCGGTCGCCAATACCTGCTAAGTTGTCTCAATAGCATAATCATACCCCTGATATCTCTGAACTTGCTCACTCCAAAACCATATGATCTGTCAAGTTTTCCTCCCAAAATACACCATACTTCTATTTGCTCCAGGATGCAGTTTGATTTCTTTACCGAGTAACTGGGTTTGTTGTCCGTCATCAACATTGATATTGGAGATTACTGATTGTGGATTCCGCCCCATCATTAAGCTAAAGAGTGAACACCTTGATGGAGCCTGCCTGTTTGAATGACTCCCAGCCAACAAAAGTGACCCAGCTAACTGCGTCCATTTTTCTTAGGTTCAGTTAAAACTTCAATTGCAAAATTCGTTAATAGTGACAGCAGAAACACTATAAAGAAATCTGATTGAATAGTAAGGACGAAGTGAGTTTCATAACTTCAGTTAACATTACCGAGTGCAGAGAGAGAAAGAGGTTGTCGTCCAACTGATTGTCCACGTTTGTGTAACGGTCGTCATAACGACCGTTAAAGATAAGTCGTTGTCTGCAACACAGCTGTCTTCGCTTGTAAACCCAAACCAAAAGAGTTGACTCTTTTTGCAATAATGTGGGGGAACAATTCTAGGCATCCTGGGTTTTGCTGCTTGGTTTGCTGCCTGGGGGGGGGGGGGCGAAAATACATTTTTGCCTCCCTCTTTAAACACTTTTTTGGAAAATGTGTTTAATGAGGAGGGGCAAAAATGTATTTCCCCCCCCCAAGCAGCAAATTGGGCAGCAAAACCCAGGCTGCCTAGAATTTCTGAATGTGGGGAGTTGGTAGGATGCCGTGCAAATCCAAGAGTTATTGCGAATGAGAAATTCTAGCTGGCCTGGGAGGCGTGCCTCGGTGGCTGCCTGGACGCTCCTTGGCACGCGTCTGGGACCCTCCCAGGCACGTGCATGATGAAAATTGGGCGGGGTTTCAGCAGCCAAAAAATTGGGGAAATTTTCAATTTCGAGCTCTTGGTTTATACTCCCCTGAAGCGGGAAGAAAACCGAAATTAGCTCTTGGTTTATCCTCCCCTGAAGAAGAATCGAGAAAGAATAGGTTTGCAGAAATCAAGAGAAGAAGAATCAAGAGAAAACCGAGAATAAAATTGGTTTATCCTCCCTCCCCATCGTTGACTCCACCGAGAGAACTTGTTGAATCGAGAGAATCAGCGACCCATCTCACTTAGAAACCAGAGAAGGTAAGTGCCAAACTTGATTCTATCTTGATTTCTTCTTGTGGGGTTCTAGATCTAGGGTTCCTGACAAATTTTTTTTTTTTTTTTTTTTTTGTATGTGAGTTATAAGAGTAGTAGTGAATCATCGCCCTCGAATAGTTTACAGAAATGTCTGCAAGAATTGTAAGTCTTTCCTTCTGTTCTTAAGCTTTCAATTAAGAACTTGTCAAGGATTCACTACTGCTCTTATAACTCACATACAAAAAAAGAAAAAAAATAAAATTTGTCAGGAACCCTAGATCTAGAAACCCTAGATCTAGAACCCCACAAGAAGAAATCAAGATAGAATCAAGTTTGGCACTTACCTTCTCTGGTTTCTAAGTGAGATGGGTCGCTGATTCTCTCGATTCAACAAGTTCTCTCGGTGGAGTCGACGATGGGGAGGGAGGATAAACCAATTTTCTTCTCGTTTTCTCTCGATTCTTCTTCTCTTGATTTTTGCAAACCTTTTCTCTCTCGATTCTTCTTCAGGGGAGGATAAACCAAGAGCTAATTTCGGTTTTCTTCCCGCTTCAGGGGAGTATAAACCAAGAGCTCGAAATCAAAAATTTCCCCAATTTTTTGGCTGCTGAAACCTCGCCCAATTTTCATCATGCACGTGCCTGGGAGGGTCCCAGGCGCGTGCCAAGGAGCGTCCAGGCAGCCACCCAGGCGCGCCTCCCAGGCCAGCTAGAATTTCTCAATGCGGATTGATCTTCCGCATGAGATTTGTCAGATGGATGGATGAAAACGACGGAGCGGCGGACCCTGATGCCTCAGCCATCAGAGAGATGCTCACTGTCTTCCTTTCCCCTAGTGATGGATAGAGAGCATTTGATTCCCTAATTTGTAACTGTGGCTGGCTGATGCCTTGCGGTATGCATCAAAACCTTCCTCGTGATTTTTTGGCAGAGCCAAATTAGATGTGAGCAAATAAAGCCGGCGGAGGGTCAGACCAAGAAGGTGTCGCATCCGACAACATTGATGCATCAGGCAACAACTCTTTAGGCAGTGATGACTTGTTTGTCAACAGATCAGATGGTGGTGCTTCAGACGCCAGAGAGATTGACAGAGACGGTGGTGCTTCAGCGGATCAGACGGTGGTGCTTCAGACGCTGGAGAGATTGTTAGAGAGTGCAATGAGTGCATGCCGCTCCGGCCAGAAAAGCAAATAGGGCCAAGCGATACGTCTATGATTTGTTCCACCTTCAAAGGTGATGATTTACTAAAGCTAGAATCCGAGCACACGGTGAAAACTTGAACAGATGAAATCCGGCCAACACTCCGGCCACCAAGAAAGGGAAAAATGAGCAGATAGTACTTTTCAACATCAAGACAGTTGTTTAGTGTTTGAGAACCCTTTTGCTTCTTGAACATGAGCGGTAAGCCACTGTAATAATTGAAAGGAATTACGGGTTCTTGTTGCCTTGGTTCGAAGGGAAAACAAGATCTGACTGGGGAACATCAGAGAGGTTCAAACAGACTGTCATGATCTGAAATATTAGGTGGAACCAGAGTTGAAGATGAACTAGCTTAGAGAAAAATGTGAGTGGGGTAGAGCCGTAAGGATTGGTCGGAACATGGATGGGGCGGTATAGATCTTTTTGGCTTCAATTTTGGGAGAGAGGTAATGCGTAAACTAGAGGAATCAATTAGAAGCGAGAAATAGCAATGGTGTTATTAAAATATATTGGAACATGCTTCATATTTGAAAGAGAAGATGGTATAAGATTGCAGAGGGTGTGGAGATGGGGAAGGGAAGTGGTTTGAAATTTTGACGGTGAATAGTGCCATTGTTGGTGTGAGATTTATGAATGAGCACTTTTACAGGTCTGGGAAACCTGCCTGGGGGGGCGAAAATACAATTTTGCCCCCCTCTTTAAACACCTTTTTGGAGTGTGTGTTTAAAGAGGGGGGGCAGCATTGTATTTTCGCCCCCCCCCCCCCCCCCCCCCCCCCCAGGCAGGGAAACTAGGCAGGTTTCCCAGGCCATTAAGAATTTTTGTTTATGAATGGAAGAGATGCTCACGAAGGATACGCACAACACATGACACCTATAGAAAACAAACAGGAGGGTCGACAGTAAACTTGCACTAGACGAGAGAGGGGAAAGAAATATAGGATTTTGTGATTTTGTTAAGAAGATGAAAAGATAAAATATAGAAAGTTGAAAAGAGATGAAGAGAGTTGAGGGGATATGAGGCATTCAGATGAAAAAGACCAAATGGATTGATGCTACCGTGATAAAAAGATCGAGAATTCTAATTGGCGAGGAAACGGGCGAGGGAGGGGGGTGCAATAAGACAAGCCCTAAAAAGATAGAGTGAGATTCGAGTTTACTGATAATTGAAACTTGAAAGAGTCATAATCTAAGTACACAACAGTATTTAAAACTCGACAATCCAACCATTAAAAGTCAAGCATTGACATTCTTATTAGCATGTTTTGAAGACTTTGACACATCTCTTATACACTCTTTTCTAACAAAGCATGTAATAGCCCATAAGTCATGCGTCCAAGCTCAAGTCACGCCATTTCAAGTGGTACGGGTTTTGGGGCTTGGCCCATGACAATAAGGCCCGAACACAAATCTTTGAGTTGTCATAGGCCTGAGACCCACTCGCACAAATCAGCTATTAATCCAATCAAACATTGGGTCCTAAACAGAGCCAAGTGTCGAAGGGACTTAGTCATGCACAGATAAGATTTTGGGCTAGATCTCCTCCCTACATCACGCCCTCGATATCATGGACAGTTGAGGAGAGAACACTCGCTACTTAAGGTGAGAAAACGGAAGAAGAAAGATACGCATACACATTGCTAATTACATCTAGTCTTCATTTTACCGTCGTCTAACTTAAGCATCGGAGTGCCTTCGGCCACCAAAACTATGGTCCCTAGTTGACGTTGTTCATTTTGCAGGTTTGAGATCAGCAATGATGGATTTGTACGCATCAGTTGGATCTGTCCGTGGGAAAAAATGACAAGTTTTCTTTGAAGCAAACATATAAACTCTTTCTAATAGCAGAGCATCGAGACACGGTTACCGGCACCAGATCTCGAGCACTCAATGACAATATTGAGCCAGACAACGCTCTTGCCGAGGAAGCCAACCACAGGGCAAATTGATCCCATCAAGGGAGTCAAACAGTTGCACGACCTAGCCACCGAGGCAGCCACACTGACCTCTCATCGATCAGATCATGTTCCACATGGATCATTTAGCATGGGTGGTAGAAAGGCTTACCCAATATCGACAATGACAATTTGATAATGACCGAAACCTTGGGAGGTCCCAAACATGAAAGGACGCCCAAGAACGCATCCAGGAAGGTGAAAACATCCCCGCAGAGGAGCTGGCCGAGGGGGAACTTAGGAGATGACAGGATCATGGGAACCGTACCTCAATGACAGACAGGACCACATTCAAGAACCCACTCTGACTGGGGGTGACCAACCCTAATGTTCTATATGATCTTATTGTCCCTCCATTCTCAGAGGAGATCATGAACGCCCCCTGCCAAAGAAATTTGTCCATCTAAATCTTGAGTTCTATTATGGAACATCAGAGTCAGATATCTGCATCATTACCACCATGTGGTAGCGCTTAAAGAAAGTACAGAAGCCATCTTGTGTTGAACTTTTCCCACCAGCCTAATGAAGGTCGTACTGACTTGGTTCCACAGCCTCCAACCGAGATCTGTCGACTCATTCTAGGTTCTGACGAAGGCATTCATCACTAGGTTCGTCGGGAGCCAACGGATCAGGAAGGGCACCACTATCTGTTGATCCTCAAACAGAAGTATGGTGAGACCCTCAAGGAGTATATCACTCATTTTAACAACGAGCTAATTTTGATCGACGGTTGCAACGATGATACATTCATCACCGCTTACACTTTTGGCCTCTGAGGATGCCAGTTTTATAACTTCCTCACTTTGGAACCCCCAACGGATATGGCGGGTCTGTTAAAAAGAGCCTAAAAATACAACATCCTAGAGGAAATGTTGGCGGCCAAGACGGAGGAAAGCGAAGCAAAACACTCATCCAGAGCCAAGAACAAGGCTGAAAGGGGAGATAGTTCCAAGCGAAAACGGCGAAAACTAGGGTGGGTTCGCCAAAACAAATTTATACAAGGCCAACGGCTCTAGGTACCCCTATTACACTCTGTTCAACTCCATTTTGTCGGATATTTTATCCTCCATAGAAAAATGGGAAGACATCAAGTGGCCATCGAAACTCAATGGGGATCCTTCAAAACATGATAACGGCAAGCATTGCTTTTATCACAAGGAAATAGGCCATGATACCAAATATTGTAAGAGCCTTCGAGACGAGATCCAGTATTGGATCCAGAGAGGGCAATTGAAAAGGTTCATCGGATTCGAGGACCTGTAGCCCCAAGGCGAAGACGTAGTACATGAAATCGGAGGTGTGATTCTTGATATCGTATGTGTCCTCCATGAGGCAAACGAGGCGAAGAAGCACTCGAATCACTCAATAACGAGATCAGGACGGGAACTACGAGTCAGATCACACTATCGGGATCATCTCGTCCAACACGTATAGGAGGAAAAAATTCACGAGCTTGACATTCACAGAACTGGGCATGAAGGGAGTTTGCTTCTCCCAAAATGACGCTTAGTCATCTCGTGAGGGATAGCAAACTGGGAATTAAAGAAATCGCTAGTGGAAACTGGCAGTTCCATTAGTATCTTGTTTCTAGACGCATTCCTCAAAATGCAACTGATAGGAGAATAGCTAATGCCTGCAAACCAAGCCATGTTCGGGTTCAACAAAAAAAGTTTACTCGGATGGGGCAATTACATTATCGGTAGTCACAGAGCAGCCAGATCTGCAGAGGATCCTGATGAAAGAGTTCTCGGTCATATACGCCAATCCGAATACAATATAATCTAGAGTCGACCTTGGTTACACCACGTGGAGATAGTCTCCACCCAGCACCAACACCTCAAATACCCTTCTGACGACGAAGTAGGGACGGTTATAGGGGACCAGACCATCACTCTATGATATCACTACACCCCAACTAGGCAACCGGAGAACGAAGCACAACAACCCAAACAAAATAATCTGGATAAGAAAACCCCTAATCCGAATAGAGAGCATCGACCTTCACCTTCAAATGTTGAACTCCATCCAGCCCGAAATGGAGGCCAAATGCTTGGCAACCAGAAGAGGAAGTCGTCATCATATACTATGACCCCAGTTAACATGAAACAATCGAGATAGACTCTAAACTCAAAAGAGTATTGGTGGATCAACAAGCAACACTCTTAAAGGAGAATCAAGATGTGTTTGCCTTGACAATGGAGGACTTGGTAGGAATTGATTCCTCAATAATCACACACCGACTATTTGAAGTCTGTCTGGCAGAAAAGTAGGTCACTGGGCCCATGCGCAACCAAGACATTAATGAAGAAGTATAAAAGCTACTGAACGCCGACATGATAAAGGAGTCTCGCTACCCAAATTGGCTGGCTAACACGGTCCTGGTAAAAAAAGAAAAATGGGAATTTGAGGGTTTGCATTGACTACACGGACCTTAACAAAGTCTGCTAAAAAAACAGCTTTCCACTGTCCCGAATAAACCAAATCTTAGACACAACATTCAGACGTAGCCTACCCAGCTTCATGGATGCATACTTTAGCTACAATCAGATCAGCATGCACCCACCGGATAAGGAGAAAACCCCCTTCATAACGGACAGTGGAACATATTGCTACCGGGTAATGTTGTTCGAACTGAAAAATGTGTGGGCAACATACCAACATTTGGTAAACCAGATGTTCAAAGGATAAATCGGAAAGACCATTGAAGTCTACATTGATGACATGATGGTAAAAAGCCTCCATAGTCCCAATCACCTAGAGGAACTCGAATGAGCGTTCTCCCAACTCCGAAAGTACCAAGTAAAGCTCAACCCACAAAAATGCACATTTTTGGTGCAATCAGAGAAATTTTTGGGCTACTGATGCGGATTTAACTAACCCAAATTAATAGGTTAATTAAACCAACTTGTAATACCGCAAGTGCACGGTGCCTAACTGGTAGACAACGGCAAGTACGGGTCGATCCCACGAAGAAGGTGAATACAATTGAATTTAAGAAATTATCTAAACTAATTTAAATGGAAAATAGGGGTTACAGCATTTTTAAAAGAAAACTAAATTAAAGATAAGAAAAATAAAATAAAATGATAGAATGAAATGAGATGGAATGAAATGGGTTTGGTGGGCTTGGACTCACCAATGAGTTAGCAAAATTATCTAAATCTAGATTACTGAAATATTAAACGAGAAGCTTTAGGGATGAGAATCCCTTGCTTACACCGAAGATGTGATCATTAAAATTTCAATTCCAATCATATTAAGTTTCTTTTAAACATTAACAATTTATCTCAAGCAATTGAACTTTCACTAAGCATTAAATGTCTTTTTAGGGCACATTTAATCAAAGTTCAAGTTTAAAACTTGTTAGCATATGCTTTGAATATTAATTAAAGGTAAATCTAACTACCAAACATATCAATTTTTACTTGATCATGAAAGGTGAAAGCAATTAATTAATATTCAGAAATAAATTGTAATTAGTAATTTAGCTCATAATTCAGTAAAATCAATTTAAAATAATATTTACAGCCCAATTGGTTTGTCACATGGTGTCGAACAGTAAATCGACGATTGAATGTGCACGAATCCCGAGACAAAAGAGCTCAAAACCACTCTGTGGTGGTACAGAGTGATTCTGGCGGTGGAAATAGCCAGAATCAGAAATAAATTCAAATTCCCGCCGCTACAGTGCCGATCATCTTCTCCAGCAAGAACCGTCGCTGTTGCGGCCTGATTCTCGCTCCTCGCAGCTCGGTTTCGCTCCTCTCGGCCTCCCTCGTGACGCTAGACCTGCAAAGGATGAAAAAGGGTGAAGAAAACACCGAAAAATAACAAAATCAGACAGAGAAACAGGGAGCGAACTCCCTGTTTTCGACTCGCTGTCGCGGCCGATCTTGCGGCTTTCCGTCGCTAGTCGCGGCTTCCCTCGACTCCCTCGCGGTGCTAATACCTGCAAGGATGAGCAAAGTGAAGAAAAATATCGAAAAATAGCAAGAACAAATCGAGAAAACAGGGAGGAAAACTCCCTGTTTCGCGACTCTGCCGCGACGCAGTCCGGCGGTTCTTCGCTCGGTGGCGGTGCTCGTGCGGAGGTGGTGATGGTATGTGGACAGGAGAGAGGGGCCGAGGGTGGTGGCAGAGTGGAAGTTGGACGCTAAACAGGGTTGTCACGCCCCTGTTTCGCGGTGGTGGCAGAGTGGAAGTTGGACGCTAAACAGGGTTGTCACACCCCTGTTTCGCGGTGGTGGCGATGGTGATGTCGAGGAGACTGTGGTGGCGAGGTTGTGGTGCTGTTCGATGGCGGCAGTGGTGGTTAGATGGTCTGTTTGAAAGGTGGAGAGGAAGAGAAACAGGGAGAGAAACAGGGAGCGGCGGTGTTGTGCGAGGACGGTGGTAAGGTGGTGGTTAGATGGTGGTTAGTGGCGAGAGACACATGGGTCTGTGTCTCTGCCTGGATGGAGAATGAATGGCGGCTGGGTGAGAGATTGCAAAAGAGAAGAGAAGAGAGCTCCTCCCAAAAGAGAGATCGAGACTCCCTTTTATATAAAAATGAGAGAAAACCTAATTAGGTTTCCCTATTGGGCTTAGGATTCTAATGGGCTTGGGCTTAGGTTTCCCTAGTGTTGGGCTTAGGGTTTCCCTGTGAACCACTCTTTTGTACCACCATATCAAATAGTCGCCTTAATGCGGTTTTATCGTTCACGCGCGCCGATTCCTACAGAGACCGAAAAATGAAATAATTAGAATAAAATATATTAATTGAAGCACTAACATATATAAATTAAGGGATATATTTTGTAATAATTACGTGTATATCAAATACCCCCAAACCTATATTTTGCTAGTCCTCGAGCAAAACAAAATAAAGAATAAAATCCTAACTCACTTTCGTAGGAATCACGGTTGCACTTACCTTAAACGTGCAACAAGGCTTTAAACCGCTAGATTACCTCTAGTGGACGAGTTATAGTCTCGTGAGGGTTTCCAGAAATGTTACCCACAAACATTACTGACTCAACAAAACTTGGTCACAAAAAGCTTATTTTAAAACTTCAATAAATGCAAGGAACCAACAATTTTCCAAAAATTTTAATATTTTCCAAAAGTTAGAAAAAATTCACAATCATTCTCAACTCAATGTGTGTGTGTGGATAGCACTATCAACATAACTTTTCATTTCAGAGCAACACAATGACTAAATCTCCTGTAGAAAGTTTGTTTTGACTTCAAATCTCTCATGTCACTCACAATAAAGCACTCAGAGATTTGGTAATTCACTCAATTTATATGTGAGGAAAGAGTAAATAATGGAAAACAATCATCTCACATATAGTATTATGAAGAACGGACTTTTCAAGAATGGAATGAACATGATCTCATGGACAGGAATATCAATTGCTTTTGGGAATGTTGAATCAAACACCATAGGTCTTGGTTATTAAATCTCCACATCTACGGAACCAACCTTTACCTAAGATCAACTAGGACTTTGTTGGGTTGTAATAGGGCTTGGGTAATGGTTAATAAGGAATGTCAAAGGATTCTAAGAAAAGTTTCTAGGAATGTATATACCCATTCAACGAACAATTAGGGCTGCCAAGAATAAACCAATGTTGTACACCATCAATTTTTTCTTCATTCTCACATCGTTATCCTCATTGAAAAATCTCTTCTTCTTTTTTTTTTTTTAATTTTTTTTTTTTATATCATTCTTTTCTTCAACCTTCCTTTATTTTATTTTTTTTATTTATTTATTTATTTATTTTTTTTTTTTTTTTCTTTTTCATAGAGGATTTATGAAATATCTCATATTTTGCTCTTTCATGCCCTTTGTATACCAAGTACATCCATCCATACACATTCCCAGAGAAAATTGGGTAAAGGTTAATGGGTTAACAAATAAAAGTTATTCTAAGGCTCAAAAGGCTACAAAAAGGTTAATGTTATGGGTAAGTTAAAAGGCTAGTTAATGGTCTAAAGAAAAAAATGCCTAGATCATTTCCTAAGTTCGGGTCAGTTTTATGACATCTCAATTGAATAAGCCAAGAAGTTCTAGTGTAATAATTCAATTTTGATGTCATTCCCATAGCAATTGATCAGAAACATGAGAATAATGAGATCATCAACGAGATAATACGGACTCAAGAAAAATCAGAGTTTATGTATAACCCTCAGAAAAATAGAAAGGTTCAAAACTTTCAGGGTTAAGTCTCCACTATTATTCTAAGGTTTTCTAGTATATACTTCACTCATCAACTTCAAGTTATGCTAACATTGCTCATGGTGCAAAGATAATCGAGTTGAAAAATCTTATGAACTAAATCTAACATAAGGACCATACTAATCTTTAAGTCTTTATCAATATCGGCTTGCATTGTCTTGAGCATAAAACATTTAAAATCACAAAAGACCAAGTTTTCTTGACAGAAAAAACACAAATTTTTTTTTTTTTTTTTTTTTTTTTTTTTTTTTTTTTTTTAAGATAAGAAAAGAAAAATAGGAAAATAATACACAACAAAAAAATGAAAAATTCACCGACTCATGAACCCTACCCCCAAACCTAATCTAAACATTGTCCTCAATGTTTAACAAAATAATTCGGACAAATGAATGAAATAAGTACATGAGAGGAGGTTAGAACAGTATTACCACGGTGAAGATTTTACCAATTTCCAAGAAGTCATCCATCAATGAGGCTCACAAACAAAAGAATCATGGAGTCGTCATAAGAAATTGATAAAATGCAGACTCGACACTAACAAAGAAAACTAAAAAGAAAACAAGTTGTAAGACAAAACTGTTACGGAGCTAACGAGTATGAGTGAAACACAACTAAATAGGGTACTCGAAAATCAATCCAGACTAACAGCAAAAACACACAACTAAAGCTAGGCTGCCTCCTATTAGCGCTTGGTTTAACGTCATCAGCCAGACAAATATTCTTCCTAAAAAAAATGGTGTATCAAAAAGTGTAGAGGAAGAATATGACAAACACATAGTCCATGGCCGTATATTAACAACCTGAACAGTTGAGGATCAGTCCACCAAAATATAGCAATCACATGGAGCACCAAATACACTAGGACATTCCAAAAGTGATTAGTAGTTATACACAACAAATGATCCTTGTGTGCTCCAAAGAGGGCACATCCTATGTCTGGTTCCAAATAAGAAGATTGGATAATTTTCACAACAGGATGGTGAAAACTGAAATCCTCACTACAACACAAGGGATCGGTGAAAGTAGCCTTAGGAAATGGGGATATGATGCAAGTAGATGAGACGATGGATATATCAGGTGGTACAAGCTCATCACTTGAATCATATAGAGATACTGGTCTAGACAACTCCAGGACACCTATATCAGGCATTTCTATCTGATTGTCAACCAGTTTTCCACACCCAAGGGTAGTAATGGATTGGTCACATTCATTGTCTAACTCAGATGAGCCACTAAGATCAAATTGACCATTTGGGTTGGAAATAGGTTGGCTAGGAAATCTTTCTGACTCTATCTCATGAAATGACTCAGCTATTTGACTCACAGTCATCTCAAGTTTCCGGATAGCTTGAGAGTTTTGTTGATAAATAGCTGTCAAATCTGCGATATCCTGAGAATTTTGCTCAAGCATTTCCCCTGTTCGCTTTATAAAAATGTTCATTATAGCCTCTAACTCATTATCAGGAATAAAAGCTTGAGGAGTCTGAGGAGTGTCTAGAGGGCCTTCATGGTATTGACCATGAGCCCATGAGAAGTCAGGATGATAAGCTAGACCTGGGTTGTAATAATCTAAATATGGATCATACTCAGGTCGTCGCATGTCATAAAATGAATTGACTTGCTCGGAAAAATAGGCTGGATATTCCCTTGTGTTCATTTTTTTTTTTTTTTTTTTTTTTTTTTTTTTTTTTTTAAATCACTAACTCTAAACAAAATATGCACAGACTCACACACAATCAGCAACTAATAAATGCACAAGAAACATGCCTCCCTAAGCAATAAACGTTTTTGAGATCAATTATCTTGTTATCTTTGGGGGACAATTATTTCTTATGTAATCTTTAAGACAGAATAATGGGTGCTACAAGTTGATCCTAAGAATGTACACTTTCACACCGCAAAGTTCAAAATCAGTAGGCTAGAGTTTTGTTTCAAAGAAACCGGATTATCGCACAAGAGAAGGAGGTCACAATGGTCCAATTAAGTACTTCCTTGTGCTACCGCTCTGTAAGCCAATAGATGTGAGAACGATGTGATGTTAAATGCACACTTGAGGCTTGTGTTCCTAACCCAAAACTGTTAGTTACACCAATCCTTCTTGTGGATCGTAGCTTACTTATGACTCGGCGTACCGGGTAAATTACCCTTGTGGCAGTGGCCTCTCGGAGTTCATTGAATGATTAAACCCATCGTCACTTTTAGCTTTGGTCAACACAAAAATTACTGGGTTCACCTTGGTCTTGGTTGTCTTATGAACACCGTACCAAAGAAAAAGCTCTATCTAACTTGCTAATTGATTTTAATTATGTTATGATATTGGTTGCACACAGCTGGAGTGATGAGGTGGGGATATTAAGTCCCACCAGTTTATATTTAGAAGCTGGGTCTGCTTATTATGAATTACTAAAGTTTAGCATCCACAATTACAGAAATTTAACAACCAATCACACAATTTCAAACAATTACACCAAGCACTCTGGTCGCTAATACATTGCGTGTGACAGAAATACTTACAGTGTGCGTATTCCAATCTGCACAAAAAGTTAGCGCAATTAAACAAAAGGTCTGACTTCTTTTTATCCGTTTCACTCAACACACAAGCATATGCAAATAAATTTACTGTCTTGGATTTAGAAGTCGGATTTCTAAATCATAAAAATTATTGGATAACAATAAAAATTGTTTCCCTATAATTTCTTTTGACTTAGAAAATTTTGGATTTTTTTTTTTTTTTTTTTTTTTTTTTTTTTTTGTGATTAACAAAATGATAAGCAGTAGAGTTTAAAAATTATTACACCACACACTCGTTAAACGAGGTGAAAATAAAATTACAACTCTCTTCACAAAAAAAAATAAAAATAAATAAATGCTTGATGTTTGCAGGATCGTCCAATATCCTCGAGAAGCGTGTAATCTGCAAAATCAAACACAAAATTAGTGTAAAAAGAACAAAATAATTTTTTTTTTTTTGTTTTGTTTTTGTTTTTTTTTTTTGTTGTTTTTTTTTTTTTTATAATTAGTGAAAATAAATCTTAAATTTAATTACAATGCTACCTTCCCCGGCAACGGCGCCAAAAACTTGATGCGGATTTAACTAACCCAAATTAATAGGTTAATTAAACCAACTTGTAATACCGCAAGTGCACGGTGCCTAACTGGTAGACAACGGCAAGTACGGGTCGATCCCACGAAGAAGGTGAATACAATTGAATTTAAGAAATTATCTAAACTAATTTAAATGGAAAATAGGGGTTACAGCATTTTTAAAAGAAAACTAAATTAAAGATAAGAAAAATAAAATAAAATGATAGAATGAAATGAGATGGATGGAATGAAATGGGTTTGGTGGGCTTGGACTCACCAATGAGTTAGCAAAATTATCTAAATCTAGATTACTGAAATATTAAACGAGAAGCTTTAGGGATGAGAATCCCTTGCTTACACCGAAGATGTGATCATTAAAATTTCAATTCCAATCATATTAAGTTTCTTTTAAACATTAACAATTTATCTCAAGCAATTGAACTTTCACTAAGCATTAAATGTCTTTTTAGGGCACATTTAATCAAAGTTCAAGTTTAAAACTTGTTAGCATATGCTTTGAATATTAATTAAAGGTAAATCTAACTACCAAACATATCAATTTTTACTTGATCATGAAAGGTGAAAGCAATTAATTAATATTCAGAAATAAATTGTAATTAGTAATTTAGCTCATAATTCAGTAAAATCAATTTAAAATAATATTTACAGCCCAATTGGTTTGTCACATGGTGTCGAACAGTAAATCGACGATTGAATGTGCACGAATCCCGAGACAAAAGAGCTCAAAACCACTCTGTGGTGGTACAGAGTGATTCTGGCGGTGGAAATAGCCAGAATCAGAAATAAATTCAAATTCCCGCCGCTACAGTGCCGATCATCTTCTCCAGCAAGAACCGTCGCTGTTGCGGCCTGATTCTCGCTCCTCGCAGCTCGGTTTCGCTCCTCTCGGCCTCCCTCGTGACGCTAGACCTGCAAAGGATGAAAAAGGGTGAAGAAAACACCGAAAAATAACAAAATCAGACAGAGAAACAGGGAGCGAACTCCCTGTTTTCGACTCGCTGTCGCGGCCGATCGATGAGCAAAGTGAAGAAAAATATCGAAAAATAGCAAGAACAAATCGAGAAAACAGGGAGGAAAACTCCCTGTTTCGCGACTCTGCCGCGACGCAGTCCGGCGGTTCTTCGCTCGGTGGCGGTGCTCGTGCGGAGGTGGTGATGGTATGTGGACAGGAGAGAGGGGCCGAGGGTGGTGGCAGAGTGGAAGTTGGACGCTAAACAGGGTTGTCACGCCCCTGTTTCGCGGTGGTGGCAGAGTGGAAGTTGGACGCTAAACAGGGTTGTCACACCCCTGTTTCGCGGTGGTGGCGATGGTGATGTCGAGGAGACTGTGGTGGCGAGGTTGTGGTGCTGTTCGATGGCGGCAGTGGTGGTTAGATGGTCTGTTTGAAAGGTGGAGAGGAAGAGAAACAGGGAGAGAAACAGGGAGCGGCGGTGTTGTGCGAGGACGGTGGTAAGGTGGTGGTTAGATGGTGGTTAGTGGCGAGAGACACATGGGTCTGTGTCTCTGCCTGGATGGAGAATGAATGGCGGCTGGGTGAGAGATTGCAAAAGAGAAGAGAAGAGAGCTCCTCCCAAAAGAGAGATCGAGACTCCCTTTTATATAAAAATGAGAGAAAACCTAATTAGGTTTCCCTATTGGGCTTAGGATTCTAATGGGCTTGGGCTTAGGTTTCCCTAGTGTTGGGCTTAGGGTTTCCCTGTGAACCACTCTTTTGTACCACCATATCAAATAGTCGCCTTAATGCGGTTTTATCGTTCACGCGCGCCGATTCCTACAGAGACCGAAAAATGAAATAATTAGAATAAAATATATTAATTGAAGCACTAACATATATAAATTAAGGGATATATTTTGTAATAATTACGTGTATATCAGCTACATAGTCAACCAAAGGGTAATGGAAGTTGATTTGAAGGAGATTCAGACTCTTCTTGACATGAGACCACACACAAGCATCAAAGAAGTTCAAATCTTGACTCGGAGGGTGGCAGCCCTGAACAGGTTCATCTCCAGATCATTAGACAGATTCCTCCCTTTCTTCAAGATCCTAAAAGGGAACAAAAATTCCAATGGGGAAAACAATGCGAGTAAGCCTTCCAAGATTTGAAATCATATATGGAAAGCACTGAGATGCTCTCGAAACCTACTATGGGTGAGACGCTCTACCTATACCTCTCAGTGTCGGAGTGTGTTGTCAGCTCAGTTCTGCCTGAGAGGAAAAAGGAAAATAAATGCCAGTCTCCTACATCAGCAAATTGTTTGATGGGGTGGAAACCAACTACCCAAACTTGGAAATATTGGTTTTAACGCTGGTAACTTTCACCAGAAAACTGAGGTCCTACTTCCAAGCTCACTCAATAATAGTTCTGACCGAGTAACCACTCTGATCAGTGTTACACAAGCCAGAGTTATCAGGAAGAATGGTCAAATGGTAAGTAAAGCTAGGACAATTTGACATCCATTATGCTCTCAGAACAACCATCAAGGCACAAGCGCTGGCACACTTCATCACTGAGTTCACTAGAACAGGAGAACCAGAGTGGAAAGACCAGCAAAGAAACGAGAATCCCAAGCCACCCTCACAATGATGGATCCTGCGATTTGACGGGTCATCCAATGTGAAGGATTGTGAAGTCGAGATCATTATCTATACCCCAAAAGGGGTCTTCCTCAAAAAGTAGGGGTCGGCATCCCATTGCGCGATCCCAATTCTGTCCCGATTTTTTTAGTTTTATTGGGATTGATCAATCGCATCCCGATCTTGTCCTGTCTCGATCTAGAGTGGGATGGGATCGGGATGAAGATTTTCAATCCCATCCCGTCTCATCCCGAATTGATTTATTTTATTATTTATTATCAATAATTTTAATATATTTTTAGAAATGCAATTATTTCTGTAGATAAATTGTTGATCATATTAAGAGATACATATTGATAATTTGATATAAGCATTCTAAGATACATACTGATCATTTGAGATACACATTCACACAATAATGATATAAGCACAAGTCACTCTATGATGATATAAACATTCTGACATACATATTGATCATTTGATTGTCACCAATGTATTCTCTCTCATTCACACTTGTCCATCCCTTTTTTCTAACATCTATTCCCCAATATTTTACATGTTGTACGTCTTTTCTGGTTGTAATTATAAACTTCATCTTGGAGTATTCTTTCTTTGGCATATTATTAGAAAACCCAATGTTTGGCTCTTATTTTCATTGGTCTCTACAAGTTAAGTATACAAAAATTTCAGCAAATTGGTCTCTACAACTTGTACAAATGAACACATGCTTGGCACATTTACAACAAATTTTTTATTGCCTACTGATCTTGTCCCGAACCCATTTGGGATGGGACGAGGTTAGAGTGAGTTTATCCCGTCCCGATCTCGAATTAACGAGATGAAATAGGGATGAGGTTCATCCGGTCATGTGCCCACCCCTATCAAAAAGGCTATAAATTTGGCTTCCACACTTCAAACAATAAAGCAAGGCCCTTCTAGCTGGGCTAAAACTAGCAAAGGAATAGAAGTAGAAGAAATCACGATATTCGGCGACTCCTAACTAGTGGTCAATTAGGTTAATGGTGAATTCGATGTAAAAGATCCTAGATGAGGACCTATTGCGAAAAAACAATTGAAGCCAAAAGAGGGTTCAAGAGAATTCTACCCTGTCGTTGTTTCAGAACAGACAACCAGGAAGCCGACACTCTAGCCAGAATGGTCTCGTCCGCAATGGACAACTTCAACGTGCTCATACAATTCTAGGATAAGTTGGCCCTAGAGGAAGAAAATTATCCATGAAACTATATTTGCAAGCAAGGAGACCAGCTGGATGAGCCTCCTACTCAGCTACATAAAGGATGGAGTCCTCCCAGCAGAGAAGTTGGAGGCTCGTAAGTTGAAAAACATAGTGATACGGTACACGCTCCTCAACAACAGGCTGTATAAGAGATTAGCAACTAGCCCTCTGCTCAGGTGCCTGGCCCCCAAAAGGGCAGACTATGTTCTCCGAAAAATCCATGAAGGAATCTACCGGAACCATCCCGAAGAAAGGGCATTAGCACACACTAGAGTATTATTGGCTGAAAATGCAACAAGAGGCAAAAAAACTGGTATGTAAGTGCGATAAGTGTCAGAGATACGCCCCATAATGGGGAATGGATATTGTAGGCTCGTTCCCCATCTCCGAAAAGAAGAAGTTTTCCTCGTGGTTGTCGAATACTTCACTAAATGGATGGAAGTAGAGCCTCTTTCCAAGATAGGAGAGAATAAAATCGAAAACTTCCTCTAGAAATCCATCATCTACAGGTTTGGAATACCGAAAACCCTAGTCAGTGATAACGGGACTCAGTTCGAAGGCAAGAAAGTTAAGCAGTTTTGCGTCAACTTGAACAACAGTTACCACTTCTCAGCGCTGAGGCATCCCCAGGCTAATGGATAAGTAGAAGTCACCAACCGAACAATCCTGGAAGCAATCTAGAGAAAACTCGAAGTAGCCAAAGGGCTCTGAGTCTCTAAGCTTCCAGGAATTCTTTGGGCATACCAGTGGCGAACCCAAGATTTTAGTCAAGGGAGGCGAAATGACAAATAATTATTAGTTGATAATAGTAGTTATCAAGGATTGAGCCAAAACAATTCCTACCCAAGCCAGTAACTAATAGAAAAATACAATTATCAAAAATACATTGCACATACCAAATTGAATATAGCGTAGTCCAATTTTAAGCCAAAATAAGGTCACAATATCGATAACCTTAGCAAGGGGCAAACAAGTGTAATAATTAAAATATATAACTAAAATCAAAAAATAATTGGGATAAGTATCTAGTAGCTAAAAAATCTGAAATTTGCGAACACAATAAGATTCTATTACAATTGCATAGAAAAAATGGTTTATATAATTGTACGAGTTGGCTAATGGTATATGATGATACATCAAAATAGACCAATTATCTTGGTTGTACACGTGGCATAGAGACCCATCACGAGAATATGACGTTCAATCTATTGTGTCAGCTCATAAAGCCCAAGAAGAATAAAGCCAATTACAAAGGCCGCCAACGAGAAGACATAAACAGAGTCCGAATCTAGGCCCGAACAAATCAGAGCCCGAATTCAGGCCAAACACGAGTTCTCTCATAAAGAAGAGGGACGTTGCACCAAAAAGAGTCGTGGAGGGATTTACGCCTCCACGAACGCATCTCCATTAAGGAAGAGACTGTTACAAGAAACATCTCCTTCTGTTGCACCTCACATGCTTAAGTCGCGTAGAGAATTAACTGTGACCATTATAAAAGGTAAAGGGAATACTCGACATAGTTATGCAACTTTAACTGAGTTTTTTCCAGATTTACTTCCTTCTTCAAACATAGTTGTTGACTTAAGCATCGAAAAGTCTTCGGCCACCAAAAAGGTGGTCCTCGGCAGTCTAACATTTGTTTTGCAGGTCAAACTCTCAAAAGGACAATTTTTGGACGCATCAGTTTGGCGCCATCTGTGGGGTACGACGAGTTTCCTTTCTAAATATAGATCCACAGTGACAAAGCTCACCATAATTTGATAAAAGATCAACAAGCCGTTAGAGCAAATGACGCACTCTACAGATCCTCAACTCTCCTACTGACAACAATGCATCATTGATACCTCACGAAGAAGAAGTAGCCCGAATCATCAGACCAATAGCCCCCGAGAATACGAATCTACAACACCTAGTAGCCCAGACAACCCAAATATCTAGCGACGCTGCCACAGACCCTCGGGTAGACCTGCTCATGGCCCAAATGAACTACATGACAAAGATACTGGAAAAAATCAACCAGGAGCGCATCCTGCTAACTGACCTTGTTCAGGTACCGCCCCAACAAAATTCTGCCAACCAAACTCAAGGAAGTGACGAAGTCCCAACAGAACCCCAACAGGGAAACTTCGAAAGCAATGAGCTCCCCCAAGCCAAGACTCCACATTGCGACAGAACGCTTGCTGAAATCCCATTTAGAATTGGAGTCACGGATCTCAACGTACTATACGAGTTAGCCAAGCCGCCATTCTCTAACACACTCATGAAAAAGGCAATGCCAAAAAAGTTCACTCCACCAAAGTTTGAAGTGTATGATGGTACAAGACGGGATGTACCTCATCCCTATCCCATCTCGTTTGTTCGGGATTGGGATAGAACAAGATAGACCTCATCCCGACCTCGTCCCATCCCAAACTGGTTCGGGACGGGATGAGCATGTACTAAAACTTTTATTGAAAATTTTGGATTTACCAAACACATAACTCTAAGAACAACTATATAAGTTTAAGCCATTAATTATTATTTTCCCATTTTATTAGCTTTTACTCCATTTTTTTAGAACCACTATTGAAGATAGCCATTTTTTGTACATTGCTAACAGAAATGATAAATGGGTTTGTCATTTAAAAACTACGAGGAGCACACATTGTTGTTGTCAAGAGTTAGGAAAAGGAAAAAAAAAAAGGGAGAGGGTTTGAGTTAGATTCATTATCTAGGTGAGTCGCATGGAAGCTTGTGAGAATAAAATAACCAAGTCAATAAATAAAACAAAAAATAAAATTGCAATGCCAACAAATAGTTTCATACTACATAGTTCATACTAAATATATATAAAATAAAAAAAGATAATAAAAAAGGGTTCGGGACGGGACAGGATGGGCGGGATTGAAAATCTTCATTTTGATCCCATCCCACTCTAGATCGAGACGAAATGGGATCGGATGGGATTGATCAATCCCAATAGGACCCGAAAATAATCGAAATGAGACGGAACATGATCTGGATCGCGGGATGGGATGCCCACCCAAAATGATGGTACCACCGACCCAACAGATCCCCTGAGACACTTCCACCACATGATGGCCCTAAAGGAAACCACGAAGTCTATCCTTTGCAGAACATTCCCGACCAGCCTCACATCCACAGCGATGAATTGGTTCAATAGCCTACCACTGCGATCAATAGACTCCTTCCAAGCTTTAGCAACCACTTTTATCACCAGATTCATCGGGAGCTAGCTGATGGAGAAATGACCCCATTACCTCCTGCACATCAGACAGAAGCCCAAAAAAAATACAGGAATATGTCACTCATTTTACCAACGAATTGACAATGATTGATGGATGTAGCGACGACACAGCCGTTGCAACCTTTGTCGCCAAACTAAAAAGAGGCCCCTTCTTTGATGCCCTTAACCTAGAGCCTCCAAAAGGCAAGGTGGTCCTGTTGAAAACAACATAGAAACACATCTCCTTTGAAGTGATCAAAGCTGTGAGGAGGAAGAATGAATAGGAAAGGGAAAACCATTCAAGGAAACGAGAAAGGAAATAAGAAAATAGGCGAGATGACGGACCACGAGAAGATAGCAATCATTCAAAGAAACATTGAAACAACGGAAGAGTCGAGCCCAACCAGCGGGAATCCAGGAAGTCACAATTGGTACGACCCAGTCATGAGCGGATAACTAGCATAATGAAAAATGAGTACAAACCGTACAGACCCTAAAGACAAGCTGGACCAACATCTTAAAAAACATGGCGAATTGGGAAAACGTCAAATGGCCACCTAGGATGGGAAGAAACCTAGAAGGACGAGACAAAAACAAGTACTGCTCCTTTCAGAAGGATCGTGTCTGACATGATACCGAGGACTACTACAAGCTGAAAGAGGAAATCAAGCATTGGATCCAAAGAGGATGAATAGATGAATTCATCGGAATACCAGACAAACAACTCAAAGGAAAAGAAAAAGCAGATACCACCGACACAGGATCAAAAGAACAATCCAGAGAACTAATATATACGCTCTACACTACATCTACCTTAGTGACGATAAAAATCCAATCAAAATTACTTATAAAGGAATTAGTGACGATAGACTCTATCAAGCCTCAGCGAGAGATGCCAAACGAGGAGCAATAACGGGTCAAGCAAAGGAGGTCATAAATAAATAAATAAAACAGCAGAGGCACGAAACACCAACGCGAGGATAGACATCAGCCATGCAATGATAAAAGAAAAATCGCTCCACAATGTAGCTTAACTGCTCCTGAAAAATGCCCGTTAGAAATGGTCAGGACATCCAAACAGGAAAATCAATAAAGTTTCAATTTCGGAATCAACATCCCACGAAGGTGAACAACTTCAAAGCAAAGCTATACAAAACAATCAGCATATAAAGCTAAAATGAATCAGAACGCAAGTCGGATATATATAATAAACTTCTGGACTGATCAACCAACAAAGTAAGAATTGGACGGACAAGTCAACTTAACATAAAAACTTCGAGTCGACTGAGACGTTGAGTTAACAAAGTGAAATTTGGACGAACAAGTCAACTAAGTAAAACGACTTCGGGTCGACTAGAGCGTTGAACCAACGAAGCCAAAGTGGAAGAACAAGTCAACTTAACATAAAAACTTTGAGTCGACTGAGACATCGAGTTAACGAAGTGAAAGTTGGACGAACGAGTCAACTAAGTAAAACAACTTCGGGTCGACTAGAGTGTTGAACCAACAAAGCCAAAGTGGACGAATGAGTCAACTTAAAATAAAAACTTCGAGTTGACTGAGTCGTATAGTTAATGAAGTGAAAGTCGGACGAACGAGTCAACTAAATAAAACGACTTCGAGTCGACTAGAGCGTTGAACCAACGAAGCCAAAGTGGACGAACGAGTCAACTTAACATAAAAACTTCAAGTCGACTAAGACGTCGAATTAACGAAGTAAAAGTTGGACGAACGAGTCAACTAAGTAAAACGACTTCGGGTCGACTAGAGCGTCAAATCAACAAAGCCGAAATGGACGAACGAGTCAACTTAACATAAAAACTTTGAGTCGACTGAGATGTCGAGTTAACAAAGTGAAAGTTGGACGAATGAGTCAACTAAGTAAAACGACTTCGGGTCGACTAGAGCGTCAAACCAACGAAGCCAAAGTGAACGAACGAGTCAACTTAACATAAAAACTTTGAGTCGACTGAGACGTCAAGTTAACAAAGTGAAAGTTGGACGAACGAGTCAACTAAGAAAAACAACTTCAGATCGACTAGAGCGTCGAACCAATGCAGCCAAAGTGGATGAACAAGTCAACTTAACATAAAAACTTCAAATCGACCGAGACGTCGAATTAACGAAGTAAAAGTTAGGAACGAGTCAACTGAGCAAAAAACTTTGAGTCGACTGAGACGTCGAGTTAACGAAGTAAAAGCTGAACGAACAAACCAAGTAAAAACGACTTCGAATTGACTGAGACGTCGTGTTAATGAAGTAAAGGTTGAGCGAATGAGTCAACGAAGTAAAAATAACTTCGAGACAACCGAATCAACAAACCAACTCGAAAGAGGCAAAATTCGTTTTGATCAGACAAATAGAGCAAACAACGGAAGAACAAGTTAGTATAGCCCAGGAGAGCCTTGGATTAGCTAACACACCAGATCAACAAAGTACAAGACAAAACAGTTTTTTTATGAAAGCTCTGTAACGACAAACACAAGGTTGAGACATACGTACTGAAGCATAGGAAAATTCGAATCAGCAAAAAACCAACAAGGATATAACTGGAATAAAAATCATTCAGACAACAACGGACGAACGAAGTCAACAAGAAAAGCAAAGGAGAAAACTCATGTTCTTCATTCAAAAGCTACTATATTACATTCAAAGATAACAAAAGAATAAAAGATTAAGGGGAGAGATCTATAACATCCTTAGCAACACTATCTGCAGGAAGAGAAGTAGTCGGATCATTGACAGAGACTCTATCTTCAAGAGGAGAAGGTGGCGGCTCCTCAACCGTTGGATCACCCAGTGGATCTTCAACACCATCTTCATCTTCAAAGGTCGGATAGACCAGATTGCGGTATAGAGACAAATCAACACCAAGACCCTCAATATAATCCAGAAGCTCGTTCCGATCATCGACAACCCGCTGCCAATCCACAACCTCCATAACACGGAGCATGTACTTAACAAAAGCAAGCTCACTTCTGGCCACGATAAGTTGGCCCTCAGCAATAGTAAGCATCGCGAAGGAATCGTCCTTGACCTTGTCAAGTAAAGCCAGTAATTGCTCCACCCTGTTTTCGGCAACGTCGCAATTTTTAGAGTGCTCTATCATGGCACGCGTGACCTCATCATGAAGTGCCTTATCGACGGACAACTTTTTATCCACATCATGCAAACATGCATGAATACTGTCTAATTCAGCTCTTAAAGACTCAAGCGCGGGCATAGATCGATCATGCGCACCCTCCACTTCGGCCAACGAAGCTTGAGCAACCCCAGTCGTTTTGATCCGCTCAGAACATCGCACTTTTAACGCGTTGTATTGATACGTAACATGGGAAATACCAATAGCAAGTAACAAGATTGTGATTAACCTGATGACCAAATCCATCACCCCTGCGTAGGCAAGATGAGTCATCCCGTCCATTACAAGCCTAAGACCATCATCAAGATGAAGACTCAGATCCAGCACGAGCATCGAAGGCTTCTCCACCGACCGTCTGTGCCATTCATTAATCAGCTTACGCACACCGTCCTACACACCAAGCCGAGAAAACCAACAAAACTTCTCGTCTGATTTGACCTGAATCTCTTCAGGAGTAGGTTCATTCCAACTAATTCACGAATGAAGGAAGCGAGGATCCGGTAGTATGGAGGAACCACCACCCACAGTCGGGAAAGAAGAAGGAACGATAAGAAAACCATTTTCACCCTCTCGTTGCGCAGCAAAAACGGAACGAGTAGCAGTCCCAACAAGATCAGAAGAGCCTAAGCAGGTTGTAAAAAGCGAGACCTCCACCCCATCATCAATAGGAGGAGAAAAAGAATAAAGAGACCGCGTCTCAAGAAATCGATCACGACTACTAAGTTCCTTAGACTGAACAACAGCCGGTTGGAGCATTTTGTCGTCTAAGGACCGAGGGTACTCGTTAGAACACTTAGCAGTGTCAAGGCCACCATAAGTAGAGAGGAGTCTCTTTTCAACATTGTCCAGCGAACTTCATTTCCAATGCCAACTTCATCTCTTCCACCTCTTGCAGAGACCAGCGGTCTTCCCTCGCAGATTCTCTAAACAGAACCCGAGTAAAGAGAAGCACGACGAATAGAGTCAACAAGCCATTTTTTCTTTGGAACAAGGTCAGAACTCAGAAATAACCGCTTCGACAGACTAATAGGCCTTGGTACTTTTCTCTTCCCGGAAGTCAGACCAGTAGCAGTGCTTACAAGAGCATTAAGATCTGTAACATCTGAGCTCACTTTTCGATCAACGACAACATGATCGCCGTCAATAATGATAGCATGGGCAGCAATGTTTGTGGCTTGCCTCTCAGTTAGCAAAGCCTGCACGGCTTCATTCATGCTGTATAAACCGCTACGCCTCACCATATCATTAGTAAGATAGGTTCCCAAAGGAACTACAGGAAGTTGCAAAAACACTCGCTGATAACCTGTTCTTCAGCGGTCAACTGTGGATTCCTCTGCTTGATAGGAACCCGGAAAGACTTACTATCTGTTGACCCCGTAAATTGAAGTAGCTAGAGTGGACAGCCGCATAAAACCAATCTCGTGACCAACCCCTGATGTCATCATTAAGGTTGCCAAAACATGCGGGGGAACGAAAGAAACAGGTGTGGTTGGGTTTCACGCTAAATCCCACCAAAGAATGCAAAATTCCAGCAGTTAAAGTAAGACTAGAAATGATGGCCATGACATATGTGGAAACCATAACTCTTCAACCGTTCGGGCCCATCTAAGCAAAAGTACTACCTAGAAAATCAAGATAAGACCAAAATAACTTCGGAATTGGAAACCGAATATCGGCATAAAACATACAAGGGTAAAGCGTAATATATCCCTTCCTTGGGCGACAAGAACTATCATTTTCACAAGGAAGAGTGATCTCAAGGTCGGAAGGCAAAGAATAGTTAGAACGAACACTATCCAAGGTAGCCTAAGAAGCCTTTTTTTGGGAAAAATGAGCTTCAAAAGTAGCAAGCTGCTCACCATCTAGTAGATCACCAGCAAACATCGCGACTAGGCAAGAAAAGATAGAAAAATGCAACAGGAAAGAAGAAATAACCCTAATAGCAAAGATGGCGTAAAAGAAGAAGCAAAGTCGTCATAGCACCCTTTATACAACCGAGCAACAAAGAGACTACTCACGGAGCGACGTACAAGACATAATGGCGCACGAAATTCCCAAAAAATATGCACAAAAACGAAAAGACAACAAAATAATCAAGACGATTTACCGACCAAAAGTTATTAACAACGTTAAGTTTAGTGCAAAGGTGCAACTGAAATACCAACCGTCACACAGTTAGTGGATATGTCAACATACCCACTAACTAAGGGGGAATAGCTGATTATACAACAAAATAGACCGATCATCAAGGTCGTACACGTGGCATAGAGACCCATCACGAGGATATAGCGTTCAATCTATTGGGCCAGCTCATAAAGCCCAAGAAGAATAAAGCCAATTACAAAGGCCCGCCAACGAGAAAACATAAACATATCCCAAATCCAGGCCCGAACGATTCGGGCCCGAATCCAGACCCAACACAAATTCTCTCATAAAGAAGACGAACGTTGCAACAAAAAGAATCATGCAAGGAGTTACGCCTTCACGGACACATCTCCATTAAGGAGAAGACTGTTAAAAGAAACATCTCCTTCCGTTGCGCCTCAAATGCTTAAGTCACGCAGAGAATTAACCGCGACCATTATAAAAGATAAAGGGAACACTCGACACAAGTATGCAACTTCAACTGAGTTTTGTCTAGATTTACTTTCTTCTTCAAACAAAGGTGGTCATCGACAGTTTAACATTTGTTTTGGATGTCAAACTCACAGGAGGATGATTTTTGGACGCATCAGTATATATTTTCATTGAATTCTATAATTATTACTTTAGAAATTAATTTCAAATAAATTTTTTTTGTTGGAGGTTTTATACCACTTGTTAAAAAATAATTAATTTCTTTAATGTTTGCAATTACATATAAAATTGCGTTGAAAACAAAAAAGTAGAGACATGTCACAATTGTGAATAGCTATAAAGAAATCACACGCTCCAAGATAATCGAAAATAAGTTTGTATTAAACTAAACAATTATTATTATGTTTGCAATTACTAATAAAATTGCATTGAAAATTAAAAAAAATTTTAAAAAATTAGGCGAGTAACAATGATGAAGAATAGTAATTATCAATAAACATACAAATCTATACCATATAATGGATTTTTTTTGTAAGGCTAAGTATATACTAAAAATATTTTGAAAGTTGAGGGGGTAGTTGCCCCCCTTCTCGCCCCTTAGTAGGTCTGCCCCTGGGGCATACCATACCACAAAAAATACTATGAATGGATAAACACCATTCGCCTTGGCCTGTGAGTCTGAGCCAATGGCTCCAGTAGAACTAGGAATGCCTACGTTCAGAACGGAGGAGTTCAAGATGGAAAACAATGATGAAACTCTAAGATTTAGACTAGACCTGCTCGAAGAGGGTATAGATGGAAATTCCTTCAAAATAGCCCAGTATTACAATAAGAAGGTTAAGCCTCGAGAATTCAAAGTTGGAATTGGGTACTCAGAAAAACTCTGCTGAACACCAAAATCCAGAAGAAGGCTAGCTAAGACTAAACTGGGAAAGTCCCTACAAGGTGACAACAATCAAAAGGCCTGAAACCTACATGCTAGATAACCTGAGTGGAAAGCGTCTGAATGACCATGGAATGTAGAACACTAAAGAAGTATTATCAATAATGGTATTCTCTTTAAAAAAAATTCATTTCATACGAGTCCAAGCACAGGAACAGGCCTAGTCCGACTAAAGGACCGCGGTGGCACACATGCAATCCAAACCTAGTCCATGGACAATTCACCTCAAGCGAGCGAGTCCAGTCCACAGATGACTCACCGCTCCAAGATAACCCGGTTCGATTACGGGGATCGTAAGCATGGGCGGATCTACCCTTTGGCTAAGGGAGTCAATTGCCCCCCTTATCTTTCTGAAAAATCCCACTAAATTACTCATATTTTTTTTATATTGCCCCCCTTTAAAAGTTTAGATTGTCCCATTTTGTATACAATCTTGGCTCTTGACTCCACTAAAAATTAAATTATGGATTATTTTAAAAGTTTAGGTTCTCCCCTCCCCTTTTCTATACAAATCTCTGCTACTGATATGTTCGCGTTTCAGGGTTCGATATAGCCAACTGCTACGAAGTTGAGCTAATTGGGAGTGAAAATATAAGAGGAATGAGATGAGAGGCGGAGTTGAGAGATTACAGAGTGAGAGAGAGTTTGTGAGGGAGAGAAAATATAAGAGAAGGAGAAGAAGAGAGAGTGAGAGGGTTGGTGAGGGTGGGTTTGTTGGGAGTTAAAAAGAAAAAAAAAAATCTTCGTTTGGTTCGGAAAACCACGTTCAGGGGTAAGTTGGTATTTTCAAACTTTTTTTTTGCCTCCCTTTGTCAGCAATCCTGGCTCCGCCCTTGATCGTAAGAGCGCATATCAGCCAAGCCTAGTCTTATTTAGGATGTCCACAGCTTGCCGTATAAGTGACCTAGTCCACCTCAGGAACCAAGGCAACACACATGCGGACCGAACCCAATCCATTTCCAGCTCGCCGCAAGTGAGCGAGTCGAATCCACAGACGACTCACCACTCCAAAATAACCTGGTCCGAATACGAGGACCACAATGGCGCACATCGACCTAGCCTAGTCCTATTTAAGATGCCGACAACTTGCCGCATAAGTGACCTATTCCGCCTCAAAAACCAAGGCAACACACATGCGGACTGAACCCAATCCATGGATAGTTCACTGCAAGCGAGTAAGTCCAGTTCATGGACGACTCACCGCTCCAAGATAACCTAGTCCGATTACGGGCCGGGACCATAATGGCGCACATCGGCCGAGCCTAGTCCTATTCATGATGTTGACAACTTGCCACATAAGTGACATATTCCGTCGCATAAGCCAAGGAAACCCACATGCGAACTGAACCCAGTCAAAGGACAGTTCATCGCAAGGGGGCAAGTCTAATCCACAAACGAGTTACTGCTCCAAGATAACCTGATCAGATTACGGGGACCATAATGGCACACATCGACCGAGCCTATTCCTATTCAGGATGTTGACAGCTTGCCATGTAAGTAACCTAGTTAACCTTAGGAGCCAAGGCAACCCACATGCGGACCGAACCCAGTCCACGGACAATACACTGCAAGAAGGAAAGTGCAGTCCACGGACGACTCACCGCTTCAAGATAACTTGGTCCGACTACGGGGACCATAATGTCACACATCGACCAAGCCTAGTCTTATTCAGGATGTGGACAGCTTGCCACATAAGTAACCTAATCCGCCTCAGGGACCAAGGCAACCCAAATGCGAACCAAACCCGGTCCACAAACAGTTCACTGCGAGAGGGCGAGTCAAGTCCATGGACGACTCACCGCCTCAAATTTTTTTAGTCCACACGGACCAAGGCAACACCCGACCACTAGGACCCAACTAAAAAGTGAGTCAAATTGAATAAGAAATCCAGTCCTATCATATCGAAATAATGTCCTTGTCACTTTAAATCTGCACGGAATACTTCAACGGGCCAACACTTACTCAGCAACAGCCAACCAGCCAGGCACGACCCGCTTGTGTGAAGATCACTCTTCAGTGATTTCACCTGCATTGGCAAATCAAGATATTTTGTTAAGGGAACTACGTAAGCGGGATCAGAGTTACATGCATCCCCTTCGAAATCGGGACAGCCCAGTTCCTCAAAGCATACATATTTATAAAAAAAATGAATTCAAACGATAAAACAAACATTATTGATTATCACAGAGTTGTTACAAAGCTTGAGTTATTAGTCAATTCAAAGGTTTACACACTACAAGAATATGAGCTTGGAAGAAAGTAAGGTGCGAGCGAAGATTTTCTAGAACACATGCTAAAACTTTGCTCCACCAATCCTCTCTCCGGAGGAAACATCATGAGCAAAGCTAAGGAAGAAGCAGTGGGAACAACCACCCAAAGTTGGTTGTTAGAATTATCTCACAAATATGGCAAAAGACGCCATGGGAGCACCAGAAGATGGAAGACAAACTCGGGACCGAAAAGGTACCCCCAACTTATTATCCACAATGTAAGAGTAGATTTGGAGGCCCCATGGAACAACTGGAAGCACACTCAAACCGGGTGGTTTTCTCCAATAGTAGGTCTTATTGACGCTTGTCGCTACGAATGTCAAAACATTTGGAGACTCCACCACTGGATGCTCCTCTTCATAATCTGTAGAGGTCAAAACATAAACTCACTATATCCAAAAGGGTGCATTTGATAAACAAAATCTGCAAAGCACATGATAACACCTGACCCTATCAGAACTATCTTAGATAGGCACAATGTTCATGGAAGGTGGCCACCCAATAGTCACGTCGACATTAAATGCTATGTGGAGAATGAAGGGCCAACGGTTTCGATTACAGCTGCGCCAATCCCCATTCATTGAATTAATGAAACTACATGCAGCCCTATTGGGGGAGTAACTGATGAGACATCGAACAGTCGTCTGATCACAGCCGTACATGTGGCATGGGTCAACCCTAACACAAGAAAGGCTTCAACACGGTCCCAAACGGACGGACCCATGCTTAAACTACTCTTCAGCCTGTAAGTCAGGTGCCCAAGTCATGCCAACCCAAGCAGCATGGGTATTGGGGCCCAAACACAAATCTCTCAGCTGTCATAGGCACGAGACCCACTCGCACAAATCAACTTTTAGCCCAATCAACATTGGCTCCTAAACAGAGCCAAGTATCGAAGAGACTTAGTCATGCACAAGTAAGATTATGGGCGAGATCTCCTCCCTCCATCACGCCCTCAATAACAGGGACAGTTGAAGAGGGAACACTCGCTACTTAAGGTGAGAAAAGGGAAGAAGAAAGATATGCATATACATTGCTAATTACATCTAGTCTTCATTTTTCCTTGCACCGTCGCCTAACTTAAGCATTGGAGTGCATTCGGCCACCATAAAACGGTCCCTGGCTCACCGTTGTTCATATTGCAGGTTCGAGATCGACAAGGACAAACTTGGACACATCTAATAGGTAGGTGTTAAATGATAGGAGAAGAAACTAAATGATTGAAAAATTATATAAATCAAAATGGTGGAATGAGAAATGCATGAAGCTAAGTAGGTTCTCTAGGTCGATCTTGGTTAATATGTGTGACGAATCTGGATCATTTTTGTGATAAACCAATACTTTTCTTTGGGTTAATATGTGTAACGAATCTGGATCATTTTGTTATAATCCAAAACTCTTATTACAGAAAAAAACCTCTTTATAGTGATACTATATACGGGAATATTCTTCATCTAGTCATAAGAAATTACGGTCATAATTTAGGCTAGTTATAGATAGGAATGAACTCTACAACATACTAAGTTATAATGATTTTAGGTTTCGTCTTAAGAAATTTGCCTCTGTATGGAAATAATTCTCAATAAGACCAAAATTATATATTACAATTTGATAATGACTTATCATTTAGAGTTGATGTCACATATTTGAGCTTTCGGGTATGTAATAGCTCATTAACATGGACACCTTATCGTTGATGCCAAAATATTTCTAGCTTCTCAAACATGTCTATAGCATTTTGGCATGAAACTGTTAATATTTTAATATTGTATCCTTCAGATTATCTCCTTCCTATTATTGCCTAATTACAACAATAATTTCTTCTTCGGTTAAAACATACAAAACTTGTTACTCATTTGAATGATTGAGAAATACATTATCCATTGGATTAGGGTAGTGAAATCCTCTAATTCGTCAATAACTTTTTCTACTCTCTTGATCTACTTCATTTTTAACATGCAATTCAGCGACATCTGAGCCCTAATTTGGAGTCTTCGAAACAATTTTTGTAAATAGACCTAATAAATTTGATTGGGTTTTAATTATAACCATATAGAGAGGTTTACAGCTTTTATTCTTTTCTCAACATTCATAAAAAAACAAAATAATAATAAATAAATAAAACCTTTTATATAGCTTGGCCCACAAAATCATTCATCTCACAATGGATCTAGCTGTCTAAAATTGTTGACACGATTTGTCATTCCCAACTTTGAAAAACGGCCAGACAGTTATACATAGGCCTAGTTATCCTGTAACTTCAACCATTTTAGAACCGAATACTATTTTAAAACAGAAGAATTAATACAAAGAAGCATAATTGAAGCAGCTGCTCACAAAGATAAGTGTTTCTTTGGATCTAGCAACATTGAGCAACGAGTGTCGCATTCAAGCCTACAGTAATTGAGGACGCATACAATAGGCTGATTTGAGAATTAATAAATTCTAGTTATGTTTTTTTTTGAAAGGCAAATTCTAGTTATGTTAAGTCTTGAAATCTATTTGTTTTATTATTCTTGGTTTTGTCGAGTTCTTTTAGGCATGTCAGGAATTGGGGTTTTACTTCCAGAATGATTCAAAATGGTATAAAGATGCAAATGGGCTTCCTTAGCTGCAGTCAAATATATGGAAAGCAGACATCCTCCACACCACAGTTTCCGAAAGAAGTTGTCCATTCTTCAGCAGGTGAATTGCAATATGACATTCTACCGAAAAAAGAATAAAAACAAGTGATGATTCAATAGATCACACTAATAACAAGGGAGCCTAAACTCTTGTATCGAATATACCTTCAATTTTGTGAATCATTCAAGGTTCCGCTGCTGCTGTGTTTGATGTATCACTTGTTTTAAATCAATTTTATATTCAACCGAATGCTAAAATAAGAAATTGGTGAGGCGGGTGGCCTAAACTCAGCAAATATTAGCCTCACTTGTCTTCGTTGCTTTTGAAACCATGGAATTACCTAAGGCATCAAGTACTTCGTTGATGAAGAATTCCACGCTTAACTATGAAGCATAGATAAGGAGATCCAGCTTTTTGGTAGAGAACTGCAGAAACTTATACCCAGTTAAGTTTTGCTGTAGAAGATCGCACATCAAATGAATTCCACATGCAAGTGATATGCAGTGCTGCAAAGCTTTCACAGCTTCACAATGTGAAGTCCAGCTGAAAATGTAGAAGCGTGACGAGACATTCTAATCCAAGCTCCAAACTAAAGACGAAAAGAAGAAAGGGGCATTTTGATGTTATTCAAGCTGCGAAAGCACAGGGTGAGGAGGGTGACGAGTAGATATAGTGAAGCAGAGAGGAGCAGATAACTCTTATGCAGAAAGAAACAGTAAGTGGATGGAGTGACGCAGAGGTGCAAATAACCCCACGTGCAGAAAAGAGCAGCAGGTCCAAAATGGAGCAATTCGAGCAGTACCCACCTCAAAAACAAACAACAAAGGTAGAGTTATATGTAAGATTATTTGGGACCTCTAACTCTAAAAAAGCTCTCATGTGAAAGGTTCAAGGCATAATATGTATAACAGAAACAAGACAACAATGTAAAGTTCGAACTTGACCTCCCGCAAGAGCCACTTAGCTGAGACTAATTGCAAAAGCTACAGAGTCCATAATACTACCCTTTTAGCAGCTAAGTCTTTGCAGAAGAGTGATAGATCTGAAGTTAATTTCACTGTCTAACAAACAGAGTTTTCAGCAGCGAACAGGAAGAAAAATGATGTTCCGCAAACCAACTCTACAAGTACTACACATATTTTGCAGAGAGGACTTCAGCTGAATGCAAGGGTCCACTTCAGCTCCGGCTACGGCGTTGATCTCTGGCAAAGTAAATTACAATATCAGCATATCCTTGCGAAAGGAAAGAATAGCTAGCACAATGGATGTAAATTCTCAGGACATATGTTCATTTTTTTATCTCATGGTGTACTCTACTGTAATGGATTCATCCAATTGGTAATGCACTCTGATGAAGTCATCTAGTAGATAGTCCTCTGTAAAGCATCCGTAGGTATGACATTAAGTATTACGGTGGTTGGCCAATACATACTTCCATGTTCCAAATCATCCAAATATTGTGCTTTTCCATATGGTGCCCATAATTCAAATCACCAGCCGAACCAGAACAGCTTTATCAAGTGACAATGTCTTTATTTATATTTAAATGGACATGCATGAATATAGGGAACTGAAGCAAAAGAACCATACCCTTACCCATTTCCATATGGTGAAACATGACGAGCATTACGATGAGGTGGTGACCGACTGTAACCACGGCCACGGGCTGGTGATATGCTGCGACGTCGTGGAGATTTTCTTCCATAAGGACTGGGACTCCTGCCACATGATGCATATTTAGGAGTCAACAATATTTAAATCATATACACTTACGAAACAACTGATAATACTGCATGCTCATGTTCAAAGACTAATTTTCCAAAAGTCCCTGGGTGAAGTAAACGACTCAGACCATCAATCTAAAGTAATTAAGAGAACTCGGTAGCAGGATATTTCAAACCATGAAAGTTTCCTGAAATTACAATACAATAGTATGGTGCTCACCAATGTGTAAATTCTCATGTTCAAACTCCCATCATTTAAAAAACTTCAGTCAGGTATCAATTGAAATCTTAAGAGTTAAATTAACACAAAATTGTAAATATACCTGCGGCCATAACTAGGACTCCTGCGGCCCCGCGGACTAGGGCTTCGACGTCGTCCACTTCCCATTCCTCTTGAGCCAACACGTAAACGACATTCACGAGCAAAATGACCAGGCTCACCACACTCATAACACTTGGAGTCATCGCCTCCACCACGCCCACCACGTCCACCACCGCGACCGCCACCCCCTCCCTTAGAGTTATGAGAAAGCTCTACGCGCCAACCATTCTTCCCTGCTAACCATATCATTCATAGTTAATAACTTCTTGATCCAACTATATCATTTCAACCCAGTTTTTTATGATTCCAATGTGATAGAAACTTAAATAAAATGGATGTGTAAATCAACCACGTCTATGAAACTTGTTCAAATATTTAGTTGAAATTTGGATAAAATAGACGACCAGAAACAGTACATTATTACTTTCAATATCGTTCATTTCCGCAGTTAGAAAAGTTTAATTGAGTTGATCTTTTGTGAGAATGATTCCCATGATATATATATGTGTGTGTATGTATATGTACGTATGTATATGAACATATTATATATATGTCAACACTATCAAATGGGTCCACAAAAGTATGGTATAGGATTCTTTTTCCCGAGAATTCAAACATTCAAGGATGCACGGATATGGATACGGACACGACACGCCAACTCGACAATTTTTCAAAAACTATGACTCGGAGACACGTTGACACGTCATACTATTTTTTTAACAAGTCATATAAATATAAATAATAAGCTAATAAAATGCCTTCTTAGAGTGTCTTGTAGAAGATGACACTATTGCAAGAAAAAAATAAAGTAGAGAAAAAATATAGTAAAGAAGAAGTAGAGGAGTGAAAAAGCAAATGAGAGAAAAATAAGAAACAAAGATTAAGAAGCATAGACTACCTCTGTGCTTTAATGGTTTTTTTCCCTATTTATCTTAAATCTTAATTGAAATAGTCATTCACTTTAGATAGATCAAAAACCATTATATTACGTGGTTATTTGCAAACATCTAAAAAGTAAAAAATAAAACAAAGTTGGTTTTCGAATCTTGATTGTGTCCTGACCAAGTTCCAAGTGTATCGGAGGCGTGTCCGACACGTTGACCACATTGACCATGTGTCTGACACCTACTGACATGTTGACCAAGTGTCTGACGCGTGTCGAGCGAGTGTCGTGTGTCGGATACACAGAACCACTTCGAGTTTTTATTTGATTCATTCAAATAGATTGAGCACGATCCTTTACATGTATCATAAGTTCATAACCTTTATCCAAACAGATATGATTTTAAAGTTAATTGCGAAAAGGGCGATATCTAATTCTTCAACTTATGAACCAGCTCTCACAAGTTACTGGTTACAAATATCGAAACGCCTTAAATTGTGGGAATAATATAAATGGCGGGAGATTCTCCTTAAAAACCAAAATTTGCAAGTATTAGTAGAAAAACACAATAGAAAATTATAGTCAATGCACAAGACATCATGTATTCAAATACATTTTACAATAAAAACAGATACATAAATGATATAGAATATATCACATATATTAGACTCCCATTACAAGCCTAGTTCTTAAGTTCGCTCTTGAAAGAGCCAAGAGATAATCCAAAGGTGCTGCAAGTAAGCCTTACCTCAAGGCACAAGCCTCCCACACTTTCAGAAACTATGGTCCTTACCAATTCTTGACTCTTAAAGGGGGCTGTAAGTGGAATGAAGACAGATACACCTCTTGGGGACTCGGGCATCAAATCCTAGCTTCCATAACACTTGGAACCCATAATCCTCACCAACTCTATCAATCACACATTTGGTTAAGATGATTTTAAGACCCCATGCACAAGCCAGGAAGAGGAGTAATAGTCTTTAAGTTTCAACATGGCCAATTGCCACATAAGAGCATAGTGCCATCCACATAATGCACAATGTTTAGCCTTGTTAATTTGAAAACCAGACATGAAGATGGACCGCAATGTTAGCCGAAACTACTCAAGTGTTTCAGCCTTAGGGTGAAGAGAGCCACTTGTAAAATCCTCCTCGAAGACTAGAACAAGCCTATGGGTGAATTGCCAACAAGAATAGCAAATGAACTGTGGAATTTCTTAGTGAATATGCACGCAGTCAATGAACTATTTATTGATGGAATTTAGCAAGCAAAAGTGATATTGTTTTTCAGTGGGTAATGGACCGGTAATATTTGAAAAGATATGAACTTTTGAGGGCAAGAACAAGCACATCCATTGCTCGACTCTACAAGTCAAGTCCATGCTCTGGCAAAGGGCACATTAGTAAGGTAATTTAAATTTCATTTGCTGTTTTTTCAAATCTTCGGTTAGTTATCTCCCACCTAAGCTTGTTTTATTCAAGGATTGTGATTTCGTTTTTCGAGGTCATTTCGGTAAGTTGATTTTAAGAAATATTTCGTGAAATATTTCGTTGCTTATAGAATAAACGAAAAAAAATTTATTATAATTTTGAATTTATCAATATAAGTAAAGCATTTTAAACTCTTACAAATTACATAAAGAATACCACGAGACTCGTAATGTCATACAAACTACATATTGCACAAAAATCACTTATATAACAAAATTTTAATATTAAACTAAAATTATAACGGGTTAAAATGTACGGACATTGAGATTGACCTAATGAAAAAAAATAAAAATTTTGATTTCGAAAGAAATTTTGGTAACTAAAAAAGAGAAATATTCGGTAAAATTTCGACATTTTTTGAGAAATCACATTCCTTGGTTTTATTTTCATGCAAGAAATCTTGTCTTGCTTGATAAATTTTGTTTTATTGCCGTTCCTTTGCTTTAGGAGATATGGCATCAATCTTTTACCCTTGAGATCTCCACTCATCAGGATCCTCATAGAAATCCTTAAACAAATTAAGGACATCTTTTACAATAATACTTATTTCCTCCAATAAACCACTTAATTCTCAATTTTCTCTTCCACATGCTTTGTTCAGCAACCCCTACAATTTTTACATACTCTTCGCGAGATACTAAATTTATTAAGAAAAAAAAAAAAGTGAAGTCAACAAAAGCTCATGAAACATGACCTTCCTATTGCAATGCTTCTCAAAATCTATCATCGATCTGCCACTAGTTGCCAATCAACCTACAAACCACTCTGACTCATGTCCCATCTTTGCTTTTATAGTTATTAAAACGATTATCGGTACATATTATGAATTATAAGATACGGAGCAATAATTAATATATAGATAAATAAAACTTATTCAAGCAAGGAGGTCTCATAAACACTTTCATTGATATTGGACTTGTGTAACATATATTAGCAAGCTATTGATTATCAATAAACAATAATCCATTCATTCATGTCATTTGTACAAGGATGGAACATCCATGTCGCATCTTATATCGGGATATTGTAAGATATATATTTAATGCATCTATACGCGCTTCAACCTGGACGTTAGATATCAAGCCGTCCTCGCTTGACGACTCAGAGGTAACAGACAAGTCCACATATGACATCTTGTAACGACTAAGATCCCACTCTGGATGTTCCTCCTTCATCAGTGCCAACAACTCCAGCCGACCATGAACAACCCAGCGGAACTCACATTTGCCTTGTTCCTGGAAAAGTTCTTCCTCTCCCACCTTTGCATCAATAAAGTCACGCTTCAGCAGCTCCAACTTGCCAGTTAGCGAATTGACCTGAGACTGCTTTGTGGTCAGACTGCTCTTTACAGCACTGAGTTCATGCCATCCCAGTTCAAGTTGGTCATCGGCCTTCCTCGCCTCTCGAGCATAGAACTCCACATCGGATTCCAACTATTGCTTCTCTGCTTCCTACGAAGTATTCTTTTCGGCAAAAGATTGCAACTCAGAATGCGCCTTAGCGGCAGCTTCCTGCGCAACCTCGACCTCTAGGCGAAGTCGGCTCAACTTCTGCTTAAGTTCGTCCCTCTCGGACACCGCCTCAGTTAGATTACGTTCAAGGTCCTCCAGACGAACTCTAAGCCTCAGCAGCCACGGTTTATTGATCCAACCGCATCTTTTCGGCCTGCTTCTTAAGTCGTTCAATTACATGGAGCGCATCAGAATACAGCGTCTGCACGTGCAAGAAGACACGCTCCAACGTATATACTCTATCGTGAACCGTCTCTACTTCCGTCCCAGCAAAGACCGCGTGGCTCATATGAGACATACTTGAGCATAAGATACTTTAAACCCTTGTCCACACGCTCTTCCAGCGTATCCTCCTTGAGTTTTGGAGCGTGGTCCATCAACCAGCTGTGACGCTTGCTTATATTCTTCCTCGCAGTATACTCAACATCCACCCATTGGTGCCAGACATGTGAGCTCATCTTCACCAAGTCCAGTGTGAACAGACTGATCTATACATCAGGATGAAGCTTCCCCTGATCAAGAACTATGCCAGCGTCGTCCTTTACGGTCGCCACCGTCCTCGGACTTTCCTCCATGGCTTTTCCCTTGTCAAGAACGCCCGACCTTTTATTGCGAGACAGCTCAACAGAATTCGGAGGCAGAAGAACCGAAATATCCAAAGGTCCTTCCAACAGTTCTAGCTATGGGCTTACAACGAGACGGTGAGCAATGCAGACTATAGGAGAGATGGCCGGTACCACAACCACTTTCAGACGAGTCAACGGTGAGGTGATTAGATTCCATCACCTCAGGCGAATCTTCAACAGAGCCCTCTACCAGAGCGACCCCACGCGAATCAGCGCCAGCAGAAGCTTCCATTGCAACCCGCACTAAACGGTCATTCAGAGCCTCAACCTACGTGTCATTAAGGTTCGACCCATCAACAAGTCTCACCAACCGCAGATAATCTTTCTCCAAGCCAAGAACATTAGTCATCGCCTCAACAGACCTAGCGGGCTCGCGCTCCTCTCTCACCAGAACGAGTCGTGCCGAAGACGGTCAAGTCCTAACGCGAGGCTTCTTCCTCACAAAGGAAGCAAGCGTCTCAGATGGATCATCCGCATCAGACAGAACAGGAGCTTGGCCCTAGCAGCCTTCCTCTTCCTGGAAGGAGCCCCATCTTTCAGCTTAATGCACGACTCTCAATACAGAGTGGGGTGACGTGCCAATTGTCCCACAGCCCACTACTAACGAAACTGAAAACTCTTATGATATCAACCGTCTCCCTTTTGCCATGACACGGAATGTCTCCATGGTGGTTTGCTCCTCTAACGTAAGGGAAGCAGTGGAAAACCTTCCTGCAAGAGAACACAAGCAATATGATCACTTAGCCCGCTATCAAGCACATCAAAGTCACAAGAAAGGAGTTGAACTTACGAAGCGGCCTGAATTGTCACTCAAGCGGACGACCCTTGCATCGGAAATATTTCAAATCAGCAGGGAACATAAAGCAGTACTTCTGCCAGAACTTGAAATCATCCGACAGATTAACAAAGCAATTCGGCGACTTCATCTTGCAAACAGCATTGCTCTGTAGTCAATGAGCGGTCAACAACTGAATCACCCGCGGGGTCACACTAATGTCGGCCTCCTTAGCACTTAGCAGAATCATGAGAATGATCATGTATCCGTTGGGTCCTAACTGAGCCGGAGGAATCCCCAAGAAATCCAAGAACTCCCAAATCACGTCCAGAACCGAAAAACGCACTCCAGTTTGAAGCATCCCTCGATGTAAACCGATGAAACCGGCAGGAGGCGACATTGGCGTCTGGTTGCTCGTCAAAAGGTACAACGATAAGTCTTCGAGAACTCCAAACTTTATACGAATTTCAATGAGACCAGGCTCGGACAGCAGCCTATCTTCAAAAAACTCTAGGCCCTTAGCCAGAACAGCATCATCAAGAAGGTTTTCTCGAGCCATGAAGAAAACGAACGAACCTTTCAAAACAATATCTTCAAAAGCAAATAAAGTAGAATGGTTAGTCTCAACACTGCGGATGACCTTTTTCCGCCGAACCAATGCACGATCAATTAATGCAGCGTGCGGCTCAAGCAATGATTCAGACTCAATGATCATGAGCGCCGCATCCTTTCAAGAGATGACTTAGCGAACCGATGTGACAGCCTACTAACTCGGAGTAGCAGATGATACATAAAAACGGTCACTCCTGAGCCGAACATGTGTCATGATGATCTCGAGGAACTTCGAGCCCAAGCATCAGCCCAACACAAATCCAGCCCAAGCATCGGCATAATACAGATCCAGCCCAAGCGAATCTATGCCCGTTCAACTTCAGTTCGCTAAGCGGACCCAGACTCTCACATAATACTAGGCTCACACGTCTCACAACCATCATCAATACCCATAAGCCCTCTCAAGGCAAGTATCTGGAGGATCAGCTTCGGACGGGCAACTACAGTTGCTCTCTGCTTCCAACTAGGAAGCAAATACCAGAGTATCTTCCACACAAGAAAACTCCCTTCTATGGATTGTTCTTGAATTGAAAACTATCTCCCGCGTATCTAGGAGTGCAGAGCTAACAGGGCACTTCCCTCCTACAGCACGACTCTTAATTAGAGAGGGATTTTCATGAAAATCTCCTCCCTAAACTATGGCTACGATGGCCTCGTTGGACTAGGACTTCTTGCACTATAAATAAGACACAAGGTTGGTAAGCTAAGGTACGCTACAAATTCCTTGTTACAACATTACACCTTTCTCAGATCCTTGTCTGACTTTAGCATCGGAGTGTCATCGGCCACCCCACGGTGGTCTGTGATTCGCGTGCGTTACCTGTGCTGGTCAATAGGAACAGGGTCAAAGCAGGGAGCGAAAATCGACTGCATCAATACCTTCATCATGAACCATTCCATGAGGTTCCAGTTAGTCAACGAGCATTTGAACTTCAAGTTATTTTCCATTGTAGAGACACGTTTTGCTTCAAGCATAATTATGCTCAAAAGGTTGATAGACATTAAAAATAGCCTCCAAAATATGGTAAGTAATCAGTGGGATTCATATAGGGAAGATGATGTTGACAAAGCACGATTTATTAAAGGAAAGTTATTGGATGACTTGTGGTAGAACAAAGTGGACTACATACTTCGTTTCAAATAGCCTATTTATACAATGTTGCAATAGCCTATTTATACAATGTTGCGGAGAGCTGATACGAGTCTTGTCTTCACTTGGTGTATGAGATGTTATGATTGAAAAAGTGAAGTAAATTATTTATCGCCATGAAGGAAAGACAGATAATGAGGAGTCAGACTTTTATTCAGTGGTGCATCATATATTAGTAGATCGATGGGAGAAAAGAACACACCGCTACATTGTTTAGCACATTCCTTGAATCCATGGTAATTGAAGATTTACATTGTTTTTTATTCTACCTATTAATTTGTGATTGTTTATAGGTATTATAGCAGATAATTGATTGAAGAGACTCCTAATCATGTTTCCCCACCCCGAGATACTAAGATTTCAAAATAGAGGGATAAATGCTTGAAGAGATACTTTACTAACGTTGAGGAAAGAAGAATGGTAGTAATAGAGTTTGCTAAGGTTTCATCGCGTTTGGGTGAGTTTGGAGAAAGTAATTTTTTACAAAATAGAGTACACCCAAAACCAAACGTTTGGCGTGTTTCTCATGATCTTGCACTATTACTCCAAATTTTGGCTTTGAAGTTGCTCGGACAACCTTTTTCTTCCTCTTATTGTGAGAGGAATTGGAGTACGTATAATAACATCCACTCATTGAAAAGGAATCAATCACTACAACGAGCTGAAGATTTGGTGTATGTGCTTCTAATCTTCATTTTTTTGTCAAAAAGAAAGCAAGTGTACAAAGAATGTGAAACTAGGATGTGGGATATCAGTGGAGATGCACTTGATTCGTTGGATTTGGATGTTGCTGGCATGCTTGAGATTGCCAATCTTTATCTTGATGACCCTAAGTTAGAGGATGTGTTATTTAACGATGGGAATGTGATAGATCAGTCGGTTGGTGAAGACATGTGGCAACCTAGCACGTGAGTCACATATTCAAACTATCAATTTATTATGCTTTGAGTAAATGAATTATGAACTGACGATATGCGATTATGAGCTTCTTGGATGTTTACATTTACAACTTATGTACATCACGATGTATTTGAATGTTTATTCATGTGTTTGGATTATTCATTATTGTTTATGTTCATATGAGTTATAAAAACACAATTAAAAATGGTAAGGTTTGACATGTCGTTGAGTCCTAGCTTTTTGGAAATTGGCAAATAGCCGTGTCCATGCCATGCGTCCTTGTAAATCCTCCATGACAATGGTACCATCTTCCCTTTTTACTTGACTAATCGACCTTGTCATTCTTACCACGAGGAAGCCCATTCCATTATCCTCTTTCTTTTCCAACATTTTTCTGAATTCGAGAATATAACTAGTTCAAATGCAATGAGTTCTCTTTAAAGGTTATTTTTCTTCCTCGGTATCGGACAGTGTTGTTAAGGCGAACGCCTAGGCGCGCCTCGAGGCGTTTTGGCAAAGAGACGCCTCAAAATGATGCAAGGCGGAGTGGTGAAGTGAGGCGTCCGCCTCGGGCCGCTTACAGCTTAAAAACCAAAACCTATTGCAGCCCACTTGTCTTTTAAGGTTAAGAGGGGAGTATTTAGAGTTTTAGACAAGAGAACAACTCCTTGGGGGCTATTGTTGTTGCTGTGTGTGTGTTCTCCTTCTAATCAGGTTCCTTTCCTTCAAATTAGGTGTTGCCTCTTTCATATCAGGATGTTTCCTCTCTTCTTCTTCCTCCTTCCTTTTCTTCTTCCCTCTCCTTCCTGTGTTTTTTTTATATGATCTGTTCTACAGCTTCTGCTGTGTTTTTTTTATATGATTTGTTCTACTGTCTTTTTTTTATATGATTTGTTCTACTCCTTTTTTATATCATCTGTTCTACTCCTTTTTTTTAATGATCTGTTCTTTTTTTTTATATGATCTGTTCTGCTCCTTTTTTTATATGATTTGTTCTGCTGCGTTTTTTTCTTCACAATAAACAATAATAAGTAATATTTCAGTGTATGGATCGTAATATTTTAGCATATGGATCGAAATTTGGTGCAAATTTCCAAAGTTAAACAATAGACCTGCTGGGCGATGCCTCACCAAATTGCAATTTTCCAAACACTGTTTCAAATTCAACCATTAATTTTTCAAACACTGTTTCAAATTTCCAAAGTAAAACCAATGAGAAGTTGATGAACTAGTTTACATTATGCTATGATGTTTTTCTTGTTTGTTTCTTTTTTAGTGATTTAGTGGATAGGCAAGTTAAGTACACTTATGTAGTGCATCTTTTTGCTATGCTATGCTATGCAACTTTATTATGTTTCCATTTCAATTCTAAATAGTTGTATGACTTTTTGTACATATTGGCATATGCAAGTTATCAAAATGATGATGAATATTACTCATCTAAATGTGTTTCAATTTATTATAATAAAAAATCTTTAAAAAATGTTAAAGACTGCCTCAGTGAAGTGAGGCGTCCGCCTCGCCTCTGAGGCGTTTTCAAGCTCGTCCGCCACCCCGCCGCCTTAACTACACTGGTATCGGAATCCAATATCATGTTACTTTCTATAACAGAGTCCCAAACTAGGAATTAATCGCCATGTTTAATGGGCCAACGGAAATTATAACTAATACAAAATGCAATAATCCAGTCACAACATCCACAAATTTGCAACTCTATGGCTTTGTGACAAATGATTTATCAGTCATAATTCATTTCCTTTTGGGATGGACCAAGACTAAACATCTCTTCTCATATTGGTCCCCAATGATCGTCTAGAATCCCACACTCATTGTATGTGTCCATTCCAGGTCAGTTTTTCCAAATTATCTGCTCTCTTTACACATTCGCCAATTTTTCCCCAATGATTTTCACTCAGATCTCAGGCACAGCCCATGACAAATGAAATATACAAAAAAGTGGCACTATAGGAAGTTATTAGCACACTCAATGAAAATATACAAATGATAATAAATAAACTAAATAAATAGCAATATAATCACTCCAGCTTTAGTCTGTCATCATTCTCTAGGATTACATTACAACAAGGCTGAATATAGTAATAGTAGCATCAGTTTAAATCACAGTAGTTGAAGGGAAAGTGAGTCACTAGTGTTATTGGAGAAAAAGAATAAAAAATCAATATCAACATGTTCTTTCTAGAACGATTACTACGCTATTATTTTGGATAAGAAAACATGAATTACTACAGGTTAGTACTTAGTCCAACCAAAAAATTGGAAAACGACAAATGCAGCTACATACCATCCAATGCACGGATTGCATCTAGAGCGTCTCTACGATCATCAAATTCAACAAAGGCATAACCTGGTGGCTTCCGAGCAACCCACACACTGTATTATTCACTCAAATGTAAGATAGCAAATACAGACAGCAAATACAGACGACAAATAGACAAGCCTAAAATGCAATAAAAAAGTCAAAACTCAACAAAGAATGTACAAAAGCAGAGAATATAAACCAAATTGTAAATAAAAGACCATGCAACAAGATTGAGACAAAGAATGCAGATGATCACCTATTCATTCTACATTTTATTCTCTTCTTATCTCAAGTTAATATGAATTGATAACATGAAGTCCATGACGAATGAAGTTTGGCAAATTAACTGTTATACACACAGGAAGCTTACAAACACTTTTAGACATCCATTTTAATATGAATTCATATTAAATCATCTTGGATGTAGGAATTGTCTCTTTAATGTGATATTTACAATAAAAAGACGTGCATTATTTCAGATTAACAACCAACTTTTTCTGAATCCACCAAACCCAAAGTATGGAAGGGTTCTCGGATTTTTTTGCATCCACCGAACCCAAAGTATATTTTTCTGAATGCACCAAACCCAAATGGTTCTCCAGTCTCAGTCTCCCCCAGTGGAGTAGATCTCCACCAGTAGAGTAGATGAAGTGACTGATTTTCCATGTAACAAAATTGTATAGGGGAAAATATTCCTACAGTTGTGATTAGCGATGGGATTTCACCTTGGAAACTCCGACTTAAAATGCTTGATTCAGCGTAGAAATAAAAGAATAAATGAAAATTCAAAAGAAAGCAAAAGGCTGAGTGAGAGGTAACGGTTGAACACTAAGCTAAGCTGCTTCACAATTGAATACATTATCTCCGTTTCGTTGTTAGTAATGGGATGGGAAAATGATACTCCATGAAACAATAGAAGAAATCAAAATTAAACCAAAAAAAAAAAAAACATGAAAGTACCTGCGAAGAACACCGTAGGATCGAAACTCATCTTCGAGTTCCCTCTCTGTAACTCTTGGATCCACGTTTCCAACGTAAACACGAGACATGACTATACTCCACCTCTGATCTCTGATCTGATCTCAACAACAAAACAAAATTCACAATTCAAGATTCAGGGAAGGTGGAAGAAGAAGAAGAAGTAGGGCTCCACTGTACAATGGATCAACCAAAATGGAAGAAAGTAGATCTGATCTGAGCCAGTAATTAAGAGCGAGCGGTTTACCTAGAGGCGCGATCTGGTCTGAGAAATGGAGCTGAGCTGCTGCTTTTGACCCCTCACCTCTAAAACCCTAGACAGAGCAAACAGAAGAAAGGAAAAAAAATTCACGGAAGGCCTCTCTCGCCTAGCTTCAGACACTAATATCGTGGTTTCAGATCAATTTTGACTTGTGCTGCTGCTATTCGTGGAATGAGTTTTCGCAAAATCTCACGTAAATTTTCGATTTTTTAAATTACGAGAAAAAAGAACACGAAATATAAATTTACATTTTTCAAGGTTTTTTGAAATTTTTCGAGTTTTTCATAAAATTCGGTTTTTTACCAAAAACACAAATTTTCAATGACCCAATTTTCATTTTCTTGATTTTTTGACAAATTGGAGTTTTTTTTTTGTAAATTTTGAGTTTTTTGTATTATCATTTCTTCTAATTATTTATTAATTTTTAAAACGACCCCTGATTTTCTAATATATATTGATTTCATATTTGTTTCATTTTTTGGTATTTAGGCTTAATTCAATGTGTTTAATATATTTACTTACATTTTTTTCACGTATTTTATATACCCTCGAAATGCATTATATATATTTTATGTATCCTCAAAAATTTTACATTTTTTCATTACACGTCGAAATATTTATTAAAATCAAGAGACCGAAATTAACTCAAAAAATGAAATCACAATCCTTGGTGCTATTCTTCATGATTTACTTTCTTCCACAAAAAAAAAAATCAGAGCCAAGAAAAAGTTTCTAACGAGAACTCTAAAACTATCTCCAATGGGAATGGATAAGGATTAGAATTAATCATTTATATTCATGTGTTTCCATTACAGCACTCCAACCAATTTATCAATCTTGGCACCATAGATAAGGCATGGGTAATGTTCATCCATTTCGGTTCTCCAACCACTATCTATCCCTTATCCATGATGCCTAGATGGATAAATTTATCTATCTTGCTAGAAGCGTGAGGCTTTTAAAAAATTGTTCCCTTTTTTTAGAGCTGCATGGCATCTAACGGTCACAAATTTAGATGAAGAAGGAAACAAAGGTTTTCGCGCAGGTTTTGTTCAATGCCCATACAACTTTTGAAAAGCCACACAACTTTTAAAAAGTTGTATGCTTTGTATTCATAATTTTTCCCTTGGGCGTTGGGAGATATTGGATAGATTGAATTAGGGATGTATAAATCTAATCCCTTTTCATGTTTAACCATTGGAGAGGTTTAACACCTAAACATACATGACTACACCATTTTGATATTGTTCCTCAAGATATGTGTTTAGGTCCATGCTATCAAATATCTTGATAAAATGGACCCTCGCTTTGTGATTATGAAAGACAAATCATCATTTCCTATTTTGACGTGTATCTCAATGTACACATGTCGAAATTAGCTAAAACTCTAACATGTTTTTTTATGTGAATCTTTAACTTTTTTTTTTTTCAAAATGTATGCTCAAACGAAACTCATATATCATTTTTATAATGGCAACATAAAGAAAGGAAGAAGGAGAAGGACTTCTTCTTTTTTGCTTTGGACACCGGGACTAGAAAGAAAGCACAAACAAGGAGATTTCTATTTTGAAGACCTATGAAACAAGATTCGCAAGAAAATTGATGGGTGGAAAGGCAAATTATTGTCGCAGGGATTCACACAAAAGTAGACAGAACAATTCTCTGGCAAACTCATAGTAATACTGTAACCTTTTTTCTCTTTTTTTTTTCTCTATATGCGCTCAAACTTTGATTTTAGATGTCTTTCTTTTTCTTGCTCACTTTCATTTAATCTAATTTTCTTTGCAATCAATCACCGTAATGCTCGCACCTTATCCAATTTCTTTCCTTTCACTGTCCTTTTTTTGTCCACATTTGATGTACCATATCTATTCTCAATCACCAAAAATACTAAGTTGGCACGTGGTCAGTATGCGTCCATTGTTTACCTTGTCCACATTTAATATACCATGTCTATTCTCGATCACCAAATATACTAAGTCGACATGTGGTTGGTATTCGTCCAATGTTTGCCTTGCTTGTGTTACCATATGATGCCCTTGCATCGTCACCTGCCCCGTACGTGTGGACTCCAACGGGAAATTACCCTTACAATCCCCCCCCCCCCCCCCCAAATTCCTGAGTAGTTGGTTGGGATTTGAGGACTATGTTGTCCCTTCCCCATGGCACGTGCCAAAAGTAGAAACATCGTGTCACTTCATTTCCTGAGCCCAACGAAAAGGTGCCTCGTAATACGAACTTTTGTCTTTGCTCATAAATATGATGGGATGCTTCCCATTCTACTCACTATTATAACTTGCAAGTCTTTTGTAGCATTTCATTTTACAGCTAGAACTATTCTCATACCAATTGAAATTTCTGAGACTGCTAATTAATGAGTTTCAATATATGCTAATTAATCAGTGGAAGCAAATATCAAACACGAGATTTTAAGTAAAACCTCTTTAGAGGGAAAAACGTCGGGACACCGAAAGCAAAAATATGCTATCAATCAAAATTTAGTACAAGTTACCAGGTGTCCCACAACCTAGATCAACATATCTATGCACGATTGTCTTATGTAGTAATCTACTTCTTATGCCCTTCAACTGGAATTTGCAAGTCCCTTAGTCGTGGCTTTGCCTCAAATAAAGAAGCTAAACACTTTGAAATCCACCAAAGCTATAAACACTCTAGAATCCACCGAAGCAATCAAATAAAGAAGCTACAAATTTTTTAAAGGAAGGCTTGATCAATTCCATTGAAAAATGAAGATAATAAAAGTTTGTGTTTTCTTCTAAGGGTTTTTTTCCCTCAATCACCAAAAAACTCTTTCTAAAAAAAACTATGGGTTTGTTTGGTAGGATGAAAAATAACATGGGAATTAAAACCATTTTCTCAAAATCTGTTTCCAATGGGGGATAAAGATTTGAATTCCCATGAGAGATGTGAAAAATAGCCACATGCATAATTATTTTCCTGTTGTTAAACACACAACCAAACAGCGGAACCCCACTTGATATGAGAATTGGAGTCCATTTCCCATGGAAATGTCCGACCAAATGGACCCTATTTTCAAAAACCAGCTGAAGAAATATAATGTTTTTTTGTTATAGAAAATATGTATTTAACTTAACAAGTTTTTGTTACTTAAAAATTAATTTGGCCAGTTTCAGAAAATAAAAAAAATAAACTTTATTTTGAAACCAAAAATACAATTTTGGAAGCTTGGGCTCAAATTTGGTACCTAAGGTAGCGAGTTCAAACCTAAAGTGAACTTTTTCAAAAAATGATTTTTATAAAATATTCATGAAAACTCTTTTATGAAGAATATCAAAAGTTTTTCATAATAAATCAAGTTTCCATTAAGGGTCATTGAAATACCAAATATACCTAATTTCCAGAATTTGAAGGCTTGGATCAGAATCAACACTTTAGCTTGAATCTTCATCGTATGATCAAGGATGTGTTGATATACTATGACACTAACTTGACAAATTTAAAAGAAAATATAAATTGCCTTCAACAATATATGTTCATCTTTTCTATTACAGAGTTCAAAAAGAGAGAAAACAAAAAATTGCTATAAAAAAAACTAAAGCTCAAATCTTTAGCCTTCTACTCTCGAGCCATATCGAAAAGTAAAAAATCATTGTTCATCCTTACTTGGATACCTATAGAATTTACACACTCAAACAATCAAACACATCAAGGCTTGTTTGGTTGATAATAATAAACCATGTAAGTAGACCAAAGTAAAATTAGCAATGTATCAATTGTTTGTTGAAGTTCTCCCCCTTTTGTCATGAAATCACAAAGGAAATATAAGATAAATAATTCAAAACAAAAGTAATAATCATACCTTTATCAACAAATAATACTTAGTCCATCCATGAAGTCAAAGTCAACCAATATCAACAATAATCACTGTAAATCGGTAGGTGCGTCTACATTTTGCTCACGAAAATCATCCAAGCAATGCTCAATAATCCTAAGACTCTTAGTAAGACAAGTCTAATGCTCTTTATGAAAAGTCTCTATGGTGGTCTGAAGCTTGGTAAACTGAATAATCATCTCTTGTAACAATGCACCATTACCACGTACACATGGACGAGGTATCGACTCATCGTCCTCCATATCGTCATTATTAGTCTTACTATTATGAAGACCACTCTTGTTCTTCCAAAAGAAATTTCACGTCAATAAAAGCAAGTGTGAGAAATTGTGCACCTTCCTTCAACTTAAAACGAGCATCAGTAAATAAGATGAGGAAATCTAAGAAAACCTATTTGTAGAGAGTGTCATACAACAAAACTGACGATACATGACATCAACAGTATCAATGAAAGTGAAGAAATCTCAATATGCATGATCATATAGAGGTCGCACAGTCGGTTTAGTTTAGACCAAATATTAGTTTAAACAATGAAACTTTGGGAGAGGGTTATAGAACAAAGACTTAGGAGTTTAACCACGATTTCGGAGAATCAATTTGGATTTATGCCAGGTAGGTCTACTACGGAGGCCATCTTCCTGCTTAGGCAAACTGTAGAAAAATATCGAGAGGCACGTAAGAGTTTGCATATGGTTTTTATTGATCTGGAGAAAGCATATGATAGGGTCCCCAGGGAGTTAATTTGGTGGGTGCTTGAAAGGAAGAAAGTGTCTCAATGTTATGCCGATATCATTAAGGATATGTATGAAGGGGTTGTAACAAGTGTTCGCTCAGTAGGTGGGATGTCTAGTGAATTTCCAGTGACAGTAGGACTACATCAAGGGTCGGCGTTAAGTCCATATCTCTTTGCTTTGGTCATGGATGAGTTGACGAGACATCTGCAAGAAGATGTACCTTGGTGCATGTTATTTGCAGATGATATTGTCTTAATGGATGAGACTAGTGCAGGTTTAGGTCAGAAATTAGTTAAGTGGCAGGAGGCTTTAGAGAGTAAAGGTTTTAGAATTAGCCGTTCGAAGACGGAGTATCTAGTGTGCAACTTTGGGTGTGAACCAAGAGGGAGAAGTCATGCAATTGAGATCGAAGGTGTCGAGGTCCCAGAGTGTGAGGCTTTTCGATATCTAGGGTCTATAATTCAAAAGAATGGGGCTATTGGAGCAGATGTAGACCACAGGATTAAAGCTGGTTGGTTGAAATGGCGAATGGCGTCAGGAGTATTGTGCGATAGAAGGATGCCTGCAAGGCTAAAAGGGAAATGCTATAAGACAATTGTTCGACCAGCCATGCTATATGGTTCAGAATGTTGGGCTACTACGGGACAACATACGCATAGGATGGCAGTAGCAGAAATGCGTATGTTAAGGTGGATGTGTGGTAAAACTCGTAAGGATAAGATTAGAAATGAAAGAATTAGGAGATACTTAGGTGTAGCGCCCATAGAGGAAAAAATTAGAGAAAGACGTTTAACTTGGTTTGGTCATGTGCGGAGGAGACCGAGCACGGCGCCAATTAGAAAATGTTTAGATTGGCAAGTTAATGGAGGGTGTAGACGGAGGGGACGACCGTTGAAAACTTGGATGAAGACGGTGAATGAAGATATCATTGAGCTTGGATTAGGTGAGGAAATGTGGGAAGATCGCATTGCTTGGAGAACCAAAATTCATGTAGCCGACCCCGAAAATCTCGGGAATGGGCTTTGATGATGATGATGATGATGATGATTAGTTTAAACAATGTAGACCAAATATTAGTTTAAACAATCATATGTAAAACTAAATATTCCTTACACATGTCAACTCTGCGAATGTCACTCACAACACTACCAAATTTGAACAATCAGTAACTGCATACAATTCACCATAACAGCAGATGTATACAATGCACTAAGAAAGTCATCATTCAAATAGGGTAATCATAAAGTCTATTAATGCCTAGATCCTAAGCAATGGTAGAAGGAGACATAACAAATCAAAGACGTTGAACCGTACTTGCAAATTCAACCTCATTTCCATCTAAAGCATGCAAATTGGTGTAAAATCCCCTAACAAGCATAGGGTATGCATAATCAAAATGCTCAAGCAAACCACCCCATCCTCTATAAAAAAAAAAAAAGCATTGCTTCAATAAGAGCCTCCACTACACCACAAATGCTTATTCATAGTGTTTCAAAAACGCTATTGTAGGATATTATAGCGTTTTAGTAAACGTTGTGTCTGCCAGAGCTATAATAGGAACTGGGTTATTTATAGCGTTTCAGAAACGCTATTGTAAGTAGACCATTTATAGCGTTTTTCAAGTGCTGTTGTTTAGCTTGTAATAGCGTTTTGAAAATGTTATGGTTAAACCTGTAATAGGGTGTAAAAAAGTGTTATTGTTTAATTTGTGATGGTGCTTAAGAAATGCTATTTATAGCGTTTTTGAAATGCTATTGTCTTCCCTCACGTAGCATATAACAAATGCTATTGTATTAGTTTCTATAGCGTTTCTCAAGTCCCTTTTTTCTATAGCACTCATAAAGTGTTATCAAATGACTTTTTATAACACTGATTTCTTTAACGATAGAAGATAATATTGCATATATTATATGTAAAGCATCCAAATGATCCAAAAATAGATATTAATCATCTATAAACATACGAACTACCATCATGATTTGAAAACAATACGATAAAAATATTATCTGAATGACAACATTTGTCTCAAAACTATTACACAACATCTCAATGAAAATTGATCTCTTTACTCCCACCATTACATGAATTTGACATAAAGTTGTTGGGCAGTCTCATATTTGGCACCGTGGTGATTGTAGAAACAATAATCCCTTATTGAGGTCAATAAAAGCACTTATAAAGCACATTTCAGCCCCTACAAAACCAAATTTAGAAGAGTTTAAAACTTGAATGATAATCATTTTGCACCATCATTAGATTATCGATCTGAACTTACAAAAAAAAAAAAAAAAAAAATTTGATAAACTAGACTAGTCCACCAAAACCTCTTCCCTAAACCCCATCCTAAAGTTAAGCATCAAATGGATGAAGAACAAAAACCCCAAATAACAGTGGATTCAAACTCTGTAAACTAAACAAATAAAAACCCAAAAAGAAAAGAAAATGAACAAATCCTCAAACATAAATATAGATACTTTGTTTGAGAAAATAGCTTGCCTATGTCTTCCTTTTTCTTTATATGTCCTTGCAATATCTACCACAATCAACCAAATAACACAAAACCCATAAAACAAAAACAACAACAACCCAATCACCTAAATCAACAGATGTAAAACCCCAAATCATAGTTTTGCTTACCAGCTTTGGCAGAGAAACTTCTACGAAACAAGTTAGAAGAGATCGGGACAGTCGTTGAAGAAGAAGGGATAATGAGAAACCTTGGGGTTGTTGTTTTGGATGATGAGAAGGAAACAAATCTGACAGATCATAGGCGTGGTTGGAGCTGAGAGGAAAACCTTCTCCACATATTTGATTCTGATTCCTTAGAAGATTATCACTGTGTGTTCTCAGTTCTCCCCTCTCCTCTTGGAAATTTTCAATTTTCCCTCTCTTAGAAAACTTTTCTTCTGCTTTGCACTTTGCACCATCTCTCTCTTCCCTGTATCAGAAACCAAAACCCCATCAATCAAAACGACCCTAAACTCGCATTTTAAACATTTTTGCCTTATTCAAATTATTTGTTACAAATGTATATATATGCAATTATAGTAAACACAACATCTGTGATATAATAAACTAGTGTCTTATATCATAACGAATAAACATCTAGAATTGAAGTAAAGTCAGCTTAATCCAGATAAATGCACGAGGCATCCGAATCAAGGAATAACCTTATGGATATGCTATGTCATCCAACTGAAACTTGGTATTTGAGAAACGTACAAATTTGAGTATTAGTACACCATAGTTATCCAACTGAAACTTGGTTCCATAAGCTACATAATCGTAAACCTAACATAAGAATGGATCACAACGACAAGCTAAAAAATAAGACATAATGTAACCAGTTTGACATTCTATCATAGAGTCACACATCATGTAAAAGATAACTAATGCTCATTTCTTTTTTATTTATTTATTAAAAATGGGTTGGGGTTGTTTAGGATCCCCAAACCTAAAATATAGAAGACATAGTCACAATCTCAGATATATTTTTCCTATTCTATCTTTTACTTGAGGTTGAAGATAATCATATAACTTAGTTAGGCTTAGGGCTCAAATTTTGGAGGATGAAAAGCGAAAACAAATATCAGCACTTTCATACTTTAGTCATCACTAAATATAGAAACAGCTAGACTGAATGAGAAAACATTGACTGACCTGGTTTAAGATGTCACTCTACAAACTTTTGCTATTGTAGAAACAAACTGTTGAATATAAGATACTTATATCCATGGCCTTTAATTGCATTAGAGAATGGAGAGTGATAATCTAAAGCACTCCACCTCTAACTATTTCCATGAACTAGTTCAACTTTTTAATCATGAAGTGAACTGTCAAGATATTTAAATATAATCATCATGCCCTCTGTATTAAGAAACTGATAAAACTTGCTAAGTGTTTGTTTTCATCCTTGCAGCCACAAACCAAGGATGTCCTATGAGAAATCAAAAGAGGAAGTTTAAAAAATATGGGTAGGAGCTAACTATTAATGGATTTTGCAAATATTATGATTACCTAGATATCTGTGGAAATAGAGGGTTGAGTTTATAAGGCACCAACTACTGTAACAGTTTTATGCCATAGCAGATCATAATCATTGGTTGGGTGTATGCCCTATTCACGAGTTACTTTTCAAGTTCTGCCTTTGAAAAAGATAAATTCATAGCTGACCTTATTTGCACATAGAGATCAATTCATGATCAGCTCTGATAGCATGGCTCCTAGCAGTAAAAAAAGTGCACTTGTTGCACCTACAGAAATGGTTTCGAGATGCAAAGCAGAAGACAAGCTCCCACCAAACCCGAAAAGTATAAACAAGAGTCCTATGCGCCCTGCAAATTCATAAACACAAAAGAGGCATGTAAGGTAAATTAAATCAAATTTGAACTTTACAACTTAATATTTGATGCTTACAAAATCCAAACATATGTTTAAGGAGGATGCCTATAAATAGAAGACTTATCATATTAGCAGCCAAATGGATGATGCCAACATGAAGCCACATGCAAGTAATGTGACGCCATCCTTACCTTTATCCACCACTAATGGTTAGTTAAGAGCTCCCATTTTCACAAGCCTACACAAATATAAAGCAAAAAAAAGTAACTAAATGTATGTATATAGTTAGCAACACATGTAGTCATTTAAGATGACATCTTGAATACATTGCAATGTATGGTTGCTTCTTTCCGGTATTCAAATTTTCTTTCAACTTCCCCAGCAACTGAAATATGGATATCATAAGAAAACATGAATACAGAATAGAGAAAGTTTATGACAAAGTATTTCAAGATCAACTGACATAATACTGTAAAATTAAACTGAGAAGACCAGAATATGCCAGATAAGGATTTACTTGAATAGAATCCTGCAAGCAAGCTTTTTCCTGCCATCAGAAAGCATTGATAAAAGTTGAATTGTGTTTTTTCTTAGGATCATCCTTTACTGGGACTGTAACAACCTACTTTTATCACTGTTATTGTCCCTGCGCAACCACTGGAATAGTAGGATTTCGAAAAAAAAATATAGAGCTACTAAAAATTTTGTAACCCAAAATTGAGTGATCTTAAATGTTGGAAATTCCAGAATTTCAACCATACGATAATATGTCCTCTATTTACAAGCCCAAATGGCACACAGACTTCATGAAAGTAGTATCCTGCTGTGATCATTGGGTATGCAATCCTACAAAATGTGATGAACAAACTGATAAGGTATCCAAAAATATGATGAATATTTTTAATTAGACACCATACATACATTTACATAGGAGAGAAACCCCATTCAAGGTTAAAACACTTTTTCATCTTTTCAAATGAAAATTGGTCAAATTATGGCCTTGCATCCAATTGGCCATACACACATCAAGATTAAGATTTTATTTTACAAATCTTCAACAATGCAAGAGTGGAAGTTATAAGGTCATATTTTCCAATGATTATATATGTCTAAATACTCACTTTGAAACTGGCACTAACGAAGCTGTCAACCAACTTGGAGACCACGTTATTCCTCGATACTCTATTTATTAATTTTGTCTTATAACCCTAATTGGAGGATGGTTCAAAGGTACATATAAACCATTCAAATTGGAAACCCATGGATTTTTTTCTTGTTGACATTCATGAACAACACTCACCAACCAAAAGAGTTCACAAAAGAAAAAATTAACTTTTCCACCTGAAAGGGTTATGGCTATGTGGTTCTGTCATTCATAAAAATGACAAGCATATATCTCTCCATGCGAAACAGAAATTCATTCCTCAAACCCCCACCCCTTTTCATCCATTTGCAACCAAAAATGGTCTAAATGTTAAAATGCCTTACTACAATCATTCTTGGCATGTTCACCCTGGTGAACATCAATGAACTACGTCGGGCATGTACAATTTCAAGAGGAACTCATTATCTGAATGAAAATTGTTCCTGAAGAAAATTTCATACTCAAATGTATTGTCACTCCTAAGATTCAAACAACCATGGACATAAATCAAGTTTAACAAATCTAAAAAAACTTATCTCTATGATTGTGGCTTTCTAGTCTTGATATGGTTTGACTCGCATATACTTATTATGTCTAGATTTAGTCTTGAAACCATGGGAGAGCTCCTTAATGTACTTAAAATGTTACTAACAAACATCAATGCCAGTGACGTATTCTCATTGTTTTTAGTTGAAAGAATAAAGTAAGAAACCATTTGGCATCACCAACAAGTTGTAATTTTACAACTGAAAAAAGACAAGGAATCGATTCAAATAAAAAAAAAACACACACACACACATCAAATATCCCCCTTGGGTTCTATTCAACCAGAAAATCAATTTTGAATTAACATTTAATAATAATATAATCTTACAAGCATAATGCACAATAAACACATTCATGCTACTTCAGCTACATGGCCATTATAGTTAGAGCTTGAACTCTATGTTGGTACCTAATATCTAGATTAATATCTATATGGAATTACTAAATTCTAAAAGTCTAAGGCAAGGGTGATTTACCCTTCAAATCTTGCTGCTCTGGCATGAACTCATTAAACTTCTTAGTTTTTTCTCTCATACTAGCAACGTTTATGTCAGACGTTCATGTAATCAAACCACTCACCTAATGTCATCTTCTCCCAATCTTCTCCCAATTGATTCCACTGGACTACTACCTCCTGCATTAGCATTATTAGGCTTATTATCAACATTGGGTTCATCCATAGCTTCTTTCTGCAAGTCTAATGTTGTTGGCAGCATTGGCGCCTCATAAACTGGAATAATACTGCATTCAGAAGCCTTTCCAACTACCTCCTCAGACTCCTTCTCTTTAACAAACACTGCATCTTGTGCTTCCTTGTGACTATCTTGATGGAAATTCAATAGTTCATTTGAAACTTCAGAAACAACCTCTTTCATTGTCAAAATTCTTACCCCTCTTCGAAGCTGCTCGTGTTCTCTTCTGTTTAGCAAGTGCAACCTCATCCAAATTCATCTCATCCCCAACCTTTTGTCTCAGAAACCTCTAAACAATCCACCTTTGTAGATCTAGTTGCTTTTGTCGCCCCACATCGAGGCTTAGCAAGAGAGCCACCAGAACACACTTCTTCCCTGTGACTTTCTACACAAAAGTTTTAACCATCTCACTGTCACAAACCTCCAAAGCTTCCATCTCAGCATCCCTATTCCCTCTTCCCCACTCCCACCCCTTCCTCTTCATTGCAAGAGAACCAAACTTCTTTTCTTCCCCATGTCCCAAATTAGAACTTTTACTAATCTGAACCTTCTCACTGTCACAAACCTCCATAGATTGCTCCTCATTACCCTTATTTACTCTTCCCCGCCATCTCCCTCTCCCTCTTTCTCTAGACCTACACACTGCTAGAGAACCAAACTATTCTTCCACCACCACAACGCTCAACCTCTAAATTCGAATTCTCACCAACCTTCATACCCTCCAAAGATTCCACCTTTCCAGAGAGGTGAGTAAGACAGAAAGGAAAATCCAACTCAGGGGAGAGAGAGGTGAGCAAAAGGGAGAGGGAGAGAGAGGCGAGTAGGGTGTCATTCTAATTTTAGGTTTATTGAAATATTTGGGGGGAGAGGGAGAGATAAGGTCTCGCTAACTAAAAAATTTGCTGGAGCGCCAAAATGCAAGCCCATTTTACACAACTTTTTTTTTTTCAAAGTCATTAAAAATTGACTTTTCATAGCACATTTGTAAAAAGTGCTATTAGCTAATGCTATCAATGAGAATATGTGGCGTAGTGCTCATGCTCAGAAGATCAACTGCGCTTAGAAGCAATGCGAGAGGTTGAAGAATTAAAAGAAGATGATGTTTCCCGAGGCACCAAAACACCACCAATATAGGAACATGAGAGCTACTGTGATCACCGCACAAAGTAGAATGTTGCTTAGCAATCACAAAGAACTCAAAGATCCCAATAGGTGAAAATGAACTACTCGAAGTGGCGACTATATTTAATATAAGAACTCTAAATTTTGTCAAGAAACAAAAAAATATATAGGGAGAAGAAAAAGAAACTATGTTGAAGAAGAAAGTTATTTCCTGATCGTGAACCTAATATTTTGGTTTGAAAAGAAAAGTGAAGGGATGTCCTAACTTGACTAAGATGTCTAACCTAGGACAACCTATGTTTGAATCCAAAACACATGTTTGAATACATAGTGGTAATAACCAGTGTAGTCAAAGCGAGCCGAAGCGACAACTTAAAGCCAAAAGCGAAGCGGTGACAACACGCTTCGCTTCGACTGGAGCGAAGCTACAACCTTAAAGCGAAGAAAAGCGACAACTTTTGCCACTTTTTTGTTGAGGTGTGAAGCGACCGAAGCATTCGCTTGATTAACCAAAAGCGAATTCAAATCTTTCCCAAAATTTTCAATTTTTTTTTTATTCTCTTTACTGTCACACAATGATTTTGTGTGGAAAAGCGAAGGAGAAGAAAGAGGAGGATAAATGAAGAATATATGAGGAGAATTTGGGCCAAAAAAGTGTCGACAAAGCTCTAATGTAGTTGGAGAAGAACACACAAGGGAGAAATGAGGAAGAAAAAGGAAGAAAGGCATAAAATTTGTTTTAAAACTTGGGTGGCTATTCGCACCCCGCCTAAAAACTTTCAAAAAAAATAATCTTTAAAAAAAATGAAATTTAAAATCAAATAAATTTAACACACTGTAGTTAATCCAAAATTTTCAAATTAAGTAAACTTGTCATATGAAAAATATTTGCATTTTTTATATAATATTAAAATTATTTTTTAGGGTCTCTTTACTTGTGTAAAGCCATCGCTTTTCGCTTAAAGCCAAGCCATGGCAAATCGCTTCACCACGCTTCACTGCTTTGACTACCTAGGTAATAACCCATACACATTGGAAAACATATGCGAGTGCAGAACCCACATCCGAATTCATATGGACATGTGTTGGACATCATGTCTGAATGCAAATTTGAAGTCTTGACTCAAATCAAAATGTGGACAATTCAAGTCCGAACAAAAATTGGAAGTCAAGACACAATACAAAAAGGACAATCAACTAATGGTCATGTCTAGACATGAATGTCATGTACAACAAGATGATAGCTTTTGTGTGTGTGGGTGTTATGCAAAACATATGCCGAAGGCACCATTATGCAACATTATCAAAAGTTTGAACCATCAAATCCATAACTCATACAAACAAGTATGTTTATGTGTGTGTAAAACATAAAAAGAAGTTCCATTTTAACTCAATGTCTACTAAATGCATAAAAATACTCAGACAAGCATGGATGATGGCACACACACAAAAGATGGTGAGGCATAATTGGAATCTCATCAACATATCAATTTTTTCAAGGATACCCACCCATAAGATCGGATCTCAAGCTAAAATAATTCAACTATTTTATTGCATTGATGATAAGCAAAATTTTTCATGTTGTATTGAATGAACTCTCTCTTGCGATCTAAGTAAATAACTGAAGAATGATAAGAGAAGAAAAATTGGGTTAAATCTGTAGTGTGAAATAGGCTATTAGAGATACAAGAAAGTGCATATTTTTTTAAACAAAAGGCCATCCAGAGTAAACTATTAACATTTCAACATCGTCACTCAAAAACCATCACACTTCGAGCCATCTAGGCAAACCAAAACATCCTAGCACCATCATTGGGAAACCTATACAAGGAGCCAAAAGAGGCTTTTCCTTGTCTTGTAGGCTTATAGTTTTCCTATACAAAACATCCTCATAAAAACTATATGTAGTCGGACAAGCTTCTACATGCATTAAGTATGAAAGAGCTTCGCTAAATTGATGAGGATAAGTCAAGAGAAATATAGGTGAAAAATATTCCACAAAAAAGTAAAAGCATATATGAATATTCAACCTATGCTAGCACAAAAAATCTCTGTACAAAATAGCATATCATCTTGTCAAAATAAAAATTATAAATCATGTTGTGCAAGCGAAAAATAAGGTATGAATACATGCTTTTGTACTATTCAAGTACAAAATTATTCAAACTAATTAAAATGCACCACAATTATGTCAAAACACACATCTTCTCGCAATATAGCTAAGGAATCAATGACATAATGGAAAAGATAAGAAAACCTATAAAGAAACAAGACAAGACTTCAAAACACACTGAACCCCCAAAAGATTTGGAAAAGTAAACCAAGGGGTGAATGACAAAAACATCTTACTCAATGGAAGAGACACATATAGATTTTCTAAGAAACTCAAAACGAAGAAAACTAAAAGCTTAGTCAGGATATCATCAAGTTGGCTCTCAATAGGAATGTACTTAAGAGAGATTACTTTTTGCTCAACGGGTCAAGAATGAAGTCTGCCAATAGGGTATCAGCTCAGCGGTAAACTTGTGGCCGATGGAATCAAAAGTCCAAGGTTCAAACCATGTCGGCAGCATTTGGGTGGGAGGAGTTAAGGGAAAAAGGATAAAAAATGAAGCGGTGACGAATATTAATGGGCTCAGTACTAGAGTGTTTAACAGGATTATTAGAAATGTTGATAGCATTAGTGTTATTACAATGAATAGCGCGCCTTGGTGTTATTGGAAAATACCATATTTGTATAAACATTTGCCTCATCCAAATCAACTACGTACAAAACTGCCGGCAACAATATATTCAGCCTCAACCAGACAAAGAAATGAAGTTTTGTTTATTGCTATGCCAAGCAATCACGCTTGTTCCAACATATAAATAACCACCCATGATATTCTTCCTATCATCAACATTACCCGCCCAATCAATTGCAGAATAACCAACAATATGTTTGAGCGTCACATGAATACCACAATCCAAAATTCAATGTCTCATTCACATAACGAATAATACGTTGAACAACAACCAAATGAAATTCTCTAGCACTCGAATAGAAATGTGCACAAGCACCAACACTAAAAACAATATTTGGACGACTAGCAGAAAGACACAATAGACGCCTTATCGTGTTTCTATATAGAGTTAGATCGACGGCTATACCAGACAAATCCGTGTTTTAATAGTGGTACTCATGGGAGTAAGTGCATGCTTAGAGGACTCCATACCAAACTTTTAACCAACCCTGAAGCATATTTAGATAACGAGATAAAAATCTCATTTTCCAATTGTTTAATTTGAAGACCCAAGAAATATGCCAGTTCACCAACCATACTCATTTCAAATTCAGAACTTATATGTGATGCAAAAGTATGAGCACGTATAGAATAAGTAGAATCGAACACAATATCATCAACATATAGTTGAGCAATCACAAAATTGTTAATGAACTTCTTAATAAACATTGTTTTATCAACTCCCTCACTTAAATCCTTGGGTAAGAAGAAAGGATTTGAGACGTTCATACCAAGCTCGCGGAGCTTGTTTAAAATCATACAAGGCCTTATTAAGACGACAAACATGATCAAGATATTTAGGGTTCTCAACCCCTTGGATTGTGCAAAATATACTTCTTTTTGCAATATGCTAGTACAATGCACTTTTAACATCGATTTGAAACAGGTTGAATTTTAAAAGACATGCGATGGCAAACAATATACAAATGGATTCTATCTTGCAACTGGAGCAAAAGTTTCATCGAAATCAATACCTTCAATTTGTCCATATCCTTGAGCAACAAGCTAAGCCAAGTTTTATTTCGCACAATTGCACAACCTCATGTTGTTGACGATTTTTGAAGATTTACTTGGTACCTACAATGTTAGTATAAATAGGCCATGGGACAAGTTTCCAAACATCATTACGAACAAAATGACTTAATTCTTCTTGCATGCAACAATCCAATCATCATCAAACAATGGTTTTTTTTTTCACATTTTTAGGCTCAATATAGAAACATAGCAAACATAATGAACATTATTTCTAGTGCCCATGCCTTCATCTAAGTGAAACAAATGATTTTTTTAACCCTATATGATGGTTCTTTAGGCTGAGGTGATCTTCTTAAATTTATCTAAAGGAGAAAAGGCTCATCTTTAAACAAATCTTGAGGTGACAAACAAGGCTCATCTTTCTTAGAAGTCATAAAAATCTCATCATCATTATCACAAACAGTATCATCAATAACAACATTGATAGACTCCATATAAGAACATTGAGGGTAAAATACATTCATCACTTTGACTATAAAATTTACCCAAAATTTCTCTATCTCTAAGAATATATTACTCCAAAAGATTCTAAAGTACTTCACATTGGGTTCTTATCAAGGGGTCTTTTGAGTATGTAGGTGAAAACAGACAAGATTAGTGATACAACAAGTCGTATTGATAGCTTCGTACCAAAACCTTAGATAAATATTTTTGTTATGCAAAAGAACATGTGCCATCTGTTGTAAAACTTTATTCTTCCTTTCAAAATAATTCATTCTGCCGTGGTGTACTAAGTGCACACAACCCATGTTTAATACCATTCTCAATGGAAAACTTTTTGACAGAAGAATCAAGAAATACAGTACATATATCATTCATAATCCTGGTAATCACACAATCATTTTCATTTTAAACACGAAAAAAAAAACTCAAATATCTTATCAATACTTTCAATCTGCATTGGACCCATGAGGTCCATTTGAATAAACTGCAAAGGCCTAGTTGTGTTGATTTGAGACACTTTCTTATGTGAAGTCTGAATTTGTTTTCCAATCTAACACTTCCCACAGACCACATCGGTGTGAACATTAAGGATAAAATCCTTAGTCTTAGATAAATCAGTGTAATTGATATGACCTAAACGTTGAAGCCACAAGTCAACAGTATCTAGCTTAGTCAAACTGCAAATCAATGTAGAACTATCATAAAAAATGTAATAATTATCACTAGTTCTCAAACCAAGCATCACACATGCACAATTTCCATTCAACACTTGGCAATCAATACTAATAAATATAACAATATAAGAAACATCACATATTTCAGATCTTTAACAAATGTACATTGTGAAGAGGAGGCAAACCTAGGGCATGAACTGAGTCTTTCTCAATCATTAATGAAACATTTTCATCACCAAATGTCACAAAACCTTCATTATAATGCTCAAAAGAAGTAAAGTAGGAACGATCACCCGTCAGCAACCACTATGTAGAAACACACCACTTGCGAGATTTGGAAGCCTTGTAAGCAATATGAAGAATATAACATACAAGATCATCTTTCCTCTCCCAAACGGCTCTAGTTTTCACTAAATAAATGGGTTTGGACAAAATTTTCAAATTCTAAAAATGCATAGTTTTATATGCAAAGTGATGATACACCAAAATGGCCTCTCTTATACACTGTACACGTGTCGTGATGATATTGAGAAATAACAGGCCCAAACATCAGCCCAGCACGGAACCGACCCAAGCGATTTTAAGCCCACACGATGCAGTCCGCAATACAGACCCAAATCATAACAGCCTGCTAAACCCACGCGTTTCACAACTATCCCCAATACCCATAAACCCTGCTAAGGCAAGTATCTCGGGGATTAGCTTCGGACAGACAAGACAACAACACTTTGCTTCCAGCTAGGAAGCAAATTCCAGAGTATACGTCACACATGGAAACTTCTATCTATGAACATCACTCTGATTGTGAACTATCTCCCGCGTATCTAGGAACACAAGTCTAACAGGGAGGTTGGTAAGCCAAGGCACACTACAAAATCTCTCTTTATAGCATTACACCTTCCTCAGATCCTTGTCAGACTTTAGCATTGGAGTGACATCGGCCACCACAACGGTGGTCCGTGGCTCAAGTTAGCAGGTCAAGGTCAAAACAGGGAACGAAAATTGACTGCATCAGTTTGGCAGCGTTCGTGGGGATGACAAAGTTCCTAACTAATCAGTAGCATCATCACTCTTCAGAATACAAGAAGATGACAAAGGTGTGATGGCTCGCGATCTACGTTGTACGCATGTCACCATGCAATCTATGTTGTACACGTAACATCTTGATCCTACGACAGGGCCTAGCTCTTTTTTTACAGGCTGATGGGCTCAACCCACTATTCAAGCGATATTCTACCACGTGCCTAACACCAGTAGTAGAAACCCTAGTCACTTTTGACAAACGGATCAAACCTGCATATCACCAGTGGATTGAAGGTATTTCTTTTTTTCGAAAGGAAACTAATCCGCACGGTGCACTTTGCCCATAGAAGTAGGCTCGCACGCTCGTAATAGGTGGAGCCCCGACCTAACCAGGCAAACTCAGTCAGCTTTAACTGGTGATAACGGCTTTTTCATCTCGACACCTAGTCTGCCACGCGCAGATGTCGATGGCTTAGGAAGTGAAAGTCTAATCAGTACTCTCATGCCTGGTGACGACGACTCATCGGGGACTGTTGCCTTCTTTGTGGACAACAGTCGCCGAATCCGATCAGGTAAGCCTAGCCAGTGACCACTGACAATGACAGCTTTTGGTCAAAGCCCATACCTGTAGCCTGTTGCGCGCGGGTGTAGATGGTTTGGAAGGTTGGAGCCTAGTTAGTTCTGATTGATGTCGATAGTTCTCCATGGGACAACCGCTCTTCTATAGACCATGGTCGCCGAATTACTAACTCCTAGACTTATAGTCTGTTTCGCGTGGGTGTAAATGGTTTGGAAGGTGGGAGCCTAGTCAATCCCGAACTAATGCTGACAGCTTGCCACGAGACCACTACTCTTCTACAGACCATGGTCGCTGAAAACTCCCAAATTTGTAGCTCAATGCACACCGGTTTAGATGATTTGGAAGGTGGGAGCCTAGTCTGTCCCGAACTGATGCCGGAGGCTTGCCACGTGACCACTGTTCTTCTACAGACCATGGTCTCCGAATCCTCTCGTCCCAAACTTGTAGCCCGCTCCGTGCGAGTGTAGATGGTTTGGAAAGTGGGATCCTAGTCAGCTCTGACTACTGTCGACGGCTCGCCACATAATCATCGCTTTCTTACAAACCATGATCGCCAAATTATCACATCCCAAACCTGTAAACCGCTCCGCGCGGGTATAAATGGTTCGAAAGGTGGGAGCCTAGTCAGCCGCGACTGATGTCAACGGCTCGCCACACGACCATCACTCTTTCTCAAGACATCAGTCGCCAAAGTAAATTACAGCTCAAGCAGCATCTTTACGCTTGCACAGGCTGACATTCTATTATCAGCAATGGCTACTCGAGCCATCTAAAAAATCAACCCGTTGACATGCGGACGAATGTTACATTGGATGTCAGCCCGAGCTTACGAAACATGACTCGGGACAAGCGCTCTAGCTCAAATACAACGCATGTGCTTGACTGCAACAATTAACTCATTCAAGCTACCACAACCGATGGTCAAATACGAAACTTAAGTCTCCAACGAGTTACCTTAAGGATGATCCACGGCCTGGGTAGTGTCGCCCACTGCCAAACCATTCGCAGAACACCCACTATGGGATGCAACCGAGCGATAGTGACTCTGAGACCTCACAGAAGTGCAAGTCAGAATCATTTGCGACATAAATGGTCAAACTCTCGATAGCAGACAGACCACTCAGCTTCCTGCTAACCTAACCAGACACGTGTCAAAGTAAAACGACAAGGCAAAATGGAAAGCACGCAACAGGGAGACCGAACATAATACGGGTACAAAACATACTCAAAATAAACATGTTTTCATTAACAGTTGAAATAAAAAGTGCAAATGTACAAAATCTACTCCTAAGCAGGAGGGGGTACAGATACGGGAGAACTAAGCTTAATAGGGGAAGGAACGGAATTGCGTCCAGACACGCCTCAATTTGAGCGCCATGATCTGGATCGCCCTCTTCTTCTGATGACATAGAGACCATTCCGAATCGGCAAAAGGCATCTTCTTGTAATAAGTAAGGTCCCATTCCAAATGTTCTTCCTTCATCAGTGCCAGCAGCTCTAATCTCCCATGCACGACCCAATGGAATTCACACTTGCTTTGCGCCTTGAGAAGTTCTTCCTCACACGCTTTTGCTTCAGCAAGTTCACGCTCCAACAACTCCAACTTGCCGGTCAACGCATCAAACTACTCCGTAGCCAAGCTACTCTTAACTATGCTAAGCTCATGTTGCTCCAGGAGAAGTTGGTCCCCAGCTTTTCCCGCTTCCCAAACATTGATTTCCACGACAGCCTCTAACTATTGTATCAGGGAAACCCATTTAGCTTATTTCATGGTGTTCTCCTCAGCAAAAGACTGCAACTCAGAGCGCATCTTAGCCACAGCTTCCTGCGCAACTTTCAGAACAAGGCAGGCCAAGTCCAACTCTTGCCTGAATCTGTCCCTCACGGACACCGCCTTTGCTAAATCATACTCAAGGGCTTCCAGACGAACCCTCTGAGTCTCATCATCAACGACTAACTGTTCCAGCCTCGTCTCTTCAATTTGCTTCATCAGCCACTCAATCTCGAAAAATGCATCAGAATACAACTTCTGCATAGTCGATAAGACACGCTCCATGGTGTAAACCCTATCACGAGCTGCCTCATCTTTCATCCCAACGATGGCCACCTGGCTCAAATGGGACATCCCCAACATAAGGTGCTTAAAATCCTTATCTATACGCTCTTTCAGTGTATCCTCCTCGAGCTTCAGAGCGTGGTCCATCAGCTAGTTGTAACGCTTATTTATGTGCTTCCTCGAAGCATAGTTAACGTCAACCTCCTAGTGCGACGCCTGGTTGCTCATCTTCATTACATTAGGAGCAAACAAACTTATCCATGCATCCAAATGGAGCTCTCTCGGATGCAGAATCACGCCAGCATCGCCCTTTGTAGTCGCCACCGCACCTAGGCCCTCATCCGCGACCTTCTCTTTGTCACCAGTAGATGACCCTTTATTGCAAGTCGGCTCAGCGGAGTCCAAAGAAAGATAAGGAAATGAATTGTCCAACGGACCCTCCATCACCTTGATATGCGGCCTGGAGCGAGATGTGAAACAATGCAGACTATAAGAGGGATGCCCCACCCTATCGTGGCCACTATCAGACGATCCACCAGTAAACCGATCGAACTCTGGGACCTCAAGCGAATCCTCATCAGAACCTTCCAGTAAAATGGTTCTGGATTGATCAACACCAGTAGAAGCTGCCATAGCAGCCAACATCAATTTCTCACTAAAAGCTTCAGCCTGCTCGGTACTCAGCTTTGATGCATCATCAATCTCTGCTAATCACAGGTGGTCCTTCTCCCAGCCAAATACTTTGACATCCGCCTTGGTGGGATGGTTAGGTTCGCGCTGCTTCCTCACTGGAGTAGACTGTTTGGGAGCCGGCTCGACCCCAGCACGAGACCTCTTCGAACTTATAAAGGAGGCAAGCATCTCAGAAAGCCCCTCTGTGTCGGGCAAGGCAAGAGCCTTAACTTGGGAAGCCTTCCACTTTCTGGAAGGGGCTCCACCTTCAAACTTAACCTTCGGTGCTCTGTAGAGAGTGGGGGCCACGTGCCAGTTGGCCCATATAGTCCATTGCGACTGAAGTTAGTAGTACAAATAACGTCCTCCACCCTCATCCATGGCATGTCGCGGAATGCCTTCATAGTGACTTGTTCCTCCAGAGAAAAAAGAGTAATGGGGAACCTCCCTACAAAGAAATGCATGCGACGATCATCATGCAATCGATGCAACAAAATCAAAGGGTGAATCAATATTACGAAGTGGCTTGAACTCCAGCTCAAGCGGACGACCCTTGAACTTGAAGTACTTCGAATCCGAAGGAGCCAATAAGCAGTATTTCTGCCAGAATTTGAAGTCATCTATCAACTTCCTAAAACAAGCCGGCGACGTCATCTTGCAAACGGTGTGATCATTCAGCTGAGAGGAAGTTAGCAACTGGATCACCCTCGGAGTCACGCGGACGTCAGCATCCTTCGCCCTAATCAATATGAGAAGGATAATCCTATACCCATTAGGTACCAACTGGGCAGGAGGGATTCCAAGAAAATCCAATAAGCCCCAGATCTCGTCAAGAATAGGAAAACAAACTCCAGTTTGAAGTATCCCGCAGTGCAAACAGACGAACCCTTCCAGGGGAAACATCAATGTCTGGTCATCACTCAAAGTATAGAATGGCAGGTTCTTAGAGACCCTGAATGTCTTTTGGATATTAGCAAGGCTCGATTCGAAAATTGACATATCTTCAAAGAACTAGAGGCCCTTGGCTAGAAGCTCATCATCAAGGTGATTTTGGCGAGCCATAAAAAATGTGAACAAACTTTCAATCAAAAGACGAACAGAACGAAGTCTCTAAAAGCAAAAAAATGGAAGAGTCAATCTCTGCAGAAAGGGAGATCTAAATAGGGATTAGTTTCCCACCTCTTCTCCACTGAACCGACGCACACTTAATTAATGAAGCGTGCGGTTCAAGCGACGGTTCAGACTCAATCATCATGAGCGGCATATCTTTTCAAAAATTGACTTAGTGAACATATGTGATGGCCCACTGACTCGGAGGGAGTAGCTGATGATACCAAAACTACATTTCTTCTACACCGTACACATGTCAAGAAGATCTAAAAAATAGCCGACCCAAGCGTCAGCTCAGCATTGATCCGGCCCAAGCGGTTTCAAGCCCGCACGATGCAGTCCATCAGACTGACCCAAATCATTACAGCCTACTAAGCCCACGTGTCTCACAACTATCCCCAATACCCGTAAGCCTTACTAAGGCAAGTATCTCGAGGATCAGCTTCAGACAAACAAGAAAACAACACTTTGCTTCCAACTATGAAGCAAATACCAGAGTATTCGCCGCACATAGAAACTTCTATCTATGGACAACACTATGATTGGAAACTATCTCTCGTGTAGCTAGGAGCACCAGTCTAACAGGGAAACTTCCCTTCACAACACAACTCCTAATTAGAAAAAGATCTCCACAAAGATCTTCTTCCCTAAACTGCGCCACTGATGGCCTGGTCGGACCAGGACTCCAACACTATAAATAAGTCATGAGGTTGGTAAGCTAAAATACACTACAAAATCCCTGTTTACAACATTATGCCTTCCTCAGATCCATGTTTGACTTTAGCATCGAAGTGCCATCGACCACTACAACGATGGTCCGTGGCTCACGTGTGTTTCTTGTGCAGGTCAAGGTCAAAGTAGGGAGCGAAAATCAACTGCATCATCACAAAGTAAGACTTCATATTGTTATCAAAATAAGAATGATACCTCTGATTTTGAGTTTTTTTTTTATTCTATGGTAAGTGTGATCCCACATGAA